>CAWUFW010010192.1:0-719008 GCA_963921515.1 Calotriton arnoldi | reverse complement strand
AGAGAACCACACCTTTGTCCCCCCAGGAAGGATTATGAGTGTGCTCAGAAAGTCTAGGTCTCCTTCTCAGGAGTCTAACCACTCTGGCACCTCAATAGGGAGCTCTGTTTCTTCTCACAGGAGGGAATCCTCTCATGAGAGAAGAAAGAGACTGGTCCAGTATGAGGAAACTCAACTGGAGATCAGGAAGAAGCAATTGGCTTTAGATAGAGAATCCCTAGATCTCCTTAGAGAGAGAAGAAAGTTGGGACTAGAGTCCCATGGTGGCAGCCATGTCCCTAGAGATAGGGAAAGGTCCTATGACCATAGGAACCTGAGCAAGATTGTCCCTCCCTACCAGAGTGGGGATGATATCCACAAATGGATAACTGCTTTAGAGAGGGCCTGTAAAGTACAGAAGGTCCCTCAGGAGCAGTGGGCAGCAATCTTGTGGCTCTCCTTTGCTGACAAAGGTAGAGACAAGCTCCTCACTGTTAGAGAGGAGGATGCTGACAATTACAAGGTCTTGAAGAGTGCTCTTATTGATGGGTTTGGCCTAACCACTGAACAGTACAGGTTGAAGTTCAGAGACACCCAAAAAGCACAGACTCAAGACTGGGTAGACTATGTGGATTGTTCTGCCAAGGCTCTGGAAGGCTGGTTGATGGGCAGTAAGGTGTGTGACTTCTCAGGATTGTATAATCTGATAATGAGGGAGCAGATTCTTAATAACTGTCAAAACCAGCTGTTGCATCAGTACCTGGTTGACTCTGATCTGACCTCTCCCCAAGAATTGGGAAAGAAGGCAGACAAATGGGTCAGAACCAGGGTGAAGCAGAAGGTACAGAACCAAGGTGGGGAAACCAAGAAGCAAGATGCTAAGAACTCTGACAAGGGTGGGGAGAAGGGTAAAGATCAAAAGTCTTCATCAGGCCCCCAAAAATCTTCTTCTGGTGGGGATTCCCAGTCTACCAAGGGTAAAGGCCAAAGAAAACCATGGTGCAAGGTCTGTAAGCAAAAGACCCACTGGACCAGTGATTGCACCAAGTCCAAAGACTCCAGTCCAGCACCCACCAATGCCCCTAAGGCACCTGTTCCCCCTAGTACAGTTGGTGGAAGTGCTCCAGCAAAGGGTTTAGTAGGGTTCACCCTGGGAACTGAGTTGGGCTCTGACTTAGTCAGGGAACTGACTCAGGCTGTGTTAGTCTGTGATGGAGGCATGGATGTGACCTCCACTGTGAGTCCCAGTAATCTGGGCAAGTACAGACAACAGCCTTTAATCAATGGACGAGAGGCTTTGGCATTTAGGGACACAGGGGCAAGTGTCACAATGGTGACACAAGACCTTGTGCTACCTGGGCAAGTTATGCTTGGTGAGATGTACCAAGTGACCAATGCTAGCAATGTCAGAACAGACCATACTCTGGCAGTTGTTAACTTCTCCTGGGGAGGGGTAACTGGCCTTAAGAAGGTTGTGGTAAGTGCAAACCTACCAGTCGAATGCTTGCTTGGCAATGACTTAGAGACTTCTGCTTGGGCAGAAGTGGAGCTCAGGACCCATGCAGAAATGCTGGGGATCCCTGCAGATGTGTTTGCTGTGACCAGGTCACAAGCTAAACTGTCTAAAACTGAACAGGCCTTGGATTCTGGAAGAATGGACCAAGTGCCTTCCAAGAGGAGGAGTAGTAGGGTTAAGGCAGTGCCTTCCCCTTGGCTCAGGAGGAAGATCAGTCCCTTGAGGGGGATGATCTCAGCCCTGAAGAAGGAACTGTCCCAGAGGAACTTGAACCTGACCAGGTTGAGTTCTTGGGGACAGGGGGACCTTCTAGGGCAGATCTGAGCCAGGAGCAGCAGAGCTGCCCCTCCCTTGAACCCCTCAGACAGCAAGCTGCTGCTGAGGCTGCTGGGAAAGCTAGTGGTCCCCATACAGTGTATTGGGATGATGGACTCCTGTACTCAGAGAGTAGAGACCCCAAGCCTGGTGCTACCAGGAGGTTGGTAATACCTTTGAAGTTCAGGGGCTTCCTATTGACCCTAGCCCATGATATTCCCTTAGCAGGACACCTGGGCCAGAACAAGACTTGGGACAGAATTGTCCCTCACTTTCACTGGCCCCACATGTCTGAAGACAGTAAGGAGTTTTGTCGCTCCTGTGTAACCTGCCAAGCCAGTGGCAAAGCAGGTGGCACTACAAAGGCCCCCTGATACCACTACCTGTGGTGGGGGTGCCCTTTGAGAGGGTAGGGATTGACATTGTTGGTCCCATGGATCCCCAAACAGCATCTGGGCACAGATTTATACTGGTGGTAGTGGATCATGCCACCAGGTACCCAGAGGCTATACCCCTTAGGACCACTACAGCACCTGTGGTGGCAAGGGCCCTCCTGGGAATCTTCTCAAGAGTGGGCTTTCCTAAGGAGGTAGTATCAGACAGGGGTGCAAACTTCATGTCTGGGTACTTAAAAGCAATGTGGAAGGAGTGTGGAGTTACTTATAAGTTCACCACACCCTATCACCCACAATGCAATGGTTTAGTTGAGAGATTCAACAAAACCTTGAAGGGCATGATTAAAGGGCTCCCAGAAAAGCTTAGGCGTAGATGGGACATACTCTTGCCCTGCCTTTTATTCGCATATAGGGAGGTGCCTCAGAAGGGGTTGGTTACAGCCCTTTTGAACTTCTGTTTGGCCACCCTGTGAGGGGTCCACTGTGCTTGGTGAAGGAAGGATGGGAGTTACCTCTCAAGCCCCCAAAGCAAGATATAGTGGACTATGTACTTGGTCTCCGCTCCAGGATGGCTGAGTACATGAAAAAGGCAACCAAAAACCTTGAGGCTAGCCAGGAACTTCAAAAGGCCTGGCATGACCAAAAGGCTGTTCTGACTGTTTACCAGCCAGGACAGAAGGTGTGGGTGTTGGAGCCAGTGGCCCCAGCAGCTCTCCAAGACAAATGGAGTGGACCCCACACTATTGTTGAGCAGAAGGGTGAGGTC
The DNA here is from genome assembly GCA_963921515.1 of Calotriton arnoldi. Lineage (NCBI taxonomy): Eukaryota > Metazoa > Chordata > Amphibia > Caudata > Salamandridae > Calotriton > Calotriton arnoldi. The sequence goes on along the minus strand of CAWUFW010010192.1, from coordinate 716,037 downwards.
ACTTACTTAGTGGACCTGGGAACACCCAGGAGTCCCCAAAGGGTTCTCCATGTCAACAGACTTAAGCCATATGTGGACAGGGCAGACATGGGCTTGCTCATGGCTACTGATGAAGGGCAGGAGGAAGAGAGTGACCCACTCCCTGACCTGCTCTCACAGAACCCTGACGATGGGTCAGTTGATGGTGCAGCCTTGGCAGGCAGCCTCACTACCCAGCAACAAACTGATTGCAGGCAAGTCCTCAATCAGTTTAGACATATGTTTTCACTGACACCCAGTCAGACCACCTGGTGCACTCATGAAGTGGACACTGGGGACAGTCTGCCTATTAAAAACAAGATTTATAGGCAACCTGACCATGTCAGGGACTGTATCAGGACTGAAGTCCAGAAGATGTTGGAATTGGGAGTGATTGAGCCCTCAGATAGCCCTTGGGCTAGTCCAGTAGTCCTAGTACCTAAACCTCACACCAGTGGTGGGAAAAGAGAGATGAGGTTTTGTGTAGACTACAGGGGCCTCAATGCAGTCACTAGGACTGATGCCCATCCAATACCCAGGGCAGATGAGCTCATAGATACTTTGGCCTCTGCCAAATATCTCAGCACATTTGACCTAACAGCTGGCTACTGGCAGATCAGACTAGCTGATACTGCAAAGCCCAAAACAGCATTTTCAACCCCTAGTGGGCATTATCAATTTGTGGTGATGCCCTTTGGTCTGAAAAATGCACCTGCCACTTTCCAGAGGTTGGTGAACACAGTTCTCACAGGACTGGAAGCCTATAGTGCAGCTTATCTAGATGATATTGCTGTCTTTAGCTCCACCTGGGAGGATCACCTGGTCCACCTCAGGAATGTTTTACAGGCCCTGCAAAAGGCAGGCCTGACTATCAAGGCCACTAAGTGCCAGATAGGGCAGAGTCAGGTTGTGTACCTGGGCCACCTTGTGGGTGGAGGCCAGGTTCAACCTTTGCAGAGCAAGATCCAGACCATCATGGACTGGACTGCTCCCACTACCCAGACTCAGGTGAGAGCCTTCTTAGGCCTGACTGGGTACTATAGGAGATTTGTCAAGGGGTATGGATCAATAGTGACACCCTTGAATGACTTAACTTCTAAGAAAATGCCCAAAAAGGTTCAGTGGACAGTTAGCTGTCAAAAGGCATTTGATGACCTCAAGCAGGCCATGTGCACTGCTCCAATTCTGCAGAGTCCTGATTACTCCAAGAAGTTCATTGTTCAAACAGATGCATCTGAATTGGGGGTAGGGGCTGTACTGTCACAATTGAATGAAGAAGGTCAGGATCAGCCAGTAGCTTTTATTAGCAGAAGGCTGACCCCTAGAGAGAAACGTTGGTCAGCCATAGAGAGGGAGGCCTTTGCTGTGGTCTGGGCTCTGAAGAAGTTGAGGCCATACTTGTTTGGTACACACTTCCTGGTTCAGACAGACCATAAGCCCCTCTTATGGCTAAAACAAATGAAGGGTGAAAACCCCAAACTGCTTAGGTGGTCCATTTCCCTACAGGGGATGGACTTTACAGTGGAACATAGGCCTGGGAGTAACCATGCGAATGCAGATGGACTCTCTAGGTATTTCCACTTAGAACATGAAGACTTAACTGGGCAAGGTTAGTTTAATGTCCCTACGTTTGGGGGGTTGTGTAGGAGAGTAGGATCTGCTTCACAGGGGTACCCCCACTTTTTGCTGATACTTCACTGGTTTTCGACATTAGTCTGGCTGGGGCCCTGCTATTCAGAACCCCAGCCTAGCTGTTTCCTCTTTAAAAGGGTCTCCATGTGCCTTAGGCACATCACTGATTGGGATCTGGAGTGCCCTTGTAAGTCCCTAGTATATGGTATACTATGTACCAAGGGCATAGGTACCTCAGAGGCCTGCCAGGGGCTGCAGCATGTATTATGCCACCCCTGGTAGGCCATCCAAACTGACACCACAGGTCTGCTACTGCAGCCTGGGTAAGGTGGTGCATGCACCCCTTGCTGTGGTATAGGTTACCTATATCACTAAAAGCATACACACATATAAACCTATAAGTCACTCCTAAGGCAGGCCTTATCAATCCTAAAGGCAGAGTGCATGGTTCCTATGTGAGAGGGTGCCCCTGCATGAGCAGGGCCCCTCTGCAGCGTTCGGAGACCATCTCTGATGCTGTTTGTAGTGCAGCCTGACCATATACTCTTAAACGCATTATATCCTCGCGGTAAAATGCTAACTATGGAATGGCTGCACCTAAACATGTCGTGTTTGGTGTCAAACATCTTGGAATACTACCCCCGCCAATCCTGGCGGCGGGGGTAGCATTCCACCCTTCTAGAGGGAAAGGCATGTTAACTCTGACGAGTCCGGTAACTTCTTTCCAGAGCCCTGGCATCACAAAATGGATGCTGCTGCCACAGACACGAGTCTGGCCTCCTGCTGCTGGACGAAACTCCGGCAGGGGAGGCCTGGACAATAGGTTTCCTGTCCCAGGGAGGTGTGACCACCTCCCCAGACAGGACAATGTGTATTGGGGCTGGGCGGGAGCACTTTCGGGTGCTTTGAAGTCCTGCACTGGGGGCACATTTGGTGTCCCTGTGCATACCCCAGTTCAAACCGGATCAGGGGCTTGCAGCCCCTGCTTTGGCGCGAACTGGACAAAGGGAAAGGGTGTAGCCACCCCTCTGCCCTGACCCACCCATAGGTGGGGCCACAGAGTAGTCCATCCCCTATTTTTAGAATAAAGGTAGGAACCCAGTCCTTAGGACTTTAGATTATACCTGGACGAAACTCTGAAACAGAATCCTGGACCTTCGACGCTCTACTCACGATTAGAGGACTGAAGAATCTCCCTTGGGGTCAAGGAGTGACTCTCCTGCTTGGCAGGCACCAAAGAAGCATCTGTCCGGTTCGCATCACTGAAGCTCCCGTCGGACGCCGAAGTCATCGCATCACCAGAGGTGGATTCTCAGACTTCCTCGAGGCTACCCTGAGTCCCCAGCAAAGCTGAGGCCCGTGGCTATCGTGGGTGACTTGAGACCGTGACCCCTGGACACCGAGCACACTTGCAAGTGCACCATCTTCTGGGTCTCCCAAGAAGTCGTGCTTTGGGCTCCGAGTAGCCCTAGCCTCCAGCACCACCTGCACCGAAGATCACTGGCCCCCACTCCACGAGTGTCCTGTAAGCCAGCTCCACGTGCGGCGTCACGAGGCTCCTTCGCGGTCGCTAGCCCGTTGGCTAGTAGCCCTTACCGAAGGCCAATCTTTTCTTTACTTGGCAGTCTGGTTGCTCCAGGCCTGCCCTCACTTACCCTTGCTGGGTGAGTTCCCCAGACCTTGCTGGTCTGCATCATCGACGATCTACATCTTACTCGAGACTTGCCGTTGCCAAGGCCTGTTGGGTCCAATCTGGTCGCCGACACCTCTGCACTCGACAGACATCGAGCAACAGCCCGAATCCTGCTCCTGGTCGCCGACAACGCCTCCCGGACCTCGTGGCTGAAGAGTCAAGACGACCGTCAACGAACCTGAAGCACTCGACATCGGTGGGCATCTGTCCATCGCCCTCCTGGTCACTGGCTAGTGACCCAGACTCTGTCCCCTCTGCTTTCAGGTTCTTCAGAACTCCGATCCACTCTTGGATCCACCCGGACACTTTTCTCCTGGTCGCCAGCAGCACTTTGCAGCAGATCGCCATAAGAACCGACGACGAAACCCGACCCCGAAAGGCACCTATGCACCCGGCTTCCCTGGGTGAGGTAACACGAGTACTCCGGTGCTCCCGTGGGTAGAGACTCTTCAAAGTCCTAGATCTCAAAGGGTTTTGTCCTAGTCCTCTTTAAAGTGTCCCTTTCCTCTATTTTCCCGATCCCGACTTTCTCCATAGAAGTTAACGGCGTATCGCGGTTGTGTATTTACACTGCACGCGTCTCCCGTGGGTCCCCTGTGTCACTACCTTGGGTGGTTCCTTGTGGTCCAAGCACTTCTAGAGGCTCTAGGCCTAGTGTCTAGTTCAGTCGTGGTTCGCATACCACTTTATTGGTATATGGTTTGGTACGCCCCTAGGGCCCAAACGTGTATTTGTGCTATTACTGTGATTTAAGATCTTATAACCTATGTACTTCGAACTCTAGCCTCATAAAGAGACTAGAGGGGTGTGTTTAGTAATAAATACATATATTTTGAATATATACCTGGTGTGGTGCTCTTTCATTTGGTCACTCAAGAGATTATAGACTGGTAAAACAAGCTGCTTTACATTCCTTCAAGACTTAGCCTGAAGGCTGCTCTCCACAGCTACCACTAGGATAGCTTTCAATAAGGTTGTCTTTAACCTACCTACCATAAGAGTCGATTTGGACTGGTGCACGGTGCCCACTTTAATTAGTGGACAGCATATGCCAGGCCAACTTCTCACACTAAACACCACTGCACTACCCTAAAACATGACCCCCTACACTAAACAAACACCACTGCACTACCCTAAACCCTAAAACACTACCCCCAGCACGACACCCTACACTGCCCGAACACCACTGCACTGCCCTAAACCCTGAAACACTACCCCCAGCACGACCCCCTACACTGCCCGAACACCACTGCACTGCCCTAAACCCTGAAACACCAGCCCCTGCACGACCCCCTACACTGCCCGAACACCACTGCACTGCCCTAAACCCTGAAACACCACCCCTAGCACGACCCCCTACACTGCCCGAACACCACTGCACTGCCCTAAACCCTGAAACACCACCCCCTGCACGACCCCTACACTGCCCGAACACCACTGCACTGCCCTAAACCCTGAAACACCACCCCCAGCACGACCCCCTACACTGCCCGAACACCACTGCACTGCCCTAAACCCTGAAACACTACCCCCAGCAAGACCCCTACACTGCCCGAACACCACTGCACTGCCCTAAACCCTGAAACATCACCCCCAGCAAGACCCCCTACACTGCCCGAACACCACTGCCCCTAAACCCTGAAACACCAGCCCCAGCACGACCCCCTACACTGCCCGAACACCACTGCACTGCCCTAAACCCTGAAACACCACCCCCAGCAAGACCCCCTACACTGCCCGAACACCACTGCTCTGCCCTAAAACCCTGAAACACCTAGCCCCAGCACGACCCCCTACACTGCCCGAACACCACTGCACTGCCCTAAACCCTGAAACACCAGCCCCAGCACGACCCCCTACACTGCCCGAACACCACTGCACTACCCTAAACCCTGAAACACCACCCCCTGCACGACCCCCTACACTGCCCGAACACCACTGCACTGCCCTAAACCCTGAAACACCAGTCCCAGCACGACCCCCTACAGTGCCCGAACACCACTGCACTGCCCTAAACCATGAAACACCAGCCCCAGCACGACCGCCTACACTGCCTGAACACTACTGCACTGCCCTAAACCCTGAAACACCATCCCCAGCACAACCCCCTATACTGCACGAACACTACTGTACTGCCCTAAACCCTGAAACACTACCCCCAGCAAGACCCCCTACACTGCCCGAACACCACTGCACTACCCTAAGCCCTGAAACACCACCCCCAGCAAGACCCCCTACACTGCCCGAACACCACTGCACTGCCCTAAACCCTGAAACACCACCCCCAGCACGACCCCCTACACTGCCCGAACACCACTGCACTGCCCTAAACCCTGAAGCACCAGCCCCAGCACGACCCCCTACACTGCCCCGAACACCACTGCACTGCCCTAAACCCTGAAACACCACCCCCTGCACGACCCCTACACTGCCCGAACACCACTGCACTGCCCTAAACCCTGAAACACCACCCCCAGCACGACCCCCTACACTGCCCGAACACCACTGCACTGCCTAAACCCTGAAACACCACCCCATGCACGACCCCCTACACTGCCCGAACACCACTGCACTGCCCTAAACCCTGAAACACCACCCCCAGCACGACCCCCTACACTGCCCGAACACCACTGCACTGCCCTAAACCCTGAAACACTACCCCCAGCAAGACCCCCTACACTGCCCGAACACCACTGCACTGCCCTAAACCCTGAAACACCACCCCCAGCAAGACCCCCTACACTGCCCGAACACCACTGCACTGCCCTAAACCCTGAAACACCAGCCCCAGCACGACCCCCTACACTGCCCAAACACCACTGCACTGCCCTAAACCCTGAAACACCAGCCCCAGCATGACCCCTACACTGCCCGAACACCACTGCACTGCCCTAAACCCTGAAACACCACCCCCTGCACGACCCCCTACACCGTCCGAACACCACTGCACTGCCCTAAACCCTGAAACACCAGCCCCAACACGACCGCCTACACTGCCCGAAAACAACTGCACTGCCCTAAACCCTGAAACACCAGCCCCAGCACGACCCCCTACACTGCCCAAACACCACTGCACTGCCCTAAACCCTCAAACACCAGCCCCAGCACGACCCCCTACACTGCCCGAACACCACTGCACTGCCCTAAACCCTGAAACACCAGCCCCAGCAAGACCCCCTACACTGCCCGAACACCACTGCACTGCCCTAAACCCTGAAACACCACCCCCAGCAAGACCCCCTACACTGCCCGAACACCACTGCACTGCCCTAAACCCTGAAACACCACCTCCAGCAAGACCACCTACACTGCCCGAACACCACTGCACTGCCCTAAACCCTGAAACACCACCCCCTGCATGACCTCCTACACTGCCGGAAAACACCACTGCACTGCCCTAAACCCTGAAACACCACCCCCAGCACGACCCCCTACACTGCCCGAACACCACTGCACTGCCCTAAACCCTGAAACATCAACCCCAGCAAGACCCCCTACACTGCCTGAACACCACTGCACCTAAACCCTGAAACACCAACCCCAGCAAGACCCCCTACACTGCCTGAACACCACTGCCCTAAACCCTGAAACACCACCCCTAGCACTGACTACCGAACACCACTGCACTGCCCTAAACCCTGAAACACCACCTCCAGCAAGACCCCCTACACTGCCCGAACACCACTGCACTGCCCTAAACCCTGAAACACCAGCCCCAGCACGACCCCCTACACTGCCCGAGCACCACTGCACTGCCCTAAACCCTGAAACACCACCCCCAGCATGACCCCCTACACTGCCCGAACACCACTGCACTGCCCTAAACCCTGAAACACCAGCCCCAGCAAGACCCCCTACACTGCCCGAACACCACTTCACTGCCCTAAACCCTGAAACACCAGCCCCAGCATGACCCCCTATACTGCCCGAACACCACTGCACTGCCCTAAACCCTGAAACACCAGCCCCAGCACGACCACCTACACTGCCCGAACACCACTTCACTGCCCTAAACCCTGAAACACCAGCCCCAGCACGACCCCCTACACTGCCCAAACACCACTGCACTGCCCTAAACCCTGAAACACCAGCTCCAGCACGACCCCCTACACTGCCCGAACACCACTTCACTGCCCTAAACCCTGAAACACCAGCCCCAGCATGACCCCCTTCACTGCCCGAACACCACTGCACTGCCCTAAACCCTGAAACACCAGCCCCAGCACGACCACCTACACTGCCCGAACACCACTGCACTGCCCTAAACCCTGAAACACCAGCCCCAGCACGACCCCCTACACTGCCCAAACACCACTGCACTGCCCTAAACCCTGAAACACCAGCCCCAGCACGACCCCCTACACTGCCCGAACACTACTGCACTGCCCTAAACCCTGAAACACCACCCCCTGCACGACCCCCTACACTGCCCGAACACCACTGCACTGCCCTAAACCCTGAAACACCACCCCCTGCACGACCCCCTACACTGCCTGAACACCACTGCACTGCCCTAAACCCTGAAACACCACCCCCTGCACCGACCCCCTACACTGCGCGAACACCACTGCACTGCCCTAAACCCTGAAACACCACCCCCAGCATGACCCCCTACACTGCTCGAACACCACTGCACTGCCCCAAACCCTGAAACACCACCCCCTACATGACCTCCTACACTGCCAGAATACCACTGCACTGCCCTAAACCCTGAAACACCACCCCCAGCACGACCCCCTACACTGCCCGAACACCACTGCACTGCGCTAAACCCTAAACATCAACCCCAGCAAGACCCCCTACACTGCCCGAACACCACTGCACTGCCCTAAACCCTGAAACACCACCCCGACCCCTACACTGCCCGAGCACCACTGCACTGCCCTAAACCCTGAAACACCACCTCCAGCAAAACCCCCTACACTGCCTGAACACCATTGCACTGCCCTAAACCCTGAAACACTAGCCCCAGCATGACCCCCTACACTGCCCGAACACCACTGCACTGCCCAAAACCCTGAAACACCACCCCCAGCACGACCCCCTACACTGCCCGAACACCACTGCACTGCCCTAGACTCTGAAACACCAGCCCCAGCAAGACCCCCTACACTGCCTGAACACCACTGCACTGCCCTAAACCCTGAAACACCAGCCCCAGCATGACCCCCTACACTGCCCGAACCCCACTGCACTGCCCTAAACCCTGAAACACCAGCCCCAGCACGACCCCCTACCCTGCCCGAACACCACTGCACTGCCCTAAACCCTGAAACACCACCCCCTGCACGACCCCCTACACTGCCCGAACACCACTGCACTGCCCTAAACCCTGAAACACCACCCCCTGCACCACCCCCTGCACCACCCCCTACACTGCCCGAACACCACTGCACTGCCCTAAACCCTGAAACACCACCCCCTGCACCGCCCCCTACACTGCCCGAACACCACTGCACTGCCCTAAACCCTGAAACACCACCCCCAGCACGACCCCCTTTACTGCTCGAACACCACTGCACTGCCCCAAACCCTGAAGCACCACCCCCTACACTGCCCGAACACCACTGCCCTAAACCCTGAAACACCCCCCCCTGCACGACCCCCTACACTGCCCGAACACCACTGCACTGCCCTAAACCCTGAAACACCACCCCCTGCACGACCCCCTACACTGCCCGAACACCACTGCACTGCCCTAAACCCTGAAACACCACCCCCAGCACGACCCTCTACACTGCCCGAACACCACTGCACTGCCCTAAACCCTAAAACACCACCCCCAGCATTACCCCCTACACTGCCCGAACACCACTGCACTGCCCTAAACCCTAGAACACTACCCCCAGCACGACCCCCTACACTACCCGAACACCACTGCACTACCCTAAACCCTAAAATACTACCCCCAGCACAACCCCCTACACTACCCGAACACAACTGCACTGCCCTAAACCCTCAAACACTCCCCCAGCACGACCCCCTACACTACCCGAACACCACTGCACTGCCCTAAACCCTAAAACACTCCCCCAGCACGACCCCCTACACTACCCGAACACCACTGCACTGCCCTAAACCCTAAAACACTACCCCCAGCACGACCCCCTACACTACCCAAACACCACTGCACTGCCCTAAACCCTAAAACACTACCCCCGCATGACCCCCTACACTACCCAAACACCAATGCACTACCCTAATCCCTAAAACACTACCCCTCGCATGACCCCCTACACTACCCTAAACCCTAAAACACTAGCCCCCGCACGACTCCCTACACTACCCAAAGACCACTGCACTACCCTAAACCCTAAAACATGACCACCTACACTACACAAACACCACTGCACTACCCTAAACCCTAAAACACTACCCCCTACACTACACAAACACCCACTGCACTACCCTAAACCCTAAAAAACTACCCCCAGCACGAACCCCTACACTACCCAAACACCACTGCACTACCCTAAACCCTAAAACACTACCCCCAGCAGTACCCCCTACACTACCCAAACACCACTGCACTACCCTAAACCCTAAAACACTACCCCCAGCAGTACCCCCTACACTACCCAAACACTATTGCACTACCCTAAACCCTAAAACACTACCCCCAGCAGTACCCCCTACACTACCCAAACACCACTGCACTACCCTAAATCACTACCCCCAGCACGACCCCCTACACTACCCAAACACCACTGCACTACCCTAAACCCTAAAACATTACCCCCAGCACGACCCCCTACACTACCCAAACACCACTGCACTACCCTAAACCCTAAAACACTCCCCCAGCACGACTCCCTACACTACCCAAACACCACTGCACTACCCTAAACCCTAAATCTACCCCCAGCATGACCCTCTACACTACACAAACACCACTGCACTACCCTAAACCCTAAAACACTACCCCCAGCACGACCCTCTTCACTACCTAAACACAACTGCACAATTTCTTACAGGCGTTGCAACGCAGGCCTGTGGTGCTTACTGGAAGTACCTGGTGGGCTAGTTGGGCCCCAGGGACCCTCAGGATTCAAGGTGACCTAATCCCCCAACGTAAAATGCGCCACAGGGCGCGTTTGCACAGTGGTGAAGGGAGGGTGCGGGGCCTCAGGTAACATGTGCGCAAACACGCCCTGTGGTGCGTTTTAAGTTGGGGAATTAATCCCTTTGAATCCTGAGGGACCCTGGGGGCCAACTAGCCCACCAGGTACCTTCAGTAAGCACAACAGAGTTGCGTTGCAGAGAGGTGAAAAAGGTGCGTGGCCTCGGAACGCCTCTCTGCAACTCAGCTCTGTGGTCCTAACTGTAGGTACCTGGGGGCTAGTTGGGCCCCAGGGACCCTCAGGATTCAAGGGGACTTAATCCCGCAACTTAAAACGCGCCACGGAGTGCGTTTGCACACGTCACCTCAGGCCCCCTCCCTTCACCACTGTGCAAACGCGCCCTGTAGCGCGTTTTAAGAGGTAGTTTTAATCCCCCTGCCCTATTATGTACTAGGGACTTGCAGAGGAGGTCATGCTAATCACAGGGGTACCCCAACGCATAGTGTTCCCTAGTGTATGTAGGTGTTTTCACTGTATTCTAAGTGTCTTTTAGCATAGCACTGGCTCTGGTTAGTCAGAGTCAGTTACCACCAGTACCCGTCTGAAAAAGTTGTGTGCACAGGATGATTTTGCAACAAGGCCTCTTTCTACTCCTCTGTTGGTTCTTTCTGCACATCTTTTGCTTCTTTCTGTGCGTTTTTTCTTCTTTCTTCACATGTCCTACCTCTGTAGGCATAGTTAGAAACTAGCATTTAAAAAACCTTTGAAATTCACTTAAAAATCCTAGGTTTCCAGCACGTTATAGTTAGAAATTAGCATTTAAAAAACCTTTGAAATTCACTGAAAAAACCATAGGTTTTAGGGACAGTTATAGTTAGTTGGACATTTCACTCGTACAAAACCATAGAAATTCCCCGTTATAGTTAGTTCAGCTAACTATAACTCGCGCCCCTGCAATGCACTGCTGATGACGTCACATATTACATCACTCATGACATGGTCAGTGACATCACTGATGACATCACTGATGACATCTCAAATGACATCACTGATGACATCATCCATGTGATAATTTCATGCATCTTCTCACACCCTAATATAACTTTTGATACACCCACTCTAAATTACAGACTGCCATTCTCAAAGCCATAGACACTCCAACACCAAAAACTACATACCCACTCACTGATTCTTAGGTCTACACACACATCCACTCACTCACCCGTACAGTCACTCATACTTAGTCACTCAGTACAGGACTATCATATGCACTCATACACCTATATAAACACTCACACACCGCCACTCATCCATAGAGGTACTCACACACCTAGTCAGTCATGCAAAAACGTAATCACACACCCATTTACTCACCTATACAGTTATACACACACCAGCTCACTTACTCATACAAATACTAGCACATTCGTACGCTCTTATACAATCACTGATACAAGTACACACTCATCCATACAGCCACTCTCACAATCACACACTCTCACTTATAGCCATTTATATACTCCAACACACATATATACTGCCTTTCACATATGTAGTTACTCACACATGTACCACTGAGATATACATTCAATCACTAACACACCCATACACACACTCACCCACCCATACAGTCCATCACAGATGCACTCTTGAAACCATGCACCCAGTGAATCACCAACTCACACATCTATGCACAGAGTCACACACCCCACCCACACAAACACTCAGGCACCCATACAGATACTCAGACAACCAATCAATAACCCATGTAGACACTCATGTAGCTATTCAGAAAGCTCATGCAGCCGCTTACAAACCAACAGACAGACGGATACAGACATTCACACAGTTTAGTCACTAACCCATGCATTCAGTAAGATACATTTAATCACTCACTTGTAGAGTCAGTCACTCACATGCTAAATCATCCATTCAGACACTTATACACCCACTCATTCTTCAATACGCCTTTCCCTATATATATTAAACATATTTAAACTTTACAGAAACACACAGTCACTGGATGATGTCATCAGTGATGTCATTTGAGATGTCATCAGTGATGTCATCAGTGATGTCACTGACCATGTCATGAGTGATGTAATATGTGACGTCATCAGCAGTGCATTGCGGGGCGCGAGTTATAGTTAGCTGAACTAACTATAACGGGGGAATTTCTATGGTTTTGTACGAGTGAAATGTCCAACTAACTATAACTGTCCCTAAAACCTATGGTTTTTTCAGTGAATTTCAAAGGTTTTTTAAATGCTAATTTCTAACTATAACGTGTCTGAAACCTATGGTTTTTTCAGTGAATATATATATATATATGTTACACACATGTATCATCCTCACATGCATAACACGTATGAGAATACATTTGCAAATAGAGACATACCTCACTCACAAGACCATGAAGTCCTTTAAACATGTCAGACTGTACTTCTAATTTCAAAGACACACCTAAATTTATGCGGTGTACTTGAAGTGTACCATTTCTCAGACTCATATGAGGTAGCCTAATCACTAATCACTACCTACATATCTAAAACCTCACTTTTGTGCTACAGCATCACTATTCAGCGACTACTGAGAGTGTTGGGCCTAGCCAAATATAAATCAGCAACCCTTTGCATGTCTGTATTGTAACTCTCACTATATTCCAGAAAGCATGCATGCATGTGTCTGTACCTTTTCCTACTGGCATCATATATAAAAGAAACATACAAATAGATGTATACCAGTGTTTTATACCTCTACCATCTTTATAGGCATAACACGTGTGAGAATACATGTGCAAGTAGAGACATACCTCAATCATAAGACCATAAAGTCCCTTAAACTTGACAGACTGTACTTCCCATTTCAAGGAGACACCTAAATTTATGTGGAGTATTTGATGTGTACATTTCTATACACTGATATGAGTTAACCTTATCACTAATCCCTCTATCAACATATCTTAAACCTCACTTTTGTGCTGCAGCTTCACTATTCAGCAACTACTGAGAGTGTTGGGCCTTTCCAAATACAAAGCATCAACTATTTTCACTGTGTCTGTTGTAAGTCTCTCTATATTCATAAAAGCATGCATGCATGTGTACCTTTTACTATTGACATCATATATAAAAGAAACATACAAATACATGTATACCTGTGTTTTATACCTCTAACATCTTCATAGTCATAACATGTGTGAGAATACATGTGCAAGTAGAGATATACCTCAGTCACAAGACCATAAAGGCATTTAAACTTATCAGACTCCACTTCCCATTTGAAAGAGACACCTAAATTTAAGCTGCGTTTTTCAAGTGAACTTTTTCACAGACTCTTACAAGGTTGCCTAATCACCAATCCCTCTGCCAACATATTTTAAACCTCACTTCTGTGCTGTAGCATCACTATCCAGCAACTACTGAGAGTGTTGGACCGAGCCAAATATAAAGCAGCAACTTACAAATAGATATATACCTGTTTTTATACCTCTACCATCTTCATAGGCATAACACATGTCAGAATACATGTGCAAGTAGAGACATACCTCAGTCACAAGACCATAAAGGACTTTGAACTTGTCAGACTCCATTTCCCATTTGAAAGAGACATCTAAATTTAAGTGGCGTTTTTCAAGTGTACTTTTTTACAGACTCATACAGCGTTGCCTAATCACTATTCCCTCTGCCAACATATCTCAAACCTCACACTTATGCTGCAGCATCAGTATTCAGCAACTACTAAGAGTGTTGGGCCTAGCCATATTCCTAAAAGCATGCATGATGTGTCTGTACCTTTTGCTATTGTCATTTTCAGATGCATAACACAAGTGAGAATACATGTGCAAGTAGAGACATACCTCAGTCAGAAAACCATGCAGTCCTTAAAACTTGACATACTGCAGTTCTCATTTCAAGAAGACACCTACAATTATGTGGCGTACTTCAACAGTGCCATTCACAGGACTCATACAAAATTCCCTAATCAGTAATCCCTGTGCCAACATGTCTAAAACCTCAGTTTTCTCTTGCAGCTTCACTACTCTGCGATTAGTCAGAGTCTTGGTCCTAGGCAAATATGAACCATCAACCCTTCATATATCTCTTTTATAAGTCTCACCATATTATCGAAAGTATGCATGCTTGTGTCTGTACCTTTTGCTACTGTTATTATATATAAAGAAACATACAAATAGATGTATACCTCTTTTTTATATATCTAACATGTTCAGATGCATAACACATATGACAAATACATGTGCAAGTAGAGACATACCTCAGTCACAAGACCATGCAGACCTTGAAACTTAACAGACTGCACTTCCCATTTCAAAGAGACACCTAAAATTATGCGGTGTACTTCATCTGCACCTTTCCACAGACACATACAAACTACCATAATCACTAATCCATCTACCAATGTACACATGTTACTATGCACAAACTATTTCAATCGACATTTCATTACAATAAAGCGAACTACAATACACATCTCTACATTTCATAACATATTTCAAACGTCACACTTCTCTAATAATTTCCAAACTTTGAAAATAATTTTTTTCAAATCTAAAAATATCACTACAAAGAATAAAGCACTACTGCATAATACATAACACAACTTACAAATTTGTAACTCACCTTTGAAATAGTATTGCAGAATACCAAATATCAGAAACTCATTAAAGATTTTCTTTTGCACACAATAAATGTAATGCAGCACTCTCAATAAGGTAAAACCAGTAATGGCAAACTTTCCCTCTCTTTCTGCACACAAATAAATGTAAGTAACAAATCACATTGCTTCCTACATTATTTCAAATTGTGAAACACATTTCTATTGGTAAGACATATTAACCCTTTCTAACTGTCTTCAAATAGTGCCCAAACTGGTTCTGTAATCTTCTGGAGGTGCGACTCCACCGTGGCGCTGCAGTAAAGCGTAGAGAATGGATCCGCGAACCCTTATGGGAGTTCAAAAACCTATTTCTAATAATACTAGTATTTTGTTTTTAACAGTTTTTAACAACACACTACTCCTACCTATACTACTGATTTAGAAAACTTAATTTAGTAACATATCACTTATATATTAACTATCCATTCCACAGTTAAGTTTCAACCCTTCCCCCATACCGCTTAATCCCAGTTACCATAGTAACAGTTACTGCAACATTGAACTGTACTGGCAGGTCACAAGTTCATCAATTTTTCAAGTTCAGCACACTAGCTAACAAATGCAATTAGCAGGTGTGGTTGACTTTTGCAAAATATTACCTTATCCTATCTACTATAACTTTCAAACATTTTTAAATAACCAATCGTGCCTAAAAAAAATATATTAATGTGTCCTCATGAAACGCAACTGGTGCTATGTAAAGCGCTCTGATACCCGAATAGGGTCAAGTTTGCGCTATATAAAACTCAGAAAAAAAAAAAATCAGAAACAGGATTCCTCAGCAAAGTAACATGCATCCTATTTTTGAGTGCACAATGTTAATGAACAGCCAATCACTTATCGGCTTTTTCAAAACTGCATCTTTTCCACCATTTTAGATACCTATCATTCTACCAACTGACTACCTCAGCTACAGACATCTTTTCATTCCTTCCAGACATCCTTCAAGATGCTTACAGTGTGGATTGTAGGGCACAACTATGTTTTCTGGTGCAAAAAAGTATGCTGACGATAGAGGTATTGACAAAGACCTAGGTTTGCAAAATGTGGATATTAAATGGATTGCACAGAGAGGATTAAAGTGGCACCAATTGTTGCTTTTGGTTAAAACCTTTTTACATCTCCAACCCCCTGACCTCATGATTGTGCACTGTGGTGGCAATGACCTGGGCGCATTGACTGGGGTAGGTCTGGAAATGTTAATGAAGGATGCCTTTGCACAACTGATGTTGCTTTTCCCTCAAACTGTCTTTGTATACTGTAATATATGCCAAAGACAGAAATGAAAGTAGTCAAATCAATTCTGTCCACAGTTTGAGAAAGCTAGGAAGAATGTCAATAAAACTGTTTCTGCTTACCTCAGAGACCATAGGATGGGCTCCATCTATAAGAACAATCTACGTTTTGATATGGATGACATCTACAGAAGTGATGGAGTTCACTTCACATATGAAGGAAACAGAGTATTTCTCAACAACCTTAAGCTGTGCGTCCGCACTTCCATGTAGCTCCAACAAAGTCATAATGAAAACAAGGGCTCTTTTTAGAGTCACACTATAACCCAACAATGAATCTTTTTTTTTAAAAACATACATACTCTTTTTATATTTTTGGGGGATTTGCGAACCCGTCACGGATTTGCAACACAAAGCACAAATTCAATGTACTACAACACAATACACTCTTCAAGTTTAACTTTTCATTTTGAATTCTTTATATTATTAATAACTCTATCAAATGTAATGTGATTATTAACTTCAATCTTTTATAAAAAAAAGGTCACAAATACAACACTATCTTCTAAATTATATACTATTAAATTATTTATTTGAGGTGGATCCGTGAATCCAACGTGACGTTACGAGGGGGGGGGCAGCGCTGAGAGCCACGATGAGGTAGCGACTCCAAATACGAGAGAAAATAAATGCCCCCCAGTCCCATAACTAGATGTCGGCCCCAGGGACCCCATCCCCCAGGGCATGCCCTCATGTTGGGGACCACGGGGGGAGTCCCAATGCCACCGCGGTCCCTGCCAGCTCCCCGCCTCTAACGGGAGCCGGCTTTGCTTTTGGGCAAAGGGAGCTGCTAACATGCAGCTCCCTTTGCCCAAAAGCAATTCTGCTTTGCTACATGGAAGCAAGAGCAGTTTTCCTACTCTTGCTTCCATGAAGCAGAAGTTTGCTATAACAGGGCGGGAGCAGAGCTCCCACCTTGCCATAGCAAACTGCAATGTCCTGGGGGTGGGCACCCCGGGACATTGCTGGAGCCGGCCATGGAGGCTGGCGGTCCCCTGGGCCAAGGAGGTCTCATAGAGGGGCGCCGCATGGGCCCCCTCCCATCTGTGTGCTGCCCCAGGGAGGTGGTGGTCCCCAGGGCTGGGGGTCGGCATCGGACCCATGCACTTAATTGATGTATGTCCCGGGGAGGTGGTGGTCCCCGAGGCTCGGGGGGTCCACGAGGCCCCCATCCATTGATAAAGCCCCGGGGAGGTGGCAGTTACCGGGGCAGGAGCCCCGCCCCACCCTATGCTATTTTTTATTAAAAAAAAACCAGGGAGGTGGCAGTCCCCAGGGCTTGGGGATCCCGCGAGGCCACCCCACCCATAATTTAAAAAGCCTCAGGGAGGTGGCGGTCCCCGGGACAATGTGGTGGGATAGGAGCCCCCCATGCTATTTTTTTCCAAAAAGCCCCAGGGAGGTGGTGGTCCCCGGGGTTGCAGGGGGGCCGCATACCCCACACATAATTAACAAAGCCCCTGGGAGGTGGCAGTCCCCGTGACTGCAGGGGCCCCCGCATAATAATTAATCATTGCCCCCAGGACCTGGCCAACCCGGGGGCTTAAAAAAAACAAAGCGCAGGAGGCTGCGCTTAGTTTTTTTTTTTTGCAGGATTCGTGGACCCTACACAAATGCTGCCAAATTAAAAAAAAATGCTTTTTTTGGCCCTCGGGGTCCCTGTGGGACCCCTTGAGCAGGCCTATGGGGTCAGGGTGTTTCTACCCTGCCCCCTTTTCTTCATCTTTCACCTATTTTCTTGCGCCGGTTGACGACACTTTGTGAAATTTTCAAAACTAATGGGTCGCTCCGGTCAGCTCCTGTCTTGAAAGTTTCGGGGTTCGTCAAGTGGGGGCCAAGAAAAAAGGGGGGTCCCAAAACGCGTTTTCCCCATGTTAATTTCCACAGGAAATTTTAGACACGGCTACAGCCCGAACTGCTGAACGGAATTACACCAAATTTGGCAAAAAGGTAGGTCTTGGTTCAGAAAGCGACCTTTGTGTTAAATGGTGTAAATCCGTTCAGTAGTTATGTTATATGATCTCTTTTAAACAGATATTTATGTGGCTCTTCCTGAAGAAGGCGTGTGAAACACCGAAACGCGCGTAGAGAAAATAATCAACATCTACAAAGTCTAGCCACTTGTGGTTTATACCACACAAATATTAATTTTGCTTTAGATAATGTTCAGTTATTCATTTTATGATCGTATGTAAAGTGATTATTTCAGTGTATGTGTTGGTATACTGTTTGTGATGTTATTTATGTTTCATCATGGCTGCTTATGTCAGAATTTAAAAAAACTTGTAACAATAAAATGAATTGGTTTTAACTGAATTGTGGTAGTACACTGAGCCTGTGTTGACATCATTCATAATGTATAGGACTTGATTTTCGTATGGTCTTAAGTTGCTTAGGAATGCTATTTCAATAAGAATCCGTTCAGTAGTTCCTTAGAAATTAAAAAAGAGAAAATATCGATATCTGAGCACCGAGGAGGAGTTGCAACTCCTCCCGAGCACGAGCTGACTTCTGATTGGCTGCCAACACTCCAAACCAGGAAGTGTTGGCAGCCATCTTGTGACTCGGTAACTGAGTCACAAGAAAACAGTGAAAAAAACATTAAAAAAACAAGAAACGGGGCAAGGTAGAAACACCCTGACCCCCTAGGCCTGCTGAGGGGGTGCCAAAAAAGCATTTTGTTTTTTAAACGGCAGAATTCACGCTTGGTGCACGAATCCTACCGAGAAAATTAAAAAAAACAAAGCGCGGACTCCACGCTTCGTTATTGTTAAGCCCCCGGGTGGGCCAGGTCCCGGGGGCAATCCCAAATTATATAGCGGGGGCCCACGGGGGCCCCTGCAGCCCCAGGACCGCCACCTCACCGGGGCTCTAATTTTCATAAAATACAATGTGAGTGGGGGGGCTCGAGCCCCCCCACACGCCCCGGGGACCACCACCTCCCCGGGGCTATGCCAATTAAATGCGGGGGCATGTGGCTCCCCCGCAGCAACGGGGTCCGCCACCTCCCTGGGGCTCTGTTTTCTTTATTTAAACATGTGTGTGGGGGGACTTGAGCCCCCCCACACACCCCAGGGACCACCACCTCCACGGGGCACTAAATATTCTCATTCAGGGGTCCGTTATGGACCCCTGGGCCCCGAGGACCACCACCTCCCCGGGGCTTTAGAAATGAAGGGGGGGCGTGCTGCCCCCCTCCTGGAGCCCTTGATGGCCCTGGGGACCACCACCCCCCAGGGCCGGCTGCTGCAATTTCCCAGGGTGCCCATCCCCGGGACATTGCTGTTTGTTATGGCAGGGCGCTCCCGCCCTGTCATAGCAAACTCTGGTTTGCTTGATTGAACCGAGAGCCCGTAAACCTGCTCTCACTTCAATCAAGCAAAGCAGGATTGCTTTTGCACAAGGGAAGCTGCACGCGGCCCCCTTCCCGTTTAAAAAAAAAAACTTATAAATAGGGGTCTGGCCCTGGGGGATGGGGTCCTCAGGGCCCAAAAACTAGTAACCCACACAGCCCCCCTTCTAAAAAAAAAAAAAAAAAGCTGGCATCTCGCCGGAGGCCCCGCCCCCTCCCTGCACCACTCTGCAAACGCACCCCGTGGCGCGTTGGAAGTTGGGAAATTAATTCCCCTTAAATACTGGGGGTCCCTGGGGGCCAACTAGCCCACCAGGTACCTCCAGTATGCGCCACAGAGCTGCGTTGCAGAGAGGTGGTCCGAGGCCACGCCCCTTTTTGCACCACTCTGCAAACGCGCCTCTTGGCATACTGGTGGTGGGGCGATGAGGTCCTCTTGTGTCCTGAGGACCTCAGGACACAAGTGGACTTCATCCCCCGAGCAGCAGTGCGCCAAGAGGCTCGTTTGCAGAGTGATGTAAAAAGGGGGCGTGGCCTCGGACCACCTCTCTGCAATCCAGCTGTGTGGCGCTTACTGGAGGTACCTGGTGGGCTAGTTTGCCCCCAGGGACCCTCAGTATTCAAGGGGACCTAATCCCTCAACTTAGAACGCACCAGGGGGCACGTTTGCAGAGTGGTGGAGAAAGGGGCGTGGCCTTGTCCACCTCTCAGCAATCCCACTGTGTGGGACTTACTGGAGGTAAGAGGTAGGCTAGTTGGCCCCTAAAGGACCCCCAGCAGCGAAGGGGACTTCAAACCCCATCCAAGAGCTGCGCCAGGGGAGCGCGTTTGTAGAGTGGTGGGCAAAGGGGGCATGGCCTGCTCTTCGAACTTAGCAATCCTGCTGTGTGGGACTTACTGGAGGTAACAGGAGGAGTAGTTGGCCCCCAAGGAGGTCCTTGGGGGCCAACTACCCCTCTTGTTACCTCCAGTAAGTTCTGCACAGTGGGATTGCTAAGACGTCTTTGGAGGCGATGCCCCCCTTTCTCCACCACTCTGCAAACGCGCCTCCTGGCAGACTACGGGATGGGGGATGAAGTCCAATTTACTCCTGAGGGACTTTGGGGGCCAAGAAGTCCTACTGGTACCTCCTGTAAGCCCTACGCACCGGAATTCCTGAGCGCTGGTCGGAGGCCCAGCACCTTTTCTCCACCACTCTGCAAACGCGACTACTAGTTAAAGAAGTGTTTGCAATGTAATAGGTTTTGCATTTGTGAGAATTAGAGCTATTGGCATTGTAAATGCAAAAGTTTTTTACGAATGTTTTTTGGAGTGGAGTGGATGTACGTTGTGTGTAGTGGAATTATGTGATATGTTTGTGCAGTGAAATTATGTTGATATAAAGTATGTGGTATTTAGTGTATAAGAATTTTGTAGAGTGGGATTATGTGTTATGGAGAGTAATTATGTGGTATGGTAGTCTGTGTTGTGGAGTGGTAACCTCAGGTTTAGTCTTCCTCGTTTCCATGGAAGCTCAACTATGAACTCAGTGAGACAAAAAAGATGGAATCACTGAGGAGCATTTGTGGACCTAGTCAGAGGTATGAGCAGGGCCACTGGAATTATGTGACTATTTGGCTGCACCGACTTTCGCACAATTATACATTTTCTGCATTAGCCACATAATTCATCATCTGCACCCTAATCTGTAGATTTGAACAAAAAAAGCCTTGGTTCTAGCTCAAACGGCTCAAACGTTACCAAAAATGCAGCGACAAGTGTTACAGCGTGGTGGAAGGTCCTTTGCAAACTTAGAATGGTCACCTGTTACTTATTGCTAAATGTGGGTGTTAAATTGGTACTAATGGTGTGCAAGCCACTCTTGCTTCCCTATGCGCCTCTCTTGCCTCTTTCTGCATTTCTGTTGCTTCTTTCTGCACGTTTCTTTCTTTTTCTGCACTTCTCTTGACCTCATTATGCAAATCTCTTGTACTTTCTGCACCTCTCTTCCCTCTTTCTGCATGTCTGTTGCCTCTTTCTGCACCTCATTTGCTTCTTTCTGTTCCCCTCTTACGTCTTTCTCTACACTTTTGCCTCTTTCTGCACTCTCTATTCCTTCTTTCTGCACTTCATTTGTTTCTTTCTGCACCTGTGTTGCTTTTTTCTGCACCCCTCTTTCCTCTCTCTCCACCCCTCTTCCCTCTTTCTGCACTTCTGTTGCTTCTTTCTGCACTTATCTTGCTTCTTTCTGCACCTCACTTGCCTCTTTCTGCACCTCTATTGCCTCTTTCTGCAGTTTTCTTGCCTCCTTCTGCACTTCACTTGCCTCTTTCTGCACTTCACTTGCCTCTTTCTGTAACTCTCTTGCCTCTTTCTGCAACTCACTTGCTTCTTTCTGCACCCCTTTTGCCTCTTTCTGCACCCCTCTTCCCTCTTTGTGCAACTCTCTTGCCTCTTTCTACACCTCTCCTCCCTCTTTCTGCACCACTCTTGCCTCTTTCTGTACCTCTGTTCCTTCTTTCTTCACCTGTCTTGTCTCTTTCTGCACCCTTCGTGCCTCTTTCAGCACCTCTGTTGCTTCTTTCTGTAGTTCTCTTCCTCTTTCTGCACCCCTCTTGCCTCTTTGTGCACCTCTCCTACCCCTTTCTGCACCCCTCTTGCCTCTTTTTCCACCTCTGTTGGTTCTTTCTGCACCTCTTTTGCGTTGTTCTGCACTTCACTTGCCTCTTTCTATACCCCTCTTGCCTCTTTCTGCACCTCTGTTGGTTTTTCTGCACTGCTCTGGCTTCTTCCTGCACCTCTGTTCCAAATTTCTTCATCCCTCTTGCATTTTTCTGCAACCCTCTTCTCTCTTTCTGCACCTCTCTTGACTCAGTCTGCCCACTTGTTCCCTCTTTCTGTACCTCTTATGCCTGTTTCTGCAACTCTCTTGCCTCTTTCTGCAGTTCTCTTGCCTCCTTCTACACCTCACTTGCCTCTTTTTGCACCTCTGTTGGTTCTTTTGCACTGCTCTTGTTCTTTCTGCACCTCTCTTGCAAATTTCTGCACCCCACTTGCCTCGTTCTGCACCCCTTTTACCTGTTTCTGCACCTCTCTTGCCTCTGTCTGCACCTCTGTTACCTCTTTCTGTACCTCTTTTGCCTGTTTCTGCAACTCTCTTGCCTCTTTCTGGAGTTCTCTTGCCTCCTTCTGCACCTCTCTTACTTCTTTCTGCACTTCTCTTGCCTCTTTCTGCACCCCTGTTGCTTCATTATGCACTTTCCATGCTTCTTTCTGCACCTGTCTTGCTTCTTTCTGCACCCCTGTTGTCTCTTTCTGCACTCGTCTTCCCTCTTTCTGTACCTTTCTTGCCTGTTTCTGCATCTCAGTTGCCTGTTTCTGCACTTTTCTTGCTTCTTTCTACACCTCTGTTGCCTCCTTCTGCACCCCTCTTGCCTCTTTCTGCACCCGTCTTCCCTGTTTGTACAACTCTCTAGCCTCTTTCTACACCTCTCTTCCCTCTTTCTGCACCACTCTTGCCTCTTTTTGTACCTCTGTTGCCTCCTTTTGCACCCCTCTTGCCTCTTTCTGCACCCGTCTTCCCTGTTTGTACAACTCTCTAGCCTCTTTCTACACCTCTCTTCCCTCTTTCTGCACCACTCTTGCCTCTTTTTGTACCTCGGTTGCTTCTTTCTGCACTTTTCTTGCCTCTTTATGCACCCTTCGTGCCTCTTTCAGCACCTCTGTTGCTTCTTTCTGCACTCCTCTTCCTTCTTTCTGCACCCCTCGTGACTCCTTCTGCACTTCTGTTGCCTCTTTCAGCACCTCTGTTGGTTCTTTCTGCACTGCTCTTGCTTCTTTCTGCACCTCACTTGCCTGTTTCTGCACTTCTCTTGCTTCTTTCTAAACCTCTGTTGCTTCTTTCAGCAATTCTCTTGCCTCTTTCTGTACTTCTCTTGCTTGTTTCTGCACCTCTGCTGCTTCTTTCTGCACCCCTCTTGCCTCTTTCTGCACCCCTCTTCCCTATTTGTGCAACTCTCATGCCTCTTTCTACACCTCTCTTCCCTCTTTCTGCACCACTCCTGCCTCTTTCTGTACCTCTGTTGCTTCTTTCTGCACTTCTCTTGCCTCTTTCTGCACCCTTTGTGCCTCTTTCAGCACCTCTGTTGCTTCTTTCTGCACTTCTCTTCCTTCTTTCTGCACCCCTCGTGCCTCTTTCAGCACCTCTGTTGCTTCTTTCTGCACTCCCCTTCCATCTTTCTGCACCCCTCTTGCCTCTTTCTGCACCTCTGTTGCCTCTTTCAGCACCTCTGTTGGTTTTTTCTGCACTGCTCTTGCTTCTTTCTGCACCTCACTTACTTCTTTCTGCACTTCTCTTGCTTCTTTCTACACATCTGTTGCTTCTTTCAGCAATTCTCTTGCCTCTTTCTGCACTTCTCTTCCTTCTTTTTGCACCTTTCCTGCCTCTTTCTGTACCTCCCTTGCCTCTTTGTGCACCTCTCCTACCTCTTTCTTTACCCCTCTTGCCTCTTTTTGCACCTATGTTGGTTCTTTCTGCACTGCTCTTGCTTCTTTGTGCACCTCACTTGCCTCTTTCTGCACTTATCTTGTTTCTTTTTAAACCTCTGTTGCTTCTTTCAGCATTTCTCTTGCCTCTTTCTGCACTTCTCTTCCTTCTTTCTGCACCCCTCTTGCCTCTTTTTTCACCTTTGTAGGCTCTGTCTGCAGTCCTCTTACTTCTTTCTGTACCTCACTTGCCTCTTTCTGCACCCCTGTTCCCTGTTTCTGCACCTTTCCTGCTTGTTTATGCACTACTGTGCACCTCTGATTTAGAGGTAGTTTTAATCCCCCTGCCCTATTATGTACTAGGGCCTTACAGGGGAGGTCATGCCAATCCCAGGGATACCCCAACCCATAGTGTACTCTAGTGTGTGTAGGTGTTTTCACTGTATTCTAAGTGTCTTTCAGCATAGCACTGGCTCCGGGCCTGGTTAGGCAGAGTCAGTTACCACCAGTAGCAGTCAGTAAAAAGTTGAGGGCACAGGTTGACTTTGCAACAATGCCTTTTTCTGCACCTCTGTTGGTTCTTTCTGCATATCTCTTGCTTCTTCCTGCACTTTTCTTCGTCTTTCTGGACTTCAGTGCCTCTTTCTGTATTTCTCTTGCTTCTTTCTGCACCTTTCTTCCTCTTTCTGCACATGTCCTACCTCTGTAGGCATAGTTAGAAATTAGCATTTAAAAAACCTTTGAAATTCACTGAAAAAACCACAGGTTTCAGGGACGTTATAGTTAGAAATTAGCATTTAAAAATCCTTTGAAATTCACTGAAAAAACCATATGTTTCAGGGACGTTGTAGTTGGAAATTAGCATTTAAAAAACATTAGAAATTCACTAAAAAAAACACAGGTTTCAGGGACGTTATAGTTAGTTGGACATTTCACTCGTACAAAACCAGAGAAATTTGGCCGTTATAGTTAGTTCAGCTAACTATAACTTGTGCCCCCGCAATGCACTGCTGATGACTTCACATATTACATCATTCATGACATGGTCAGTGACATCACTGATGACATCTCAAATGACATCACTGATGACATCATCCACGTGATAATCTGATGCACCTCCTCATACCCTAATATAACCTTTGTTACACCCACTCTAAAATACAGACTACCATTTTCGAAACCATAGACACACCAATACCAGTTACTACATACCACTCACTGATTCTTAGTTCTACACACACATCCACTCATTCACCCATACAGTCACTCATACATGCAGTAAACCATCAATACGGCACTATCATATGCACTCACATACCTATACAGACACACACACCGCCACTCATCCATAGAATTACTCACACACCTAGTCAGTCATGCAAAGAATCAATCACACTCCCATTTACTCACCTATACAGTTATACACACACCACCTCACTTATTCAAATATATGCTAACACATACTTACACTCTTATACAATAACCAATTCAAGCACACACTCATCCATACAGCCACTCTCACAATCACTCACTCTCACATATAGTCATTTATATACTCCACAACTCGCATATACTGCCTTTCACATATATAGTTACTCACACATGTACCACTGAGACATCTAAACACTCACCAACACACCCATACATGCACTCACCCACCCATGCAGCCCTTCACAGATGTACTCTTGAACCCATTCACCCAGTGAATCACCCACACACACATCTATGCACAAAGTCACACCCCCCCACCCACCCACACAGACACTCAGGCACCCATACAGATACTTAGACAACCAATCAATAACCCATATAGACACTAATTTAGCTACTCACCAACCCATGCAACTGCTTACACACCAACTGACAAACTAAACTGTGTGAATGTCTATATCAGTCACTAACCCATGAATTCAGTAAGACACATTTAATCACTCACTTATACAGTCAGTCACACACCTACTAAATCATCCATTCAGACACTTATACACCCACTCATTCTTCAATACACCTTGGCATATATATATATATAAAACATATTTAAACTTTACAGAAACACATAGTCACTGGATGATGATGTCATCAGTGATGGCATCAGTGATGTCATTTGAGATGTCATCAGTGATGTCATCAGTGATGTCACTGACCATGTCATGAATGATGTAATATGTGACGTCATCAGCAGTGCATTGCGGGGGCGTGAGTTATAGTTAGCTGAACTAACTATAACGGCTGAATTTCTCTGGTTTTGTACGAGTGAAATGTCCAACTAACTATAATGTCCCTGAAACCTGTGTTTTTTTAGTGAATTTCTAAGGTTTTTTAAATGCTAATTTCTAACTATAACGTCCCAGAAACCTATGGTTTTTCAGTGAATGTATATATATATATTCACTGAAAAAACCATAGGTTTCAGGGGCGTTATAGTTATTTGGACATTTCCATCGTACAAAACCATAGAAATTCCCCCGTTATAGTTAGTTCAGCTAACTATAACTCGCACGCCCGCAATGCACTGCTGATGACGTCACATATTACATCACTCATGACATGGTCAGTGACATCACTCATGACATCACTGATGACATCTCAAATGACATCACTGATGACATCACTGATGGATGACATCATCCTTGTGATAGCGTGGCAGACCTCCTCTCACCCTAATATTACCTTTGATATACACACTCAAAAATACAAACTAACATTTTCAAAACAATGGACATACCAATACCAGTTGCAACACACCTATTCAATCAATCAATCAATCAATCAAGCATTTGTATAGCGCGCTACTCACCCGGAGGGTCTCAAGGCGCTTGGGGGAGGGGGTCCGCTACTGTTCGAACAGCCAGGTCTTGAGTTGCTTCCTGAAGGAGAGGTGGTCTTGGGTAAGGCGGAGGTGGATGGGTAGGGAGTTCCACGTCTTGGCAGCCAGGTAGGAGAAGGATCTTCCTCCCGTTGTGGCTCTTCGGATGCGGGGGACGGCGGCGAGGCGTGGTTGGTCGATCGTAGCTGGCGGGTGGGAGTGTAGAAGGTCAGACGGTCGTTGAGGTATCTGGGGCCTTGGTTGTGGAGAGCTTTGTGTGCGTGGGTGAGGAGTCAGAACGTGATTCTCTTGCTGACAGGGAGCCAGTGCAGGTCTCTCAGGTGTCCGGCGATGTGGCTGTGTCGGGGATGTCCAGGATGAGTCGAGCTGAGGCGTTCTGGATGCGTTGGAGTCTTTTTTGAAGTTTGGCTGTGGTTCCGGCGTAGAGGAGTTGCCGTAGTCCAGTCGGCTGGTGACGAGGGCCTGGGTGACCGTCTTCCTGGTTTCGGTGGGGATCCACCGGAAGATCTTGCGTAGCATGCGTAGGATGTTGAAGCAAGACGAG
Source organism: Calotriton arnoldi (assembly GCA_963921515.1). Lineage (NCBI taxonomy): Eukaryota > Metazoa > Chordata > Amphibia > Caudata > Salamandridae > Calotriton > Calotriton arnoldi. The sequence goes on along the minus strand of CAWUFW010010192.1, from coordinate 688,477 downwards.
GAGACGGCGTTGACTTGTCGGGTCATTGAGAGGGAGGAGTCCAGGATGAAGCCCAGGTTGCGTGCGTGGTCCGTTGGTTTGGGTGCGTTGCCCAGGGCAGGGGGCCACCAGGAGTCGTCCCAGGCGGAGGGTGATGATCCTAGGATGAGGACTTCCGTCTTATCTGAGTTCAGTTTCAGGCGGCTGTTCCTCATCCACTCGGCTACGTCCTTCATCCCTTCATGTAGGTTGGTTCTGGCGGTTGTGGGGTCGTTGGTGAGGGAGAGGATCAGCTGGGTGTCGTTGGCGTAGGAGATGATGTTGAGGTTGTGTTGGCGTGCGATGGCTGCGAGGGGGCTCATGTAGACATTGAAGAGGGTGGGGCTGAGTGATGATCCTTGTGGTACGCCGCAGATGACCCGGTGGCCTCGGAACTGAACGGGGGAGGCGGACTCTCTGGGTTCTTCCGGCGAGGAAGGAGATGATCCACTCCAGTGCCTTCTCTTGGATTCCGACGTTGTTCAGGCGTTGCACTAGGGTGCGGTGGCAGACTGTGTCGAACGCTGCGGAGAGGTCCAGGAGGATGAGGGCCGCTGTTTCCCGTTGTCGAGCAGGGCTCGGATGTCGTCGGTGGCTGCGATGAGGGCGGTCTCGGTGCTGTGGTTGGCCCGGAAGCCGGACTGCGAGTGGTCGAGGGATCCATTCGTCTCGAGGAAGGTGGCCAGTTGTCTGTTGACGGTCTTCTCGATGACTTTGGCAGGAAAAGGAAGGAGCGAGATGGGCGGTAGTTTTGAGGTCGGTGGGATCCGCTGACGGTTTCTTCAGTAGGGCGCTGAGTTCGGCGTGCTTCCAGCTCTCTGGGAAGGTGGCGGTGTCGAGGGAGGTGTTGATGATGTCCCGGAGGTGGGGTGCGATGACGGCGTCGGCCTTGTTGAAGACGTGGTGAGGGCAGGGGTCGGTTGGTGATCCGGAGTGGATGGAGTTCATCGTGCTGATAGTGTCTTCGGTGTTGATCGGGGTCCAGGCTCGGAGGGTGGAGGTGGGGGACGTTGGAACGGTCGTAGGGTACGTCGGCTGTGTGCTGAAACTGTTGTGTATGTCTGCGATCTTGCTGTGGAAGAACGAGGCGAGCGAGTTGCAGAGGTCTTGCGAGGGAGTGATGTCGTTGTTTCCGGCGCTGGGGTTCGAGAGTTCTTTGACGATGATGAAGAGTTCCTTGCTGTTGTGGGCGTTGTTGTCCAGTCGTTCCTTGAATGCGGTTTTCTTGGTGGTGTGGATCAGCTGGTGGTGTTTTCGGGTGGCGTGCTTGAGGGTGGTCATGTTGTCTGCAGTCGGGTCTCTGCGCCATTCTTTCTCGAGGGCCCGGCAGTTCTTCTTGGATTTCTTGAGTTCTTCGGTGAACCAGGATGCTTTCTTGTTGCCGGGTCTGACTGGGGGGGTCTTCAATGGTGCGAGGTCGTCTGCGCAGTTGGTGATCCATCTTGTGAGGTTGCTGGCGGCTTGGTTGGGGTTCGTTGAGCTGGCGGAGGGTTCTGGCTCAGGGATGTGGTGAGTTGGTCGGTGGTGATCTTGTTCCAGCTTCTGCGTGGAAACTGTTGCGGGTGGTGGTGCGTGGTGATCCTGCTGAAGCTGAAGTGGACGCAGCTGTGGTCTGTCCAGTGTAGTCCGGTGGTGTGGCTGAAGGAGATGTCCTTGCTGGAGGAGAAGACGGGGTCAAGCGTGTGGCCGGCGTGGTGTGTGGGGGTGGTCACCAGTTGCTTGAGTCCGAGGTTGGCGAGGTTGTCCAGCAGGGTGGTGGTGTTGCGATCGTTGTTGTTCTCTAGGTGGAAGTTGAGGTCCCCAAGGAGGATGTAGTCAGCCGAGGGGAGGGCGTGCGGGCTGATGAGGTCGGCGATGTCTTCGCTGAATTGTGTGCGTGGTCCTGGGGGTCTGTAGATGAGGGTGCCTCTGAGGGTGGTCTTGGGGTCGGTGTGTATCTGGAAGTGCAGGTGTTCGCCGGCTGTGAAGGTTGTCGTCGGAGTTGGTCGTGATGCGGATAGTGTTCTTGTGGACGATGGCGATGCCTCCTCCGGTCTGGTTGGCGCGGTCCCTTCGGGTGATCTTGTATCCGTCCGGGATGGCGATGGCGATGTCGGGCGCTGAGGAGGCGTTCATCCATGTTTCCGTGAGGAAAGCGACGTCTGGTGATGTGGAGTCGAGCAGGTTTCAAAGTTCCACGGCGTGTCTGTGGACGGAGCGGGTGTTGAGCAGGATGCACTTCAGGTGGTTGCTGCTGGTGCTCGGCTTGGCGGGTGCGGTGCAGGTCCGGAGGCAGGAGAACTTGCAGGATTGGCAGCCGAAGGGTCCGTGGGTGCGACCTGGGGTGGCACGGTGGCAGCCGGGGATACGGCCGGTGTTGAGTGCGTTGAGGGTGGCGGTGTCGTAAGTCCGGTGGGTGGGTTGGCTGCTGCGGGGGCCAGGGGTTTGGCGCTGGGCGCGGTCCAGGCACGGACGGGCGCAGACGGGCTTGCCTTAGAGCACGCCTTCGGCGCGCCAGCGGCGCGCCCGCTGCGTCAAGTCCGCTGCGGCGGCGCAGCGGCTGCCGCCATTTATGGGGAGGTGGGAGGGAGGAGCAGCTGGGAGGCGGGAGGCAGGGTCAGCGAATGGGCAGACAGGGGGCAGGGCCGCAGGGGACGCAGCGGCGGGAATGGCGAGAGGCAGCGGGGGCACAAAAGGAAAAAAGGGGAGAGAAAACAGACACAAATACGGGCACAATGCAAATGGGGCAGCGAGGGGTACAGAAGGGAAAATGGGGAGAGAAAAGCAGACACAAATACGGGCACAATGCAAATGGGGCAGCGAGGGGCACAGAAGGGAAAATGGGGAGAGAAAAGCAGACACAAATACGGGCACAATGCAAATGGGGCAGCAAGGGGCACAGAAGGGAAAATGGGGAGAGAAAAGCAGACACAAATACGGGCACAATGCAAATGGGGCAGCGAGGGGTACAGAAGGGAAAATGGGGAGAGAAAAGCAGACACAAATACGGGCACAATGCAAATGGGGCAGCGAGGGGCACAGAAGGGAAAATGGGGAGAGAAAAGCAGACACAAATACGGGCACAATGCAAATGGGGCAGCGAGGGTACAGAAGGGAAAATGGGAGAGAAAAGCAGACACAGATACGGGCACAATGCAAATGGGGCAGCGAGGGGCACAGAAGGGAAAATGGGGAGAGAAAAGCAGACACAGATACGGGCACAATGCAAATGGGGCAGCGAGGGGCACAGAAGGGAAAATGGGGAGAGAAAAGCAGACACAAATACGGGCACAATGCAAATGGGGCAGCGAGGGGTACAGAAGGGAAAATGGGGAGAGAAAAGCAGACACAAATACGGGCACAATGCAAATGGGGCAGCGAGGGGCACAGAAGGGAAAATGGGGAGAGAAAGCAGACACAAATACGGGCACAATGCAAATGGGGCAGCGAGGGGTACAGAAGGGAAAATGGGGAGAGAAAAGCAGACGCAAATACGGGCACAATGCAAATGGGGCAGCGAGGGGCACAGAAGGGAAAATGGGGAGAGAAAAGCAAACACAAATACGGGCACAATGCAAATGGGGCAGCGAGGGGCACAGAAGGGAAAATGGGGAGAGAAAAGCAGACACAAATACGGGCACAATGCAAATGGGGCAGCGAGGGGTACAGAAGGGAAAATGGGGAGAGAAAAGCAGACACCAATACGGGCACAATGTAAATGGGGCAGCGAGGGGCACAGAAGGGAAAATGGGGAGAGAAAAGCAGACACAAATACGGGCACAATGCAAATGGGGCAGCGAGGGGTACAGAAGGAAAAGGGGAGACAAGCAAGAAATGCGGGCACCGAGGCCACAAGCGGAACGGCGATCTTACCAGCAGCAGCAGCGGGCGGCCAACACAGGCGGAGCTGTGTGGTGGGGGAGCGACCTACTCAGTAATTCCAAGATCTACACACACATCCACTCATTCACCAAGAGTCCCTATACAGTCACTCATACATGTACTCACTCATCATATGTACTCATACACCTATACATCCTGTTACACACCGCCACTCATCCATAGAGTTACTCACACACATAGTCACACATGCAAACAAAGTATCAAACATCCATTTACTTGCATATACAGTTATACACACACACTACCACACTTACTTCTACAGAAACTTACACATACTTACTCTCTTAAACAATCACTTATAGAAACACCTACTTATTTGTACAGGAACTCTTCCAATCTCTCACTCTCACATATACTCACTTATATACACTAATACTCACATATACTAGTTTAAAACATATGTAGTTACTCATAAAGACACTATTGAGACAGTCATTCACTCACTAACACACCCATACACATACTCATCCACCTATACAGTCTTGCACACATGCTGTCTTCAACACATACAAACAGTGAGTCACTCATTCATGCATCTATGCACTAAATAATACCCCCCACCAAACCATACAGACACTCAGACACTTATACTGATACTCAAAAAACCAACTAATAACCCATATAGACACTTATGTAGCTACTCACCAACCCATGCAGCCACTTATACACAAAGTGAGAGACTGATACAGATATTTTCATATTTAAACATTACTCACTAACCCATGTATTCACTAAGATACACTTAGTCAGTTATACAATCAATTTTACAAAAAAAATCATCCATTTAGACACTTATATACCCATTTATTCTTCTATCGACCTTGAGATGTACATATATAAAACATATTTAATTTTCAGAAAAACACACATTCACTGGATGATGTCATTTGAGATGTCATCAGTGATGTCATGAGTGATGTCACTGACCATGTCATGAGTGATGTAATATGTGATGTCATCAGCAGTGCATTGCGGGCGCGCAAGTTATAGTTAGCTGAACTAACTATAACGGGGGAATTTCTATGGTTTTGTATGATGGAAATGTCCAACTAACTATAACGCCCCTGAAACCTATGATTTTTTCAGTGAGTTTCTAAGGTTTTTTAAATGCTAATTTCTAACTATAACGTGCCTGAAACCTATGGTTTTTTCAGTGAATATATATATATTTATTTTACTATGTATACATGTGAAAATGTCTCGGTCCCGTGTTTGCCTCGGTGGCACGGAAAAAATGGGTGGAACTGACGTCAGCACGCCGACGAGGTCCTCTTATGGCTCCGATGACGTCATACGGTGTCGCGAGCGGAGCCATGCTCGTTGACGTGGGAGAGCTAGGAAAGAATTTCCGTGGAATGCTGGTGCAGTAGATATTCACCTAAGTGTTCAGGCTAGTCCTTTGGGAGCAACTGTTTATGTTGCCACTCCAGAAACCAAAACCAGTGATCCGAGGGCAGAGGCCCTGCAGATGGCACACGAGGTGGGGTGCCCAGCCGTGTGCACCGGCGGGGCAGCGAAGTGACAAGCACCACAACCCACAAAAAAGGCAACGAGGGCACTGAATAACACAGGATCTTCTCTTTGTATCTGGCAGGAACAACGAAGTTAAAATGCCCTAGTACCAAAATGTAGAATTAGATGCCGCTTCTGCCTCCCGTACCTTGGAGGCGGCACATGGGTCACGCGGTACGGTCATACTGCGGTGGGACGCACACTCGTTGACCTCTCATGGCACTGCTCCACACTTCAGGGAGGACGCTTTCCATTATCTATGTTTTCTGATGACATGTCGCGCCGGCCCCGTCCAACAACAGAACTCCTTTAGATCCACACAGACTCTTCCACTCTCTCACCGGAAGTGAAACCAGGCCACGCGGACACTTTCACAATACAACAGCCGGGAATGCACTTTTCGGTAAAAAAACCACATTCCTTCCTCCTAATTAATCAAATAAACGTCTCACTGAAGAACAGGGGCCAGCTTCGATCGGTAAACAGCCGTTACAACGACTTTTTTACTTTGCGATACCATTACATCACGAAGTAATTACTACGCATTTTTAGAACGCATGGTCATTTACCACGCATGCCTTTACAATGAATTTTGTTGTAAAGGTATGTATGGTAAATGACCATGTGTTCTAAAAACATGTAGACGATCCATGTCGTTGTAAGGAAACAGAGGCTGTTCCGTTTCCTCACAACGACGTGCACCACCCCTCAGAGATGACGTGAAGCAGGAACCATGAGGAGAGAGGAACCATGAGGAGTGAGAGGTAAGGAGGATTGGGCATGGGGTGGGGGTTTCTTTTCTAGGGTTTAGGGTAGTGCAGTGGTGTTTGGGTGGTGTAGGGGGTCATGCTGGGGGTAGTGTTTTAGGGTTTAGGGTAGTGCAGTGGTGTTTGGGTAGTGTAGGGGGTCATGCTGGGGGTAGTGTTTTAGGGTTTAGGGTAGTGCAGTAGTTTAGGGGGTCGTGCTGGGGGTAGTGTTTTAGGGTTTAGGGTCGTGCAGTGGTGTATGGGTAGTGTAGGGGGTCGTGCTGGGGTAGTGTTTTAGGGTAGTGCAGTGGTGTTTGAGTAGTGTAGGGGGTCATGCTGGTGGTAGTGTTAGGGTTTAGGGTAGTGCAGTGGTGTTTGTGTAGTGTAGGGGGTCATGCTGGGGGTAGTGTTTTATGGTTTAGGGTAGTGCAGTGGTGTTTGGGTAGTGTAGGGGTCATGCTGGGGGTAGATTTAGGGTTTAGAGTAGTGCAGTGGTGTTTGGGTAGTGTAGGGAGTCGTGCTGGGGGTAGTGTTTTAGGGTTTAGGGTAGTGCAGTGGTGTTTGTGTAGTGTAGGGGGTTGTGCTGGGGGTAGTGTTTTAGGGTTTATGTTAGTGCAGTGGTGTTTGGGTAGTGTAGGGGTAGTGCTAGGGTAGTGTTTTAGGGTTTAGGGCAGTGCAGTGGTGTTTTTGTAGTGAAGGGGGTCATGCTGTTGGTAGTGTTTTAGGGTTTAGGGTAGTGGAGTCGTGTTTGTGTAGTGTAGGGGGTCGTGTTTTAGGGTATAGGGTAGTGCAGTGGTGTTTGGGTAGTGTAGGGGGTCGTGCGGGGGTAGTGTTCTAGGGTTTAGGGTAGTGCAGTAGTGTAGGGGGTCGTGCTGGGGGTAGTGTTTTAGGGTTTATGGTAGTGCAGTGGTGTATGGGTAGTGTAGGGGTCGTGCTGGGGTAGTGTTTTAGGGTTTAGGGTAGTGCAGTGGTGTTTGAGTAGTGTAGGGGGTCATGCTGGTGGTAGTGTTTTAGGGTTTAGGGTAGTGCAGTGGTGTTTGTGTAGTGTAGGGGTCATGCTGGGGGTAGTGTTTTATGGTTTAGGGTAGTGCAGTGGTGTTTGGGTAGTGTAGGGGTCGTGCTGGGGGTAGATTTAGGGTTTAGGGTAGTGCAGTGGTGTTTGGGTAGTGCAGGGAGTCGTGCTGGGGGTAGTGTTTTAGGGTTTAGGGTAGTGCAGTGGTGTTTGGGTAGTGTAAGGGGTCGTGCTGGGGGTAGTGTTTTAGGGTTTAGGGTAGTGCAGTGGTGTATGGGTAGTGTAGGGGGTCGTGCTGGAGTAGTGTTTTAGGGTTTAGGGTAGTGCAGTGGTGTTTGAGTAGTGTAGGGGGTCATGCTGGTGGTAGTGTTTTAGGGTTTAGGGTAGTGCAGTCATGTTTGTGTAGTGTAGGGGGTCGTGTTTTAGGGTATAGGGTAGTGCAGTGGTGTTTGGGTAGTGTAGGGGGTCATGCTGGGGTTAGTGTTTTAGGGTTTAGGGTAGTGCAGTGGTGTTTGTGTAGTGTAGGGGGTCGTCCTGGGGGTAGTGTTTTAGGGTTTAGGGTAGTGCAGTAGTGTTTGTGTAGTGTGGGAGGTCATGCTGGGGGTATATTTAGGGTTTAGTGTAGTGCAGTGGTGTTTGGGTAGTGTAGGGAGTTGTGCTGGTGGTAGTATTTTAGGGTTTAGGGTAGTGCAGTTATGTTTGGTTAATGTAGGGTGTCGTGCTGGGGTAGTGTTTTAGCACTAATTTTTCTTTCTACAGCACTAACCATAATTTCTATGACAAAATGAACCCCCTCATTTTGTTCCTTTTTAAATTAAATGTTTTAAGAGTTACCAGTTTATTCCAATCAAGATGGCTTCAGGTGTGCCATAATTTTGTCATAAGTAAGACTGTTAGCACTCTAGTTGTCCTTTAGAACACTCTGGGAAGCTGCAGTAGAACACAAAGGCATCAACTGACAGGCTGCTCCTGTTGAAATATAACAGGAAGATATTTGAGATCACACTTGAAACATGTCCTAATTTTTCTTTCTACAGCACTAACCATAATTTCTATGACAAAATGAACCCCATCATTTTGTTCCTTTTTAAATTAAATGGTTTAAGTGTTACCAGTTTATTCCAATCAAGATGGCTTCAGGTGTGCCATAATTTTGTCATAAGTAAGGCTGTTAGCACTCTAGTTGTTCTTTAGAACACTCTGGGAAGCTGCAGTAGAACACAAAGGAATCAACTGACAGTCTCTGCCCTTGTTGGATGTACATGTTTTACTGAGAATGTCAGACTTCATTCTCACATGACTGAGAAAGATAATGTGAATTTACAGAAAATATGCTCTCATTTTAGCTTCTGGAGCACCTTCCAAAACTGTATGGGACAAGCATGTGAAAATAGTTTTCTCTCAAACATGATTCATGATATCCCAGCAGAAGGTTTTTCACAGGGTAAAATCACCTTAGAACACACCACAATTCCTGAAATTAGTATGGTACCATCAACAAATGAATTCTAATGTAACTAAAGTCTGTTATCACCCTTTATAGTTCTCCTTTTGGTAACCCTCAAAATCTTCGATTCACTACAATGCATTTCAATGGGGTACTATCATTTATATTGGTCCCAAGATGGCTGCCAGCAATTCCAGGATGAAGTGCTGACAGCCAATCAGATCTCACGATGACATGTGTGGTTAGGCTCCGCCCAGATATATATGTGTTTTCTTTTTCAAATTTCTCAGAAACTACTGAACGGATTTACACCATTTAAGCAAAACGCATGACACTGAACCAAGGGCTACCTCTTTGCCAAATTTGGTGTAATTCCGTTCAGCAGTTCGGGCTGTAGCTGCGATGAAAGGTCCCTATGGAAAAATTAATGGGGAAAACACGTTTTGGGACCCCCCTTTTTTCTCGGCCCCCGCTTAACGAATCACCCCGAGACTTTCAGGATAGGAGCGGACCGGAGTGCCCCAACAAGTTGGAAACTTTCGCAATGATTCGTCAACCGGCGCCAACGTTATTGCAAATAGAATGTTGCGGATTTCCTATGGAAAATAGGTCCTAACTATAACTATCAACTGGCGACCGCCAGTAGATAATATATATATATATGCAGTTTACTTATATGTGGAGTCAAGTAAAGTAAACCTAAACTTGCATATATAAGTGTACCTTCACATTATGGTAGTCTTTGGTCCTCAATATTTTGTCCACAATATTCTGGCAGCACGATAGGCTGGAATCAATAGTAAGGTAGAATACTCTTCTTTGATGTATGCTAAAGCCATCTTGATGAATTTGATTACTCTAAAGCTTGGTTGACTGTTATTTGGTAAGTAGCATACCTGATATGTTCACAGAATTCCAGAGTATATCACTGTCCTGTTGGGAAATGGTACACTGGAGATGGTAAACTACCAAGGAGGACTATCTTGGTCTGTTAATGGCTATTTTAGCAGGGGGGCTCTAATGGTTTATTTGAGGGCACAAGAGATTGAGTAACTGTGAGATTTCAGGACCAAGCATTTTGGTAGAATATTTGAGAAATGCAGTCAGGCATAGTGAATCGGTCAGAAGTAATGCTTTGGTTCTTTTTAATGACTGGTGTCCCGGGTAGTATTTCTGAGACATAAAGGTAGTAGAAAAGGAGTAATCAATTTTAGGTTGATTGTAAACTAGGGCAGCTGGTCTAGGATAGTATACCAAATGTTCAATATCTTGGAAGAGGAAATGTTCACATGACAGAGCCCATTGGTGCAATTCACATGGGTTTGATAATCTTAGGGTTTCAACATAAGGGTGTGAGGAATATGCAAAATTTCCTATTGTGTAACTTAGTGAAATTTTGTAAAAATTAGACAAAATTACATGAGATGCAAATCTGGCATTTAGTGCCATATTTTAGTTTAAAATGCATCATTGCTTCAATTTTGCACGAGGACAAATTGTGCATTTAAACAAATTGTGAAAAAAACACTTATCAAGAACTGTTTGTGTTCAGTTCATTTGCTTTGTTCCTGTGCAGCTGCTATATGATTTTTACTGGAATGGACTTGAAATTACAAAATGCAGCAAAATGCCATTAACCATTGCACATTACATGTAATGGAGCATTTAACTTATTGACGAAGGAAGTCACAGAAATACAACTACATTTGTGTAACATCACAAGATTGTTGGTTAATTGCCAAAGGAGTGATTTGAACGTAATTCTCCATCTGCTTACATCAGCAACTTAACCACTAAATCACATTTCTCCCCTGCTTAGCATCTCATAATTGATTTCTCAGAAAGTCTGTAAAAAGCTTCTGCTTGCCTAAATGCTTGCCTAAATTACATCATCAAAAAACCTCATGCCCTGTTTTAATCTTCACGGGGATTGAGCACATAGACAACTGGGGCCCAAGTTAATTTACACTTTGTTCTTGGATTGTGTCACCAAAGCAGTGTTGAATTGGGATTTATTTTCCAGTGCACAACTTGTTCTGCACTTGAAAGTATCCCTTCCAGTACAAAACTTATGCTAGACATCAGCCCCACAGACACACCTTTGCACTATGTTGCAAGGGTGTGTCTCTGGTGCAAGTCAGCCTATAGTGCAGCAGAGCAAGGAGAGGGAAATATAGTGCCATATGTTAGTAGATATGCCAGTGTTCTGCCCTCTCCCTTTCTCACAACGTAGTGCAGCGCACTGCGAGAAAAATTTGAATTTGGTCCTGAGTTAGTAATTTGCATGCTAAATATTTTTTGTATAAATCAATGGAGCGCACAGAGTATTATGCCACATAGGGCCCTATTACGATTTTTTGTAAAGCCTCCAACCTTAGGCTGGAGGCTTTCTGAATCACATGTCATTTTCACTTTAGACCACCTAATTACAATCTAGGTGTTCGAAAGTGAAACTGGCTGGTCATTCCAGCTGGATTCCGACGGGTTCAAGGAGCCCGTCAGCCAGTCAGAGACCAGTACTTAATCCCAATTAGCGGCATTTCCGCTGTTGGGATTACGATGCTCGGTTTCCAACAGGCTTTTCATGCCGGGATTTCCAACATGGAAGGGCTGTTGAAAAGTGAGTTTTGGGGCTCCGGTTGAGGGCGTTAATCCCTGCACCATGTGGCAGGCACCGTACCTGCCACACCGTGCAGGGATTAACAGAAACTCCCATTTCTCAATGGCAGGTTGTGCTACGGCCAGTTTACAGCCGCAGCACAAGCTCCCAATGAGAAATGGGAGTATGTGACCGCACCATGTGCGGTGGCATTGTGATTGCGGTGTCGGGACCGCCGACCGGAGGTCGGTGGGTCCTGAGACCATGACGGTGTTGGTTGGAGGCAACTCCGAACGACATCGTAACCGAGCCCTAAGTATTTTCCCCACATCAGAATACCACATGATGACCTCAAACATCCTAGACTGCAGCTTCTGGCTGCTTTACTTGATGTGATGTCAACACACGGTGTTTTCTCTGATAACAATGGAAAGACAAGATTTTAAACTGACTCTGACCATTCTCTTGTCCGTTGCTGGGCAAATCATGATGATCAGTATTTATTAAGTGCTGGCTTATCCTAGGACATTGAAACACAATTTAACTAGAGCCTTTATTAACTGGTACATATTTTGTACATAGTCGCATACAATCTGAAAGAGATCTTAACAAAGAGCTTGCTTAACTGGGAAAGCTCGTTCCACCTGCTCTCACCCTTTCAGTTTTGTAATTTGTTAAAGTTATTTTTCCTCCCTAGATCCGAATTTGCCTTCTGGATTTTATACCTGAAGCCTCTCTTTTAGATATTCTAGTGCAGTGCTGCATAGTGCTTTGTCGAACCAGGTCATGGACTTAAAATTGTTGTTTTCGTCTACTCTACTGGCAACCAGTACATTTCTCACAAAACAGGAGGTACATGACTCTCTAACTATGCGAGTAACTCGTCAAGCTGCTGAGCTTTGAAATCTATACATACTTACCTTTTGATATTTTATCCCTTGATTTTCGGTCTACAATATTAGTGCCCCCCGATATAAAGCCAATATTCAGGATCCACACCATTCCCTGATGGTTTTTTTAGAAGTTTCATAATGTAGAGCACTACAGAACAAAATGGACCTACATTTGTACTCCAAGAGTGGCCTAGCTCTGTGCATTGATTTGGTATTATAATCAGTAGATTTGACAACCAATCACTTGTCAATCCAGAGACATTTTGTTATTGAAAGTCATTTTAGTACAAGAATGGTTCTGCCTTGTGGCCTTCTCTGTGGCTCCCCACACTCAGCAACTATTCACTGTTAATTGTGAATATGATGTGCTATATATTGCCAGCTGGATGTTTCTTGGATTGAGGAAAATAATATCTAACTTTATTTTCATGAGCCATACCAGAATTCCCTTCTTTATTCCTTCACTATTTACTTTAAAGAATACCTATCTCTTCAAACATTGAAGTACATTGTGTGCGTCAGAAGCACTGTTCGTGCTTTCTTGCAATGCCCTCTTGTTTAACTTACCTCACTCTTTCCGTAAAGCGTTTGAAGATCCTGAGCAATTATATTTGGCATTTGGAATTTAATAACTAAATAAGCCTGAGAAACTGCAGAAGCCAAATCCTCTGAAGGTCCAGCTTTCCAGCAGCGTTTAAAGGCAAACCTTACTTTTGGCGAGAGAACCTGGTTTTACTAAGAGTCAATATGTAATTAAAAGTTAGAGAGAGGTTCCAGTAGCTAAGAAATCAGAACAGGTTCGCTTTAATGACAAAAAGACTGTCCATGTGTAGTTAAAAAACGGGAACTGTCGCAGACAATCTACTGAGGCCTTTCATTCTCTATCCTGACATTTATCACTCGGCAGCTGAAAAGGATAACATTTGACAGAATATTCCTCTCAGTCTAGAAGTATTGTGTGATTAAAGTATGTCATTAAGACAGCAGATTGCTGCTAAAACTGAAGTATAGATTGGGTTTAAAATCATCGGGTTGACATTCTGAGACCCAAACCCATATTTTTTTTTGCTTTTATGCGTATATGCTTTTTGTGTATATTACAACGCTTACAAGTTACGTAAGCATTTTATTTTGTTCTAAGGACACTATTTTCATTTTTTTAGATTAATCCCATTCAGTGCTGGCTAGCTTTCCGACAATTGATTTGCTTCATTGGTGAAGCTGTCTAAAGACAAAAAAATTAAACAGCATACCTATGAAAGTTTGTTACTATGTGAGCTTTTGATTTGCCCCCCAACTCTCTTATACATTTAGGGCCCAATTATGAGTTTGGCAGTGAGGCACTGGGTCCGCCCTGCTGCCGCACCGTCAAACCCGTGGTAAGGCTGATCCAGCGGGTTACTAGCAACGAGCATTCATACACAAAATACTCACTTGGGCCCGTACACTCATACTACGCTAGCAATTTCCGCTGGTGGGTCAGTTGTACTCTTTATCAAATCCCTGCTACCAATTACTTTTCTGATTGAAGAGTAATGACTTACCAATGGACCTTTTGTTAATTGGGAAGTTTAAAATGAGTGACATTCATTACAATTCATAATCCTGGAATAATCACTGAGTCAAGAAGTTTTAAAATATTTATCTAAAGATTAGCAGAGTAAAATACAGAACCACATGATACTTAATCGTATATCAAGGATGAAGCATAATAATCAATTATCGATCAATGACGGTCCCACAGAAAGGAGAAGATAGAGACAGCAGCACAGCTAAAGGTGCATTTATATTTACCTAAAGGTGCGAGAAACCAAACCCCTTGGCCAAGGAGTTGGAAAGATAGGTCTCAGGAAGGATGAAGAGCAATGACCTCCGGACCAAGTTCAGGACGGGACAGGTGACCTCTCTATCCACGACGCCTGCGTCGTTCCCCTCTCTGGTACTTCGCTTCTCCTCGATTTCTCCCGTGTCTTCCTTCTAAGGTACTCCGCCGCCCCCACTTCAGGACCTCTCTGGACAGCGGTTCAGTCTGCAATCGATCAGCTTGTATGTCTGGAGCTTACGCTAACTAATTAGCTAATTCTATATCTATTATACCCTTCTACACCCATGTACCTCCCCTTAATGTTGCAGAATTATGGGCCCACTACTTCTGATTGGACGGGGACAGGGGGTTGATCCTCACACCATACCATTTTAGTTCAATTTCTTTAAGCCCATTGTCTTTAAAATACCGCCCATCCCAATTAATACATTTGCTTTATTTCCCACCCATTTCTCATTGATTCAGCAACAATTTTTATATACAATTGTATCGAATGCAGGTACATTTCGGGTGAACTTGTGAACCAGGCTTCGCGACCTTGGAGAGCTTCCAAGTTGACTTCATCGCATTCTCTGGCCAGCCTTTCAGGGCGCTTGTGCAGAACCAATGTCTCTCGAGCTACAGTTCAACCAACCCAGGCCCATTTTACGAACTAATAAAAGTAAAAGTAGAAAATATTAAAATCACAATATAAATGGTTTCACTGTATACCCACTTTGTCTACTCTATTCCCATTTATTTAAAAATCTATCCCGCATTAATAGCGTTAGAATACCACAGTTTAATTGCAACATATGAGCAAGCTGAAGCACGTGAAGACATTAAGCAGCCATTTTAATACACACTGCGCAGAAGCAAGGATTTCCCTCCAAGCAAAGAAAGACGTCACACCATGTGATATGGTTGACACATGCGCAATAAGTTTCCCGCGCTTTAGCGGTCATTTTTAGATTAGACAAGCGTTATTTGTTAGTTTAAACGCATAAGCAAGCTTCTTTCTACTTGTATTCGTGTGTGCATTTGTTATTACAGACATTACAAAGTTTAATAAATTAATACTGTGAGAAGATTGCTTTCGAGCAAGTCTCATTGTGAGTCCTTGCTCCATCAATCCCCTCTCTGATGGCGTTTCTGAGCCATCAAATCTGCATATCTGTTACCGACTACCACCCAGACATCTCCTGACTTGTGTGCGGCACATTTCACCACAGCCAATTCTTTTGATGATTGTATTGCTTCCAGTAGTTCCTTTACAAACTGTCCATTTTTAATAGGGGATCCTGAAGAAGTCATGAAATCCCTCTGCATCCATAATTGGCCAAAATCATGCACAACCCCATAACCATATTGACTATCTGTAAATATAGTTACTTTCTGATTCTTCCCAATTTTGCAGGCTTTTATCAAAGAAATTAATTCAGCTACTTGTGCAGATTTTACTCCTGGTAAATAGGATGCTTCGACTATTCCAGTTAATTCGCACACTGCATATGCTGCACTTAGTTTACTATCTTCATGCCTTTGGCACGAACCATCAACAAACAGCTCCCTGTCTGGCTCTCTAAGGGGTAGTTCCTTTATGTCAGGACGTGGTTTTGTGCACAATTCTGTGACTTGTAAACAATCATGTTCCTCTTCATCATCTTTAACTTCCTCATGATACGGATCTGGTAGTAAGGTAGCTGGGTTTACTATTGAGCACCTTAAAATAGTCACATTTTCAGCACCTAATATTATTCTCTCATATTTAGTCAGCCGACTAGGAGTAAGATGCTGAGTTCTGGTTCTTGTCAGTAGAATCACAACTGAGTGTGGAACAAACACTTTTACAGGATGTCCCATTACAATTTATTCACTTTGTTCAATGCTCAAACATGTAGCAGCTACTGCTTTTAAGCAACCTGGCAACGCTGCTGCCACTGGGTCCAATGTAGCAGAAAAGTATGCTATAGGACATCTGTCCAAACCATGTCTTTGAGTTAGGACTGAAAGTGCACAATTTTCTCTCTCATGAGAGAATAATGTGAATCCTCTTGTATAATCAGGCATGCCTAGGGCAGGTGCTTCACACAAAGCACTTCTCAATTTTACAAAAGCTCCTACGCTCTCATCATCCCATTCAACTGGGTCCTTTGCCTTCTTTTTCGTCATTTGAATCAATGGTTTTGCTAGCAGAGAAAACCCTACTATCCACTGTTGACAATATCCCACTATTCCAAGGAACATTCTCACTTCTCTTTGAGTTACAGGCATTTGCATTCTTTTGATTAATTTTACTCTTTCAGAGGTTATCCTTCTTTTCCCCTCTCAATTTGGTGTCCTAGATATTTAACTGCTGTTGTACAAAACTGGAGTTTTTCAGGCGAACCTTTATGCCCTTCTTCTGCCAAATGATTTAATAGTGCAATGGAGTCGACAACACAGTCCTCTCTAGTGTTAGATGCCACTAGTAAGTCATCTATATACTGCACTAAGACTGAACTTCCTGGCATCACTAGTTTCTCTAAGCACTTTTTCAATATTTGATTAAAGATGGAAGGACTCTCTGTGTACCCTTGAGGAACACGATTCCATACATAGACTTTGTTCTCAAATTTAAATGAAAAAAGATACTGGCTATCTGGATGTAATGTTATGGAAAAGAATGCTTGGCATAAGTCAATCACAGTAAATCATCCTGCACTCCAGGGAATCTGGTATAAGATTACTGCAGGATTCGGCACTATAAGACAACAAGGTTCCACAATCCTATTTATTTTGAGCAGATCCTGAACAATCCTATACTTTCCACTAGGTTTCTTCAAACCCATTATTGGTGAATTACAAGGGCTACTCATTACTTCTTTTAATATGCCTTGTTTTACCATTCTGTTAATTTCTTCAATAACTCCTGCTTTTACTTCTGCACTCATTTTGTACTGTCTGGTATTTGGGAAAATTGCACCTTCCTTTACAGTGATTTTAACTGGGTCTATTGTGGCCATAAGTCCTACTTCTTTTCCCGTAAAATCCCATACCATGGAATTTACTGCAGTTTTGAATTCTTCTGGCAATTCGTCTTTTGTTATCAAAGAGAACATCTCATCTACTTCTGTAGCTTGCTTTGCAATCATAAATTTATATACATGGTCTTCATCCGGGGTCTGAATTGCAACACCATCCGGTGTGCAGTAAATTGTGCAGTTCATTTTACACAACAAATCTCGGCCCAATAAATTTACTGGACTGGAATCACACACTACAAACTGATGCATTTCTCTAAAATTTCCAATTTTTATTTCCATTGGTTCGGTAAGAGGTGTTCTAATCTTTCGATTAGCTACACCCACGACTTGGATAGCTTCTCCAGAGAGAGGAAGGTCTGGGATGTCTGCTGTTCTCACAGTAGATCTGGTAGCACCAGTGTCCAAAAGGAAAGTAATATCATTACCTCTTACCTTCCCTTCAACATATGGACCTGACTGGTCTACTGGCAAGGATGCGCCAAGTACGCACTCCTTCTCCCCCTCTCCTAGGCACCGTCATTGACTATATGGACCTAAGTTGTCCTGTAAAAGAAATTGTGAAGTTACATACTCATTCTTACCACTCCCTCCTTGATATCCAACGTCTGTACCGTGCTTTGCTCTGCTTACATTACCCTGTATAGGTGCAGGTGGCAACTGACTCTGAGGATTTACACCCTGCTGTGAGTCATTCTGCGTCTGTGGATTTAAATTTTGATTTGGGCCATTATTATTTCGAATCTTTTTACATTCATCCTTCCAATGCCCCAATTTTCCGCATCCATGACAAGGAAATTTCTTTTTAGCCTCTTCTCTACTCATTCGTCCTCTCATTTTACCACCATTCCCAGTGTCACCATTCATTCCAGAATCTTTTCCTTGATTATCATTTGGATTATCCAAATTAATTCCTTGTCGCTCAGCCATTTTCACCTGAGCCCACATCACTTTCTCTTGTAGTTTCTTGTGCCTATCCTCAATGTCGTCTCCACAATATTTCGCATATTTCAAAATTTCGTCTATGGGTTTCCCTTGCCAGCACAACATGTGCTGCTTAATCATCTGACAAATCTCTGGTTTTAAACCATAAACAAATCGGTAAACAAACTGACTCATGTTTTTGTCTCCAATGTCCTCAAATCCTCTATACTGTTTGAATACCTGCAATAAACGTTCATAATAGGCATGTACCGATTCACTTGCTTCTTGGGTAGTTCTGTCTATTTTCACCCAATCCGTTTCTTTCGGTGGTATTCTCCCTTTCAAGTAAGTTATTACCTGCTGATACTTTTTCATTACATCACTTGATGGAGCACCTGTCTTTGGATCTTTAGGATACTCTTCACTCGGCCAATCAACTGTGATTTTACAATCTGTCCATAAATCGGCAGGTACCACTATGTCGAACAAACCATCCAAGTCCTTCAACAATACCTTTGACACTTTCACACACCTCTCAACCTGCTTGTACCATTCAATTGGCTTTTCCCTCAACTTTGGAAAATCATTCGTAAATGACAAAATATCCTGTCTACTCCATGGGACATGAAAATAACCTCCTCCAGGAACCTCTCGCATCGGATACATTTGATCTGCTTTCCCTGTTTCCTTCATTAAATATTCAGAAGTGGTTCTACTGTACCGTGCCTCTTCCTTTTTCTTTGTCCATCTAACTTTCCATTTCTCTAAGTCTCCCCATTTCTGTAAAACTGTCATTAATTCTTTTACTTGTAATTTTCGACCAGAGGCATTCATGTTTTCTAAATCTTTGTCAGAAAAATCTGCTCTATAGGGTTTCTGTAGTACCTTTGACTTTCCTATTTCAATCCCCATCTGTAAGGCCAAATCTGATAATTTCTCATGAAATATTTTTACATTTCTAGTGATACTTCTGCATACGAACAATAGTTCTTCTTCATCGTAAGTATTTAGCCGATCTACTCCTACAATGCCTGCTATCATCTCGTCTAATTCAACCTTTAATTTGTAAATTTCCATGATCTTTGGGGGTGAACTCTGTCTGTCTGATCCTTGTGCCCATCTTTCTAAATCTTCTGGTGTAACTACTGTGGCACTCTTAGTCCCAGATGAGGTCACTATATTTACATCTTTGGAACAACCAGGTGTTATTCTTCTAGGAGTACTATTTATAGATCCCCGAATGGGTAAATCCATTAAAGATATCATGCTTTCACAATCACTGATTTGATCATCAATTATTACAGGTTCAGGTTTAAGAATTTCTACCGGTGTGGGCCTTGCTTGTGGGTTTGGATAATTTATCTTGTCCCCATATAAGGGAACCACGGGACCAATTGTTACAGGTATGGTCAGGGAATCAGGATCTGCATTCAACTGTGTTATTTTCTGTATCAATTCTGCTCTGTTTTTGTCTATAGCTTCCTTTTCCTTATCCTGAAGTACCCTATTAACTGGGGGCTTATGCAGTACATGCGGTACCAATGGTGTCTTTAACAGAGGTGCACTTGGGGTGCAACCACTTGTTCTTTCCTGATATGGTGGCGGGTTCTTTAACGCCTTCGCTGCTCATGACGAGCTCAGCTCGTCATGCTGCACGGGCGGGCTGTGCGCATGACGAGCTGAGCTCGTCATGACCCCGCCCGCGATTGAAATGTCCAGCACCTGGCTGGAATTCCTGCCGCAGCGAAGGCGCTAATATTTCTTCCATAAATTCGTCTTCGGAATCTCCAAATCCTGTCAAATGTTTTGTCTTCTCTGTGCACTTGCTCCCTAACGATTCTTCTGCCATTAATATTGGATACAAACCTTCTGTAAGCATCGCTCTTCTCCACTGTTTCATTTGACCGTCTCTTGACTCATTTTGGTATCTAGGAAAAAATCCCCGATAACCCCTACTACTCCGGGATCTGTCACGTTCGAATGCCTCGGTTTCCCACTCTTCTAGGGCTTCGAATTGAGTTAATCTTGGTCTGGGTTCTAAGTCATTCATCCTCAATCTCAAATTTTGAAGAATTCTCCCATTGAAAGTGCCATTCTCTGGGAACGCTAATATTCCATCATTTTTGGTATATTCTATCCAATTTTCTAACCATACGCAAGTATGATAACCTCTCTCCATCATCATGAATGAAGCGAGCGTTTTAGCTGGTGGAATGATAATTCCTTCTCTAGTTTTTATGGGTTTATCCTTTTAAAAATAATTCTTAATCTTTTGTAAAAATGACATTTTTCTCTTCTCTCCGTACATTTTGGGTAAATCTCGGTGTATAAAATTATATTCTGTGAAACCTAGGAATCTCCTATCCGGACGAGTTCCTATTAAAGTCGGATCACGTTTCACCATATAATTTTCACTATCCACTAGGATTTTGACTACTATGCTAACAAGCCAATTAAATTCCAGCTAACAATTATCTCCGAACCAATCCTAGCGCGGCTTTTCAGTGACCAGTAGCGGTCCGTGGTAGGAGTGCCGGCCGGGCAGTGACGTGGGGCGGGGGAGGGGCAGGTTGGGGGTAGTAAACCACGGATTACGGCCGAATACAGGTAAGTAAACATTTAAATAAATAAAACGAATTTCGTTGCGCGCACTGCATCGCATTTGGCGATGCAGCGCTCACAACGAAAATCGTTTTATTTATTTAAATGTTTACTTACCTGTATTCGGCCATAATCTGTGGTTTACTACCCCCCACCCTGCCCCTCCCCCACCCCACGTCACCGCCCGGCCGGCACTCCTACCACGGACCGCTACTGTCAGTGACGTCTTTTCTGACGACCCCTCCTTTACAATCTGCGCTTCTCTGTCCCTCACTGTTTCGACCAATCCCAGCGCGACACCTGTGACGTCAATACTACTCCTGACTACTGACCCCTCCTTTACAAGAGTCGTTCTACGCCCACTGTTTCAACCAATCCCAGCGCAGCGTTTTGTGACGCCACCTTCCTCTCTGGCAGCTGACCCTCCCTTTACAAAATCGTACGCAAAACTTTTATTTTTCCACAATTCTTATAAAAATTCAGTAACAACATAAAACATTCGCTATCGTGTCAGTTTTGCTAATTTGAAAAGATAGTCTCTCTCACACTTAGTAAAACCTTTCCGTTTACTAAACATACACTACGAGTAAAACCCTTCCGTTTACTCTTCACATAAGCTTCAGAAATACCTGCTACTTTTTCAATGTTACCCTTTCTAGGTGATATAACATCAAATTTTTACCAGCATATTCCTTTTGCTATTACTCACACTCATAGAGTCCCTAACAAGTACTGATAGCCCTGCTTAACTTTTCAGTACTATTTCTGCCTGACAGATAACCTCACTGCAGTATGGCTTCCACTTACCATCCGCTATTCAATTTTCCCCAGGGAATTCTGGACAACATAAAACAAACTTTGAACAAACGGATGTTAGTTTATAAAAATTAAATTCTCATTACCCAATTAACAAAATACAACCATCCTCTGATGACCAGATAACTGATCCAGCGGGTTACTAGCAACGAGCATTCATACACAAAATACTCACTTGGGCCCATACATTCATACTACGCTAGCAATTTCCGCTGGTGGGTCAGTTGTACTCTTTATCAAATCCCTGCTACCAATTACTTTTCTGATTAAAGAGTAATGACTTACCAATGGACCTTTTGTTAATTGGGAAGTTTAAAATGAGTGACATTCATTACAATTCATAATCCTGGAATAATCACTGAGTCAAGAAGTTTTAAAATATTTATCTAAAGATTAGCAGAGTAAAATACAGAACCACATGATACTTAATCGTATATCAAGGATGAAGCATAATAATCAATTATCGATCAATGACGGTCCCACAGAAAGGAGAAGATAGAGACAGCAGCACAGCTAAAGGTGCATTTATATTTACCTAAAGGTGCGAGAAACCAAACCCCTTGGCCAAGGAGTTGGAAAGATAGGTCTCAGGAAGGATGAAGAGCAATGACCTCCGGACCAAGTTCAGGACGGGACAGGTGACCTCTCTATCCATGACGCCTGCGTCGTTCCCCTCTCTGGTACTTCGCTTCTCCTCGATTTCTCCTGTGTCTTCCTTCTAAGGTGCTCCGCCGCCCCCACCTCAGGACCTCTCTGGACAGCGGTTCAGTCTGCAATCGATCAGCTTGTATGTCTGGAGCTTACGCTAACTAATTAGCTAATTCTATATCTATTATACCCTTCTACGCCCATGTACCTCCCCTTAATGTTGCAGAATTATGGGCCCACTACTTCTGATTGGACGGGGACAGGGGGTTGATCCTCACACCATACCATTTTAGTTCAATTTCTTTAAGCCCATTGTCTTTAAAATACCGCCCATCCCAATTAATACATTTGCTTTATTTCCCACCCGTTTCTCATTGATTCAGCAACAATTTTTATATACAATTGTATCGAGTGCAGGTACATTTCGGGTGAACTTGTGAACCAGGCTTCGCGACCTTGGAGAGCTTCCAAGTTGACTTCATCGCATTCTCTGGCCAGCCTTTCAGGGCGCTTGTGCAGAACCAATGTCTCTCGAGCTACAGTTCAACCAACCCAGGCCCATTTTACGAACTAATAAAAGTCAAAGTAGAAAATATTAAAATCACAATATAAATGGTTTCACTGTATACCCACTTTGTCTACTCTATTCCCATTTATTTAAAAATCTATCCCGCATTAATAGCGTTAGAATACCACAGTTTAATTGCAACATATGAGCAAGCTGAAGCACGTGAAGACATTAAGCAGCCATTTTAATACACACTGCGCAGAAGCAAGGATTTCCCTCCAAGCAAAGAAAGACGTCACACCATGTGATATGGTTGACACATGCGCAATAAGTTTCCCGCGCTTTAGCGGCCATTTTTAGATTAGACAAGCGTTATTTGTTAGTTTAAACGCATAAGCAAGCTTCTTTCTACTTGTATTCGTGTGTGCATTTGTTATTACAGACATTACAAAGTTTAATAAATTAATACTGTGAGAAGATTGCTTTCGAGCAAGTCTCATTGTGAGTCCTTGCTCCATCAAGGACACCCGCCAAATTTGGAGTTTCCTCCACTCTGGCGGGCTTTTTTGGGGGGTTCCAATGACAGTGCCTTTAAAAACAGGCGCCGCAATGGGAACGTCAAAAACAGTTCCTGCAATGCATAGACTGAAAAGTCCATGCTGTGCAGAAACTAGTCTGCATGCACACGGGGGCACATGTTGTGCCCCCCTATGTGCATCCACATGGTGCAGAGGCACAGGGGGCTCGGTAGGGCCTTCTTTGTGTCTTCTCTGCAGTGGTTTTCATGGGGGAGGAAAACCCATGAAAACCCTGGTGGAGAGGGATCTCCTAATATGCTTGGCGGGACCGCAGCCGTCCGCCAAGCATATGGATACCTCCTGACCGCCGCAAACCACCAGGGAATGGCGGTTCCCTGGTGGCTGTGGCTCAGCTGAGGTGGTCCCACCGCCCAACTGATAATAGGGCAGTGGGGAGACCACCGCCGCTGCACCCTGCGAGTCTGGCGGTCTTCGGACAGCCAGATTCGTAATAGAGCCTGTGATGTGAGCACACATAACACACAGGGGCATATTAGCAAGGGCCTTATCGCCGCTTTAGCGGCACTTTTTGCCGTTAAAGTGGCGATATTTCTATCGCCCTATTAGCAAGCTGTCGCTAACAGCTGTTAGCGACAGCTTTATGGCGAAAGCGACCGTTTTGGTGCCGCTTTGCATGTCAGCGATATATATCGCTAATGACATGCAAAGTAGGCGTTCCCAACTAAAAGCGACTGAAAACAGTCGCAAACACAACTTCCCCCTATTAGCAATGCCCGCGAAGCGATAAAAAAACTCGCGCTAACCGCAATTATCGCTAGAATCTAACACCTGCTAAAAACCTGACTTAACCATTCTAGTCAATGGGAGGTGGACTGTAAGGTTAAGTCCTCACCTGCCTATTAGCAAGCTTTTCATTAGCAAGTTGAATTTATCGCTAGATTTCTCGCGATATTGCTGGGTTTCGCCGCTATCGCTGGATTTTTTATCGCCTTCGAGATAAGCGTTGATAATAAAGCGTTATCTCCGCAATGAAATCCAGCGATAGCCGGCGATAAAAAAACAGCGCTAAGCGCGCTTTGCGATAATTATCGCAATTCCTTGGCAGTATCCCTCTAAGTGCATTGCTGTTGCCAAGCCCCTGTTTATTGACCAAGATAATGTTCTAGTGAAAATAAATACCTACATAGTTTGGCCACAACTGTTAGTTGTTCTTTGTGAGCTTCCAAGAAGCTGTCACTTGCTTCCTCCCAAAAATTAAAATTTTGATTTGTTAATTGCTAGTTTGTTCTATTCACAGAAAATTGGCAGGTCAAGTACTATTTGTGCCTATAGCAATTTGATAATTGACATGCATGGTCATAAACTTTACATAGATTCTTAAGGAAGCAAGCTTGGATGAGGAGGTACGCCTAAAATTCTAGACACCTAATGTCACCTCAACAGCACATCCATCTGTTGGTGGTTCAGGGACTGTGTTAAACCTCAATTTCATGAGGCAATGCGTTTGAAGATAAGGTAAAACCCAACATATTAAAAACGCAGTCAAATATAAAAGGAGAGGCTCAATATGTGAGTTCTAGGGTAGAATGAAAAAATTAAAGAGTTTTTACAAAAATTCAAAGGGTACAATACAGAATAATTAGAATTCAAGTGCATAAATAATTGCCATAATGGCTATCAAAACAGAAGAATAGCAAAATCAGGGAAAAATGCTATTACCCAAATTGGCAGCAAAATCAGTGACCATCGCTAGTAGCACAGGAAGTTAACCTGGCCCACCCCCCAAATTCAAAGATTTATATAGAAAATGTTCTCATAGAAATACATTAAAAGAATAATCATTGCAGTGTGTGCAAAAGAATAAAATTCTTGGCAAATCTCCTGGACCTCTCGGCCGCCTTTGAGACCGTCTCTCACTGCACCCTAGGCACAACGTCGGCATCCATGACAAAGCCCTAGAATGGATCCACTCCTTTCTCACCGGCCGAACACAGAGAGTCAGACGACCTCCGTTCCTCTCGGAACCCACAGAGATCAGCGGCAGAGTGCCTCTGGGCTCTTCCCTGAGCCCCACTCTTTCCAACATCTACATGGCCCCGCTCACAACCATCATCAGGAACCACGGACCTAACATTCTCTCCTAAGCCGACGACTCCCTGCTGATTCTCTCCCTCACCAACGAACCCATAATCGCCAAAAGCAACTTTCACGACGGGATGAAGGCTGTTGCCACTTGGATGTAGAACAGCTGCCTCAAGCTTAATTCAGACAAGACCAAAGTCCTCATCATGTGCCCCACCCCCTCCACCTGGGACAACTCCTGGTGGCCCACAGCACTTGGAACTCCCCCCACACCCACAGACCACACAGAACCTCGCCATCATCCTGGACTCCTCGCTCACCATGAGCCACCAGATCAACCCGTCTCATCATCCTGCTTCCACTCGCTATGCCTGCTCCAAAAGATATTCAAGTGGATCCCCAACAAGTCCAGAAAGACGGTAATCCACGCACTCATGAGTAGAAGAATTGACTACAGCAACTCACTCTACACCGGCATCACCCAGAAACTCCTCAAGAAAAAGCAGAACATTCAGAACTCCCCTGCCAGACTTATCCTCAACATCCCCCACCACACCCACATCTCCAGCCACCTGAGAGACCTCAGATGGCCTGTGTACCTCAACCACCGCCTTACATTCTACCCACCCAACAGAGACCTCCGCTCCACCCAATTGGCCCTGGTTACCGTCCTGCATATCTGCAAGACCACAGCTGGTGGACGATACTTCTCCTACCTCGCAGCAAAGACCTGGAACACCCTGCCTCTCACCCTCAGGCAATCACCGTCACTGCCTCAATTCAGGAAGAACCTCAAGACCTGCCTGTTTGACTGAACCACAGCGCCTCCAACTGACAAGCAGCTCCCCCCTCAGCGCCTTGAGACCCTTACGGGTTAGTAGTCGCACTTTACAAGTCACTTGATTATTTGATTGATTGATTGAATGAAATCACAGAACTATTGAGAGTCATATAGCCTTACCACCTAAGCACTACCCCAATATTGAATATCAGTTCAGCTCCTTCCTGACCTAAGGTCAACTTGAGATGTCAGAACAAACTAGTTACGAAAACAACAACAAACCATTGTGAAATAATACAATACCATGTGCGTGCGGAAGAGACCTTGTAAAAGATACAATACTGAACCCATGTTAAAGAGCTTCCTTAAAGAACTGCATCAATGGAAATAAAGAAACATGACTCTTCTTGGCCGCCTGCACTCCCGGTGCTAGTTGTCTCCTTTTAGTTGCTCGACATGTCACAAATGACTGGATAACTCCTCCTCTACAGTTTTGCCTTCTGCAGAGTTATGTACAATCCTTTCCTTTCTGCGCAGGCAGGCCGAATTCTAGGCGCTAGGCAGACCTTTAAGTTTCTCCAGACGGTTATGCAGAATTCAGGCAGCGTGCTCTCATCTTTGGGAAACTACCCATCATGTAGACACCTGCCGGGTGTCACAGCAGCTCCTTGAATACTTTGCACAGCACTCCCTTCCATGGACAGTGAATCACTTTGAAAATGGAACAGAGTAGAGTGATTGTAATTCGATTTCACACTCATTTTCCAGTCAGCGGATGTTGAGCCAGTGTCTAATAACCTGAAACCGGTTTTGGATGGTATCTTTCAAATGCCTTTCTCTGACTGTAGATCTGACATAGCAAGTGTGCAAGATAATGACAATCACAGCAGGTAGTGAGCATGATGACTCCATGCAGCAGTATCTAAATCATTGGCTCAATGAAGTGTGAAGGCTCTGCAAGTGGCTGTCATCAGCCTTCCTGAAGAGGAATCAGGGAAAAGCAGAAGAGCGACTCTTCTTAAAATGTCTTACCTTTAACAAGAGAACCTGCTGACTCACCCTTTCTCCCCCAATATCCACCAAATGGCAGAGTTCAGCTAAATCTAATAAACAATTCCTTGCTTAAAAGTCCTCACAGTATTTTTAAAGATAGTACGGTCTGCATTTCCTTCACTGCAGGATGTGGGTCTCTGCCCTCCATTTTCAAGAATGCAGGCAATAATCATCTACTATATGGGTAAACTGTATCTACCTTTCATCTTGAGCCATGCTAAACCAGATGGCACCCAAAACTGATTCCACTGATCCCAGCAAACATACAATACACATGGGGTCTGATTTATTGTTTGGACAGTGGTGACTGAGAACCCTCTCCACCAAACTGAAGATTCACCTGCTACATTAACAGGCGGATGGACTTTAAGTACGTCAGTGATGGAACCTACTTCAGCTTCTTGCTGACATACTCCTTTCATGACCCAACAGAGTATGGGACATCAGAGGTTCACTTATAACACCGTCCACTTTGATTTACAGTGGAGAGTGTTATATGTTTCTTATGCTGCTCATCACCGCAACGTAAAAATTGCCTGTGAGGGACATTAAAAAAAATAATCCCCCTTTCCGCACAACTCCCGTGGTGTAGGGGCCGTTAGTTTTACTTTTTGCAAAAACTAATTCAAAAACGAACTCCCTCTTAGCGGATGGCCTTCATGTTTGACAAAGCTCTAGTTCAAATTTTTAAAACAATAACAGAAACCACCATGACAGCCATTCCCAACTATGGGGCCGATTCAGATCTCGGCCGGTAGGGCTCCGAATCGGATTCGGCTTAACCGGATCCGATTCGGAGCCCTATTTCCCGACCGATTCGTACGCGCGTCCGGGCGAGCGAGTACGATGCGAAATCGCCGACCGACTCGTCCGGGCGTCCCGACCGCTCCGACCGACTCGTTCTCGGGTCTAACCGCACCGACCGACTCGCTCGGACTCGACTCGCACCGCGCAATGGAGACGTTCCCCGGCCGGGTAAGTACGATGCGCGCCGTGAGCAGTCCGACCGAGCCGCGCACTCCGGCTCGAAAGAGCAGTCGGAGCCGTACTTCGGGGGTCCGTGTCGGACCCCCCTGTACGCATAGCCACGCGAGTCGCACACAGGGGGGACCCATGGGTCCCCCCTACCTGTGCGTGTGCGGCGCGAACCGCATCGACGCGAACCCGCTGTAGGGGGCGCCCTCGTTCGCCTCGCACCCATTGAGGCAATGGGAGCCCGCGTACGCGTTGTACGACCGGCTCCCATTGACTTCAATGGGAGTCCGACCGACTCGAGTCCGATGGCATACGTGCGCATCGTACTCGTTCGGTCGGGCTGCACGCGTCCGAATCGGTCGGAAATCTCTCCGAGTCCGGCTCGGTTGGAGAGATTTCCGGGCCGAATCGGAATCGGCCCCTAAGTGTAGAGTTGTTCACAGGGCTGGTGAAGAGCTATAGATTTAGCAGGTGAAGGAAGCTCAGTATGGTGGGAGTAAAGTCCTCTACCCTACCAACAGATTTACCTCCCCCTTCCAAACTCCAAATCAGTCTCATTATCATGTACACATGCACTAGACAGGCACACAGAATATCAGCACAAGGTTCTGGGAGTTATAAGTTTAACTTTTCATGAGTGCTTTTCATGAGACGTTACACTTTCCCCAAGAATTTAAAAAAGGTCTACTCAGGAGTACTAATCTCCAAAATTTGGTATGTTGCACCTCCCAAATTATGTCAAAAATCTAGGTAACAGACTGTAGTCCCATATAGTTGAAGAGTTTATTGGACTACTCCAGGTCAGACAACAGGTTCTGGAATTATGTTTTAAAATGGTCAGGCTAGGCCTTAGCTAACATACTACATTAGCTTTCTAGCCATACTAAAAAGTAGTCAGGATACCAGTTTCAAATGCAGTGACATGGGCTCAAGACAGAGGTGCATTCTCATACACCTGGCAAGGGAGAGGAGTCCCATTCTGACACTCTTCAATTTCTTCATTTCTCTTCATCTTGGGTAGCCTCTGTACTGTCATAACCAAGCACTGTCAAAGCTAATAGGTCGCTACTTTTGGATTAGGCCCAAGTTTTTTTCTGATGAATCAATAAGTAGAACAAAGCACAAAATGAAAAAAGAGTTCCAGAGCAATGTTGTATATGCACTAATACATTAAAATGCATGTACATGTATGGGTCATAATGCTACATTGGCACTTGTGAGAGGACATATGCTGGGAAAATACGTCTTCACACATGTGTGTGCTTACCTCATGGCACATAATAAGTGAGTGCTGGAGTTTCAAAAGTAGGTAATAACATATGACATGTCAATAGGTCCAATGCAGATCCAGCTGGAAGAGATGTGTTTTAAGGACTTAAGGAAAAGCCATTAGGTGTCACCTGTGAAACTTATTGGAGGTGCCAATGCTTATTTTTTGTACACTTTGAATATAACGGCCTGCCATCGTGCAATAGCAAATGATGCTTTTAGAAAAAGCAGGCTAAGATGGCCACCTTGCAGATGTGATGAACAACTTTTGTTTTCTTTGTTGATTCCTAGTTTTTCATTCAAAGACTGTGGACGGACATCTTCGGAATGTTAAATTAAAAAATAAAAAAGTATGCACTTGTTGCCAGGCAATGGCGGGCAGAGAGTTCCTGTAATTATAGTACAGGTTCTGGACCTTTGCTAAATATTAATTTAAAAAGCTATTTAAAAAGTGGGAAGCAGGGCAGCGGGTGGCACAGGAGGTGGTGGGAAAAAAGGAGCTTATATAGAAAAGTCCCACAAGCAAGCAACCCAGTAGTGTCACTGCTGGCCCTTGCACAGAAATATTTAAAACAAAAAAAGAGAGGAAAAAAGGAGCCTTATACGTTGCAGAGGAGTAGAGGCCTAGAAGTAAGTGACTCAGAAGTAGTGTGCAGCTGTCAGGTCGCGGAAAAAAAAGAAAGAAAATTAAGCGAAATTTGTGAAGAGGCAGGAAAGAGAACGAAGAAATCTCAAAATAGTAGTAAAGAAGCTATGCTCAAGGGTTGAGACAAACATAAGAAACGCTACTGAATAAGGTACAGGGAACTGAGATAGTCAAGGACCCCGTTCATTCATAAACAGGGGCCTGAGCCAAAGCCTACTCTATATATACTGTACTGTAATCAAGAGATCTAAAACAAACAGCTAAGGCTCTCTGTAGGTGGAGACTGAAAAATAAAATTGGGTAGAGACCATATGTTGGCCTGAAGTGTAGTTTTTCTTTCTGCAGCTGTAAATTACTGACTCTGTGTGTGTATGCGAGGTTTTAAATCTCAGTGTTTTTGAGAGATTTCTTATAGCTGAGACCATGCTGCTCTCAGAGATAATTATCAAGGTTAGTGAGTTAACAATCCAATGCTTAGGGAATATTTACTTCACTATGACAGGATGAGCTGACTTTGAAGAATCAAAAAGTAGTTACCTGTGAATGCTTGTTCTCCAGTATCCACTTATCCCTGTGGTAACAATTTTGACACTTTACATATAAAATCCAAAACATCCGCAGGATCATTATTCTCCTTTTTTAATGTTTGAATTCAAACTGAATATCAAGATAAAGCAACCATTTGTCTTTCTTTTCTTTGTGAGTTTTCTGTCTCCCATACCTTAAGACACCAGTGTTATCATTTAACAGGTGTATCTCTCCAGGTAAACACTCCACCCGCTACTGTTCCAGAAACAGCTGACATCTAGTGGATGCTGTCTGCTTGAAGCCAAAAACAAGAGTCAGAGGTTACATGTTAAATGACATCATTGATGACATCACTCATTGCATGTCAAATTACATCACTCATGACATAATGGATGATGTCATCAAAGCTGCTGCTCCTCAAATTGGTGTATAAGCCACTTGATCATTTTAAAAACAGACAAAGTAGATAGTAAAGGAGCCATAAACAAATACAGCACAGATAAACTTTCTAAATATGTGCAGAGCTGTGAAATAGAAACAGTATAGTATCTGAAACAAGTTTGATTCAGTATACTTAGTTAGTCTACTACCTCTCCTGGGGTATAGACCATCAACTAAGACGTCCCAGCCATCTCTGTCCTTGGCTTTTATTTCAATCTGACTCCAGGTACAACCCATCTCCTTGCAGAGAGCCTCAAGGCCTTGATGTTTCTTGGCCCTTCCTCTTTTACTTTTTACTTGAGGGTTCTAGGTCCTACATCCTGTTCAGGCTTGCTTCGTGGAGTGAACTTTCATGAGCATGGAGTTCGAAAGTCTGCTGCAATAGGTTGTTGTTGCTGATGGTATTTGGGCAGTGGATTTTGAGGATTTTCCTCAGGCAGGTATGGATGAAGGTCTGAACTTTGTTGGTGATGGTCACTGTTGTCATCCAAATTACTGCTCCCTACAGAACAACCGATTTTAGTTTGGTATTAAAAAGCCTGCTCTTAGTTTGCAGCATTAGGTCCTTGAGCTCCAGATCTTCTTTAGCAGAATGAAGGCAGCCCTAGCTTTGCCAATTCTTTACCAATTCTTACCTTCACATCGCCATCTGTGCCGCTCTGCTTGTCTATCGCACTGCCCAGGTAGGGGAAGGCCTCAACCTCTTCCAGTGCACCACCTGCAAAAGAGTTACTGTTGTTGTGCTGGCAGTGTTAGCCTTCACAATCTTGTTTTTTTCCTGTGGATGTCGAATTCCAAGATGTGCTGATGAGGCTGCCACATTGTCAATCTTCTCTTGCATCTGCAGATGGGTATGGGAGAGTAGGGCCAGGCCATCTGCAAAGTCCAGGTCATCAAGCTGTGTCCAAGGTGTCCACTGGATCCTATTTCTTTTACTTGCTGTGGATCTCTTCATGATCCAGCCTATGGCCAGCAGGAAGAGCAAAGGTGAGAGCAAACACCCCTGGCAGACGCTGGTCCTCACTTTGAAGGCTTAAGTGAGTTGTCCTTCATGGACTATTCTGCAAGTCATTCCCTCGTAAGAGTTCCTGATGATTATTACAAATGTATCTGGCACACCATAGTGATGGAGGAGTTTCCAAAGGGTCTGTCTGTCCACGCTGTTGAATGCCTTCTCATAGTTGATGAAGTTGACTTTGAGGGGGGAGTTCCATACCATTGACTGCTCAATGATGATGCGCAGTATTGCAATCTGGCCAAATCAAGATCTATGTTTGCGGAAGTTAGCCTGCTGGTCTCGCAACTGAGCGTGAACTTGCTCCTACATCCTGTTCAGGAACACTTGCCTGGGGTTGATAGAAGAGTTATCCATCTGTAGTTTGCACGGTTAATCAGGCCACCTTTCTTGGGGATCTTGATAAGATATCTTCTGATGGCACCTTTGCCTCTTCCCAGATCCTTCAAAATAAATGGGGTACAGGGTGTCTACTGTTGTTTTCAATGTCTGCCTTCAGTCTGCCTTCAGTGCCTCTATAGGAATGTTGTCAGGTCCTGCTGCTTTCCTATTTCTCAGATGTTTGCTTGTTTATGTATTTCTCCCTTGGTTGGTCTGCTGCAGTTGATTTGCAAGTCCTTGTCAGCTGGCTGTATGTCTGGTGAAGACTGCTGCACAGGCTTGTTCAGCTGTTCTTCAAAGTGTTCCACCCATCTTTGTAGTTGGCCTTCCTTACCCATGATTGTCTTCCCAGCATTGTATTTAACAGGTCTTTCTGGCTTGCTGTATCTGCGGGAGAGTTTCCTTGTTATGTCATAGAGTTATATCAAGTTTCCATGGCTTCCTGCTTACAGGACTTTTGTGGCAAGATTGATTCAGTGGCCATATTTGATTCAATATGGTAAAAGTTAAATGGTGCACACTTTAGCTACCAGTGAAGTTTTAAGTGCAAGTAGTACCTAATTTAACCAAGGTAAAGATTGAACACAACTAGTGTGAGTTGCAGACACAAGTTTCAAATAGGTTGTGAGTTAATTCAAGGACTTGTTACCAAAACTAGCGAAAACCTGATGCCTATCCCTATATTACATTATTCATCTGTGGATTGCTGTGCATATATTAATATTAAATATTAAAGACTTCTCATGTAGTGCTATCAACAGTTTCTATTTAAACTGGAGATTTGCAAAATATAGACATTTATTTCCAGAAGTTGAGTGAAAATTCTGACACATACATTGCTGAAAAATGCATAATCTGTGGATGACTCCCTTCTAAACTGTCATAAGTCAGCATTACAATTTACTAGAAATTTGAGATAGTTCTGGGAATAATTAATGACACCCTACTATACATAGGGACTAGCAGTCATTGAGAAATACAAGTGTCTATAAATTAGTATCCTTGGGGAGCTATTTAATTTAGATGTTTGTATAAATGTGTAATGGCAAAATGTGGTCATTCAAAGTGAAAGCATCCAATAGCTGATGTTGGCTGATCCATTGTCCTATATGTTGTGCTGTATTGGGAGGGAGCATCATTTTAGTGCCAATTGAATAGACCAAGGGTGAACGATGTTTATTGAAAGTCCCTATCTATGCGTGGATTTTTGTTATAAATTGTTTTGCAAATCATGAGATAACCAGGGCAGCTAAAGCTGTCTTTAGGCAGATATATTAACAAAGTAACATTAATAAATTCTGTTCTAAAATGACAGATATCTACCTGATTATTCCGGAACTGCTCACACACTCAATTACACTGAAAACATTGATGCCAACAAAGGAAAATGGCTGCTGCGTACTCCAAACGCATGCATGTATCATAATGAGGACATGGATGAAATTGCATTTATTTTTAATGTAAATTACAATTGTATATCATTTTTTTAAACAATATTTTGCAAGTAGTCCAATTGTGTATATTAGCATTAACTAAGCATTGATGTTTAACAAGTACAATAAATTATAAATCTATGACTGTAAATTTACATGATATGTCAAAAACAGACGATCCTGCGACCATGTACAGCAAATAGGCCACACATCTCTCCCTAAGACAAAAAAGAGTAGGTCTCCCCTGTGGTAGAGTCAATCATTGTCTTATAAAGAACTCAAGGCCTGAAACCTGCTGGATAAGTCTATGGGGGAATACACGAACAAGTAGGCCCAGTCAACAATTGGTTGTTTGATTTACCACCAGGCAGCAGTAAAGTACCATATAAAAAGTGATAGAAGAAGCCCAGTGGGGGAAAAGCTGTGTTCCTAGCAAATTGAGTGATTGGCATCGACCTTGACAAAGATTCCCCTGCGAATCTAGGTTGCTTAAAATTAATAATGATAAAAGTACCCTTGAAATCTTTCTTCAGCGGGCCAAGACATCCCACTCTTCTAGTCTTCAGAATTTGGTTGGGCCCGCTAAGCTGTAATATATGTTTAGAATGAAACCAGTGAATAACTTTGTTATTTAGCAGCTCTGGAGATTCAGTTATGCCAGGAGTCAGAGGGGGAACGTTGACCAAAACTGCCATGTACCGGCAACAAGATGATGGTAAATTAATGGTTACTGGATCGTAAGAATCCTCCATACCGTTTCTCTGAGAACTATCAAGTGGCAGTATAGACGTCTGGCTTGAGGAAAAAGATGGCTGGGGCTGACGGATACTGACCATAGACAATGACTTAGCTGCCGGCAAAGAACCCTCTATAGTGCTCTGCTTGGGGGCATGGTGGATATTGCTAGAATGATATAACACGGGGGCACGGCTGTGAATAGTGCCACTGATAACATCTCTTGTGGGAGGGCTTGGACCATTGTCTTGGGTAGTAGCAACCAATTGCGCAAGTCCTGCCGCAGGCAGAAAGTAGATGAGCACATGGGTCACCGGTGCTCGAGTCCATTAAATTGAGCGAACGTTCTTCAACCATTCGCAGATTCAACATTCAACCAGGTAGCAACAAACTGTGCATAAGCCCTCTAACGCTCTCAATCAATCAATCAATCAGGGTATTGTAGGCACGCTACTCACCCGTGAGGGTCTCAAGGCGCTGAGGGGGGGGGGGGTCAGCAGATCTGATTTGCCGAAGAGCCAGGTCTTGAGAGTCTTCCTGAAGGTGTTCAGGGAGGGGGCGTGTCTGATGTCTGCCGGGAGCTCGTTCCAGGTTTTGGCCGAGATGTGGGAGAAGGATCTTCCGCCTGGTCTGGCTCTGTGGATGCGTGGGGTTTCAGCCAGTGCGAGGTTGGAAGATCGGAGGCTCCTTTTGGGTACGTGGAAGTTTATTCTGTCGTTGAGGTATTCGGGTCCGGTGTTATGTAGGCATTTGTAGGCATGGGTGAGGATTTTGAAGGTGACTCTTTTCTCCACGGGGAGCCAGTGGAGCCTTCGTAGGTGTTGGCTGATGTGTTCGTGCCGGGGGATGTTGAGGACGAGTCTGGAGGCAGTGTTCTGTATCATCTGGAGTTTGCGGAGTAGGGACTTGTTTATGCCGGCATAGAGCGCGTTTCCATAGTCCAGTCTGCTGGTGATGGGTGCATTGGTGACTGTCTTACTTGACACAGGGGAGATCCACTTGAAGGTCTTGCGGAGGATGCGGAGGGTGTTGAAGCAGCTGGAGGTGACGGCGTTGACCTGTCGGTTCATGGTGAGGGATGAGTCGAGTACGATGCCGAGGTTTTTGGCGTGGTCCGAGGGGGTCGGTGGGCTTCCGAGGGCGGTCGGCCACCAGGTGTTGTCCCATGCTGAGGGGGTGGTTCCAAGGACAAGGACTTCTGTCTTCTCGGCGTTGAGCTTTAGGCAGCTGTTGGTCATCCAGACTGCGATGTCCTGCATCCCTTTCTGGAAGTTGAGTCTGGCGGTGGTGGGGTCTTTTGTGAGCGAGAGGATGAGCTGGGTGTCGTCAGCGTTGGATACGATGTTGAGGGCGTGTTGTCGGACGATGGCAGCGAGGGGGGCCATGTAGACGTTGAAGAGGGTCAGGCTCAGAGATGACCCCTGTGGGACTCCGCAGGTGATATTCGCGGGATCGGAGAGGAAGGGTGGCAGTCCGATTCTTTGGCTTCTTCCGGTGAGGAATGATCGGATCCAATCTAGGGCTGTTCCTTGTATGCAGGCGTCGTGTAGACTGGCGATGAGTGTGCGGTGGGAGACGGCGTTGAAGGCTGCTGATAGGTCGAGTAGGATGAGGGCTGCGGAGTGGCCTTGGTTGAGGAGGGTGCGAATGTCGTCTGTGGCGGCGAGTAGGGCGGTCTCGGTGCTGTGGTTGCTCCGGAATCCGGATTGGGGTGGGTCGAGGACGGCGTTGTCTTCGATGTATCGTGTCAGTTCCCTGTTGACTGTTTTCTCTGCAACTTTGGCTGCGAAGGGGAGGAGCGAGATGGGCCGGTAGTTCTTGAGATCGGTGGGGTCAGCTGTGGGCTTCTTGAACAGGGGCCTGACTTCTGCGTGTTTCCAGTCGTCTGGGAAGGTGCCTGTTTTGAAGGTGGTGTTGATGGTGTGTTGCAGTTTGGGAGCGATGGCGGTGGCGGCTCTGTGGTAGATGTGTGGAGGGCAGCGGTCAGTTGGGGCTCCTGAGTGGATGCCTTTCATGGTCGAGGCGGTGTCTTCGGCCGTGATCGGCGTCCAGGTGGAGATGGTGGGTTGGTTGGTGTGCCTGGGGGGCGGGCTGGCTGTGGATTCTGGTGGGTGGTCGGCAAAGTTGTCGTAGACGTTTTTGATCTTGAGGTGGAAGAAGGTTCCAAGCTTGTCGCAGAGGTCTTGGGAAGGGGTGATGACTGTGGCTTCGCTGCGGGGGTTGGTGAATTCCTGAATGACCGTGAAGAGTTCCTTGGAGTTGGTGGAGTTTGCGAGGATTTTGCTGTGGATGAAAGTCCTTTTGGTGGTTCTGATTAGGTTGTGGTAGTCTGTCATGTCATCCTTTTAGGAGGTGTAGTTTTCGGGTGTCTTGGTGTTTCTCCAGTTCTTCTCCAGGCGTCTGCAGGTGCGTCTGGCTTCTTAGAGATTGGTGGTGAACCAGGCGGCTTTCCTGGGGCGCTGTTTGTCGGTGTAGCGTAGCGGGGCAAGCTCGTCTGCGCAGTTGGAGATCCAGGTGTGGAGTTCTCTGGCTGCGGCGTTGGCGTCGGATGCCGAGGTGTGGCTGTCTCGGGTGAGGGTGGAGTTGAGTTGCTCGTCGGTAACCTTGCTCCAGTTCCTTCGTGGTGGGTGTGGGGCTGGTTTGGGTGCCTTGGGTTTGTCGACGGTGAAGTGTACGCAGTGGTGGTCGGTCCATGGGGGTTGCGTAGTGTGGCTGAAGTGGATGCTGTTTCCTGCTGCGAAGATGGGGTCGAGGGTGTGTCCTGCCCTGTGAGTCGGTGTGGTGACAAGTTGTTTGAGTCCGATGTTGGCGAGGTTGTCACGAAGTGTGGTGGTGTTGGGGTCGCTGGGGTTCTCGAGGTGGAAGTTCAGGTCTCCGATGAGTATGTAGTTCATTGAGGCTATGGCGTGGGGTGCGATGAGGTCGGTGATGGTGGCGGCGAAAGGGGCCCAGGGGCCGGGGGTATGTAGACGAGGGTTCCGCGGAGCGTGGAGTTGGGGCTGGTCTGGATCTGGAAGTGCAGGTGTTCGGCGGAGGGGAAAGTTTCGCTGGAGGTGGTGAGGCGGAGGGTGTTCTTGTGGGTGATGGTGAGGCCCCCTCCCGGGTGGTTGGGGCGGTCCTTCCTCTGGATCTTGTATCCTTCTGGGATGGCGGTGTTGATGTCAGGGCCGAAGGAGGCGTTGGTCCAGGTCTCCGTGAAGAAGGCGATGTCTGGCGAGAGAGAGTCGAGTAGGTTCCAGATTTCTATGGCGTGTTTGTACATGGTGCGCATGTTGAGGAGGATGCATCTTAGGGCGT
This sequence comes from Calotriton arnoldi, assembly GCA_963921515.1. Taxonomy (NCBI): domain Eukaryota; kingdom Metazoa; phylum Chordata; class Amphibia; order Caudata; family Salamandridae; genus Calotriton; species Calotriton arnoldi. The sequence goes on along the minus strand of CAWUFW010010192.1, from coordinate 650,869 downwards.
CGCCGGTGTTGGCTTCGGAGGTGTTGGAGGCCGGTTTGGTGGTGAAGTTCTGGCAGCAGTGGAGGCAGGAGAACTGGCTGTGGGTCGTGTTTGGCGTGGCCTGTTCGCAGTCTCTGAGTCTTCTGGGGTTGAGTGCGTGGAGGGTGGCTGTGTTGTAGTGGGGGGTGGTTCGAGATGCAGGGTCCCTGGCACTGGTCGCGGTCGGGTTGCAGATGGGTGCAGACGGGCTTGCCTTAGGCGCGCCAGCGGCGCGATTGCACAGCGGCCGCCACTAATAGTGAAGGGGGAGGGACGTGCAGCTGGGAGGCGGGAGAGGGGACCTTTCGGGGGCGGGGCCGCAAGGGCAGCAGCGGTGGGAAAACGGAGGCTGAGGAGCTGGCAAAAGACAAAACTGGCAAAAAAAAAAAAACTTAGCGCAGAATAAAGCAACAATAAGTGAAAATAAATAAATCAAAAAAGAATCCTACCATGGCAGCAGGCGAGGTGCAGAGGAGCGGGGTGAAGGCTGCGGCAGGCAGCAGCCTCGAACCTCCCAGGTGGGGGTCGGAGGTCTGACAGCGGAGCTGCTGGGGAGAGAGCCGGCCTAGACCAGAGGTCAGGGTTGACCAGAGAATATAATGGTCAATTAGGTCAAATGCACTGCTTAAATCAGCAAAACAGAGGTAAAGAGATCCTGGCTTGGCCCTGTTATACTTCCCGATCAGCAACTCTAAATTCACACATTGCTTGACTGTCCCCCAGCCTTTCCTAAATCCGAACTGTACTTCTGATAGGAAAGAGTTATCTGGTACCATTTCCTCAAGTCTCATGAAAAGAATCTTGCTCATCAGTTTTACTGATAAATCTAAAAGGGAAATGGGGCAATAACATTTGGGGTCTGATTTATCACCCTTTTTAAAAATGGGTGCTATTATTGAAACAGCCCAAGAAGGTGGGGTCCTACACTCTGCAGCTGCATTAAACACCTGTGTCAGGATGGGGCCCCAGATGTCCCTGGCAGCTTTAAATGTGTCAACTGGTACCCAATTAGGTCCTGGTGCCTTCCTGGCTGCACTTTGTTGTAGTGCAAGAAGAACTTCTATCAAGGGTTATATTTAAAGGAGAGGAGTTCCTACTTAAGTCTCCCTCACTCACAATTGGCTGACTAACCTCCTGATTTGAGTTGAAAATGACACAGAAATGTGCTGCCCATGATTCACAAGAAGGCAGTCACAGTGGATAAACCAGTTAAACAATCACAACACCCATGAAAAACTATACAGACAATTTTGCAAATTCAAGTCTATTTATATCAGCATTTTAGTCATGCATATAAACCAGGCAGGTCTACTTTTAAGACACATTGTTAATATTGTATAAACACCCCCATTTCACACTTTCAAACCCTCACAAGAGCACTTCATTGAGCACGATTCCCCTTGGAGAATCTGTATGCGAATGTACAGTTTATATGCATGACTAAAATGCTGATATAAATAGACTTGAATTTGCAAAATTGTCTGTATAGTTTTTCATGGGTGTTGTGATTGTTTAACTGGTTTATCCACTGTGACCGCCTTGTTTTTGTACTGTTATTGACCCAAGTCCAGTGGAATTTTGGGTTTCCCTGTTGTAGTGTAACATGATTCACAAGTTACAAAGTAGATAAGCTCCGGGATTAGATTACTTCGTAAGAAAGGGGCATTAACCGTGTTCCAAAATAACTTAGTATACTTCACAGCAGTGGCCTGAATCAGTTTAGAGCAGGCCTCTTCCTGTAGCACCTTCTTCCTGGCTGCTAGTACCTGGGTATAGTTTTTGCGAAGGAGCTTAATAACCATAGAATCCCTAGGGGAAAAATAAAGGGCCAATTTCAAGCCTTAAGAAGACTGGGTGCATGAGTGGTCAAACCACCAGCAGTTTCAAATTTTTGTGAATCTAGGGGGTCATGCAAGAAGTGAGCTTATTGTACAAGTATTCTGATTAAAGGTGGACAATACCTTTTCATGATCAACCACTCTTGACCTAGCAACAGATTGAGCTAGAAAGGCAGCTAAGACCTAGCAAATGACAAGGAATGTGGAAGTTACACGGTAACTGAAATAAATCACCGTGCAACAGGTGTGAGGCTCCAGATAGCTCCCAGCCAGGATATTCCTGAGGTTCCTGTCATACTCGCTGGCAGTGGTGGCACGCATAGGAAGTGCTGCGGGGCGGTGGGCTGGGCGGGGGAGGGGCAGGGTGGGGAGGTTGTGAACTCGGACATACGACGGAACAGAGGAACGTAATGATTACTTTCCTCCGTTCCGTCGTATGTCCGGGTTTACTACCCCCCACCTGGCCCCTCCCCTCCCCCGCCCGCCCCACCACCCCGCAGCACGCCCTATGCGAGCCACCACTGCTCGCTGGGGTGGGACTTCATCCACCAGCTTTCCTGGCAGTCACTTGGGAGCCAGGAGAGCACTGGAGTGCTACTTCTTTGAAAGAGGCACCTCACAGTGCGGTTGCCTCACAAGCCTGTTTCCCTTCCCACATGGTGGTCACCTGAGATTCCTGCTTTACTTGCTGGGATGGGACTTCATCCCCCAGCTTTCCTGGCTGTCACGTGGGGGCCAGCAGAGTGTTGGATCGCTACTTCTTCAATGGAGGCGTCCCACAGCGCTGGATGCATGCAAGTCACACCTGGGCATGTGCCTGGGTGAAGACTCGGCCAATAGCGGGCCCTTCTACACTCGTCTGTAGCTGGAAGAGGCTGGGCCACATCTCTTAGTTTTACTCTGCTAGGCTATTATCTAGGTTATGTGCAACAGCTGTTCCTTGTTTCTGAGCAACCATTCTGCCCCTGTCCAATTGGATGATGCTTAAATGTAAGGCTCTTCCTCCTGTTAAGACTTGGGATACTGTGCTCTAAATAAAGAAATAGAGAGTGTAGAATGACTGCTACCATAGACTCGGTCCCTGGCACCTCATTACTCCCTGACCCAATCACACTCCTTTTAAATGAGGCCATATCTTCTATTACTGACCTCCTACAAGACCCATAAGTACTCTCCGACAAACCTGCTGGCCATGACCATGGACAGGATAGTAGTCAACTGTCAGCATATACCCCTGACACAGCTCCCCTTGCCAAGAGGAAAATACATCAGGGGCAAAAAAAGGGCTACTACCATCTGACTCTCAGCTGGCTACTGATGATGCCACCAGCTGTGTACTTACTAACATGCTCTCACTAGGGGATTCGGCCACCTTCCAAGAAAAAGCCCTTCAGAGCTTTTGGAACACGGTTAATGCCCCTTTCTTAAGAAGTAATCTAATCCCGGAGCTTAACTCCTTTGTCTCTTGTGAATCATGTTACACTACAACGGGGAAACCCAAAATTCCTCCGGACCTGGGTCAATATCAGTACAAAAACAAGGCCTTCACAGTGGATAAACCAGTTAAACAATCACAACACCCATGAAAAACTATACAGACAATTTTGCAAATTCAAGTCTATTTATATCAGCATTTTAGTCATGCATATAAACTGTACATTCGTATACAGGTTCTCCAAGGGGGAATCGTGCTCAATGAAGTGCTCTTGTGAGGGTTTGAAAGTGTGAAATGGGGGTGTTTATACAATATTAACAATGTGTCTTAAAAGTAGACCTGCCTGGTTTATATGCATGACTAAAATGCTGATATAAATAGACTTGAATTTGCAAAATTGTCTGTATAGTTTTTCATGGGTGTTGTGATTAACTGGTTTATCCACTGTGACCGCCTTCTTGTAAATCATGGGCAGCACATTTCTGTGTCATTTTCAACTCAAATCAGGAGGTTAGTCAGCCAATTGTGAGTGAGGGAGACTTAAGTAGGAACTCCTCTCCTTTAAATATAACCCTTGATAGAAGTTCTTCTTGCACTACAACAAAGTGCAGCCAGGAACGCACCAGGACCTAATTGGGTACCAGTTGACACATTTAAAGCTGCCAGGGACTTCTGGGGCCCCATCCTGACACAGGTGTTTGATGCAGCTGCGGAGTGTACGACCCCACCTTCTTGGGCTGTTTCAATAATAGCACCCATTTTTAAAAAGGGTGATAAATCAGACCCCAAATGTTATTGCCCCATTTCCCTCTTAGATTCATCAGTAAAACTGATGAGCAAGATTCTACTCATGAGACTTGAGGAATTGGTACCATATAACTCTTTCCTATCAGAAGTACAGTTCGGATTTAGGAAGGGCTGGGGGACAGTCAAGCAATGTGTGAATTTAGAGTTGCTGATCGGGAAGTATAACAGGGCCAAGCCAGGATCTCTTTACCTCTGTTTTGCTGATTTAAGCAGTGCATTTGACCTAATTGACCATTATATTCTCTTGTCAACCCTGATCTCCCTTGGTGCCCTGGAGGAGATTATTTGCTTCCTTGCACGTTTGTATGGGAATTTGTCATCTAAGGTTGGTTATGGTCCCCATGATGAATGTTCCCCCCTTTTAGTGTTGGGAGGGGAATCAGACAGGGTTGTGTATTGGCTCCCCTCCTGTTTTTGCTCTTTATTAATGGGGTTGATGGTGCCCTCCAGGCTCTGCAGGCCGAAGGGCCCAGCATCGCCAAACATCCCGTTCTTGTGTTGCTATAAGCCGATGACATGGTTTTATTATCCAGGACACCCATTGGCCATCAAAATCTGATTAATTCATTTGGTGCCTTTAAGGAATCTAAGAAAATGGTGATTAATAAAACCAAAACTTAAACAATTGCTTGCGGGATGAAGGCACAAAGGTGTAGACCCTTTTTTATAGGGGATTCACCAAACACAAGAGTAAATTCCTTTTGTTACTTAGGGATTTTATTCTCAAGCAAAGGCACCTGGTCCCAACAGATCTTAAATGCTAGATCTAAGATGAACAGAAATTGTCACAAAATGTTCAGGTTCTCCAAAAAGTTGGGTAGCCTACCTGATAAGGGGATGGCAGATATATAGAAGGCAAGAGGGGTGTCTACTGTAATATTTGGGGCAGGATTGTGGGGTCATACCTCTAGTAACCCCCTTCAGGCAGAGGAAAACACTTTCTTAAAATGTTTGTTATTCCTACCTGCTTCATCTTCATCTGTAATTGTTCATAAGGAGGTTGGTTTGCAATATTTGGAAGATTTGCTTCTAATGAAACATTTATTATTCTGGTTTTCCATTTGATATAAAGAGGAAACATGATTAGTTTAGACTGTCTTGCCTTGTACCATGTTTCTTATTTCTCTTGGCTTTCGTATATGAATGCATCCTTAGCATTTCATTTAATATGTCTGTACTGCAAGATCCATCTAAAGTGTTTTCTCTTGACAAGAGTTTTGTTAAGGTAACCTTTTTTAAACATAGATTTGACTGCAGAATGTGTGAGGAGTGAGGAAACCCACTGTTGCCTTGTATTCATTGATCAACCTTCAGGAGGGTTGTCAATATTACTTGTCTTGTGTGAATATCATTCAGCATTGTTATCTCCTGAACAGCTTATGTGTGGGCACAATACATTATCTAGTTGCCTTCCCTAATACGAAGTTACGCCCACTGAACATGATGTCCTGCCCTAGTTATGGTCGGTCTAAGCAAAGCACCCAGCACTGTATGTTGTTTTGTAAATTCTAATTAAGAATCTTAGGAGTTATTACTTCTAACCAATTTTTCTTGCACAGAATATGAGAGACTATAAAAATTGCACTGAGCTATCTGTTTGCACTTGAAGACCCCTTTGTGTGTTTTAATGTTGCACTTTTTCTAAGGGGGGCATACAACTCAGGAAAAGGATTGTGTGTTAGATATGAACAAAGGGACGAAGTGGGGCTGTATTTTAATATTTGTTTTTAGGTAGCCATACTTTATTACATTGTATATTTATTGTATGCACTTTTATGGCTGTTTTTAACTTGCCAAATAAAGTTTGATCATTTTGAATCAACTGTAATTTACAAGACTTATTTAAAAAGATACAAATCCATAGAAGTTATGTTTTTAAATGTATTTACTTAACATGGTCAACATGTGTCTTGGATTATTGGCATGCACATCTTGATATCTTCCAATAATTAAGTAAATGCCATGGTTTAAAACATTGTTTTATTTGTTATGTTATTTCCTTCACTGCTTTTACACATATTGTGATAACACAGTGTATGACATCCTTCAAATGAAGGTTGTCTAGCAGTAATTCGTTTTTGATTAACTTTGCAGTTCAGTTCAGTACAAATCAAAGTTTATTCAGCAGTTTGCCATCAAAGTGCATACAAACATCATAACGCAATTATTAAAATCAAGAATGTGACTAACAATAAATACGAGGTGAATATATTTTTTTTAACCATAGACATCTTCTATGCTTTTAACTGTGTGTTACTTTAAAATGATAGTTCATAAAAGGATAAAAAAAATCTGAGGATAGCCACATTGGAAACAAGCTAATGGATGATTAGTGCCTCGCGGCGCATGTTGGAGTGCTCATTTTCTGCCGGGTCCTTCACATGGCCAGCAAACATCGGGAAACCACAAAAACTACAAATTGGCTTCTATCTGTTTTTAAAATTCTTGATGTCTCTTTAAATTCCCTGACCCCTATATTACGGCAAAGTGGTAAAATCAATTTTTTCCTAATACCCTGGTATGCAGGGCAGAAGAATAAGACATGTTCTACCGCTTCTTTTGAATTGCTACCTATCTATTGGCCTAGGCTCTCTCGCCCCCAACAAGCTGTAAAAGAATTGAGTGGCACGATCCCATACCTAAATTGCAGGTAGAGCTTCCTGGCAGATGTAGGTTCTATTTCATTCAGGAACAACTCATCCTCATGCCCATCCTTCAACATTAGAAAGGTCTACGTGGACTGGCCTTGCATTATGCCAAGTCTCTGTTGCCAATAGGCTCTCTTAATTGATTCTCTGGGTATCACACAAGCCTCCGCAAAGCAACCCACATTCTCTCAAGCCCAATCTTAATAAGAGATGTTTTTACTGCCTGAGACAGGGTATATTGCTTGAACCTGCAATGCATAAAATCTCAGCAATGCCTAGCTGCATGAATAAAGCTCTGGTGTGGCCCAGGGCCTACTCCAATCCAGAATGGGCCTTACACCGGCTCTGTCTGAAATGTTTCATAACCCCATATCCAGTCCTAGGGGGAGCAGTGGGGTACTAATGGGGAGGCCAGGCAGTTGAATCATAAAGCGACCTTCAACTGCTGCCAAAGTGGACACCTCCTTATGGCCCCACAGCTCTATGCCATATTGGGCTTCTCCTAGGGCCTGTCAGTTGTAAATTTGGAGTGCCGGTGATATTGGGTGGAACTGGAAGCCCTTGTACATTTTTACTATTCCCCCTGATGTTTGCTCTACTTTAAGTCTGCACTTTGCAATATGAATTTGTCAGTCAAAATGCTTGGTTAGGATGACTATCAAGTAGGCAAAGGTGTGTACACGCTTCAAAGGGGAACCACTCAGTGTAGGATTTGAGCAAGTGGAGTGACAAGGGTTAAAAACCATTGATTTGGTGTTTCCAATATTGATGTCTAAGCCCCTTAATTTACAGAAGCAAACAAAACGATCAAGTACTCTGTGCAGCCTCATTGGTGTTTTTGAGAGTAACAGCGTGTCATCTGCAAACATTAAGGGGCATATTTGCAACAGGCAGCGATAATTATCACTGACCTTGTATACCGCATTTTTTTCTATCGCTGGAATATTTCGCCAGGCTAGCGTTGTATTAACAACGCTTAGCGCCATGGCGATGTATATTCCAGCGATAGCGCACTTTTCCATGGAACATCGCTGGTTTTCCAGCGATGTTCCATGTAAAACGACGATATACTTGATGATACGACCCTGTGGTCGTATCACATGAATCCACCTCCCATGTTAGGTATGCCTTAGTCAGGAATTTAACAGACGTTAAATTCCTGCGTTAAGGCATACTTAACGCGATTAAAATAATCGCTTTCCCGCATTGTAAATATCGCGAAGCTGCCTCGCGATATTTACCCATGTTGTTTCCACAGACAAGCCTACTTTGCATCTCATTAGCGATGCAAAGTTAGGCGTGCTGAAACGGGAGCAAAATCAGCAAAACACGCAATAGCGTGTCTTTGCTGATAAGGCGATATAATTATCGCCGCTTTTCGGCCGAAAACGGCCGCAAAAGCGGCGATAATTTTTTATCGCCGCATTGTTAATATGCCCCTAAGATGGGAACACTAATGTTTGCCAGGCATTGTGAGTCAGACTCGTCTTGGTCCAAAAAAGCTATGAGGTCGTTAATTAATAGTGTGAATAGAGTAGGTGCGAGGACTCACACCTGCCTGACCCCTCTGTTAACTGGACTGGTCATTTCCCCGCTGTTGTCCACATCATACTTGTGCGTAATTGTTGTCATGGAATGAATGGAATCCTAAATGTAAATATCACAATTTAGGAATGTTGAAAATGAGCGTGGACCTTGATATTACATATCATAACAAGAACATGCAAACTCTGTTTAGTGGTATCAAAAAATATTTATTATTATTTTTATTATTATAAATGATTTTTGCTGACTGTACACATTAAAGGAAAAAACATGTTGCCCTCTGCGTGCAATGTTACTCCGTAATCAAGCACCAAAATTAAAAAACAGTTCTGATATTGACCCATTGTCAAATACAAGTTGCACAATGTCAATAGTGTATGTTTTTGAGACGGAAATATTCACAGTATTTCGATTGTTTTCCTTTTGTCAAAACATACAAGATAAGTGAAAAATCACTTCATATATACAGAGGACAATCAATGTTGGCATGGCTCTTGAGGTTCTGTGTCCTACGCGCGTTTCGGCTATGCGCCTTCATCAGGAAGCCATGTGTTAGTCAATGAAAAACCTCGTAAGGTGCACCAGAAGAGATGACTTCTGAGATGTTACTGCAAAAAAACCTCAAACCCGATGTGGAATGATACGTTCTTTCATCAAATCTGATCAGAGCTGAGTGGAGCGTGCGCAGTACATGATAAACGGTCCAAAATGGGAAGCCAGATGATATACAATGAGGATGCCAGGCAATAGGTCACTGTAATCCACTGCTTGTTGCAACTGAGAAAATGCATCAGATGATGACAGGAGCAAGTGTGTGGCCAGTAGGATCAAAAGAATCACGATGTTACCGGTTTATCGACATAGCTGGAGAAAAGCACCGTCTGAGGTCCCCGAGTGGTGGAGTACAAGTAGATGTCTCTTATCGCGCCTCCGATGCGGGGCGCCGCTCACAAACACACCAGCACGGTTACCGTCCCGTAAAGCAGAAGATCCTTTGCCCATATATACTAAACCTTTAACCATATGCCTGTAACACATAATCCCTTGTACACTCCAAAAGCTCAAACCTTAACCGTCTGCTGCTAAATCTAAACAATCTGCCCTAAACCGTTAATCGTATATTCCAAAGCCTTTAATCCGTTTCCTCAAATGCGTAAACCGATTTCCGAACTTGATAGACTTTTCTTAATTCCTTTCACACTGTCCTTACTTATTTATTTAGGTAATTTTCTATTGCATGAGCCTGGCCCTCTGGCATCATACCTCTTTACAAATGCAAAGAAAGGTGAACAATTTAAAAATATCTTGCAGAACAAACACTTTGGGAAATATTTCAATTTCAATGTATTTTTTTTTATTAATAATTGACAAGTGATATTTTCAGAAGTGTTTCAAAGTTTGAAGCAATACATATATACATGTGCGAGGCTAGTTCAGACATGCCTATCAAGGCTGAAATACCACAAATCAGCATGCAGACAGTTCCTCATGTGTCTCCAGGTTCAGCATGGCACTACATTGTCTGAAAGCCAAACCATTATTTACAGAACACCTGGAGCTTTTAGCGAGAATATGTTAGTAATGCCTCTTCATAAAGAAATACAGTCCTTAACACTTATTCAAATTTGGACATTGTAAGGCCAGGGGCTATTGACATATGAATTAAAATTATTTATACATAGCTTATACTTGCCTCAAGTGCATTAAGCCGTGGAGAAAATTAGAAGCAGGCACTGTGGTTTTGGTAGCATGAAGCACACCTTTCTCGATATGACTCCTACAAACATACACTTATACAATTCTCTAAGTGTTAGTGCTCTAAATAGCTCAAACCTAAAGAGAGACAAGAGGAAAAATATTCACAGACCACCCTCCCTGAAGTGATCTACAACCACAAGTACTCTGGATATATGACAAGGGAGAGAAATCATGTCTAACCTACATTATGAAGAGAGTTATTTCTTTAACTGGGAACACCCTTGCTCATCCAAAGTCAACATACTTCAGCATAGCTCTCCTCCTCACTTTGCCAAGATGTAGGTGCCAATGTGGGCTTCGAACCTCAAATTATGGGAGCTCTTTGAACCCCCTGTGCAGGTTGTACGCTGGAGGATGTAATGGTGGGGGAACAAAAAGAGGAGAAACAGATAGAATACATGCTGGCGGACAATAGGCTTTATATGTCCCCAGTATGTACATTAATCTTCGACCTCGTCACACCGTTGCAAATTTCTGCCCAAATGAAATTGCCCTCCAAGTGTAACAAGGAAGTGACCAGGACACTGACCCACTCTATATGAACATTTATCATCAGGTATGATTACATCGGTATAATGTAGTTAATTGTAAGTCGAAAAAAGTATTTGGCCATAAATGGAGAATAGGTGGGAGGGGTGTACACCATTCCTAATTGGCCAGTTGGACAACGGGAAATGCAAAGCATTGTTTTACTAGATCCATAATTGTTTTAACCAGCATTATTTTGTGTGGTTGCACTCAGTATTGTATTCACTGCAAATGGACACGTGAGCCCCATCACACTTCATTTGTGAGACAAACCACACTTGTGATGTTAAGATACTTTATCCTACCTGTAGGCACTCCTATCTTTCAGCACATAGTCAGACAGTAACTAAATTTAATATTGGTTAAATAAAGGCACAAATGCTAGTTGTTGGGTTATGTAACCACCGAAGCTGTTGCAGTGTGAAAATATAGAAGTACAGGTAAAAGTTCAACTAAAAACTTCGGGGCATATTAGCAAGACCCACGTTAAAATTATCGCCGTTTTAGCGGCAGGAAACTGCCGCTAAAACGGCGATAATTGGCTTGCTAATATGCGTTATAGAAATCCAATAGAAGCCCAGGTTAGATGTGCAGGACATCTAACCTGGGGATCTATTGAATTCTATAACGCATATTAGCAAGCCCATTATCGCCGCTTTAGCGGCAGTTTCCTGTCAGCTAAAATGGCGATAATTTTATCGCCGGTCTTGCTAATATGCCCCTTCCTTTTATTAAATTATTGTAGGAAAATGTCCCTTTTTGCGTGGTAACCCATATTTCTTTTTTGCTAGATTTTGTTGCTGATTTGACTCTGTCTACACTAACACCGCTAACCAGGATCCCAGTGCATGTGCTCTGACCCCTAAAATATGTTGAAATTGGCTACACTCTTGATTGAAATATTCACTAAGGTGACATTGTAAAGCATGCCTCCAGGCCAGCCTGGGTAGGCAGTTTTAAAACTGCCATTTTGGCTTGCAAAAAAAAAACTCTTTTAACAGTACTAAATCTTTCTTTTCAATAGTAGTAAGTCACCCCGAAAGTAAGGCTTTCCAGCCTTAATGCAGGGTGGATAGTATCTAAAACTGCGACACATGTACTTAAGCTTTTTACATGTCCTTACAGTGAAAAAGGCATCAAACGCATTTTTCACTGTAGCAAGGCTGGATGTGCCATTGAAAACACCTGGTTACTTTATTACATTTAATAAAGTCCAGATTGGCACTAGCTAGGAAAATACTTCAAACACTCATTTTTACAGTGAAATTAAATCTAGTCTAATGCTAAAGTCGAAATTTGTCTAACAATCTCAGAAAATAGTGACTTTAGAAAGTCACTTTGTTTATGCCTACATACTCTAGTAGCGTATTCAGAGTAAATCCCTGTAAGACTTGGCCCTTTCTGCAGGTCCATCCTCAAACTTTTTGCTTTCACCCTCCTGCCTTTTGAACTCATTTTGTTGGCTTTTAGGATTTTACCACTTCTAAACAGTGCTAAAGTGCTTATGCTCTCTTCTTAAAGCATGGGAGAAGTGGCTTACAACCAATTGACCTATTTAATCTACATGTAAGTCCCTAGTAAAGTGGTACTACATGTGCCCAGGGCCTGTGCATATAATGCTTCTAGTGGGCCTGCAGCTCCGATTGTGCCACCCACTTAAGTAGCCCTTTAAACGAATCACTGACAGAATATCGACTACAAGAATATCGACGTCAAAAATATCGGAGGCGAAATATCGAGATCCAGAATATCGACATCCTATCTACATTATGGTAAGTACAAAAATATCAGAAAAAAATATTGATGTCAAAAATATCGTTGTTAAAAATATCGTTTAATATTTAAGTTTAAAAAATAATGTAAAATAAAGTAAATAATACATATAATTAAAATAAACATAGTTAAAAAATTTTAAATGTTTAAAAGTTATAAATGATATATAGATATAATGTAAAAATAAATTAAACATATACATATAATATATAATACATATACTTACTAATAATTTTTTTTTAAATATTTTAATAACTTATAAAAAAAAAAATATCATATATATTATAAAAACATCTCTACACAATAAACAATAATATAAATAAAAATTAAATAAATATATATAACAAATTGAAAAAAAAAATTACTCTTTTTAATATTAATTATATACTACGTTAACAAAAATAATATAAAAACTATTAGATAGCAGAGGTAATAAAATTACTATTCCAACTAAAATCAGTGCAACACTAAGGAAAATGTTGGATAGCGTATAGATAAAAATTTCTATTCTCACTCCAGTGAGTGCAACATTAGGGAAAGTGTTGGATAGTGTAGGGGTTAAAATTACTATTCCCACTCCACAGAGTGCAACAGTAGGGAAAGTGTTGGATAGCGTAGGGGTAAAATGTACTATTCCCACTCCAGAGAGTGCAACAGTAGGGAAAGTGTTGGAGAGCGTAGGGGTAAAAATTACTATTCCCACTCCAGTGAGTGCAACAGTAGGGAAAGTGTTGGATAGCGTAGGGGTTAAAATTACTATTCCCACTCCAAAGAGTGCAACAGTAGGGAAAGTGTTGGATAGCGTAGGGGTCAAATTTACTATTCCCACTCCAGAGAGTGCAACAGTAGGGAAAGTATTGGATAGTGTAGGGGTAAAAAATAATACTATTCCCACTCCAGTGAGTGCAACAGTAGGGAAAGTGTTGGATAGCGTAGGGGTTAAAATTACTATTCCCACTCCAGAGAGCGCAACAGTAGGAAAAGTGTTGGATAGCGGGTGGGTAAAAATTACTATTCCCACTACAGAGAGTGCAACAGTAGGGAAAGTGTTGGATAGCGTAGGGGTTAAAATTACTATTCCCACTCCAGAGAGTGCAACAGTAGGGAAAGTGTTGGATAGCGGAGGGGTAAAAATTACTATTCCCACTCCAGTGAGTGCAACAGTAGGGAAAGTGTTGGATAGCAAGTGGGTAAAAATTACTATTTCCACTCCAGTGAGTGCAACAGTAGGGAAAGTGTTGGATAGCGTAGGGGTAAAAATTACTATTCCCACTCAAGTGAGTGCAACAGTAGTGAAAGTGTTGGATAGCGTAGGGGTTAAAATTACTATTCCCACTCCAGAGAGTGCAACAGTAGGAAAAGTGTTGGATAGCGGCTGGGTAAAAATTACTATTCCCACTCCAGGGAGTGCAACAGTAGGGAAAGTGTTGGATAGCGGAGGGGTTAAAATTAATATTCCCACTCCAGAGAGTGCAACAGTAGGGAAAGTGTTGGATAGTGGAGGGGTAAAAATTACTATTCCCACTCCAGGGAGTGCAACAGTAGGGAAAGTGTTGGATAGCGTAGGGGTTAAATTAAAATACTTATTAATTAAATACTTTTTGTAGAATAAATCACACATTAAAATTAATTAACTAATAAATTAATAATAAATACCAATAAAATTAAATTAATAATTACTTAAATAAAATTAAAATACTTCCCACCCTATTCCCCCATAAACACACAACCCACTACACATAAAAAACACAATTAATTTAAGTTGCCATTAATCTATTAATAAGAATTAATTAACAATTAATAATAAATTAATTAACAATTAAAACAAATAAAAATGTTTTTTAATTATAATTAATATAATTATAAATTATTCATTTAATAAAAATTAACTAATACTTAATAAATAATTAACAATAAATTATTTATCAATAACAATAAATTAAAAATATTAATTAATTTATAATTATTAAATTACTTCCCACCCTATTCCCTATAAACCCACAACCCGCTACACATAAAAATTAACATAATTAATTTAATTATCAATTAATAAAAATCAATTAGCAATTATTAATTAATTGACAATAAATTAATTAACAATAACAATAAATTAATTAAATAATACATTATTTATAATTAATATAATGATAAATTAATCAATTAATAAAAATTAATTCGCAATTAATTAATTAACAATAAATTAATAATCAATAACAATAAATAAATAAAATATTGATTAATTAATTATAATTACATTACTTCCCACCCTATTCCACTATAAACCCACATCCCGCTCTGATACTAAAACGCAAAAAATATTAATTAATTAATTATAATTAAATTACTTCCCACCCTATTCCCCTATAAACCCACAACCCGCTCTGATACTAAAACGCAAAATGGACTTTAAAAAAATTACTAATTTCTAAACATTTACTACATATATTTAGAAATAATTAAAATACATTACAAAAAATGTTAAACATACATATAAAATACATACTAAAATACATAACACTAATATAAATATCAATATTATTAACAACAACATTTTTGCTTACGATATTACTTACTTCGATATTACTAACTTCGATATAAAAAAACGATATTACTTACCTTAAGGTCGATATTCTGGTCAACGATATTCTTAACATCGATATTCTGTCCCTACGATATTGTTAACTCGATATAATTGTAGGTCGATATTACAACTTCGATATTTTGACTGCTTACCCCTTTAAACATGTCTCAGGCCTGCCATTGCAGCCTGTGTGTGCACTATTAAAACTGCCATTTCAACCTGGCAAAATAACCCTATCGCAAGACACAAACCCTCCTTTTTACTGCATTTAATCACCCCAAGGGTAGGACCTGAACAGCCCAGAGGGCAGTGTATTTAAAAGGTAGGACAAGTACTTTTAAGTTTTACATGTCCTGGAAGTCAAAACTACTAAATTCATTTTTCACTACTGCAAGGCCTACCTCTCCCACATCATAACATTGGAGTTAACTTATTACATTTAATAAGCTGTAATTTCCAATTAGGAGCCAGTAGACAGGTCAAGTTTGATATCTAAAGAATTGTAATTAAAAGCCCTCTTTAATGGTAAAGTTGAATTTTCAGTCACAATTCTGAAATAGCCACTTTTATAAGGTTGTATGTCAAGAAACAAAGGTTCTTATGGAAACAATAGTATACTATATTGATAATGCAACGCACAATGGCAATAACAATGGGTCGTATGAATTTCAGACAGGAAGGAGGCCGAGTACAGTATGATTGGGTATTTACAGTTTATATCAATTTTCAAGAAATTTTGCAAATATATACAACAAATAGTGCTTAATGTCCCCAGTGTGCAATGGAACCAAAAAACGAACTAGTGAAAAAATGTGACATTTACAGCTTGGTTTCCATCAATCAGAAAACGACCATTTACAATTCTTAAATATTTTCAGACACTGTCTATAGTAACCAGTGCTGATACAATGATTCGTTTTTTATATATATTTGCAAAAAGTTTTGAAAATTGATATACTATTGTTTCCATAAGAACCTTTGTTTCTTGACATACAGTACTTACCCTGGTTTGTTGTGAGTTGGGTTTCCCTTGTGTTTTTGTATTACTTTTATAAGGTTGGCATTTTCTTGTCCCTTCCATTTGGTGCCTGCAGCCTGATCCTGGGTCATGTGACTAGGTGTAACTAGCAGTTGTTCTTTGTGTGTTGCTCCCAGACAGTGAGACAAAGTAAAGAGAGGTTTTGGCACAATGGACCACTCTGAAATAACAAGGTGGAGTAGCTGTTACTTAACACGCTTGCACATCATAAAGGCTTTGCCTGAGCACTCTCACAATGGGTTTGTCACTATTTTTTGTGACCCCAGACAAGCTGGGACCCGGACAAGGAGGAACGGGATGGCTGGCACCTCAGGGTGAAGGAAAACTCTAGAAGCTTCCTCCACTCCAGGTATAAATATCAGACCCTTTGACCCATCTCTTCAGTACACTTCTGGGCGTGTGGTCACTGCTAGTAAGAAGGACTGCTGTCCTGCCACTCTGCTGGACTGCTGCTTGGAAGGGCTGCTGCTTTGCTGTGTTGATCTTCTGCCTGCTGCCCTCTTACATAGATAAGAAGGACTGGACCAGCATCTCTAAATCCAGGACCCAAAAGTTAATCCAAGGGCCAGTTGACTGGTCTCCTGATCAGAGGCCTCAGGGACATAACAGGCTTCCAACATCAACCTTGATCCCAGTACCTGAACTCTGCCATATGTGAGTACTGCCATCCCTTGAAAGTGGGCCTGAAGATGCTCTGTCAGAACATCTGTGGATCCAGCAGAACCAACATATCTCCCCTGCGGTGCTGTGCATCTCCTGCAGTAGAATCGGCGTATCACCATTGCAGCTTGACGCATCTCACTCGAAACTGACTCATCTCCTGCTGCACAAACTTCCCTGATGCAAGGACTTCACATCTCAGCCCATCGGTGCCGACACATCTCCATGCAAGGACATTGCCTCATAGTTCGCATCTCCCCGGAACTGTCACTGCGAAATGCGTCTCCTCGCCTGGATTTCGCATCGCCTCGGCTGCGCGAAGCATCCTCAACATTGGACTCCACATCTCTTCGCAACCAGGATTTAAGGTGTTGTGCTCAGCCAGAATAAGTGGGTCCCTGTAGCTGCTTGTGCTACATCAAGGTCAGTGTGAACTTGCAACTTTGCCCAAACCAGCTCAACTAGGTAACCACAGTTGGTGTTTTGTGCTTTTTGGCACTACTGTTACTTAAAACTTTGAAATTGCATATCTCCGGTTCTACTGATTGGATTTTTGTTGTCTTGGTCTTGATTTATTTATTAAAATTTACTCTGTATTTCTAAATTGGTGTGAGATTTTTCTTGTGTTGTGTTTTCACTTTATCACTGTTTGAAGTGCTGCATAAATATTTTACACATTGCCTCTCAGTTAATCCTAACTGCTCTGTGCCAAGCCACCTGAGGAATGAGCATATGTTAATTTAGGGTTTGCTTGTGGCTTCACTCTGACAAGGATTGCGGTTTCTGCTTGAGTAGGGTTTCATCGCTCTCAACCAGTAACCCAATTTTTTACAATTCTCAACTGTCACATAACAGCCTGCTTGCCCCCGGCAAGGAGGTGAGAATGGCTATCAGGAGAGAACAAAAGGGCATTGGGTAGGAGGAGGTGTGATCTCTCCTGAAAGGATAGCCTTCGGGATGTGCCACCACCTACACAAGCTTCAAAGGTGTACCCCCTGTCGAGGCAGGCGTAACTCAGATCTAACCCTGCCTTTTCCATAGTCCAGCTAGTCAGGGCGGCGCCAATCCCAGTGGGAGGAAATCCGGTTTCAGAACTTATTTATATCGGGTATTTCTCCTTTCCCTTGGCATTTCTCAGGAATTTGGCCAGAGCTCTTCCTAGGGGAAAAAAGGTTTTGCCCTGTTGGATTTTGGCAGAGCAGTGTACTGTGGGGTTGATTAAGGTTGAACCCCCAGGAAGTAATGTCAAATGGGTAGAGTGCCACTGGGAACTTTTTACCTATTGGTCAGAGGAGTCTCCCCACCTACATGCTAGTGCCAGGCATAAGTATGGCACTCCTGGATACTTTCTTCAGAACCTATCTGGATCTGTGGACACAGACGAAGGACTGCACCTGTTGCTGAACCTGTGGAGTGAGACCGCAAGAGCTGGACTGGCTTCCACTTGTACCCAGAACTGAGAAGTGGACTGCAAGGGTCAGTTGACTTACATCCTGTTCAGCTACAAGTGCACAAAAGCTGCAAGAAGCCTACTCTTTTTTCCAAGAGCCTAGCTGATCGGTTCCAACTGGATTTGCTCTGGGCCCTGCTGGTAGCTTCTGAAAGAGTGAGTCTGAACCCCCAAGTGGTGCCCACAAGGTCTTGGACCCTTGGCCGGTGTTAGAGTGTACTCTTCTGACCCGAAAACCTGCAAAACTGGATACTCAGAAAAGTTCTCAGAACTTTTCCTCCAGAGAACTTGTGGGGAAAGGGAAACCGAAGCTGCAGCTCCTGATGACGTATTGCCAGTTGGACCCAACTAGCAGGTTTCCCCGCTGATAGTATTTCGACTTCCAGAATTGTTTCCAAGTCTGAAGACAGAGGGGCTTTATTGAGGCCGATGTCCAATAGCATCCGACCTCCAACATGACATTCCTGGGTACAGATTCCAGACTTAAATCAGTCAGAGCTTTCCCCCTGAAGATGCGGCACACACAAGTTTCCTGTCAGATCCAAGGCTCACATTGAGGGCCTGCACTTCACCAGGCCTCTGCTGTCTCACTCTCTTATGGACCCAGCCTGCAGCCTG
Organism: Calotriton arnoldi; assembly: GCA_963921515.1. Lineage (NCBI taxonomy): Eukaryota > Metazoa > Chordata > Amphibia > Caudata > Salamandridae > Calotriton > Calotriton arnoldi. The sequence continues at coordinate 632,171 of CAWUFW010010192.1, read as the reverse complement.
ACCCACCAATGACCCATCAATGAGAACATTTTTCCAGAAAATCTTCTAAGTCAGAAGGTAAACGTTCCACCTGGACTAACCTGGGCACTGTACTCGACTGGCAGTAGCTCGCATTCAGCCTTAACTTTTGACTTGGACTCACTTTAGCGATACCAGATAACCGTGGTTGGTGCCTTTGCACTTTTAGTCACTATTGTAAATTAAAACGTTTAAAAATGATATCTCTGGTTCACTACATCCAATGTTTGTCACTTTAGAGTCTATTTGCTCATTAGATTTTACTCATTTTTTATAAATTGGAGTGCAATTTTTATTGTGTTGTGTTTTCTACTTTTTTTAAACTGTTTTACACATCCTTTACAAGGTTCTCCAAAGTTAAGCGTTTCTGCTCTGTGCTACAGTTACCAAGGGTTAATCTCAGATTTAAATTATTGAGACCTAACTAGACCTTGTCCAGAATTGTGATATTATTACTTGATGAGGATTCACATGCTCTCCTACTAATGATCCACATTCTCACAATTAATAGTAAATATTCAAAACAAGTCTTTTATTTTGGCACCATATTTATGTATTTTCAGTGAGATCGTGATAAAGAGATATGTTCATAGAAATCAAGTGTAGTTAAAACATGTAAAGCAGAGCGTTTGGCAATCGGTCAGTGACATGAAGAACATTTAAGTCTGAAACGTATGGCATACATCATGCTTGGTATTTTGCATATAAGGACAGAGGCAAAAGTGTTCCGATGATACCTACATGGCTTCTGTATGTAGCATGTGTATGGTGGTTTATAAATAGTAAACAAATCATTATCTGCTGTGACCCAATGACCAGAGAGTGAGGGCAGGGTATCATAGGCCTTAGCATGATAGGTTTTAGTGGAGCAGCGTTGATCCAAGCGCCTGTTTTATGCGCCTCCAGTGGGTAACATGAGTTCATTGAATCTGATATGTCTCTGAGTTGGTGCTTCTTTTTCACAAAGTACGGCTCAAAAACAATGACCCTGTTTTGCCTTTTTTTGTTTCTGGGCTATGCTGTCCTAAAAAGAAATCATTAACTCAAGAGAAACATCGGGTTAAACGAATTCACTTTACACACCACAGGCTCATAAAACAGTGCTCGGGTCTGCCTGCGCCATCTTGATATTGCCTCATAAATGCAAAACAATTGGTAAAGCTGTTGTGCAATAATTTTTAAAAGAGCCTGTTTTAGTTGCCGTAAATCTGTAAGATTATGGTAAAGGGATAATCTGATAGAAACTAAGCAAGGCCTTTAGTAGAGGCCAGAGCCAAGATATTAATGTCTTTATCCCACTGTGAGCGTGACTCATAAAATCACTAAAGCATGCAGCTTTGGAAGGGACCTAAAGCCACTGAGACATGCCAATGTGGGAAAAACAGGCATAGCAGAGCTTCAGAACCAAACATCATTATGTGCATCCTGTTGTGTGCGTCACTCTTAAAAACACTCAAGCACGCCAGACGGAACATAAATTATAAACATATTGCTAAAGCGGCGCTTGTAATAACTCAGTAAATTATTCAACCTACCGCCTCCACGTTCGCTCTCTGAACACGCCGCGGAGGCGGCGTTATGCCCAGTAATATTTATTTTTGTTGGCTACCGAAAATGTTTGCAATAAAATCTTTAATTTAACCATCACACCAGTTGGCCACGGTCAGAGCTGCTTGTTCTTACTCAAGCATTTTGTGATTTGGGCAGGAAAGCACATATATAATTACTGCACTACAGAACTCTGAAGCATCTCTTTACACAGTGCTCCATTTTGCTAAGAGTCATGGGCATATTTACGAGGGGATATCGTCACCAGAAAGTCACTTTTAGGCAATATCCCCCTCTTATTTACATGCCTGCGTTAAGCCACTTCACCTGGCTTAGCCTGCCTTGTAAATAAGGCCCCTTTTCACGCTTCACTTAGCGTGAAAGGGGCGTGCAATGGATGTTGCAGTGGGGGTTCCAGTGCAACACCCATTGCGTTTTGAAGATGCCCCATATTTACAATGATGGGTCAGCGCCAAAAGCTAAGGCCAGGTAAAACCTGGTTTTAGGATGGCGATACGAGGAGAAATGATTAATTTCTCCTCTTATTTTGTTCTTGCAGCACACATAGCAGCACACATAGAAACAGCAAATCGCCTTTAAAGATTGTTTTATGTGCAGGAAGGTGTCCCTTCCTGCACGCAAACAATAGCCTCTGAAGTTCAGGCACCCTTACAACATGGCGCAAGGGTGCCTGCACTGGTGCTAGGCAGCTTTCTTAGCACCAGCACTAGGGTAAACGCCGGGGTGTGCGTATTTTTGTAAACACGGCACATCCATGCGATATTAAAAAATGTCAGAGCGTGGTGTTATCAATTTTGGAGTAACACTGCGCTCCATTTTATTGTAAATATTCCCCCAAATTCTCTTCTCACTTTGACAAAGTGGTCCAGACCATGATGGGGAGCCAGGTAACACATGACGCTGACCTCCAGGGCCTGAAAAAAAGCGCAGAAAAAAACGGGTGACAGTTATTGGGTTATATAGTTATTATGAAGCAATATACTATCCAAATATAATAATAATATACTTCGCTTTTGAACACTTACTAAGGCACTCCAATGTGTTTTAGCGGAGTATTGCAATGTGCTATTAGGCGCAGCAGTGTCTGAACAAGAAATGTACGGGGCATATTATCAAGCGGCAGCGATAATTATCGCTGGCCGCTCTTAGCGAGTTTTTTTCTATCGCCGGCTATCGCTGGCAATTATCGCCATGCCATCGCTGTATTAACAACGCATAGCGCAATGGCGATAATTTTCCAGCGATAGCGGTGTTTTCCATGGAACATCGCTGGTTTTCCAGCGATGTTCCATGGAAAACGGCGATAACCTTGCCGATACGACCCTGTGGTCGTATCAGCATAATCCACCTCCCATGTTAGGTATACCTTAGTCAGGAATTTAACAGACATTAAATTCCTGCGTTAAGGCCGAGTTAGCGCGAAAAAGATCAGCGCTACACCGGACGGGGCCTTGTTGTAAATATCGCGAAGCCCCGTTAGCGATATTTTACACTGAAGTTTTACGAGGCACGCCTACCTTGCATCTCATTAGCGATGCGAGGCGAGGCAGAAAGAAACCGGGCGCTAAGGCAAGGAAACACGCGCTAGCGTGTCCTTGTTAATAAAGCGATAAAATTATCGCCGCTTTTCGCCCGAAAACGGATGCTAAAGCGGCGATAATGTTATCGCCAGCCCTTGATAATATGCCCCGTACATGTTTTGACTGAACAACAAAACCTGCCAATTGTAGAGTAAAGACCATCAACGTTGACACACATTCACATACCTCTGATGGGATTATGTGGCTTATCTGTGTCCTAAAATCGACTTTTCCTGCCCAATGTTTTCTTTTCACTATTTAATGTAATAAATACATTCCCTCTCTAAAATGCACCATCGTGCACCACAATTTGACCTGGGTACGATCATGTTGCCTGCCTTTGAAGCTGCTGTAGCCATACCACTTGCCCGCTCAACAATCAGGGTCCCAGGTTAAAATTATCGTAAGTCAAGAAGTACCCTGCTCACAACTAGTGATGCAAGTGGTTAAGGTTTGGATAGCTTTTTGTTTTCAATATTAATGCCCTTCACTGGCAATAAGGGTCCTCAGCACGAGAATAAATTCTCATACCAGTGATGGACATGAGCAGGCAGTGGGCAACAGACCTCCTGTTGTAAGATATTTCCAGCACAACCACACAGAATTGTCCTACTCCCAAATGTCTTTGTCTACTACCTGCAGAACCTTTAATGGGCACTGGAAGTTGGATTGCCATGTTTGGAATCTCTAGCACTTACTCTCCTGATCATTGCTAATCATTGATCATCAATGATGGTGTCCCAGGGACAAAGGGGAGGAGGTTAGCTCACCATTACAAGTTATTGGGGAATAACATGAGGATTTTGAAGTTTAACAAACCAAAATCGGCATGTTATAATAAATAACATATAGTTTTCCCCGTTAAATTTCGGTACGTTTGACCTGCCGAAATTTAACAAAGGGTGAGTTATTTAACACATCCAATAATAATCGTATGCGTTAAATACCTTCAGACTGGTAATTCCGACTCATGCGTAAACAGGGGTTTATGAGTGGGTCAGAATATAATGAGCAACTCTTAATCAGGGCGCTGGAGTTATTTAGTTTGGTTAGTAAACCTTCTTCCTCTGATCTTCGCATTGTGTTTGACTAGCTCTATGGAGATTGGTCGCACCTCTCTTCTGCTGTTGCTCTGTGTCTAACATGGCGCCTACCTTGCTGCACACCTTGCACGCCTCAAGTCAAATTTTGAAGTAATAAACTTTATTTTTTAATTAAACTTTTTATTTGATTTTCATCACTTACCTACAGGTAGCAGATTAAAGAAATGAGTGATACAGCATCATCACACAGAATAATCTCATATGCAAATACATGTTGTGGATTTCATATTAGTGGTATCCTCGGTGTGAGGGGTATTATGCTACTATCGTGCATTGTGGTGCTGGGGATGCTGCATTATGTTGGTCATGCTCTATTGTAAGCCCATGTCTGTCTTATCATAATGACCTTACATATGGAAGTGTATGATTAGTGCGAGATATATGGGGGATTAACTCGCATTGAACATGGGTGATCGGGTATGAACTGGAGGTACGCTGAATGAGAGGTGTGAGAAGTTGGCATGGCATATGCTGTCCACTAGTTATAGTGGGCACCTTGCACCAGTCCAAACGACCCTTATTGATGATAGGTTTAAAGACAACCTTTATTGAAAGGTATCCTAGTGGTAGCTATGGAGAGCAGCCTTCAGGCTAAGTCTTGAAGGAGTGTAAAGCAGCTTGGTTTACCAGATTATAACCTCTTGAATGACCAAATGAAAGGAGAACCACACAAGATATATATAAAATATATGTATTTATTTCTAAACACTAACTACTAATCTCTTTATGAGATTAGAGTCCAAGATACACAATATCACAGTATTAAAACAACATTAATTAGCACAATATACAATGGGCCCCAGGGAGGGACCAAACCATATATTAAGAAAGTGGTATAAGAACCACGACTTGACTAGACACAGTGCCTAGAGCACGTAGAATCACTGGTACCCCAAGGAACCACCCAAGGTAAAGACACAGGAGACCCACGGGGGACGTGTGCAGTGTGAGAACACAGCCGCGAGCGCCGTAGGATTCTATGAAGAAAGTCGCGGTTGGAATTTTAAAGCAAAAGGACACTTAGGAGAGGACTTTCAGCAAACCCCTTTAGACTTAAGGGGTTCTAGGGCCAAAACCCAGGTGAGCACCGGAGTACTCGAGTTACCTCACCCACGGGAGCCGGGTGCATAGGTGTCAAAGGGTGTCGGGAATCGTCGTTGATTTCAATGGCGATCTGCTGCAAAGTGCTGCTGCCGTGAAGAAGAAAAGTGTCCGGGGTGATCCAAGCCTGGATCGAAGATGTGAAGAACCTGAAAGCAGAGGGGACAGAGTCTGGGTCACTAGCCAGTGACCAGGAGCGGAGCAATCGAATGCCCACCGATGTCAGGTGCTTCAGGTGCGAAGAGGTGAAGCTTGACTCTGCAGCCACAAGGTCCCGGAGATGTCAAGGACAACCAGGAGCCCGATTCGAGCTGTCCCACAAAGGATGTCGAGTGCTGGGGTGTCGGTGCTCGGATTGAACACAAAAAGCCTTGGCAACAGCAACCCACGCAGGAAGAGAAAAGATGCCTCTGTGTGGACCAGCAAGGTCCGGGGGACTCCCCAAGCAATGGAGAGTCAGGGCCTAACTGGAGCAACCAAGGAAGCCCAATAAAAGTTAGAGTTGCCTTCTTGGGGACCCACAGGTCAACGGACCAGGGATCGCAAAGGTACCTCAAAAGGAATCACAAAATGGCAGCCCACGGAACACTCGTTGAATGTAGGCCAGCAATCTTCAGTGTAATTACTGCTTGAAGTAAGGGCTACAAGTAACCCAAAGCTCAGCCTCAGGGGTTGCCGGAAAGCTGATGCTTCTGCAAATGGTTGCGGTGTCCAGGGGTTCATGTTGCATGGTCAGCACGAAGGATATGGGCCTCAGACTTGCTGTGGGCACAGATCAACCTCTAAGACCTTGGAAAACCCACCTCCTGTGTGGCAATATTCTTCGGAGTCCGCAGGAGCTTCGGAGATGCTAACCGGTCAGTTGCGTTAAAGGTGCCTGCCTTGCAGGGGAGTAACTCCTTTACTCCAAAGGAGATTCTTCAGTCATCCAGCATAGTGCAGATCATCGAAGTACTTGGTTTCTGTGTCAGAGTTTAGTCCAGGTGTAATCTAAAGTCCTGTAGTCAGGGGTTCCTACTTTATACCCAAGGAAGGGGTGGGACAAACTCTGGGGACCCACCTATGGGAGGGTCAGGAAAGAGCGGTGGCTACACCCATTTCCTTTGTCCACTTTCACGCCAGAGCAGGGGCTGTGTGCCCCTGCAACCGGTTTGAGCTGGACTATGCACAGGGATACCAAATGTACCCCCAGTGCAGACTTCAAAGCACTCTTGGAGTGCACCCACCCAGCCCCAATACACTAAAGCCTGTCTGGGAGGTGGTCACACCTCCCTGTGACAGGAAACCTATTGTCCAGGCCTCCCCTGCTGGAGTTTTGTCCAGCAGCAGGAGGGCAGACTTGTGTCTGTGGCTGCAGCATCCATTTTGTGATGCCAGGGTTCTGTTAAGCTAGTACCGGGGGTACCGGTGGTGCAATGTTTCTCCCTCTAGTAGGGTGGGATCATACCTCCCATCCCAGTTACTGGGGTGGAGGTATGATACAAAAGGGGATGATGGACGGAACGTTTGAGCCAATCAAACACTCACCCCCAGTCAACTGATCTGGGTTTAATCCATCATCATTCTTTAGCTCACTCCACCACCCCAGTTCAGACATGGCCATATGCAAATCAGTCTGACCCTGTGCCTCATGGGAACAGTCCAGCCCGAACTGCCAAGCCATGTCTTCCCTGGACCGGAAACAAGCATCCTAGGACCGGTTTCTGGCATTCCAGCCGTCATCAGCCAGGCTTGCTTGAATCCAGTGGCAAAGTGAGCAAGGGACCCACGTCTGGGCATACCCCCGCCAACTTAGGGCGAACAAAGCGATACAAAGGGGATGATGGGCGGAACGTTTGAGCCAATCAAACACTCACCCCCAGTCAACTGATCTGGGTTTAATCCATCATCATTCTTTAGCTCACTCCACCACCCCAGTTCAGACATGGCCATATGCAAATCAGTCTGACCCTGTGCCTCATGGGAACAGTCCAGCCCGAACTGCCAAGCCATGTCTTCCCTGGACCGGAAACAAGCATCCTAGGACCGGTTTCTGGCATTCCAGCCGTCATCAGCCAGGCTTGCTTGAATCCAGTGGCAAAGTGAGCAAGGGACCCACGTCTGGGCATACCCCGCCAACTTAGGGCGAACAAAGCGATACAAAAGGGGATGATGGACGGAACGTTTGAGCCAATCAAACACTCACCCCCAGTCAACTGATCTGGGTTTAATCCATCATCATTCTTTAGCTCACTCCACCACCCCAGTTCAGACATGGCCATATGCAAATCAGTCTGACCCTGTGCCTCATGGGAACAGTCCAGCCCGAACTGCCAAGCCATGTCTTCCCTGGACCGGAAACAAGCATCCTAGGACCGGTTTCTGGCATTCCAGCCGTCATCAGCCAGGCTTGCTTGAATCCAGTGGCAAAGTGAGCAAGGGACCCACGTCTGGGCATACCCCCGCCAACTTAGGGCAAACAAAGCGATACAAAAGGGGATGATGGACGGAACGTTTGAGCCAATCAAACACTCACCCCCAGTCAACTGATCTGGGTTTAATCCATCATCATTCTTTAGCTCACTCCACCACCCCAGTTCAGACATGGCCATATGCAAATCAGTCTGACCCTGTGCCTCATGGGAACAGTCCAGCCCGAACTGCCAAGCCATGTCTTCCCTGGACCAGGAAACAAGCATCCTAGGACCGGTTTCTGGCATTCCAGCCGTCATCAGCCAGGCTTGCTTGAATCCAGTGGCAAAGTGAGCAAGGGACCCACGTCTGGGCATACCCCCGCCAACTTAGGGCGAACAAAGCGATACAAAAGGGGATGATGGACGGAACGTTTGAGCCAATCAAACACTCACCCCCAGTCAACTGATCTGGGTTTAATCCATCATCATTCTTTAGCTCACTCCACCACCCCAGTTCAGACATGGCCATATGCAAATCAGTCTGACCCTGTGCCTCATGGGAACAGTCCAGCCCGAACTGCCAAGCCATGTCTTCCCTGGACCGGAAAACAAGCATCCTAGGACCGGTTTCTGGCATTCCAGCCGTCATCAGCCAGGCTTGCTTGAATCCAGTGGCAAAGTGAGCAAGGGACCCACGTCTGGGCATACCCCCGCCAACTTAGGGCGAACAAAGCGATACAAAAGGGGATGATGGACGGAACGTTTGAGCCAATCAAACACTCACCCCCAGTCAACTGATCTGGGTTTAATCCATCATCATTCTTTAGCTCACTCCACCACCCCAGTTCAGGCATGGCCATATGCAAATCAGTCTGACCCTGTGCCTCATGGGAACAGTCCAGCCCGAACTGCCAAGCCATGTCTTCCCTGGACCGGAAACAAGCATCCTAGGACCGGTTTCTGGCATTCCAGCCGTCATCAGCCAGGCTTGCTTGAATCCAGTGGCAAAGTGAGCAAGGGACCCACGTCTGGGCATACCCCGCCAACTTAGGGCGAACAAGCGATACAAAAGGGGATGATGGACGGAGCGTTTGAGCCAATCAAACACTCACCCCCAGTCAACTGATCTGGGTTTAATCCATCATCATTCTTTAGCTCACTCCACCACCCCAGTTCAGACATGGCCATATGCAAATCAGTCTGACCCTGTGCCTCATGGGAACAGTCCAGCCCGAACTGCCAAGCCATGTCTTCCCTGGACCGGAAACAAGCATCCTAGGACCGGTTTCTGGCATTCCAGCCGTCATCAGCCAGGCTTGCTTGAATCCAGTGGCAAAGTGAGCAAGGGACCCACGTCTGGGCATACCCCGCCAACTTAGGGCGAACAAAGCGATACAAAAGGGGATGATGGACGGAACGTTTGAGCCAATCAAACACTCACCCCCAGTCAACTGATCTGGGTTTAATCCATCATCATTCTTTAGCTCACTCCACCACCCCAGTTCAGACATGGCCATATGCAAATCAGTCTGACCCTGTGCCTCATGGGAACAGTCCAGCCCGAACTGCCAAGCCATGTCTTCCCTGGACCGGAAACAAGCATCCTAGGACCGGTTTCTGGCATTCCAGCCGTCATCAGCCAGGCTTGCTTGAATCCAGTGGCAAAGTGAGCAAGGGACCCACGTCTGGGCATACCCCCGCCAACTTAGGGCGAACAAAGCGATACAAAAGGGGATGATGGACGGAGCGTTTGAGCCAATCAAACACTCACCCCCAGTCAACTGATCTGGGTTTAATCCATCATCATTCTTTAGCTCACTCCACCACCCCAGTTCAGACATGGCCATATGCAAATCAGTCTGACCCTGTGCCTCATGGGAACAGTCCAGCCCGAACTGCCAAGCCATGTCTTCCCTGGACCGGAAACAAGCATCCTAGGACCGGTTTCTGGCATTCCAGCCGTCATCAGCCAGGCTTGCTTGAATCCAGTGGCAAAGTGAGCAAGGGACCCACGTCTGGGCATACCCCCGCCAACTTAGGGCGAACAAAGCGATACAAAAGGGGATGATGGACGGAACGCTTGAGCCAATCAAACACTCACCCCCAGTCAACTGATCTGGGTTTAATCCCATCATCATTCTTTAGCTCACTCCACCACCCCAGTTCAGACATGGCCATATGCAAATCAGTCTGACCCTGTGCCTCATGGGAACAGTCCAGCCCGAACTGCCAAGCCATGTCTTCCCTGGACCGGAAACAAGCATCCTAGGACCGGTTTCTGGCATTCCAGCCGTCATCAGCCAGGCTTGCTTGAATCCAGTGGCAAAGTGAGCAAGGGACCCACGTCTGGGCATACCCCCGCCAACTTAGGGCGAACAAAGCGATACAAAGGGGATGATGGACGGAACGCTGAGCCAATCAAACACTCACCCCCAGTCAACTGATCTGGGTTTAATCCATCATCATTCTTTAGCTCACTCCACCACCCCAGTTCAGACATGGCCATATGCAAATCAGTCTGACCCTGTGCCTCATGGGAACAGTCCAGCCCGAACTGCCAAGCCATGTCTTCCCTGGACCGGAAACAAGCATCCTAGGACCGGTTTCTGGCATTCCAGCCGTCATCAGCCAGGCTTGCTTGAATCCAGTGGCAAAGTGAGCAAGGGACCCACGTCTGGGCATACCCCGCCAACTTAGGGCGAACAAAGCGATACAAAAGGGGATGATGGACGGGCACGCTGAGCCAATCAAACACTCACCCCCAGTCAACTGATCTGGGTTTAATCCATCATCATTCTTTAGCTCACTCCACCACCCCAGTTCAGACATGGCCATATGCAAATCAGTCTGACCCTGTGCCTCATGGGAACAGTCCAGCCCGAACTGCCAAGCCATGTCTTCCCTGGACCGGAAACAAGCATCCTAGGACCGGTTTCTGGCATTCCAGCCGTCATCAGCCAGGCTTGCTTGAATCCAGTGGCAAAGTGAGCAAGGGACCCACGTCTGGGCATACCCCCGCCAACTTAGGGTGAACAAAGCGATACAAAAGGGGATGATGGACGGAGCAGCTTGAGCCAATCAAACACTCACCCCCAGTCAACTGATCTGGGTTTAATCCATCATCATTCTTTAGCTCACTCCACCACCCCAGTTCAGACATGGCCATATGCAAATCAGTCTGACCCTGTGCCTCATGGGAACAGTCCAGCCCGAACTGCCAAGCCATGTCTTCCCTGGACCGGAAACAAGCATCCTAGGACCGGTTTCTGGCATTCCAGCCGTCATCAGCCAGGCTTGCTTGAATCCAGTGGCAAAGTGAGCAAGGGACCCACGTCTGGGCATACCCCCGCCAACTTAGAGGCGAACAAAGCGATACAAAAGGGGATGATGGACGGAACGCTTGAGCCAATCAAACACTCACCCCCAGTCAACTGATCTGGGTTTAATCCATCATCATTCTTTAGCTCACTCCACCACCCCAGTTCAGACATGGCCATATGCAAATCAGTCTGACCCTGTGCCTCATGGGAACAGTCCAGCCCGAACTGCCAAGCCATGTCTTCCCTGGACCGGAAACAAGCATCCTAGGACCGGTTTCTGGCATTCCAGCCGTCATCAGCCAGGCTTGCTTGAATCCAGTGGCAAAGTGAGCAAGGGACCCACGTCTGGGCATACCCCGCCAACTTAGGGCGAACAAAGCGATACAAAAGGGGATGATGGACGGACACGCTTGAGCCAATCAAACACTCACCCCCAGTCAACTGATCTGGGTTTAATCCATCATCATTCTTTAGCTCACTCCACCACCCCAGTTCAGACATGGCCATATGCAAATCAGTCTGACCCTGTGCCTCATGGGAACAGTCCAGCCCGAACTGCCAAGCCATGTCTTCCCTGGACCGGAAACAAGCATCCTAGGACCGGTTTCTGGCATTCCAGCCGTCATCAGCCAGGCTTGCTTGAATCCAGTGGCAAAGTGAGCAAGGGACCCACGTCTGGGCATACCCCGCCAACTTAGGGCGAACAAAGCGATACAAAAGGGGATGATGGACGGGAACGCTTGAGCCAATCAAACACTCACCCCCAGTCAACTGATCTGGGTTTAATCCATCATCATTCTTTAGCTCACTCCACCACCCCAGTTCAGACATGGCCATATGCAAATCAGTCTGACCCTGTGCCTCATGGGAACAGTCCAGCCCGAACTGCCAAGCCATGTCTTCCCTGGACCGGAAACAAGCATCCTAGGACCGGTTTCTGGCATTCCAGCCGTCATCAGCCAGGCTTGCTTGAATCCAGTGGCAAAGTGAGCAAGGGACCCACGTCTGGGCATACCCCGCCAACTTAGGGCGAACAAAGCGATACAAAAGGGGATGATGGACGGAGCGGCATGAGCCAATCAAACACTCACCCCCAGTCAACTGATCTGGGTTTAATCCATCATCATTCTTTAGCTCACTCCACCACCCCAGTTCAGACATGGCCATATGCAAATCAGTCTGACCCTGTGCCTCATGGGAACAGTCCAGCCCGAACTGCCAAGCCATGTCTTCCCTGGACCGGAAACAAGCATCCTAGGACCGGTTTCTGGCATTCCAGCCGTCATCAGCCAGGCTTGCTTGAATCCAGTGGCAAAGTGAGCAAGGGACCCACGTCTGGGCATACCCCCGCCAACTTAGGGCGAACAAAGCGATACAAAAGGGGATGATGGGCCGGAACGCTTGAGCCAATCAAACACTCACCCCAGTCAACTGATCTGGGTTTAATCCATCATCATTCTTTAGCTCACTCCACCACCCCAGTTCAGACATGGCCATATGCAAATCAGTCTGACCCTGTGCCTCATGGGAACAGTCCAGCCCGAACTGCCAAGCCATGTCTTCCCTGGACCGGAAACAAGCATCCTAGGACCGGTTTCTGGCATTCCAGCCGTCATCAGCCAGGCTTGCTTGAATCCAGTGGCAAAGTGAGCAAGGGACCCACGTCTGGGCATACCCCCGCCAACTTAGGGAGAACAAAGCGATACAAAGGGGATGATGGACGGAACGCTTGAGCCAATCAAACACTCACCCCAGTCAACTGATCTGGGTTTAATCCATCATCATTCTTTAGCTCACTCCACCACCCCAGTTCAGACATGGCCATATGCAAATCAGTCTGACCCTGTACCTCATGGGAACAGTCCAGCCCGAACTGCCAAGCCATGTCTTCCCTGGACCGGAAACAAGCATCCTAGGACCGGTTTCTGGCATTCCAGCCGTCATCAGCCAGGCTTGCTTGAATCCAGTGGCAAAGTGAGCAAGGGACCCACGTCTGGGCATACCCCCGCCAACTTAGGGCGAACAAAGCGATACAAAGGGGATGATGGACGGAACGCTAGAGCCAATCAAACACTCACCCCCAGTCAACTGATCTGGGTTTAATCCATCATCATTCTTTAGCTCACTCCACCACCCCAGTTCAGACATGGCCATATGCAAATCAGTCTGACCCTGTGCCTCATGGGAACAGTCCAGCCCGAACTGCCAAGCCATGTCTTCCCTGGACCGGAAACAAGCATCCTAGGACCGGTTTCTGGCATTCCAGCCGTCATCAGCCAGGCTTGCTTGAATCCAGTGGCAAAGTGAGCAAGGGACCCACGTCTGGGCATACCCCCGCCAACTTAGGGCGAACAAAGCGATACAAAAGGGGATGATGGACCGGAGCAGCTTGAGCCAATCAAACACTCACCCCCAGTCAACTGATCTGGGTTTAATCCATCATCATTCTTTAGCTCACTCCACCACCCCAGTTCAGACATGGCCATATGCAAATCAGTCTGACCCTGTGCCTCATGGGAACAGTCCAGCCCGAACTGCCAAGCCATGTCTTCCCTGGACCGGAAACAAGCATCCTAGGACCGGTTTCTGGCATTCCAGCCGTCATCAGCCAGGCTTGCTTGAATCCAGTGGCAAAGTGAGCAAGGGACCCACGTCTGGGCATACCCCCGCCAACTTAGGGCGAACAAGCGATACAAAGGGGATGATGGACGGAACGCTTGAGCCAATCAAACACTCACCCCCAGTCAACTGATCTGGGTTTAATCCATCATCATTCTTTAGCTCACTCCACCACCCCAGTTCAGACATGGCCATATGCAAATCAGTCTGACCCTGTGCCTCATGGGAACAGTCCAGCCCGAACTGCCAAGCCATGTCTTCCCTGGACCGGAAACAAGCATCCTAGGACCGGTTTCTGGCATTCCAGCCGTCATCAGCCAGGCTTGCTTGAATCCAGTGGCAAAGTGAGCAAGGGACCCACGTCTGGGCATACCCCCGCCAACTTAGGGCGAACAAAGCGATACAAAAGGGGATGATGGACGGAACGCTTGAGCCAATCAAACACTCACCCCCAGTCAACTGATCTGGGTTTAATCCATCATCATTCTTTAGCTCACTCCACCACCCCAGTTCAGACATGGCCATATGCAAATCAGTCTGACCCTGTGCCTCATGGGAACAGTCCAGCCCGAACTGCCAAGCCATGTCTTTCCTGGACCGGAAACAAGCATCCTAGGACCGGTTTCTGGCATTCCAGCCGTCATCAGCCAGGCTTGCTTGAATCCAGTGGCAAAGTGAGCAAGGGACCCACGTCTGGGCATACCCCCGCCAACTTAGGGGCGAACAAAGCGATACAAAAGGGGATGATGGACGGAACGCTTGAGCCAATCAAACACTCACCCCCAGTCAACTGATCTGGGTTTAATCCATCATCATTCTTTAGCTCACTCCACCACCCCAGTTCAGACATGGCCATATGCAAATCAGTCTGACCCTGTGCCTCATGGGAACAGTCCAGCCCGAACTGCCAAGCCATGTCTTCCCTGGACCGGAAACAAGCATCCTAGGACCGGTTTCTGGCATTCCAGCCGTCATCAGCCAGGCTTGCTTGAATCCAGTGGCAAAGTGAGCAAGGGACCCACGTCTGGGCATACCCCCGCCAACTTAGGGCGAACAAAGCGATACAAAAGGGGATGATGGACGGAATGGGGTTTGACACCAAACACAACATGTTTCCATGCAGCCATTATCAAGTTAGCATTTACCGCGAGATCATAATGCACTTAAGAGTATATGGTCTGGCTGCATCACAAACAACCCCAGAATGAAGATTCAGAAAGCTGCAGAGGGGCTCTGCTCATGCAAGGGCACCCTCTCACATGAAACCCAGCACCCTGCCTTCAGGATTGTTAAGGCCTGCCATAGGGGTGACTGATAGGTTTACATGTGCAGTGATATGGAGAGATATAGGGAACCTATATCTCAGTAAGGGGTGCATATACCACCTTACACAGGCTGCTGTAGCAGACCTGTTCTGTCATTTTGGATGGCCTCTCAGGGGTGGAATAATACATGTTGCAGCCCCTGGGAGGCCTCTGGGGTACCTATGCCCTGGGTACATAATATACCATATACTAGGGACTTATAAGGGTACCCCAGAATCCAATCTGGAGTGTACCTAAAGTACATGCAGTCAATTTAAGGGGAAAGCAGATAGGCTGGGGTCCTGAATCGCAGGATCCCAGCCAAACTAAGTCGAGAACAGGCAAAACACCAGGAAAAAAGTGGGGGCAACCATGCAGTCAGATTCCACCTTCCTACATAACCCCCTAAACGAAAGGAGATAAGGCTAACCTTGTCCAGTTGAGCCTTTATTGACTAAGTGGCCATATAAGGAAAGAACCTGCACTAGCATGGTTACCCCCTGTCTTATGGTCCACTAAGCAATTCCTAACCCCAAGAGTATTGGATGATCTCCACCATTTGGAATTACTACCTGTGGTGTGTTTTGGCAAAGTAAAAGGCTGGTGGGGTGTCTGAGTATAGAAGTGAGGCCCTAATAAAGTTGGCCTCAGCTTCCTCAGATCACTGGTCACCATGGAGGCCTTTCTTTCCATGACTGAGTTGTATCTGGCCCTAAGGGTCAACCTCTGGCTACCTACAGCTGGGGGTTGGGTCCCTTTGGTTTGAACACTGAAGGGACATGGTAGGTTTGGAACCACTTGGTCCCAGGTTTGCCTTTTGTGAGAAGTTGGCCTGGCATATGCTGTCCACTAATTATAGTGGGCACCTTGCACCAGTCCAAACAACCCCTTATTGGAGATAGGTTAAAGACAACCTTATTGAAAGCTATCCTAGTGGTAGCTATGGAGAGCAGCCTTCAGGCTAAGTCTTGAAGGAATGTAAAGCAGCTTGTTTTACCAGTCTATAATCTCTTGAGTGACCAAATGAAAGAGCACCACACCAGGTATATATTCAAAATATATGTATTTATTGCTAAACACACCCCTCTAGTCTCTTTATGAGGCTAGAGTTCGAAGTACACAAGTTAGAAGTTATTTAAACACAGTAATAGCACAAATACACGTTTGGGCCCTAGGGTCGTACCAAACCATATACCAATAAAGTGGTATAAGAACCACGACTGAACTAGACACTAGGCCTAGAGCCTCTAGAAGTGCTTGGACCACAAGGAACCACCCAAGGTAGTGACACAGGGGACCCACGGGGGACGCGTGCAGTGTAAATACACAACCGCGATACGCCGTTAACTTCTATGGAGAAAGTCGCGATCAGGAAATTAAAGAAAAGGGACACTTAAAGGAGGACTTGGAGCAAACCCTTTGAGAACTAGGTCGTTCTAGAGTCTCTACCCACGGGAGCACCGGAGTACTCGTGTTACCTCACCCAGGGAAGCCGGGTGCATAGGTGCCTTTCGGGGTCGGGTTTCGTCGTCGATTTGAATGGCGATCTGCTGCAAAGTGCTGCTGGCGACCAAGTGGAAAGTGTCCGGGTGGATCCAAGAGTGGATCGGAGATCTGAAGAACCTGAAAGCAGAGGGGACAGAGTCTGGGTCACTAGCCAGTGACTAGGAAGGCGATGGACAGATGCCCACCGATGTTGAGTGCTTCAGGTGCATTGACGGTCGTCTTGACTCTTCAGCCACGAGGTCCAGGAGGCGTTGTCGGTGACCAGGAGCAGGATTTCGGCTGGTACACGATGTTTGTCGAATGCTGAGGTGTCGGCGACCGGATTGGACCCAACAAGCCTTGGCAACGGCAAGTCTCGGTGAAGATAAAGATCGTCGATGGTGCAGACCAGCAAGGTCTGAGGAACTCACCCAGCGAGGGTAAGTGAGGGCAGGCCTGGAGCAACTAGGATGCCCAACAAGAAAAAGATTGGCCTTCGTGAAGGGCTACTAGCCAACGGGCTAGCGACCGCGAAGGAGCCTCGAGACGTTGCACGTGGATCTGGCTCACAGGACACTCGTAGAGTGGAGGCCAGTGATCTTTGGTGCAGTTGTTGCAGGAGGCTAGGGCTACTCGGAGCCCAAAGCACGACTTCGTGGGAGACCCAGAAGAGGATGCACTTGCAAATGTGCTCGGTGTCCAGGGGTCACGGTCTCACGTCACCCACGATAGCTACGGGCCTCAGCTTTGCTGGGGACTCAGGGTAGCCTCGGAGAAGTCTGAGAATCTACCTCTGGTGATGCGAAGACTTCGGCGTCCGACGGGAGCTTCAGAAATGCAGACCGGACAGATGCGTCTTTGGTGCCTGCCAAGCAGGGGAGTCACTCCTTGACCCCAAGGGAGATTCTTCTGTCCTCTAATCTTGAGTAGAGCATCGAAGGTCCAGGATTCTGTTTCAGAGTTTCGTCCAGGGATAACCTAAAGTCCTAAGGACTGGGTTCCTATACTTATACCAAGTTTAGGGGTTGGACTACTCTGTGGCCCCACCTATGGGTGGGTCAGGGCAGAGGGGTGGCTACACCCCTTTCCCTTTGTCCAGTTCGCGCCAAAGCAGGGGCTGCAAGCCCTGATCCGGTTTGAACTGGGGTATGCACAGGGACACCAAGTGTGCCCCCAGTGCAGGACTTCAAAGCACCCGAAAGTGCTCCCGCCCAGCCCCAATACACATTATCATGTCTGGGGAGGTGGTCACACCTCCCTGGGACAGGAAACCTATTGTCCAGGCCTCCCCTGCCGGAGTTTCATCCAGCAGCAGGAGGCCAGACTTGTGTCTGTGGCAGTAGCATCCATTTTGTGATGCCAGGCTTTAGAAAGAAGTTACCGGCCAGGCCAGGGTTAACATGTCTCTCCCTCTAGAAGGGTGGAATGCTACCCCGCTGCCAGAATTGGCGGGGGGTAGTATTCCAAGATGTTTGACACCAAACACGACATGTTTAGGTGCAGCCATTCCAAAGTTAGCATTTAACGCGAGGTTATAATGCGCTTAAGAGTATATGGTCAGGCTGCACTACAAACAGCATCAGAGAAGGGTCTCCAAACGCTGCAGAGGGGCCCTGCTCATGCAGGGGCACCCTCTCACATAGGAACCACACACTCTGCCTTCAGGATTGATAAGGCCTGCCATAGGAGTGACTTATAGGTTTATATGTGTGTATGTATATAGTGATATAGGTAACCTATATCACAGTAAGGGGTGCATGCACCACCTTACCCAGGCTGCAGTAGCAGACCTGTGGTGTCAGTTTGGATGGCCTTCCAGGGGTGGCACGATACATGCTGCAGCCCCTGGTAGGCCTCTGAGGTACCTATGCCCTTGGTACATAGTATACCATATACTAGGGACTTATAAGGGCACTCCAGATTCCAATCAGAGATGTGCCTAAGGCACATGGAAACCTTTTACAGAGAAAGCAGATAGACTGGGGCCCTGAATAGCAGGATCCCAGTCCAACTAAGTCATAAACCAGCAAAACACCATAAAAAAGTGGGGGCAACCATATAGTCAGATTCCACCTTCCTACATAACACCCCCCCAAACGAAAGGAGATAAGGCTAACCTTGGCCAGTTGAGCCTTTATTGACTAAGTGGCCATATAAGGAAGCACCTGCACTAGCATGGTTGCCCCCTGTCTTATGGTCCACTAAGCAATCACTCACCCTAAGGGTATGAGAGGGTCTCCACCATGGGGAATCACTACCTGTGGTGTGCTTAGGTAAAGTACAAGGCTGGTGAGGTGTCTGAGTAGGGAAGTGAGGCCCTAGGAATGTTGGCCTCAGCTTCCTCAGATCACTGGTCACCATGTATGCCTGTTTTTCCATGACTGAGTTGCACTTTGCTCTAAGGGTCAACCTTTGGCTGGCTACAGCTGGGGGTTGGGTCCCTTTGGATGGACCACTGGAGGGACATGGCAGGTTTGGAACCTTCTGGTCCCAGGTTTGCCCTTGCCTACCAGAGTCTTTCTGGGGGAGGTCCCTACATAAAGGTATGGGGGATCCCTCAGTGTGTAGAGGAATTTTCACCTGGCTAGGGCTACTAGACTGGGTGCCCCTAATCTGCTGATGGGGGGGTTCCTCTGGACAGGGGGCCCTGGGGGGTCCACTGACCTCCCTGACCTCTGCAGCCCTGGGCTGACTGAGGCAGGGTAGAGAGGGGCAGGTTACCTGCTCCAGACTGGGTACCACCTTGGAAGGGTCCTCTGCCATCAGGGGTGTGGCCAGGCCAGGCCTGACTACCTCTGGGGCAGCTCCTTCACTAGGGGTAGGGTCAGTTCCCTGAGGAGGCTGACCCTTACCTACTGTCTGGAGGGAAGAAGACTTTTCTTCAACCCTTGTGCTCTCTTTTGGGGGAGAGTGGGCCATTCTTCCAGGCTCCATCTCTCCAAAATGTTGGGCTGGGGCTGTGGCCATCACAGCCCCACTAACCTTCACAGGGACACCCAACATCCTCAGATGGGTTTGGTGTTCAACTTCAGCCCAGGCTGAAATCTCCAGATCATTGCCCATCAGGCAATCTACAGGTAAGGTGGGGGACACTGCCACTCTCTTTGGGCCTGTGACCCCCTCCCAGCTGAGATTGACTATGGCCATGGGGTGATCTGTTCTGACACCATCAATGTTGGTCACCTGGTATTTAAACTCAGGTAAAAGCTGGTGAGGGGGACTAGTTTCCCTGCCACCATGGTGACACTAGCCCCTGTGTCCCTAAATGCCACAGCTTTCTGACCATTAATCATTGGCTCCAGTCTGTACCTGCCCATTGCTGTGGGACCCATGGTAAAGGTGGCAAATCCTACACCACCATCAGAGTCAGAGGAGTCTGTTGAGGGGTCCCTGTCTGAACCAGGGCCCACCTCTGTTCCTGTTGCAAAAGCACCTAACGTTTTGGGTGCCCTACTCCCAACTGGAGGATTACTACTGGTAGTACCAGGAGGGGGGGTAGTAGTTGCTGGGGGAACATTTTCTTTGTTGCCAATCCTGGGGCAACTGGGATCAGATTTCCAGTGCCCAGGCTTTTTACAGACATGGCAATATGGTTTCTTTTCAGGAGAGGAAGGAGTTTGGGACCCACCCCCAGAAGAGGAATTTTGGGGCCCTGTAGTGGACTTATCCTTAGATTTATCCCCCACCTTTCTCTTGGGACTTAGTAGAATCTTTCTTCTGGTCACCACCCTGATTTCTAGTCTTTACTCTGGTTCTGACCCATTTGTCTGCCTTCTTTCCCAATTCTTGGGGAGAGGTCAGATCAGAGTCCACCAGATACTGGTGCAAAAGCTGGTTTTGACAATTATTAAGGATCTGCTCCCTCATAATCAAATTGTACAATCCTAAAAAGTCATGCACTTTGTTGCCATGTATCCAACCTTCCAGAGCCTTTGTAGCACAATCTACAAAATCAACCCAGTCTTGAGTCTGAGCTTTTGGGTGTCTCTGAACTTCAACCTATACTGTTCAGTGGTTAGGCCAAACCCATCTATCAGAGCACTCTTCAAGACTGTGTAATTGTCAGCATCCTCTTCTCTTACAGTGAGGAGCTTGTCTCTACCTTTGTCTGCAAAGGAGAGCCACAAGATTGCTGCCCACTGCTTCTGGGGGACCTTCTGAACTTTACATGCCCTCTCCAGTGCAGTTATCCATTTGTGGATGTCATCCCCACTCTGGTAGGGAGGGACAATCTTGTTTAGGTTTCTATGGTCATAAGACCTTTCCCTATATCTAGGGATATTGCTGCCACCATGGGACGCTAGTCCCAACTTTCTTTTCTCTCTAAAGAGATCTAGGTACTCCCTGTCTAAGGCTACTTGCTTCCTTCTGAGTTCAAGCTGAGCTTCCTCATAATGAATCAGCCTTGTTCTCCTCTCATGAGAGGATTCCCTCCTATGAGATGAGACAGAGCTCCCTATTGAGGTGCCAGAGTGGTTAGACTCCTGAGAAGGAGATCTAGACTTTCTGGGCACACTCATAATCCTTCCGGGGGGACAAAGAGGGCATCATCCTGATCATCCTCTTCATCTTCCACAGGAGGGATTGGGTTATCCAGGTCAGGGTCATTGTCACCCTCCTGGCCAGTTTCAGAGGGGGGGCTGGGGGTACTGGTACCCCTGGTCCCTTCCTCTTCTTCTGCACCACCCTCAGCTCCTACCCCTTCAGTCCCCAAGGGCTTACTAAGGTCATAAGCCACCAACAACTCTTTAAGGTGTTGGGTGGTGGGACTTTGGCCTGTCCTTAATTTCCTCAAGTTACATAATGCTCTCAATTCCAAGAATGGGAGGGTATCATACTTGGAGGGAAGAAGCCCAGTGGCTTCTGGTAAGGATTCTCTAGATCCTACCTTTAAAGACATTACTAGTGTGGTGTGGTGTATGCACTACCTACTCTAGTGTGGCCTACTAAACTCTCTTGAGTTGTAGAAAGGGTGTGCTATCCCTTAACACACAACTCTAAGTTCAGTAGAACTTACTGTATTCTAAGCTTAAATTATATGTACCTTAGGTACCTTTAGTGGTTTTCAGTTGATCAATTCAATTGAGATTATCTGGTAAAACAATAGCAAGCTGGAATCCCACACGCTGCACACCAATGTGAGAAGTTGGCCTGACATATGCTGTCCACTAATTATAGTGGGCACCTTGCACCAGTCCAAACAACCCCTTATTGGAGATAGGTTAAAGACAACCTTATTGAAAGCTATCCTAGTGGTAGCTATGGAGAGCAGCCTTCAGGCTAAGTCTTGAAGGAATGTAAAGCAGCTTGTTTTACCAGTCTATAATCTCTTGAGTGACCAAATGAAAGAGTACCACACCAGGTATATATTAAAAATATATGTATTTATTGCTAAACACACCCCTCTAGTCTCTTTATGAGGCTAGAGTTCGAAGTACACAAGTTAGAAGTTATTTAAACACAGTAATAGCACAAATACACGTTTGGGCCCTAGGGGCGTACCAAACCATATACCAATAAAGTGGTATAAGAACCACGACTGAACTAGACACTAGGCCTAGAGCCTCTAGAAGTGCTTGGACCACAAGGAACCACCCAAGGTAGTGACACAGGGGACCCACGGGGGACGCGTGCAGTGTAAATACACAACCGCGATACGCCGTTAACTTCTATGGAGAAAGTCGCGATCAGGAAATTAAAGAAAAGGGACACTTAAAGGAGGACTTGGAGCAAACCCTTTGAGAACTAGGTCGTTTCTAGAGTCTCTACCCACGGGAGCACCGGAGTACTCGTGTTACCTCACCCAGGGAAGCCGAGTGCATAGGTGCCTTTCGAGGTCGGGTTTCGTCGTCGATTTGAATGGCGATCTGCTGCAAAGTGCTGCTGGCGACCAAGTGGAAAGTGTCCGGGTGGATCCAAGAGTGGATCGGAGATCTGAAGAACCTGAAAGCAGAGGGGACAGAGTCTGGGTCACTAGCCAGTGACCAGGAAGGCGATGGACAGATGCCCACCGATGTCGAGTGCTTCAGGTGCGTTGACGGTCGTCTTGACTCTTCAGCCACGAGGTCCAGGAGGCGTTGTCGGTGACCAGGAGCAGGATTCCGGCTGGTACACGATGTCTGTCGAATGCTGAGGTGTCGGCGACCAGATTGGACACAACAAGCCTTGGCAACGGCAAGTCTTGGTGAAGATGAAGATCGTCGATGGTGCAGACCAGCAAGGTCTGAAGAACTCACTCAGCGAAGGTAAGTGAGGGCAGGCCTGGAGCAACCAGGATGCCCAACAAGAAAAAGATTGGCCTTCGTGAAGGGCTACTAGCCAACGGGCTAGCAACCGTGAAGGAGCCTCGAGACGTCGCACGTGGATCTGGCTCACAGGACATTTGTGGAGTGGAGGCCAGTGATCTTCGGTGCAGTTGTTGCTGGAGGCTAGGGCTACTCAGAGCCCAAAGCACGACTTCGTGGGAGACCCAGAAGAGGATGCACTTGCAAATGTGCTCGGTGGCCAGGGGTCACGGTCTCACATCACCCACGATAGCTACGGGCCTCAGCTTTGCTGGGGACTCAGGGTAGCCTCGGGGAAGTCTGAGAATCCACCTCTGGTGATGCGAAGACTTCGGCGTCCGACGGGAGCTTCAGAAATGCAGACCGGACAGATGCGTCTTTGGTGCCTGCCAAGCAGGGAGTCACTCCTTGACCCCAAGGGAGATTCTTCTGTCCTCTAATCTTGAGTAGAGCGTCGAAGGTCCAGGATTCTGTTTCAGAGTTTCGTCCAGGGATAATCTAAAGTCCTAAGGACTGGGTTCCTATACTTATACCAAGTTTAGGGGTTGGACTACTCTGTGGCCCCACCTATGGGTGGGTCAGGGCAGAGGGTGGCTACACCCCTTTCCCTTTGTCCAGTTCGTGCCAAAGCAGGGGCTGCAAGCCCCTGATCCGGTTTGAACTGGGGTATGCACAGGGACACCAAGTGTGCCCCCAGTAAAGGACTTCAAAGCACCCGAAAGTGCTCCAGCCCAGCCCCAATACACATTATCCTGTCTGGGGAGGTGGTCACACCTCCCTGGGACAGGAAACCTATTGTCCAGGCCTCCCCTGCCAGAGTTTCGTCCAGCAGCAGGAGGCCAGACTTGTGTCTGTGGCAGTAGCATCCATTTTGTGATGCCAGGCTTTAGAAAGAAGTTACCGGCCAGGCCAGGGTTAACATGTCTCTCCCTCTAGAAGGGTGGAATGCTACCCCCGCCGCCAGAATTGGTGGGGGGGGTAGTATTCCAAGATGTTTGACACCAAACACGACATGTTTAGGTGCAGCCATTCCAAAGTTAGCATTTAACGCGAGGTTATAATGCGCTTAAGAGTATATGGTCAGGCTGCACTACAAACAGCATCAGAGAAGGGTCTCCGAACGCTGCAGAGGGGCCCTGCTCATGCAGGGGCACCCTCTCACATAGGAACCACGCACTCTGCCTTCAGGATTGATAAGGCCTGCCATAGGAGTGACTTATAGGTTTATATGTGTGTATGTATATAGTGATATAGGTAACCTATATCACAGTAAGAGTGCATGCACCACCTTACCCAGGCTGCAGTAGCAGACCTGTGGTGTCAGTTTGGATGGCCTTCCAGGGGTGGCACAATACATGCTGCAGCCCCTGGTAGGCCTCTGAGGTACCTATGCCCTTGGTACATAGTATACCATATACTAGGGACTTATAAGGGCACTCCAGATTCCAATCAGAGATGTGCCTAAGGCACATGGAAACCTTTTACAGAGAAAGCAGATAGACTGGGGCCCTGAATAGCAGGATCCCAGTCCAACTAAGTCATAAACCAGCAAAACACCATAAAAAAAGTGGGGGCAACCATATAGTCAGATTCCACCTTCCTACACCTTTGCCCAACAGAATCCGTGTGGGTGGATGTCCCTATCCAATGGTAAGAGGGTTCCCTCAGTGTGCTGAGGAATTTTCACCTGGCTAGGGCTACTAGACTGGGTGCCCCTAATCTGTGGATGAGGGGGTTCCTCTGGACAGGGAGCCCTTAGGGGTCCACTGACCTTCCTGACCTCTGCAGCCCTGGGCTGACAGCGGGAGGGTAGAGAGGGACAGGTTACCTGCTCCAGACTGGGTACCAACTTTGAAGGGTCCCCTGCCATCAGGGGTGTTGCCAGGCCAGGCCTGACCACCTCTGGGGCAGTTCCTTCACTACTGGTAGGATCAGTTCCCTGAGGAAGCTGACCCTTACCTATAATCTGGGGGGAAGAAGACTTTTCTTCAACCCTTCTCTCTCTTGGGGAGTAGAGTAGGCCATTCTTTCAGGCTCCACTTCTCCAAAATTTCCCTGGGATGGGGCTGAGGCCCTAACAGCCCCACCAACCTTCTCAGAGAGGCCCAACATTTTTAAATGGGCCTGGTATTCAACTTCAGCCCAGGCTGAAACCTCCAGATCATTGCCCAACAGGCAATCTACAGGCAAGTTTGGGGACACTGCCACTCTCTTTGGGCCAGTGACCCCTCCCCAGCTGAGATTGACTATGGCCATGGGATGATCTGTTCTGATACCATCAATGTTGGTCACCTGGTACTTGAACTCAGGTAAAAGCTGTTGAGGGGGGACTAGATCCCCTGTCACTATGGTGACACTAGCCCCTGTGTCCCTGAAGGCCACAGCTCTCTGACCATTTATTAAGGGCTCCTGTCTGTACTTGCCCAAGGTATTGGGACTCATAGTAAAAGTGGCAAATCCCATGCCACCATCACAGACTAAGGAGGCCTGTGAGGAGGACCTTGATAAACTGGGGTCTACCTCAGTTCCCAATGAAAATGCACCTAACTTTTTGGGTGCATTACTACCACCTGGGGGATTACTACTTGTAGTACCAGGAGGAGTGGTAGTATTGCTGGGAGGAACATTTTCCATATTGCCAGCCTGTGAGCAACTGGGGTAATTTTTCCAGTGGCCAGGCTTCTTACAGTTATGGCAATAAGGTTTCTTTTCAGGGGAGGAAGGAGTTTGGGACCCACCCCCAGGAGAGGCCTTTTGGGGCCCTGTAGTGGATTTATATTTGGATTTATCCCCACCTTTCTCTTGGTTTTTAGAAGAATCTTTCTTCTGGTCACCACCCTGATTCTTTGGCTTTACTCTGGTTCGGACCCATTTGTCTGCCTTCTTTCTCAATTCTTGGAGAGAGGTCAGATCAGAGTCCACCAGGTACTGGTGTAAAAGCTGGTTTTGACAATTATTAAGGATCTGCTCCCTCATAATCAAATTGTACAATCCTAAAAAGTCATGCACCTTGCTGCCATGTATCCAACCTTCCAGAGCCTTAGTAGCACAATCTACAAAGTCAACCCAGTCCTGAGTCTGTGCCTTTTGGGTGTCTCTGAACTTTAACCTGTATTGATCAGTGGTTAGGCCAAACCCATCAATCAGAGCACTCTTCAGGACTTTATGATTATCAGCATCCTCTTTTCTTACAGTGAGGAGCTTGTCTCTACCTTTGTCTGCAAAGGAGAGTCACAAGATTGCTGCCCACTGCTCCTGAGGGACCCTCTGTACTTTACAGGCCCTCTCCAGTGCAGTTACCCACTCTGGTAGGGAGGGACAATCTTGTTCAGGTTCCTATGGGGATGAGTATCTTCTCTGTTCCTAGGGACACTGTTGCTGCCACCATGGGGCTCTAGCCCCAAATTCTGAGTAGCTCTCTGAAGCTCCAGGGATTCCCTGTCTAAGGCCAATTGCTCTCTCTTGATTCTGAGCTTAGCTCTCTCAAACTCAAGCAGTTGGCATTTCTTCTCATAAGAGGATGCCCTTTTATGAGAAGCAGAGGACCCTATAGAAGTACCAGAATGATTAGATTCCTGAGAAGGAGATCTTGATCTTCTTGGTAGACTATTAACCCTTCCAGGTGGGGTCTCCTTCCTCACCTTCAGGAAGAATTGGATTTTCCAGGTTGGAATCATTTTGATCCCCCTGGCCAGCATCAGAGTCTGGGTCATAGTAGTTTTCACTACCTGGCCTTTCCTCTTCTGCTGCCCCACCCCTTTGCCAACCTCATCAGACCCTGGGGTCTTTCTGAGGTCATCTTCAAGCAACATCTTTATGAGATGTTGGCCGGTTGGGCTTTTCCCTGTCTTCAATTTCCTAGAGGCATACATAGTCCTCAATTCTTGGTATGAGACATGGTCATACTTAGTTGGGAGAGACCCACTGGTTTCTGCCCTTGAAGACATGTCTAGTGTGGTGTGGTGTATGCACCTACCTACTCTAGTGGGGCCTACTAAACTCTCTTGAGTTGTAGAAAGGGTGTGCTAAGCCCTTGACACACAACTCTAAGTTCAGTAGAACTTACTGTTTTCTAAACTTGATTTATATGTACCTATAGTGGTTTTCTGTTAGTCACTCAAAGAGATTATCTGGTAAAGCAATAGCAAGCTTGAATCCCACACGCTGCACACCAATGTGAGAAGTTGGCCTGGCATATGCTGTCCACTAGTTATAGTGGGCACCTTGCACCAGTCCAAACGACCCTTATTGATGATAGGTTTAAAGACAACCTTTATTGAAAGTTATCCTAGTGGTAGCTATGGAGAGCAGCCTTCAGGCTAAGTCTTGAAGGTGTGTAAAGCAGCTTGGTTTACCAGATTATAGCCTCTTGAATGACCAAATGAAAGGAGAACCACACAAGATATATATAAAATATATGTATTTATTTCTAAACACTAACTACTAATCTCTTTATGAGATTAGAGTCCAAGATACACAATATCACAGTATTAAAACTACAGTAAATAGCACAATATACAATGGGCCCCAAGGGGGGACCAAACCATATATTAAGAAAGTGGTATAAGAACCACGACTTGACTAGACACAGGGCCTAGAGCACGTAGAATCGCTGGGACCCCAAGGAACCACCCAAGGTAGTGACACAGGGGACCCACGGGGACGTGTGCAGTGTGAGAACACAGTCGCGAGCGCCGTAGGATTCTATGAGGAAAGTCGCGGTTGGAATTTTAAAGCAAAAGGACACTTAGGAGAGGACTTTCAGCAAACCCCTTTAGACTTAAGGGGTTCTAGGGCCAAAACCCACGTGAGCACCAGAGTACTCGAGTTACCTCACCCAGGGGAGCCGGGTGCATAGGTGTCAAAGGGTGTCGGGAATCGTCGTTGATTTCAATGGCGATCTGCTACAAAGTGCTGCTGCAGTGAAGAAGAAAAGTGTCCGGGGGGATCCAGGCCTGGATCAAAGATGTGAAGAACCTGAAAGCAGAGGGGACAGAGTCTGGGTCACTAGCCAGTGACCAGGAGTGGAGCAATCGATTGCCCACCGATGTCGGGGGCTTCAAGTGCGTAGAGGTGAAGCTTGACTCTGCAGCCACGGGGTCCCGGAGATGTCAAGGACAACCAGGAGCCGGATTACAGCTGTCCCACGAAGGCTGTCGAGTGCTGGGGTGTCGGTGCTCGGATTGAACACAACAAGCCTTGGCAACAGCAACCCACGCAGGAAGAGAAAAGATGCTTCTGTGCGGACCAGCAATGTCCGGGGGACTCCCCAGGCAATGGAGAGTCAGGGCACATCTGGAGCAACCAGGGAAGCCCAATAAAAGTTAGAGTTGCCTTCTTGGGGACCCACAGGTCAACGGACCAGGGATCGCGAAGGGAGCTCAAGAGGAATCACAAAATGGTGGCCCACGGAACACTCGTTGAGTGTAGGCCAGCAATCTTCAATGTAGTTACTGCTCGGGGTCAGGGCTACAAGTAACCCAAAGCTCAGCCTCAGGGGTTGCCAGACAGCTGATGCTTCTGCAAATGGTTGCGGGGTTCGGGTTGCACGGTCACCACGAGGGATACCGGCCTCAGACTTGCTGTGGGCACAGATCGACCTCTAAGACCTTGGAAAACCCACCTCCTGTGTGGCAATATTCTTCGGAGTCCGCAGGAGCTTCGGAGATGCCAACCGGTCAGTTGCGTTAAAGGTGCCTGCCTTGCAGGGGAGTAACACCTTTACTCCAAGGGAGATTCTTCAGTCATCCAGCGTAGTGCAGATCGTCGAAGTACTTGGTTTCTGTGTCAGAGTTTAGTCCAGGTGTAATCTAATGTCCTGTAGTCAGGGGTTCCTACTTTATACCCAAGGAAGGGGTGGGACAAACTCTGGGGACCCACCTATGGGAGGGTCAGGAAAGAGGGGTGGCTACACCCATTTCCTTTGTCCAGTTTCGTGCCAGAGCAGGGGCTGTGTGCCCCTGCAACCGGTTTGAGCTGGACTATGCACAGGGACACCAAATGTGCCCCCAGTGCAGACTTCAAAGCACTTTTGGAGTGCACCCACCCAGCCCCAATACACTAAAGCTTGTCTGGGAGGTGGTCACACCTCCCTGTGACAGGAAACCTATTGTCCAGGCCTCCCCTGCCGGAGTTTCGTCCATCAGCAGGAGGGCAGAATCGTGTCTGTGGCTGCAGCATCCATTTTGTGATGCCAGGGTTCTGTTAAGCTGGTACCGGGTGTACCGGTGGTGCCATGTTTCTCCCTCTAGTAGGGTGGGATCATACCTCCCACCCCAGTCACTGGGGTGGAGGTATGATTCCAAGATGTTTGACACCAAACACGACATGTTTCCATGCAGCCATTCTCAAGTTAGCATTTACCGCGAGGTCATAATGCACTTAAGAGTATATGTTCTTGCTGCATCACAAACAACCCCGGAATGAAGATTCCGAAAGCTGCAGAGGGGCTCTGCTCATGCATGGGCACCCTCTC
The DNA here is from genome assembly GCA_963921515.1 of Calotriton arnoldi. Taxonomy (NCBI): domain Eukaryota; kingdom Metazoa; phylum Chordata; class Amphibia; order Caudata; family Salamandridae; genus Calotriton; species Calotriton arnoldi. The sequence goes on along the minus strand of CAWUFW010010192.1, from coordinate 602,920 downwards.
ACATGAAACCCAGCACCCTGCCTTCAGGATTGTTAAGGCCTGCCATAGGGGTGACTGATAGGTTTACATGTGCAGTGATATGGAGAGATATAGGGAACCTATATCTCAGTAAGGGGTGCATATACCACCTTACACAGGCTGCTGTAGCAGACCTGTTCTGTCATTTTGGATGGCCTCTCAGGGGTGGCATAATACATGCTGCAGCCATTGGGAGGCCTCTGGGGTACCTATGCCCTGGGTACATAGTATACCATATACTAGGGACTTATAAGGGTACCCCAGAATCCAATCTGGAGTGTACCTAAAGTACATGCAGTCAATTTAAGGGGAAAGCAGATAGGCTGGGGTCCTGAATAGAAGGATCCCAGCCAAACTAAGTCGAGAACCAGCAAAACACCAGGAAAAAAGTGGGGGCAACCATGCAGTCAGATTCCACCTTCCTACAAGAGGTACATAAGTGGATGGTATAGATGGTGGAGCTGAGCGAGTGGGTGCGGCTTGAGTGTGTTTGAGTTCTTAGGGAAACGGGTGTAGCCTTTGCATCTTGCATCTGGGTCTCAATAGAGGCTATGTGGGGTGGTTCTCTGGCTAGACTCTACGGGGGATATTCACAAGGACTTATCGGCGAGTTATCGCCACCCTAACGCATCAAAAGTGGAGATAGATTTAACCCCCCATTCACAAGCGGGTGCAAACTGCAGACATCGCCAGTATTTCCGCGATAACTGCCGCAAAATCTACCTCCACCGGTGACACCACCAACTAACCCTAATGAGATGCAGAGTAGGCGTTCCTGTGCAAAAACACACGAAAACACCACAACACCACTTTCACAATGAACTGCCAGATCTGCGATGCGAACCAAAAACAGGCGATAAGCCGCGGTAGCAGCAGGGATTTAACACCTGCCTTCTGCTGGTGTTAAGCAGGACGACTACCTGCAGCATGAAAGGGAGCCCAGCCCAGAGCCACATCTGAAGACCCACAGATGCCATGGAGACAATGATCATGCAGCTCGGAGACCCATGAGGTCCACAACACCCACCGCCACCACCCCCAGGCCCGCCACCACCCTTAGGACCCGGCCCCTCTCCCCCCAGAACACCACAGAGGCAGCGTACACAAAGACAGCGGACACACTGTAAACGCACCAGCCCCACAGACCTAACGCCAGAGGAGGATATTGCCAATAACAGGCCCAAAAGGACAACAATCCCCCGCAACCTGACCCACATCGCCCACCGGCTGACGGCACCAACACAGCGGACAACAAACATCCCTCCGCAGACAAAGTTGCTGGCTGTGCTGCCGCTGTTGGCCTCTGATACATTCCAACCAACAACTGCCTGAGTCGGAGGAGTCTCACAGCCAGCCCTATCCAAGTTCATCACACCTGTCCTGGATGTCATCATCAGCCTGGTACCCCAGCACCGCCACGTCACCCACACTGCGCAGGAGCAGCTGGAGACCAAGCAAGGCTTCCACGCCATAGCTGGATTCCCTCACGTGTTGGGGGCAATCGACTGCCCACATGTAGCCCTCCTGCCCCCTGCCGACACTGCACACGACTACCCCAACCGAAAGCACAAGCATACCATAAATGTGCAGGCAACAGTGGACCACCGGGGACTCCTCAACAATGTCGTGGCCAACTCCCCAGGCAGTGTGCATGATTCCCACATCTCCCGACAGTCCATCATCAACCAGCTCTCCCAGGATGGCACCTATGGAAATGCATTGCACGTTGGTAAGTACCAAATGAACACATCACACACCTCCACCACACAGTCATGCAACTCACGACACTGGCAATGGGCACGCAGCAGAACCACATGCAACATGCCACACAACATGCCAACCGACCAGACACGACAACACAACACCATTGGGAACCTGGGCTTGCCATGCACACAACCCAGCCACGGCATGGCACCACAGCCACACAATAGCAGAATCTGAGGAGAGGCGTGGAGCAGGCATGTGCGAGAGCGGCAAGTGACTAATCAATGAGAACCTACCCAATGCCAGGTGTGGCGTGGATGTGCCAGACAGACTTCAGTGTGCAAACCACGGAAATGGCCATGTGGACATCAACTGCCGGTGCATTGAGTGTAGTGGCCAGTGGACGCTACCATGTCCCCACAGGCTGTGGGGCAGAGCGCGGAAATGTCGCACGTTATGTTCCCCCCTGTATGCGCGGGCGGAGTGGGTTGGCCCTGCGTACGCCAGGCCTGCGTAGGGGTGTGAATAAAAACCCGTTGAACTGGGCGTGGTTCTCTTTCAGAATGGCCAACATGTCTGCCAGGGCGGCGCCTCCCAGTCTGCCACGAGGCCGGCACAGTGCGCAGCGGGGCCTGCATCCCTGTGCACCTGCTGCACCCCGGGCCGCCGGTCCCCAGACCCGTCATGCCTGCCCCAGCGCACCAAGGAAGCTCCGCTCACCTGCCGACACCGGCGTGTGTCAAAGAGGGCCCACCACATGTCGGTGCAAGCTCCAGGCCCCAGGCCCGCGACCTTTGCAGCCTCCGCAGACCATCGCTGGCCTCCACGGCGCAGGCCCACAGTACTCCTTTTTCATTGACATACTCCACCGGCGTACTCTTCGGCCCAGTTGTTGGCACATGTTGTACTGAGTCGTGACTTCTGAATGGCAGTGACCAAAGGTCTGTGGCAGCGTCCACATCACTATACTCCCTCCGATCAGTGAAGCAAAAGTCTGCATCGCAAGCCGGCGACACGTGGTGCCACTAACCCTGTTTAACGCCAGCCGGCGACACGTGGTGCCACTAACCCTGTTCAATGCCAGCTGGCGACACGTGGTGCCACTAACCCTGTTCAACGCCAGCCGGCGACACGTTGTGCCACTAACCCTGTTCAACCTCAGCCGACGCCACTTGGATGAGGGCACAGGCCTACACTGTGGTCCAGTGGGTCCTACATGTGGGACTGTGTCCTGAGTCTTGAATGGCAGTGACCCCAAGTCCGTGGCAGCGTCCACATCACTATACTCCCTCCGATCAGTGAAGCAAAAGTCTGCATCGCAAGCCGACGACACGTGGTGCCACTAACCCTGTTCAACGCCAGCCGGCGCCACTTGGATTGAGGGCACAGGCCTACACAGCGGTCCAGTGGGTCCTACATGTGGAACTGTGTCCTGAGTTATGAATGGCAGTGACCAGATGTTAATTGCTGAGTTTATGTCACTAAGCTCCCTTCTATAAGTGAAGCAAAGGTATGCATCGCAAGCACACGACACGTGTCTGTGGGCCCGTGCTGACCGCTGCACCCGGCCTACACTGCGGTCCAGTAGGCACCACATCCAGCACGTAGTCGTGATTCATGAATGGCAGAGCCCATACCAGTGAACGCACGGAGAGGAGTAAGAGGAAGATGCGGTTTAGTCCGGATGAAAGCCAGATCCTCGTTACGGAGGTGACTGAACACTAGCAACAACTGACCTGGTGCCACTAACCCTGTTCACCGCAAGTCCGCGTCCCGTGGTGCCACTGAATCTGAACTACGCAGGCCGGTGGGACCATCCAACGTAAGCCGGCGACACTCGGATGAGGGCCCCTGCTGACCGCTGCCTCAGGCCTACACTGCGGTCCAGTAGGTCACACATGTGGAACTGTGTCTTGGGTAAGATATGGAGGAGTCCACACCATTGGACACGCCTCATCGCAGGCGGCATCCCCTATCAGCACTGGTGCCACTAACTCTATGCGCAATGACTCATGGGCACTCTCTGGTTGAACTTTGGTGGCGTCTGAGTCCATGGCCTGGGGGTTGTCTGCATCATCATCTGGCTGGGACGGACGTGGCGTCCGACATGTGTCTGTTCCATTCATCTCCACCATAGTGACTGTTTCTGCATGATTCTGCCCTCTGCATCATGCCCTGGGGGTACACCTTCCACTGTCCACAGAGACACTCCGCGACAACCCCCTTTGTCATCTACGAGAACCTGCTCTGCTCTCGTGGCCCTGCCCCAGTGCACCGCAAGTCAGCGGCCCGTGGCGGTAGGCCCCTGCAGGACGCTGTGCATCCGGTGCCACTAACTCTGTGCAGCTCAAGTCATTGGGCCTTTATGGTTGAATGGGTGTGTCCTTAACGATGGACACTGTTGTCGTTTTTTGACTGCACCAGGCACTCCATGACGACTGGTGTACACACACCCCACACACATCCAACACAGGTGTCACTCAACATGTGAGCCTGCTAATAAAAGTGGCCGGGCACACGTGCCCATAGCCATTCCCACCATCTAAGCAAGTGTGTCCGTGTGGTCATTATGTCAGCATGATGGGCCGGAGCCCTGCAACATCACAGTGTGCTGTCATCAGCGGAGGATACCATGTCACCTCAGCAGTGGCTGAGACCTTGGACATGTAGCTTCGCCTGCCCCCCCTGCATGCACAAGCGGCGTGTGCTGGTCCAGCGTACGTCAGGTCAGCGCAGGGGTGTGCTAATTCGGCAGGGGGATCAGGGCGTGGCTCTGGTCTGGCCTTCAACAGGAAGTGCGGTAAGTGTGTCTTTGTGTTGGGGTGTTGTCGCCACCAGGGCCACAGTAGTCGATGTTGCAATGTAGCATGCACCCGGAGGGCGGGCCCGCACATACAGGGAAATGTAGGAGCACAAGCCCGCTCGGGGTCTTGGCACATGCATGCCAAGTGTTGTGTATCAGTCCTACGGCTGCATGAGTCAGGTGCCTAGCCCCAATCGCAGCACGATCACAGCCAGCCATGGACTGTACACCTGTGTCCGCCCTGTCCGGACCATTGACCTACACTCACGTGGCCGCACACCCTCAACGGCCAGCTTAAAGGTGTTGTAAGCATGCCGCTGGACATGCGCGGACAGGCATGACGATGGTGTGTCGTAGAAGTGCACGTGATACAACCGTGCAGCGCACACATGTGTGGGGGCTCGTGGGAGGGAGGAGCAGCTGTGAGGCAACGTAACACACAGTGGGGCTGCTCATGTGCCACGTGCTAGGCATGTCATCCATGAATCCCTGGGTCGCAGACATCCCACCTCACCCACAGCAGGCCTCTGTACATCTCCTGTATGCATGCAGATGGTGAAGTTACTGTAGGGATGAAAGGTCCTTTGTCTGCATTATCGGGCGGTAGCACATCTGCAGCTCCTAGAAGGGACTTGCATGTGCCCAGCACCCCCTGACAGATACGATAGCATTTGCTGGCGACTCCCACACTATGCACTGCCCGATGTGAGACCAACGTGTACACATCCCACACGCAGAAGTCCTTGGTCATAGTTAGTGTGCGTGAAATGCCCTTCACACGTACTCCCACCACACCCCAGGCCTGCACCCGTTGCACACAGACACTGCTCATTGCTCCGAACTGTGGCATTTCATCCACAGGACTGGCGCAGGTCAGCACAGTGCCGCTTCAAGCAGTGCCACTGACGCAATGGCAGACCATCCCGGACACATGCTCAACCCCTGTCACGTGGACCTGTACCGTGCACGTCTGCTGCATGTACTGGGGGCACTGCCATTGGCAGTGCTGCAGATCAGTTACAGGCTGAGCTTCCGCCTTGCCAATGTCACCTGCGTTCAGCCTGTGTTGCATTGTCGCTCGTGCATATTCGAGTGGTCCATGGATGTCTGCCTCTCCAACGTTACAGTAGCTGACCTGGATTTTGACGTGTGTGTGCGCCCCCTGTTGGCCCACGACCAGGAGTGTCACCGTGATGCCCGTTTATGGCATGCCTGGATGTTTGGCATGCATGCTGGCAACTGGACCTGGGAGATTGCACGAGTCGTCGTGTGCAGTGACCACATTGAGCCGCTCCCCGATTGGGCTTTCCTGCATATTGGGGCCAGGGGTTGGAGTCAGCACATCTGTCCGGGACAGCTGATGGGATACGTTGCCGACATGTTAGATGTGGTGGACAACGATCTCTCATTGGAAATGTTGGCCTACGCTGCTGCACTCGCGTTCATGGACGAGTGACAAGGTACCTGCAGCCAGAACTGCATGTGGCCCATTGCACGTGTCCCGACGCCTGGTTGTATGTTGGGGATCTGGTCACATGTTCCAAGACGACAGTGGACATGGCTGCATTGGCCTGGACTCCTGATCCATGCGCGGACAACCAACGCAGGTTGGCAATGACTTGTGTTGGTGATGGACTCCCCCGGGGTGGACATGGGCGCTTTCCGACGTTCCTCATTCAGACATGCTGCTGCATTGGTCTGCATGTCATGGCACTTCCCTTGGCCATACTGACACGCAATTGTTGATAAATTTTCCGCACGTTCACTTGTCTCCAACTGGGTTGAGTGTTTATTTGTATGCCAATGTGTGTGTCACGGCCTATCTCGGTCCCTGCCTTACATGCATTGCTATCCCAACAGGACTGTGGGTTGGTACTTGTGCATTATCATGTCCCTGTTTCGCGCTTTGCTAGATGTGTATGGCCATTTACCGGCCACAAGAGGGTGCACTTGTGTCCTGTGTTCGGTTGTGCAGATGTTGGTGTTTGTACCACTTTGTGTTCGATGTTGGGGTGCTCTGCTTCCTATGTGTGTGTGCTGCATTGTGTTTGAGATGGCCCTTTAGCTCTGATTTGGCTCACCCTTCTCCCTTTCAGGCAGTGTGGTTTTCACTTCTGTGCTTGTTCAGTGGTGTGATATTGCCGACTTGTGTGACTTGTGCTCTTGGTTGGTGTTGTTGCTCTTGGGCATGGTTTGTCTGCAGTTGTGCTGTGCTTAATTGTGCATGTGTGCCATTGTGCCCATCTCCCCCCGTCCCCCCAGTCCCTGGTCATCCTTCTTCCTGTTGTGTCTGTTGATTTTTAGCAGTTTCCGGTCCCCGACTCCTGCCACCATCTCCAGACTGATGTGGTGGACACCATTTCCTCCATGTCATCCAGCTCCTGGTGTGGCGCTGGACTCCCACCTCCGGTGTGCATTGCTGCCTTCTGGTTGTTGGCTTTTTTCTCCTTGTTTGTGCGTTTCGCATCATTCCAGCTGTTCTGGTTTTCTGCCATTGTCCTCCTCCGCTCTCCGGCTGCATTCACCTTGTCCACGATGGCCTGCCATGTACAATGTTTTGTTGCCAATGGTGCTTGTGGGGTTGTGTACTAGCTCCGACTGCCTCCATTCTGCTTCGCTGTTGTTTTCTGTTTGGTTTGTCTTTCTTTTTCCTGCTTTTGTTGTGCTTATTCCTGCCTGCCGTATGTGTGTCGCAGGCCTGGCGCTGCTGATTGCTGCTTTCCTCCTCGCGAATGGGCTCATCGCATGTTTTTTGGTGTTGGGGTTTGTGTTTTTATCTCCGTCGCGGTTGTTGTATCGCGGACAGTGGCCGTGTTTTTGGCAACCTATTGCATGGTACCGCCGTGTTGTGAATATCAGGTTAACACGGGGTTATTTGCCCGCGATTGACTGCGATGTGTAAAGTTGCGTTAACATTTTTTGGTGATGTTTAGCTCACGTTCTTGTGAATATCCCCCTACGTGTGGTTCTGGTGGGGAGGAAACTATGCGCGGTTGTAGGGGGGGGGGGGTGTCTTGAAGTAAGAAACTTAGCCAGAAGTTGGATTTTATTTCCAGCAGCTGCAGAGTATATTTGGAAACAAACCTCACCATTTTCTTTATTCAGTGGTTGGTAGAAATCCTAAAATGGCAACATGGAGATTGTGTTGTTGTTGTCCCTGAATTATTGATCGAAACATTACATGATATCATGTGAGCAGAAATCATTTGCAGTCGTTTTACCAGTTGTGCCCTTGTTTGTTCAAATTGTGTACACACTGTATTTTTCACAGGCAGTTCCCAAAATCGTGCATCTGATGGTATGTGTCCATGTGTGCTAGGAACCATAATAAAAGTGATACTGATGAAAAAGTTTGTCCTTTTTAGTTCGCCTTACTTACCACTGAAATTACAATCATGTGTTAAAACAAACAGGATATCTGCTGTTAATTAATTTGCATCTGAATAATTCTATTCCTTTCTTTACCGCATGGTTTGAACGATCCTGGCTATGGCAGAAAAGGGCTGTCAGTCTCAAATAAACTGATGGTTTGTCTGCTTTAAAATACAAGAAATTACCCTGTATGCGTCCTGCTCTTTTATACCGTTTTTGGGGAGAAATTAAGGCCCTGATTACGGTGTGTGCACAAAATCCATTTTGGGGTCAACTTCTGTTTGCGCCCAAATCAGGATTTCAAGTCGGGCATAAATTGAACACAACTCAGGAGTTTGCACCCGAGATTTGCAGCAGCCAAATCTTGCCAAATATTGGGGGTGCAAATTGCATAAGGTGATTTATTGAGCATCTGGCAATGGGTGTAATCATGCACAAAATTCGCCATTCCAGGATGCAAACGTAATAGGCGCAAATTACGCACTGGCTAATTTGCATACCCTAATTAACATACTCACACTCACATTCAGTAGCCCATATTAAACCAGGGCCCTCCACCAATATTAGCTCATATGAACATGATAATACCACTCTGGTCTGTTCACTATCATGATTATCGTATCCTGAGCAGGGAGATCACCCTGACTAGATCTATTGTAGTGGAATCTAATATTTAAGCCTATAATTTAGTTGCAAGACAGCTGAAACACACACGGATAACCATCATTTCACCAAATAGTAACAAATAATGTCCTATTACTTACCGGTAATCTTAATTACTCCTGAACCTGTTGTCCTGTCCCAGTCATTACTTATGGAGATAACCATCTCCCTGACAGAAAAAAAGAACAGAGCAATGCTGGGACCCTAACCCCATCCACTCCCACTGGGGGTACATGACCAGAACTTACCTAGTATTCTGCCTGAACTACCAAGCCACCAACAGGAAGTCCGGCTGGCCGGGAGGGAGAGAGGGGGGTAATGAATGGGTCCAGGTCAAGGGACCAGGAGTAATGAAGATTACCGGTAAGTAATAGGGCATTACCCCCTCCCCCCCCAGGTCCCTCAGTCCTTGTCCCATTCATTACTTGTGGAGCATACCGAACCCCCAATAAACACCTAGGACACCACACCGAAACCAGCACCCCAAGTGAAGGAAACAGGATAACCACAGGAAAAAAACAGGCAGGAGAACACAGCCCACAATGCGCTTAACCAAACAACAGGTAGCACCACCCAGAAGAATCAGGAGACGCCCAAAGAGAACAAAAAAGCAACAAGCCCATGGAGCCAACACCCAGAGGGCAGGCAACCCACACCAGGAACAACCCCCAACCAACAATGGAGGAGGAGCCCTCGCCAAGGAAGCACCAGAGACCGCCATCCACAAAAGGACCGGGAGGAGACCACAGACAGAAGAAGAACCAAAGTGGCCAAACACCCCAGCAAAGTTAGGGACAGACCAACAGGGACACAACTCAGCCCAGAAGAACCAGGCCCCAGGAAAGGGGAACCACCACAACACTAAGGAGGCAGCCAACCCCTGAAAAAGACAAGCAGGACACCCAGGCCCCACGGCCCCCAACCCCCAAAACCACCAAGTGGAAGGGAGCCAGCCCAGAAACCATCACGAAAGCGACAAGGCAAGGACAAACAAAACCCATCGGATGTACCAGGAGTGTGTACTGCCTAGGAAAACCTAAGGTTTTGTAAAAGAACCCTCACTCACCTACCTAGTAGGTGACATGCTTCATCATAGGGTTCCCACCCTGGTCACCAAATGTTTCCAGGGTGTGCTACGATGCCTGATTACAGCGTAGCTGGTTGTTTTTTTGATTTTTTGAGGGTGAAGTGGTGGTGGTAAGTGAAAAGTGCTCAAGTGCGGTGTGTTTTAAAATTGGCTCAAATACTCTCGGTCTTTTTGACTGAAATTTTATTGTTGAAAGTATTGGTCAATGTTAAAAGAGGTGACGGATATGTGAAGGATATAAATTTGATCCTTCTTATCCTGTGAAAGGTCTACATGTTTCAGCCATATTCTGATGTGCTCCGCAGGGTCAGATGGCTTTCGTCAGGACCGCTTCAAGCCTGCATGCACTTTACGGCATGCAGCTATTGTGCGTATTGTACTTACAATCCAACGGAAAATCACAGTGTCACTTTTAGTTCTGTGGAGAGTAATATGTATAATCATCTTGTTGACTTACACATACATAGGCAGTAGTAAGATTGCTAATGGACATGGGCCAGGGGACAAGGTTCCTTCCGGTCGTGTATTAGCTCTCCATCATTTATGCAGTTATTATCATAATGACTCTTAATTATATACCCACAGTTGTATTTGTATGCTCATAGGGTGCGTTGTTATTTAGCCATTGTCCATATAAATTGTCACAGTTTTCACACATATGAGACAGACAAGACATACCAACATGTAAAGAGTAAAAGTAAACAACTCTGTTTATATTAAAACAGTGTTGTAGATGTGCATCTGGTTGGATATGTGTTTAAAATTCATTTAAGTGCCCGTTGCGATTGTCAATCAAGCATCACCATTCGGCATAGGGATCAGAATGATAAACGCTGTCTCTGTTCTTCGACATTGATTGACCCCGAAAAGATCTCAGTGGTTTGGCTGACTGCGTTTGTTCACCGTTATATTTACGGGGTGAAAATAGTAAGTGTGGGTTGAACGAGAACTGTCTCTAGAATGTCCCATGAGTTAGGAGAGACATGCTAGTTTCAATAGAAAGGGGTAAGTATAAATACTAACTTTGGTGAGGGTAGCCGCTTGCCAACTGGAATTGGTCGAGAGGATGGACCCTATAGTCACACTCTGAAAGAGAAGAATTCTCTTTAGAATCTAAAAAAGTTCTAAAAAAAGTTAGGCGTTAGAAAAACATCAGACTCCCCTCCTCCGTATGCCCACTTACTTCGTCAAGGTATCTCACCCTCTATGATGCCTGAGCTGCCTCGGTCGTCCCGCATCCTGTTTCTGTCTTGCGGGAGCGTAAGCAGGTTTTAAATGCGGTTCAGCCTTGTTAGTTTCCTGGATGGATGCGCGACTTCGTGCACGTAGTGTGCATTACGGGGATTCTCTTCGAAAGCGTGTGATGTGAGGGTGATGTATACGTCACACGTCACACGTTGGTAAGGCAAAGATTGCCTGGTCTTTCTTGACATGCGCCCTGCATATGTTATATCCATATCGGTGTACTGTCCGTTTACATGCAATCATGTGTCTATGATGTCAAATCTATCTGTCTCTTATTTGCATGTGCAGGGACTCCACCCATAGGTGCCATGATAGTCTCTCGTGTGTTAATATGAGTCCTAACACAAAAGGTGGTTCCCACTATAGTAGTCGTAGTGGAAAAGTAGGTACCTGACCTATTTATAATACTGTGTTCCATGGGATATTGTCATTTAGTCCTGTTTTTTGGGTGGACATGCGGTAAATCCAAAGCTGTTCTTTTTCGAAGAGATGTCTTTCTAAGTTGTCCTCCGTGCTTTCCAGCTGTTCAATAACACACCATGTTAAGTCATTATGAGTATGGCCCGAGTTGATGAAATGGTCAGTTAGTTTTGTAGTATTTCTTTTACATCTTATGTTGCTCCGGTGCTCGCATATCTTGGTTTTACTTTTCTAGTTGTCATTCCCACGTACCTGAGACCACAGCAACACACAATTAGGTAGACTACATTTATTGTATTACAATTCGTGTGTTTTTGCAAGGTCCATGTTTTTCCGGGTTCCAGTTCTAGAGTTTTTGTTGTTTTTGTTAGGTGGGAGACACTGCAGTTCCCACCTGCAGAGTGGCCCGTGAACTCTGGGAGACCCCACATGTTCTGTACTGTGGTTCGTCCTTCATTCTTCTTTGTCCGAGGTCTAGTCTTTCCCCAGGTTGTCTTTCAGGCTCATTGCCTTTTTAAATGAGAACAAGGGTTTGTCCCATTTGAGATTACCTGTTGTTAAAATGCGCTAGTGTTAGTTGATGACTTTTTTGACTTCGTTGGAGATTGTGTTGTAAGTTGTCACACATGTGAGTGGGATGGTGTTATTCCCATTGTTGGAAATTTCTAGGAGGCCTTCCCTGTTTTGGTTGTTAGCTCTTTTGTATGCTTTCTTGATGACTTGTCTTGGGTAACTCCGGTCTCTCAATTTTGTTATAAGGTCTTTTGATTGTGTAACAAAATCTGTTTTTTTTTAGCAGTTTCTTCTTAGTCTGAGGAACTGGCCGTAAGGGAGGTTTTCTCTGAGAGCTCTGGAATGAAAGCTATCAAATTTTAACAGTGTATTTCTGTCCGTCTCTTTGTGATAGTTCCTTGTTTCAAGCTTCCCATTCTCTGCATAAATTGTAATATCAAGAAAGGTGATGTGATCTTTGCTGTCTGTGTGGGTGAAACGTAGATTAGGGTCCCCTGTGTTCAGCACAGTTAGGAAGGAGAGCATTGATTCTCTGCTACCTTTCCATATCACAAGGACGTCACCAATGTATCGTTTCCAAAGATGAATGTTCTCTTTATATCTGTTTGTGTTATTCAGTATATATTTTTCTTCAAAGTTGTATACATACAGACCTGCCACGCTCTGCGCGAAAGTGCTGCCCATTGATGTTCCGAAGCTCTGTAAATATACTTGGCCTTCAAATTCAAAGAGATTTTTCTTTAAGGCCAGGCGAGCACAATCCCATATGAAATGAATGGGTGTCATATAGTTCCACTCACCCTGATTCAGGTCTCTTCTATGACTTTTAGTTTGTCATCTTGTGGGAGACTGCTGTATAGGCTTTCCACGCCTAAGGTCAGTAGAATGTTTTTTGCGGGGTCGAAATCCATGTTTTGTAGCAGCTGGAGTAGATCCTTCGTATCCTTGAGGTATGTAGGAGTTTGTTATACTTTAGGTCTCAAATAGAAATCACAGAACCTAGGTAAAGATTCTAAAATGGACCCTATGCCAAAAACAAGTGGCCTTCTTGGTGGAGGAGTTTTATTTTCTATGAATTTTGGGCAGTGTATAAAAGTAAGGAGTTTTGGGATTTTTGTAATGAGGATTTCTGCTTCTTTTTTAGAGATCCAGTATTTTTTTCTGCCTCCTCCACTAGATATTTTATTTCTGACTGTAGTCCATTTGTAGGGTCTTCCGTTAAGACCTTGTAATTCTTTTCATCTGATAACAGGCGCGGGCACTCTTTCTTGTAGTCTTCCTGGTTTTGTAAGACTATACCGCCTCCTTTGTCTGCTGGTTTTATAAGTTTCGTATTTGTTCCCTGCGAGTTGCAGACATGGAGACGTTACTCCTTGACGAAAGTGTGACGAAAGGAGAATGTTTCTACTCAGACCCCGGGTTGAGTTCGACAATGGCGGAATTCGGGAACAAGCCCCGAGTGTGTTGACAAGGAGGCAAGTATTGCCAACATTCTTTATCCCTAATAAATAGTAAATGCCTACAGATAGGGATAACATTATTCAAAAATAGAGGGATCTGTATCCTGAAGAAGGCCTGAGACCATTATTGGCAATATGAAGAGGCTGAAACATGTTGATACTGGCAGTGAGGGGAATGGAGACATAATTTCTCCTATATACCCTCCAAAAACTATTTTAACCCTGTCAAGGGTGGCCCAAAAATAAAATTAGGTAGGGCATGCCACTTAGACAGTTTTAAACACTTTTCTATTTCTCTGCATGTGGGATCCCTTTCCAAGAGAAAAATGCTCTCTTAAAAATAAAAAATATGCGCTCCGCTCTGAGCGTTGGTCTGCGCCAGGGTGTGTTTAGCGGCCTAATGATGAAGCATGCCACTATCTAGTGGGTGAGGGAAGTATTTACAACCTTTTGGGCTTTCCTTCCTAAAAGAATAGTACTTAACTAGAAGAGCATTTCTGAATGACAAAATTGGGTGGTTCAGAATTTTAATTTGCACGACAGTCCTTCCCATTTTGTGAGTTTTTGTACAAGGAAAATCATAACAGCCCAAGCACCTCACAGGGCACAAAAAGCCTGAACGGGCGTCACCACGCCCAGCGCTGCCAAGCCGCCCCAGAGACATGGCAGCAGAACCGACAGAGAGCAGGCCAAAACAGACAACGGAAGGAACGCCCAACATTGCCGAAAGGCCACACACCCAAAAGAGAGCTGAGGGGCAGCAGGGTAGACCCAAATGCCCCTTCCCAACCAGGAAACCAAGAGCAACAGGGCCGACAACAGGACATACCCCACCAACATCCGGGAGGTCCACAGCAGACCAGGTCAAAAAAAGGAGGAGAGAGACCACCAACGGGGCCAAGGCACACCCCAAGAAGACCAGCCAAGAGCAGGACCACACAGACCAAACCATGAAGGAAGGAAGCACTGACCAAAGAGCAAGCCCCCACCAACCTGACTGACCAGGCAATAGTGAGCCCAGACAACACCACTGCCACCGAAAACCCCAGAGGAGGACCAGGCCACATGGCACTAATATCCAGCACCAACCACCGGTGCAGACACAGGATGACTGCCAAAGCACCCAGACCAGGAGAAGGAACTGGAACCAGGTCACAGGGACAGGCCCAAATGGCAAGACCAGAGGCACACTCAAAGAACAAAGGGGACACCGGGACATAACCCACGGAACCCCGCCCAATAAAGGCAGCACCACGGCCCAGAGGAGGCAGGCCCGAGAAGCACCAGACACCCCAGCCGCCTAAAGACCAACCAGGAGGAAGAGGCAGCTAGAAACAGACACCCCACCCAGACAGGAAAAAGCTGGAGGAGAGCCAGAAGCCCGAACTGAGCAAAGCACAACACCCCACCAGGAAAGAAGCCAACCACAGGTTCCCGGGCAATGAAAGACACCCCCAAGAGGTGGACAGCACCAGAACCAGAACCGGACCAGGGCCCAGAAACCCAAGAGGACCATGAGAGGGGTGAGGCAAATGCCCAAGGCCACGAGACCAAGGGAACCCAAAACCAAACAGGCACATCAGGGAAATCCCTGCCCAAAACCACGCATACCAAGGGCGACACCCCAAACCACAAATCCGGGGGCCGACCGAAGGCAGAAAAAGCAGTGCCGGAGACAGACAAACCCACCGGCCAGTAAAGACAAGCTGAACAACGCAAACAAACACCAGCCACTGCACACCCCAGACCCCACGACCAGGACGAGGGCCAAGTGACACTGCGACAACCAGCCCAAACCAGGAAGGGAAAACCCCCAACCGAAAACTCAGCCGACCAACCGGCACGGAGGGCAAAGGTTAACACCCAGGAACCACCCCAAGTGAGTCCCGACACCAACCGCAGAAGGGTAAAGACAAAGACCCACACCAGCCCCAGATACACCGGAGGTGAAAACCGGCAAGGGCTGCAGAGCCCCAGTCCAAAAACCCACCAGGAAAACAGGCACCACACCAGAACCCCAAAGACAGGGGAGACAAGCAAGGCGGCCCAAAGGCCCCCAAGAAGCCAACCGATAGAACCACAGACCCGTAAGCAGAGACAGGAGCAGGAACCACCGCCGGCCACCAGAATACTAGACCACAAGACAGGAAGGCCAAACAACAGTAAAGGAGAACAAACAACAGCCCGCAACAGCCAGGCCAGTGACTTGAGGAAGCACAGGTGGCCACCCCCCAAGCCGGCCACAGGGCCACCACCAATCGCCCCAGGAAGAAGGGAACAGAGGCAGAAGGCCCGAAGCAGCCCAAACTTCCGGAAGCAGAAAACCCAACACTAAAAAGGCCCGCACATCCGCCCCTGGGACAGGAGCAATGAGGCCACCAACATGGCGCTAAGACACCACCCCCACAGCTGGGACACGAACCCAGCCACAAAGGTACCAGCGACACAGCAGGCAGAGACAATACCACCAAAATATATGACAAAGCAAAGAAATTCCGGGCAGAAGCCACTGTCCCACCAGCAACCAGGCAGGCCAGGAGTACCACCAGCACAACCCCTGAGCAGCCAAGCAGGTTCCACAGCATGTCCTCCAACCGGCCCAGCCATCAGGAAGACGCACCAGAGTGCCGGGGCAGAAGACACAATACCCCCAGAAACCAGGCAGGCAGGGACACCACGAAACATCAGACCACACAGAACCTGGTTCAACAGCGGCAAACAGCAACACAAAAGGAAAAGAAAACCGCTACGCAGTACTCACTCCCGGGGCCGGCAGACTCCGGACCGCAACGGCATGCCATCACCACGGTCCTACCAGCCGGCCAAGTTGCACACTAAAAGCCAGAGTGTCTGGGCACAAGACACCAGGTCACCGGCAACCAGGCATGCCAGGGGGCACCACCAGTACAGCCCCCAAGCAGGCTCAACAGCATGTCTTGCAACCGGCCCAGCCATCAGGAAGACGCGCCAGATCTCCGAGGCAGAAGGTCTCTCCCCCGGGAAACAGGCAGGCTCGGGGCACCACCAGCACGGCCCGAGCCATCAAGCAGCCTCCACAGTGCATCCCAGCCATCAGGAAAACATGCCCTACAACCCAGAAATGACCAGGAGGGATAGCGTACCAGCCGCATAGGGCAGGCTCGCAACAATCGTGCCTCCCAGCAAGCCCAGCAGGCCGGGAGACACATCAGCAAAACTCACGTCCAGACAGACCAGCTGCCAGACGGAGACTACAAAGAACGCCACTCCCACCAGCAGGAGCAGCACCCAGAACCTCGTCCCATTCCTGTCGGCAGACAAAAAAAAGAATAGGCGGAATGCTGGGTAAGTTCTGGTTATGTATTCCCAGTAGGAGGGGGTGGGGATTGAGTACCAGCATTCCTCTGTTCTTTTTTCTGTCAGGGAGATGGTTGTCTCCACAAGTAATGAATGGGACGAGGACTGGAGGGACCTGGGGGTAATGCTGGTTATATGGCATACACATATATGTATTGATTGGTTGATTTAATGTTTGGCCCTCAATGATCGACGCTAGATTTAAGGAACTCCCTGCATCAGGCAGCTGATCATGGGGTTTCTCCTCCTGTTGTAAATACTAGAGTTTTTGCAAATTAGCTATGTCAAGGCGGTGAAAATCACAGCCCAAAACATTTTACTAAAGATAAGGTACAAAAGGAGAGGAAACAGGTACAAAAACCATCCCAATATCGTTTTCTACGCGTTAGCAAATATGCTTTTACTTTAGTGTATTTTGCCACAGTGCATTTTGATGTATGCATGCAGACTAATCCTGTTTTCTTCAAATGATGCTTCACAAGAAATGGGAAAGTTTGTTAGTGCATTCTTATAGCTTAATATTCTTCATGGAAAAGGATCGAGCATACACCTTTAATCCTCTAAAAAATCTACAATATGTAGAAGCATACATTTTTTGTGGAATTATAAAACGTGTACATAAAGATCTTGCCACCCACGATGACCACTATTGTGAAGCTCCAGTGAACCTGGTTCTAAGAGTTACAGCGAACACTAGACCTGAACCTCATGCTACATCAGCAACAGCCCACTGTGACCATAAACGTAAAGCTTCAGGAACCACCGTCCATGATGCCCGACCGGATCATCGCTCTACAGTGATGAGAGTCTGCGATACAAGGCCTGTTCTGCGCACTGACCATCTTCAGCGTTCCCCCTGCTCCTCACGGCCTCCTCGAACTGTATATTTTGCACCAAAGTTTGAGAAGGTAACTTTTTCAGCAGCACCTACCTGGCCCCTATATCTGGCTCGCACTCCATCGCAGTTGGCTTGAACTTGTGACTTTCCCCCGATCTAGACACAACCAAATGACCATGAGTGGAGCTTTGTGATTTTAGGAGCTATACTTACCTAATTGCATATCTCCAGTTCTACTGATTGGATTTTTGTCATTTGGGTCTCAAATTATTTATGAAATTTTACTCTATTGTTCTAAAACAGGATGTCTTGTGTGGTGTTTTCACTTTATTGCTGTTTGTGTGCTGCATAAATACCTAACACAGTGTCTCTAAGTCATGGGTACACCCAAACATTTTCCCAGAGGCCAAAAAGTATGTTCTGTGGTGTGACCAAGGGCCCAATTGATGCCATTGTGGTGGGAGTGGGGCTTTGAAGTAGGAGGTAGGCTAGGGGAAGCGAAGCATGTACATGGTGTGGACACTGAGTCATGGAGTTATTTTTGGACAGTGGTCTTAAAACCTTGTTACACTGAGCCCCCTGAGCACAATGTTTTGGAGTCAGGCCCCCTCAAAATGGGGTAGAGAGATTTAGGTGCAAGGATTACTAAATCGTCTGCACATTGGGACTCTAAACTTCCGATGAAAAGTGTGATTCTAACGTATCCTGAGCACTCAAACTCAATATACAAAGCTCTCACTTAGACAAAGCCCTTTATTGATTTCCTTTGCAAAGAATCACCCAGACACCACCTGCAAAGCCTACTAAGGCCACATTCTACAGACTGCCATTCAGACGCCACTCTGCAAGACACAGTTTAGGGCCCAACTTCAAAACCCAGAGCCACATCTCCCAAGAAAATCTGCAACTAAAACTCCCCACTGAGGTGTCTTCTTTGGAGCCATAGCCAGTCCCTATCTTTACACTATCAGGTAGTGACAAGCTGACTTTTTTTAATTTAGATGTGAGAGTACTAGCTCTTCCCAACGGGAAGCGGGTGCCAATATTATTATACGCAGATAACGCGGTACTGATTGCGCGAACAGAAAACGCCGCCCGTAGGTTACTACACGCTTTGTGGAGTATTGCGACAAGAAGTTGTTGACCATTAATGGTAGCAAAACAAAGAGTATGGTATTAAGGCCCCCTCCCTGTTTTAAGCAAAAGCCTTTGGTTGAAGGTACACACTTAGAAACTGCTAAGCAGTTTAACTATTTGGGAATTTGATTCTCAGAGAATGTGAGAAAGGGCAGTCAAATTCAGAAGGCTACGCTAGTTTGAAACAATTGGCTGGAGCAGTTCTAAAATGTAGGCATAAGGCTGGTGCCAGAAGTATCAGTGTTATTTTGCAAATATATAAGCAAAGGGTAGTGGAGGCCGCACTGTATGGTGCAGAGCTCAATCGGTTTGTGAACGTTCACCCACTCCAAGTAGTTGAAAATAATTTCCTTTGAACTTTGTTGGTGCTTGGGCCAGGTACCCCTCTAGCACCATTGTATGCAGAGCTCGATTTTACCCCTAAATCAGAAATCATCGCCCTCCAGCCAAATCTCTACTGGGTTAGGCTGGTAAGAAACCTTATAGTTTACTTAGAAACCCTAGCAGAAGTTACAGCCAGCCACACTTGCGGGGCCATAAACGGTCATCCCATGTACACAATTTTTTTGAAGGAGCTACAGATGGTGTACTTGTGGTTAGCTCCTGGTAGAATTAGACAGGATACTGAAGGTTTGATTAAATAACGGTATCATGAATACATACAGAAAAAAAACACCCAGAGTTAAAGCCATGGTCTATCATGAGCAATTATTTCAGTAACATCTATGGGCCCCTGTGTCCAGAATATCTGGATGTGGTGTACCCTGAATTGAAGTGAACACTGTACCTAATATTCCGGTTGGGTATCCTCCCAACCATGGATTTTCTTATACGTATACATATACTGAACGGTAGATATGACCGCTGTGATTGTGCCTTCGGTGGTCTGGACAATCTAACCCATTTTATTCTGTTTTGCACAAAATATGTAGCCGCACGGCGTAGGTGGCTCCTCCCCCATTTTAAATACTATGGGGTTAGATGTTTTAGACCAGCATTGGCATTATGTATTAAATCAGAAGATATCTATCAAATGTTCTTATGTTTTTTTAACTGACAGTGTCGCATGTGGTTTTCTCTCACTTAGGATGCTGCCTCCAATGGTAAAGAGCACTTTTTGTTTCACTGCGCTCGCACTTTATTGTATCCGAAGAATCTATATATGTTTTTTAGGTTGTATGCCTTTGATGGAAATGTGTATTTTTACCCTCTCACTGTACTTGCATTTTAATGTTTCAGATTAATTTGCTGATAGATTGCTGTGCACATGCTTTTATTGAGGTTTTTTTATATTGCATGTTCTTCTTAAATTACTGTAAGGCTGTTAGCTGAAACAATAAATGAATAAATACCAGGGTTTGTTGACAAGAAAGCAGGAAAGATTGTCCCCAAGTGACATGAATGCTACCAGTATGGACACATGAAGGAAGAGGCCAACTGACCCAAGAGTAGCAATCCCCACTGGAAGACAGACCCAAAAAGTGTGTATATCTGGATGTATGAACAAACTGAGCTCATTATAGTATTATTGTTTTTATGTTTTTGTATAGGTGAAATTGTTTGTACTGGAACTATGGGAGAAATGTACTTATCCTGAAGAAGGTGGTTTTAATTATTGGGTATCCATCGAAACGCGTCGATGCATATAGGACAAAAATCTGGCAGGCATTGAAGGCCACAGTAGATATTAATTATTTGAAGATACTCTGTGCCACTAACAATGATCCAAGAAGTGATTGTAAAGACATGTGTGATTGTCTACTGTACTCTCCCTGTTAATGTATATATGCTTGTGTAAAGGATTGTTCTCTATTGTGATATAGGACTAATGAAAAAGCATCTTTTCTTTTTCCCCTTCCCTTTTTCCCTTCCTTTGCTGTAAGGAATGACAAATTTTTAATGGTTTTTATGTATTTTAAATAACTTCATCCTTGATAATATGTTGCTTGACACTGATGTAATCTGATTATGTTTTTTTTAGATTTGGGTATTTGTATGCAAATAAAGGGGCATATTATCAAGGGCTCATTGCCACTTTAGCTGCACTTTTTTGACGCTAAAGTGGCGATATTTTTATCGCCCTATTAGCAAGCTGTCGCTAACAGGCGTTAGCGACAGCTTTCCGGCGATAGCACCCGTTTTTTCTATTGCCTTGCATGCCAGCGATATTTATCGCTAATGACATGCAAGGTAGGCGTTCCGTCTCTAAATCCAGCAAAAACTCCTGCTAACCGCACTTCGCCCTATTAGCCCTATTAGCAAGGATAGGCCGGACCCGCGAAGCAATAAAAAAAGTCGCGCTAAGGCCCGTTAGCTGCAGGAACTTAAGACCAGAAAATAGCTGGTCTTAAAAATGGGAATAAGTCTTGGGCCCACATCCATGACGTGGTCCATGGTCACCCTTGGGTCATTAGAGTGCGTGGTCAGTCGGAGTGTGCTTCTGTAGGTGATGGCAATGCCTCCTCCCTGACGGTTGGGGTGCTCCTTGCGGGTGATACTGCAGTCGTCAGTGATGGTGATGGCGATGTCCGGTCCGGAGCATAGGTTGGTCCTCCCAGGCGAGGTGGTGTCCAGGGTTGATGGCGAGGAGGCTGCTGGCGTCGTATCGGTGGAGTGTCCAAGAGGAATGCTCCTTGGTGCTGAGCGCGTTCCAGGGGTAGACGGACACAAACGGCATAGCCTATGGGTTGCCTTTGGCACGGGAGACTACCATTACAACGCATGCAGTACATCGTTAACAACGCAACTCTGACAACGCAGGTGCCTTAACATCGCATGTGAATACAACACATTGTGAGGTCAGTAATGGGGTAATTTCAACTTTTTCAGGTGTGCATGGGTATTGGATGTAAAATATGAAAAATTGGCTGTTTTTTAGGTAAAATATGAAAAATTGGGTGTTTTTTGGGGTAAAATATGAAAAATGGGGTGTGTTTTTGGGGTACATTTTTTAATTTTTGTGTGTATTTTTTGGGGTCAAATTTCTAAATCCTGGGTGTGTTTTGTGCCAAAATAAAGAGAAATTTGGGGGGTGCATTTGTCTCAAATGTGATCTTTTGGGTGTCTTCTGGGGTTCAGAAATGAATTCCAGGGTTCACGGTTGGGTCTGTAGTGCAAAGGTTATTCTTGGGTCGCACTCACTGTAGTGGGAACAGTGATCGTCATGTCTCAGCTATGCAACACCTACTCTACTGTTGCAATGTGCCTAGTATTAGCATGTATTAGAATGGAATGCAATGTCATGGAATGCATCGCAACTATGTATGTGCCTTTGGCACAAGAGTGGTACGCCCGCTGTGCATGGGCGCACAGCGGCCACCATTGAGAAGTGCGGAGGAGGGTGTCTGGACAGCTGTGAGGTGGTAAACCCCGTAATGAACACTGGATGGTGCATGGCCACGGGGATGTGTGTGTGAGCGTGTGTAGTTAAGAATTTATTGAGGGAAGTCTCACCTCTAAGCTGTGTCCCATGTCTACGTAGCTCCTGCTCTCCTGCGTCTGCTTCCAGGAAAAGGAAGTAGGCAGCCAGGCTCCCTCGCATGAGTCATTCACAATGCTGCGATGCGGCGGTGGTATTGTAATTTGGCAACAGGACAAGTCATGCAGCCAGGGGCCGGAGGGGTGGGCATGTTCTCCATGCAGGCTGCAATGCAGCCTGCATTGCGAACAGAGAAGTGCGCATGTCTGCATTGGGCGGCCTGAGTGGGCCGACCAAACAGTCATTGCGCACTTGAGTGTGCATGCCAATCCGCACATTCCCTGCTCCGTGTTTGGAGCAGTCCTACCCACCCGCCCAACCCCTGAGGATTCATAGCATGATTACATCCGTTATTTATCCCTTGTTTGTCCCTTTTTTAACTGTTTCATTGGCTTCTCTGAGCCCGCACTACACGCTTCCCGCCACTGCTGCCCCTGCGGCCCTGCCCCCCTGTCCTCATACATTCCCACCTCCCAGCTGATCGTTCCTCCGCCCTCCCCTACTTAATGGCGTACGCTGCGCAATAGCAGAGCGGACAGGCGCTGCTGGAGCGCAGAAGGCGCACCTAAGACAAGCCTGTCTGCGCACGTCTGCAACCCAACCGTGACCAGCGCCAGTAAGCCTGGATCACGGGCCACCCACTGTTACGGCACAGCCACCCTCCACGCACTAAAACCCGGGAAAGTCAGAGATTGACAACAGGCCTCCAACACAGCCGACACCAGCACCGGCTACACCCTAGGATGCATCCCCCTCAACGGGTGCTCCATGCACATATACGCCGTGGAAATCTGGAACCAACTCGACTCTCTCTCGCCCGACATCGCCTTCTTCACGGAGACCTGGACCACCGTCTCCCGGACGGATACAAGATCCAGAGGAAGGACCGCACCTACCACCTGGGAGGGTGCCTCGCCATTGCACACAAGAGCACCCTCCGCCTCAACTCCCCCAGCGGAACCTTCCCCTCCGCCAGACACCTGCACTTCCAGATCCAGACCAGCCACAACTCCACACTCCGAGGAACCCTCGTCTACAGACACCCCGGGCCCCGGACACACCAGCCAGCCCACAATCTCCACCTGGACGCCAGTCACAGCTGAAGACACAGCCTCAACCATGAAAGGCATGCACTCGTGGGCCCCCACCAACCCATGCCCTCCCACATCTACCACAGAGCCGTGGCCGCCATCACACACGAACTGCAATGCACCATCAACACCACCTTCAAGACAGGCACCTACCCAGATGACTGAAAGTGTGCAGAAGTCTAGCCCCTTCTCAAGAAGACCACAGCTGACCCCACCGACCTCAAGAACTACCGTCCCATCTCGCTCCTCCCCTTCGCAGCCAAAGTTGCAAAGTTGCAGAGTAAACAGTCAACAGGGAAGTGACACGATTCATTGATGACAATGCCATCCTCGACCCGTCCCAATCCGGATTGCAAACCAACCACAGCAACGAGGCCATCCTACTGGCCGCCACAGACGGCATCCGCACACTCCTGGACCAAGGCCACTCCGCAGCCCTCATCATACTCGTCCTTTCAGCGGCCTTCAACACCGTCTCCCACCACACACTAGTCACAAGACTACACGACACCGGCATACAAGGAACAGGCCTCGACTGGATCCGATCATTCCTCCCCGGAAGAAGCCAAAGGATCAGACTGCCAACCTTCCTCTCCATTCCCACGTAAATCACCTGCGGAGTCCCAGAGGGTTCATCTCTGAGCCTGACCGTCTTCAACATCTACATGGCACCCTCAATGCCAAAATCCAACAACACGGCCTCAACATTGTATCCTACGCTGATGACACACAGCTCATCCTCCCCCTCACCAAAAAGGCTACCACCGCCAGACTCAACTTCCAGAACGGAATGCAGGACGTCGCAGTCTGGATGACCAACAGCTGCCTGGAGCTCAATGCCGGGAAGACAGGAGTCCTTGTCCTTGGAACTATACCTTCAGCATGGGACAACACCCATTGGCCTTCGCCCTCGGAAGCCCACCTATCCCCTCGGACCACGCCAGAAACCTCGACATCGTACTCGACCAATCCCTCACCATGAACAGACAGGTCTACGCCGTCACCTCCAGCTGCTTCAACACCCTCCGCATCTTCCGCAAGACCTTCAAATGGATACCCCAGAGTCAAGGAAGACAGTCATCCATGCACTCATCACCAGCAGACTGGACATTGGAAATGCTCTCTACGCCGCCATTTACAAGTTCATACTCCGCAAACTACCGACATTACAGTACAACGCCGCCAGACTCGCCCTCGGCATCCCCCGGCACTAACACATCAGCCGACACCTACGTAGACTCCAGTGTCTCCCCGTGGTGATAAGTCACCTTCAAAATCATCACTCATGCCTCCAAATGCCTACACAACAACGTAACCAAATACCTCAACAACAGAATCAACTTCCACGTACACAAATGAGACATCCGATCTTCCAACCTCGCACTGTCTGAAACGCAGCGCATCCACAGAGCCAGAGCAGGCGGGAGATCCTTCTCCCACATTGCATCCAATACCTGGAACGAGCTACCGGTAGACATCAGAGGTGCTCCCTCCCTGAACACCTTCAGGAAGACCCTCAAGACCTGGCTCTTCGGCTTACAGATCTGCGGACCCCACCCCTCAATGCCTTGCGACCCTCAGGGGTGTATGGCGCGCTTACAATTCCCCTGAATGATTGATTGATTGAGTTATCATCATGTGATGATTGTTCCTCTTCTGCACTGCTTGAGGTGGTGGGGCAACGCTCTTCCAACATAGCGGTAGACCCGCCACTGGGGGTGCGTCATCTACGTGTGATAAGTATGAGCGACTCCCCCCCGGCCCTCCTTCACTACGCGTCCCACCTTCTACTTACCTGGACATTGACCCCGTGGTGCAATCCACTGCACTCTCTCCACATCTGTGACTCAGCCAGCAGGAGGCTGAGACAGGTGTGCTTTCACTGGGCTGGGTACAGCAGTCACCGCGTAGTCGGCTGGTGGACCGCCCGATGCAGTTGATGCAGCAGGGCTCCCTTAGGCATGTAGTTGCAGCGCTCAGTCCACACAAGTTCGGTGTCGCACAGGAGCCTCACCCTCCAGTGCGTCTGGCCAGCCCGACATCATCCGTCCTGTGATGCAAGGAGACGGCACCCACCATTGGTAATCCCCTCCGTGCGCCCCGGTGTAGTGGTGGATCATAGTATGCAAAGCGGACATCACTACGTTGGTGCGCAAGATCACCTCTACCATTGACTGCACCAAGGTGCGCAAGGCGGGCTTCTCACACAGGTCAGCAACGTGTCTCCATGCGACCTGCCAGACTTCACCACCAGGTACGGGTGATCGTCGCACATCAATGTCTCTCGCCACGGCTCATCGACTCCACATCTACTCCACATCCCACTCCAGGCCACAGACACAGGTCCAGCTAGGGATCCAGAAACCAGATACAGCTCCAGCGAGGGATCCAGGAACCAGACGCAACTCCAGCGAGGGATCAAGGAACCAGACGCAGGTCCAGCGAGGGATCCAGGAACCAGACGCAGCTCCAGCGAGGGATGCAGGAATCAGACACAGCTCCAGTGAGGGATCCAGGAACCAGACACAGCTCCAGCGAGGGATCCAGGAACCAGATGCAGATCCAGCAAGGGATCCAGGAACCAGACGCAGCTCCAGAGAGGGATCCAGGAACCAGACGCAGGTCCAGCAAGGGATCCAGGAACCAGACGCAGGTCCAGCAAGGGATCCAGGAACCATATGCAGGTCCAGCAAGGGATGCAGGAACCAGACGCAGGTCCAGCAAGGGATCCAGGAACCAGACGCAGCTCCAGCGAGGGATCCAGGAACCAGACGCAGGTACAGCGAGGGATCCAGGAACCAGACGCAGGTCCAGCAAGGGATCCAGGAACCAGACGCAGGTCCAGCAAGGGATGCAGGAACCAGACGCAGGACCAGCGAGGGATCCAGGAACCAGACGCAGCTCCAGCGAGGGATCCAGGAACCAGACGCAGCTCCAGCGAGGGATCCAGGAACCAAGCGCAGGTCCAGCGAGGGATCCAGGAACCAGACGCAGGTCCAGTGAGGGATCCAGGAACCAGACGCAGCTCCAGCGAGGGATCCAGGAACCAGACGAAGGTCCAGCGAGGGATCCAGGAACCAGACGCAGGTCCTGCGTGGGGACCAGTATCTGTTGGGTGGCTTGAGGGGGTTGTTGGTGTGTGCTGCACTATGCCCTGGCTGCTCAAATCTGCATTAATCCTTTTTTTGGTGCATCTTTTATGTTGGAGGTGGCCAGATAGGCTAAGTCAGAAATTGCGGGATAGCGTGCCTTTTTCTATCGCTAAGAGCTTATCGCTGGATTCCACCCACTATCGCCGGTTCCATTACCGCCGTTGCGTTAATGTTGGAGACGGTTTTTGCCGCTGATCCCTGCAGCTATCGCCTGTTAACAAAACGTTGCTAATACATCGCTAACAGGGCGATGACTTGCAGGGATCGACGGCGATAGAAAAACTAGCGCTAACCTAGGTTAGCGATAGTTATCGCCATTTCTTGCTAATATGCCCCAAAGTGTTCAAGAGGAAAACTCTTTTTTTTTTTTTTAAAGTATAGAAGTGTGGTGTTCAGACCTTAATTTAGACTGGGTTGTATATGAAGTATGGCGTGAGCCTGGAGTGAGAGTGCTCACTGTGTCTGAGATTTGATATATAATCCCAAAGGTAGCCTTTTTCTTGACTTAATAGGCTAATATGGTGCCCTGTCCCTTTGGGGAAGTAGGGCCCCTCTCCACATTATTTAGACCCAAGAGTTCGTCAGTGTAGCTCTTTGGTGGGAGATTGTCCCAGTTAGTATGAGGGTAGAGTAGAGGTTACCTTAATGTCCCTGGTGACAAAGATATGGTGCCCAAGGCTCACATGCCTACCAATACGTCTAAGTACAAGCAGTGGGTGACCATCATTGGGTAGAGGATGGAGGCTCTGAGGGACACAGGAGCCTACATGACTGCTGTAAGGTGTCATCTGGTGTCCTCGAAGCAGGTAATCCCAAATATATTCCACCAGGTTGTAGTATTAGACAACCATGAGAGTCACTACCCTGTGGCTCTGGTTCCCTTTAGTGGAGGGGGCTCAGGTTCTCTAAAGTAGCTCTGGGCCCTGCCAGGCCTGTAGATTTTCTGCTAGGGAATCATCTGGTGCACACAATTTGAAAGGAAGTGGAGCTCAGGTCTCACCTGGAAATGTTAGGGTTGCCAGAGTGGGTGTGCCTGACCATAAGGTCCATAGCAGCCCAAGAGAGCAGTCAAGGAGACCTGGAGCCCAAAAAAATGCCCTAGGCAGCTTCTAAAAAGGGCAAGGGGCATGGAAAAGCAGCCCATGAAACTCCCACAGTCTCTGAGGAGGCTGAGCCTGGGGCGCTGCCTTGGAGCCTATAAGGGAAGACATTGCTGGGCTGAGAGACCTGCTACCACAAGAAATACGGCTGACGTATTTCTTGTGGTAACAGTCTCTTTCCAGAAGATTGTTCGGCTGCTTATACTTCTCCTCTCTTTGGTGTATTGGGCTGAGATACCTGCCTGAGCTTGCTGGATGGCAAGTTCAGGGTGGGCCTACCAGGGAGGAGTTCTATTGAGCTCAGAAATAATGCACAACTCTAGAAGGCTTGAGTCAGCAAGCTGAGGCCCAGGCAGCTGGTGATACTTCTGGAGATCAATCATCTATTTGGAGAATGACCTCCGATATAGTGAACCTAAGGTTGCTGAGCCTGGGGCAACTTGTGTGTTGGTGGTTCCTCAGTGCTTCAGAGCCTTTCTGCTGGGTCTGGCTCATGATATACCCTTGGCAGGACCTCTGGGCCAGATCAAGACCTTTGCCAGGCTTCTTACCCACTTTTATTGGCCCTCGATGAAGACTGCCTCATATGCATTCTGTATGTCATGTCCCACCTGCCAGGCCAGTGGGAAGTCAGGTAAAAAACGAAATCCCTTACCTGTCATTGGCACCACCTTTGAAAGGGTGGGCATCAACACTGTTGGGCCCCTTGACACCAAAACTGCCATAGGCAACAGGTTTATCCTGGTTTTGGTTGCCCATGAATTACATAACCAGAGGCAAGACCTCTGAGGTCTGTGACTGCACCTGCAGTTGCTAGGACCCTGATGGGGCTTTTTACCCGGTGGGGTTCCCCAGCGAAGTGGTGTCTAAGCCTGTTAGACAAACTTCATGTCTGCATTCATGAAATCAATGTGGGATTAGTGTGTGGCGACATATATGTTCTCCACTCCCTATCACCCTCAGACCAATGGGCTTGTTGAGAGATTGAACAGGACACTGAAAGGCATGATTATGGAACTGCCTGAGCCCATGAGGCAGAAGTGTGACTTCCTCTTACCATTCGTGTCTTTTGCCTGCAGGGAGGTGTAACAGAAAGGAGTTGGGTTAAGCCCATTTGAGCTCCTGGATGGCCATCCTGCCAGGAGATCTTTCTGTTTGGTAAAGGAGTGGTGGGAGCAAGCGCCAAAGAAGCCCCCCAGGACGTAGTCAGCTCCATGCTGGCTATCAGGAAACCAGATGCAGCACTTCTGTAAGAATGCCTCTGCAAATCTGGAAGCCAACAGGAAGGTACAGAATCTCTAGCATGACCAGAAGATCTGGTTTCTGCCTGTCCTAAAAAGTCTGGGTTATGAAGTGAAGGAGAGAAAGGGGGAGGTCACTTACCTGGTGGATCTTAAGACCCCCAGGAACCCCTTAACAGTACTCCATGTAAATTGCCTCAAACCACACTATGAGAGGTCTGAAGTTACCATGCTCCTGGTGACAGATGATTGGGTGGAATAGGAGAGTAAACATCTACCCAATCTTCTATGTTCAAAGGAGCAGGATGGGTCAGTAAAAGGTGTCATCCTTTCCCCTACCCTAACTCCTGACCAGCAGAGGGACTGTTGCCAGTTGCTGAGGCAGTTTGCCTCCCTGTTCTCACTGACCCCTGGGCTTACACAAGTGTGTACCCATGAAATTGATACTGGAGGCAGTATGCCTGTAAAGAACAACATGTACAGGCTATCTGACAAGGTGACGGTTCACATTAAGGAAGAGGTCTCCAAGGTGTTTGTATTGGGGGTGATTGAGTATTCCAATAGTCCCTGGTTCAGCGCAGTAGTGCTGGTACTCAAGTCGCTCCTCCAGGCACCTCCCCAGAAATCCAGTTCTATGTGGATTACAAGAGGCTCAACTCAGTTACCAAAACTGATGCTCATCCAATCCCCCAAGTGGATGAACACAATGACTGGCTGGGAGCTGTGAAGTTCCTTCATACGGAGGGATCTCCATTCTCCACCCCAGTGAGCCACTTTCAATTTAGAGTGACACCCTTTGGGTTAAAGAATGCCCCTGCCACCTTCCAGAGGTTGGTAAACAGGGTCCTGGCTGGGATGAAGTCCTTCACTGCTGCCTACCTTGATGGCATGGCTGTCTTTAATTCCAGCTGTAATGATCACTAGTTTAACCTCTAGGAGGTGCTTTAGACCCTGCAACAAGCAGGCCTGAGTATCAAGGCCAGCAAGTGTAAGATAGGGCAGGGATCTGTGGTGCATCTGGGAAACCTAGTTGGCAGGGGGCAAGGTGCAGCTGCTCAAAATCACAACTGATACCATTCTGGCCTGTGAACCCCCCAAAACCCATACAGAAGTAAGGGCCTTCCTGGGCCTCACTTGATATTATCGGAGGTTTGTCAGGTTCTTACGCCTAAGTGATGAGAACTCCTATGAAGGAGGTAACTCTCCCCACTTTCAGCTCGGGGGGCACATGTTAGACATGACAGCCTTTGGTGTGGTCTTCCTCCAAACTATTGGCCTTCTTTCCTCCTGTTTGCTGAAATTCGTTTTTGTTGGCTTTAGGACTCTGTGTACTTTAACATTGCTAGCCAGTGCTAAAGTGGTTGTGCTCACTCCTCAAATCATCCTAACATTGGCTTACACCCAATTAGCACATTGCATGTGCTTATAAGTGGACAGTAAAGCGGTACTTCCTGCTCCCAGGCCAGGGCCTGAACATTAAATGCTACCAGTGGGCCTGCAGCACTTATTTTGCCACCCACTTAAACAGCCCTCTAAATCATGTATCAGGCCAGCCATTGCAGCCTGAGTGCTGTTTCAAACTGCCATTTGACTTCGCAAAATAAACCTTATGGCAGGCCTAAATCTTAATTTTAATACATATAGGTTAGATCCTAAACAGCCAATAGGGCAGGGTGCAGTGTATTTAAAAAGTTGGACATATACCTTTCAGTTTTACATGTACATGGTAGTGAAAAACTCTTACAATTGTTTTTCAAAACTGCAAGGCCTACCTCTCCCATGGGACAAAAATGGGTTACTTTATTAGATTTAATAAGTGAGAACTTTTTATTATGAGCAGATAGGAATGTCATGTTTACACTCATATGAATTGGAATTTAAAAACTTCCTTTATGGTAATATCAGATTTTAAGCCACAATTCTGAAAAGGCTACTTTCGGAAAGTTGGTATTTTTTTGTCCTAACCATTTGGTGCCTGCAGCCTGTGTCCCGGGTCACATGATGGGGTGTAGCTGGAAGTTGGCCTCTGTGTATTCCTTCCAGACAGTGAGACAAAGGGACACTAGGAGATGGCAGGATGGGCCATCTTCCCAGCATGGGAGGAGAGAAGCAGTTCCTTGCCCCCCTTACATTTCAAAGGTGCTGTATCCGCACACTCACAAAGAGCTTGACACCAGTCCATTCTCACCCTAGACTTCTTGGAGCCTTGGCAGGGGAGGAAGGAAATACCAAAACCAGATGAGGGGGTAAGTCTAGATGTTTCTCCCACTTCAAAGACTGGCATGAAGTGTAAATATTAGACCCTCGGACCAACTCTTCAGTTCACTTCTGGACCTACGGAAGACCCCCAAAAGGACTACCTTGTACTTCAGAAGACTGCCCTCCTGCTTGCGGACTGCTTTATAGCTCAGAAGACTGCCCTGCTCCTACAAGAGAACTGCACTGCTGCTTGAAGCTTGCATTGTACTCTCAGAGGCCTGCCCTGCTCCCCGAGGCCTACCTTTCTTCTTGATCCCTGGACTACGGGAGTGCATCCAAGGGTCGGGAGGCTGACCTCCTATTCTGAGCTACAGGGATACAACAAGCTCCAGAGGCCTCCCTACAACAACCCAACTGACCTGATGCAATTGGACTTGGCTGGACCTGTCTGAGCCCTGCTGGCCCCTGCTGCCCAGCTGGCCTCTGCTGGATGAGTAACTGATCTCCTGGAAAGAAAGGGAGAAATACTAAAGTTTTGGGCACTGTGCAACCACGAACAGGACCATTCATGCCGAGATATTGCTGCCAATGCGATGTTCCAGTGAACCTGGCTCTTCGTGCTACAGTGACAGCCAGCGATGACCGGCAACACAAAAACTGCACTTCGTGCTACAGCAGCAACAGCCCATGATGACCGCCAACTCTAAGCTCCAGCAATTTCCATCCACGATGCCCAACAGGATCTTTGCGCTACAGCGATGACTGTCCGCAACTAATCTCCTGCTCTGTACATTACTGTGATGACCATGAACAACGTTCTCCCTCCACCACGAACCAGACTTTTCGCGGCAGACTTTGAGAAGGTAACTTTTTCAGCAGGACGAACCTAGTCCCTGTATCCGACCCACACTCCATTGCAGTTGGCCTGAACTTGTGACTTTACCCCAGTCTAGCATGACCAGATGACCGCAAGTGGCACTTTGTACTTTTAGGCACTATACTTAACAGGTAAAAATGTCGGAATCCAGTCCCATACCCGACCAGGTTTCCCATTCCAAAATATGGCCGACTGATGGATAACCAACACAGGCAATTATCCCTAGGCCTGAAACTATATATCTCGAAAAACCAAGGGGCATATGTATAAGAAAGTGGCGGAGCGCGGGTTAGCACCAAAATTGCTAACGCCTTGCTCCGTCACTTTAGAAGAGCAGGGATGCGTCATATTCACAATAATACAGTGCACTCCTGCATTTCTCCCTGCGCTGGTGCTAAATTCAGCTGCCTAGCGCCAACCAGGCACCCTTGCACAATAGCGCATGGGTGCCTGCATTAAGGGAATTATTCTTTATGGGCAGGAAGGTGATCCTTCCTGGCCATA
The DNA here is from genome assembly GCA_963921515.1 of Calotriton arnoldi. Lineage (NCBI taxonomy): Eukaryota > Metazoa > Chordata > Amphibia > Caudata > Salamandridae > Calotriton > Calotriton arnoldi. The sequence continues at coordinate 570,682 of CAWUFW010010192.1, read as the reverse complement.
AACAATACAGAATGGCGATTTGTAACATCATATTAGTTGCTAATCGTCATTTTTTAAATGATTGTTTATGTGCAGGAAGGGACACCTTCCTGCACATAAACAATCATTCATAGCAATTTGCTATTTTTATATGTGCTGCACAATGCAGCACACATAGAAACAGCAAAAACGAAGAGAAATAAAGCATTTCTCCTCGTTTCGCCATGTTAAGACCAGGTTTTCCCTGTTCTTAATTTTGGTGCTGCCTCCAATTTACGCCACCCTTGTAAATAGGGGGCATCGTTATAATCAATGGGTGTTGCGGTGGAACACCCACCACAACACCCATTGCACGCCCCTTTCATGCTAAGTGTAGCGTGAAAGGGGGCTTAACGCCACCTTGTAAATAAGATAAAAGGTGTGTCGCCATAGGAACGTCAATAAAAGTGACGTTCCTGTGGCAATAGGGGCTTGTAAATATGCCCCAAAGTACGTTGATCTTTACACCTCTGTTTACCTCAAGAGAAGCCTGTGATTCCTTAAATAGATCAAATATACTATGCCTTCTAAAAAATATTCCATCATTGGCGTACCTTTACTCCGATCACCTTGTGGCCCTCCACTTCAAGATACAATCTGATATCAGCAAAAAAGAATCAACCATAACCATGTCACAAGACAACAAGGACAAGAATGACATATTAAAGGAGTGCAAGTCATTTGAAGACTGGGAAATTCTCATCAACCAAGTTGTGAATCCACATGTACTAAGCCACAACCAAACGGTTAGAACATTGGAATCCAGTGAACCAAGGAGCATATTAATAAGGCACAATACTATTTTCCCCCTCCAAATGGGAGGACAACATAAAAATGCATTGGTCAAATGTAAACAGAGGTAACTACACACAGGATACCCAAGATAAGTGATACAGCATGGCACAATGGCGATAGATGGAGCTGGCTATCGGCCACTTTTAACCCAGTACCTGAAGGTACATTGGACACCTAACACGAGGCAAAAGGATATATCCGAGGCAAAACAATTAATAAAATTGACAAGCTGGAACGTTGCTGAGCTGGCCTCAGTTTTGCAAAACAAAGAAGCCCATGAGTTCTTAACCAGCAGTGACCTCATCTTCTTACTGGAAACTTGGGAAACAAAGCCATCCGCAATTCCTGAGTATTATGCAGTTCTCAATGCTGTGCACAGAAAAAACGTCTTTGGAAAATCCTCGGGCAGCCTCTCAATATTTTTTAAGCTCATCTTACAACTCAGAATAAGGGAGATCAAAACTAGGTGTGATAGCATGCAGACAATTGAACTTTTCAGCCTAAACCTAAGTGGCTTGTGTACTTCTATAATCCTACTTAAAACTTACATCAACCCATGATGTAATGTAGACAGGAAGAAGGCTGTGGCCGATTTCTGCAAGCATGTCCGAATGCTCCTCTATCAGTACCCCTATCACAAGTCATCTTCGCTTGGGACCTCAAAACGAGACACCTGGGCCGCATAACTATACTCTCCTCTTATAACATCAAGAACTGAGTAAAAGCTAACGTCAAAAAACTAAGGGGGATATTACCAAGGAACTGCGATAATTATCGCGAAGCGCGCTTAGCGCTGTTTTTTTTATCGCCGGCTATCGCTGGATTTCATCGCAGAGATAACGCATTATTATCAACGCTTATCTCCAAGGCGATAAAAAATCCAGCGATAGCGGCGAAACCCAGCAATAGCGCGAGAAATCCAGCGATAAATTCAACGCGCTAATGAAAAGCTTGCTAATAGGCAGGTGAGGACTTAACCTTACAATCCACCTCCCATTGACTATAATGGTTAAGTCAGGTTTTTAGCAGGTGTTAGATTCCAGCGATAATCGCGGTTAGCGCCAATTTGTTTATAGCTTCGCGGGCATTGCTAATAGGGGGAAGTTGTGTTTGCGACTGTTTTCAGTCGCTTTTAGTTGGGAACGCCTACTTTGCATGTCATTAGCGATATATATCGCTGACATGCAAAGCGGCACGAAAACGGTCGCTTTCGCCATAAAGCTGTCGCTAACAGCTGTTAGCGACAGCTTGATAATAGGGCGATAGAAATATCGCCGCTTTAGCGGCAAAAAGTGCCGCTAAAGCGGCGATAAGGCCCTTGCTAATATGCCCCCAAGGTCCTGATGTTTGGGCAGCGCAAAAATAAACATCAACAGAGATGGAACCTTGGGTCGCTCAACATAACAACGACAAGCAAATATGACTATTTGGGCTTTTGGCTGTCTGTCACAAGTAAATCATTCTTACAGTCCAGTGCAATAAAGGATAAGGGAGCCAAAACATCATTTGCATTAGCAAAACTCCATCGAAACCTACCCAGTCCTACTACAGAAGGTATCCGCAAAGCCATTCGGGTCAAACCTTTACCTGCCATGAACTACCAGCCTGTTGTTTTTCCTTGAATGCTATCAACCTTTCTCGAGTACTGCCGATCTGCAGCTTATAGGAACATTTTTGGTCTACCGAAGCACATACGATGAACCTTGCTGCAATTGAAATTTGGCCTGGTATGTTAAGAAATTGAGTGCAAAATGGCCATTCTAAAATACTACTACCAGGTCACCTCCACCCCAGATGGCTCAATGAAAAGCATACTACAAGCCATTTTTAAAGCAAAGTAAAGTCCTTGGGCAAATTATCTGGAGAAGGCTTACAGCTTTCTGAACCTGAACTACGGTCTCTCCATTTGCACGGTGGTAACTTACCAACAGTTGAAGTGCATCTTAAAAACCCATGGAAGGCAACTGTCCACAGCACTTGACCTGCAGGAAGCTCCACACACTTTAGGGGTTCCAGGTTTGTCTCAATCACATGAGGCTGCCGTACTACAGCCCTATCTAAAGGCCCCCCTGGGCAGGCTCACCCCAAAAAATATAGGGTTTGACAACATGAGTTTGTTAGCCTTACCATTATGGGAATTCTGAGTACATTGGAGGTCTCAAAGCGGGGGACAGCAAATTTGTTGCTTGTGTACGTACGAAACTGAGTCCCTGTGCCCCCTTTTATGCTGTTGTCCTGCGTTGATAACCAACAGATGCAAACTATTGAAGCTGCTTTTTAAAAAATATGAGCTAAGAGCCTGCAGAGATGCCGTCATCTACGCTACAAGCTTACCCTATGAAACTAGCAAGAATGGCAAAATATTATTCCATATAAGGGGAATGGCTAAGGGCATGCAACATCTGAAGTCTGCCAGCCACTGTAACATCTACACACTGTAACACCTATTATCAGAACATTCTGGTTGGAACTTGTTGCACCAAAGTACTGTCTATCCTGGATTGAACTAGAAATGTCGGTACTCCATCCACTGCCAGAACCTTGGGACAATTATTACTAAGACATTATTTAAGTTAGTTGTAATTGAAATGCCATACCATCACCTGCAATTCAGATTTAACCTTGCACTTTATCCCCTTTCCATGTCACATTAGACGAGAGGAAAAGGAAGGGGAAATTGTTTAAGATGCACCTTTCTGAATTAACCTTGCACTTTATTTCCACTTAGATATGTACTAAGTGACACTGAATAGGTGGCTGTTGAAAAGGAGCTGGTTGAGCCTTCACATTTTTGGCACACTTCACCTTTGTTGGCTGAGCTTTCACACCCTGGGCACATTGCGCTTTTACTTAAATTTGAATTATTATTAGAATACGTGGACTTGATCAGGTGGTTAAACTTGACATGTTGCTATACTATCGGTACCTCGGAGCTAACTTTGTACATTACCCTTTTTTATCTTTTTGCACTATGTGAAAGCGAAAACATAATTACTCCCACAAAGCAGTTTTCAGGTATTTATTATTCTGTATATTGTAATGTCTTCTTACTTCATTGTGGTGAAGATTTTAATGAATCATACAATAAAGTATTGTAATAAGGTAAAAATGTTAGTTGAAACATAACATTTCAAACTCACAAAACCACTAAAATTCACCAGTTATAGTTTACGGAGCAAACTGGAACTCGTGCCCCCACCGTGCATGTGTTGTCATCAATGATGGCATTTGAGATGTCATCAATGATGTCATCAATTATGTCATTAAACATGTCATGAGTGACGCCCAACAGGGTCTTTGCACTACAGTGGTGAATGTCTGCAAAGCCAGTCCTGTTCTTCGCTTTACTGTGATGACCATTCACAACACTCTCCCTGCTCCTCGTAGCCTCCTCACCCTTGAACTGGACTTTTCTCAGCAGACTTTGAGAAGTTAACTTTTTCAGCGGGAGAAGCCTGGTCCAATTTCCGGCCTACGCTTCATTGCAGTTAGCCTGAACTTGTGACTTTCCCTCAGTCTAGCATGACCAGATGACTGCGAGTGGGGCTTTGTACTTTTAGGCGCTATTCTTAGGTAAAAATTTTAAGTTGAAACTTCACATTTTAAACTCACAAGCCACTACAGTTAACCAGTTATAGTTTACTGAGCTAACTGGAACTTGTGCCCCCACCATGCCTGTGTTTTCATCAATGACGCCATTTGAGATGCTATCAGTGATGCCAATAATGATGTCACTGAACATGTCATGAGTGATACAATCAGTGAGGTTATAAGCAGAGCATGGTAGAGACAACACTTCTAGTTAGCTCAGTAAACTATAGCTGGTGAATTTCCGTTTTTTTAGTTTAAAATTTTATCTTTCAACTGACATTTTTACCTAACTCTAACTTCACTTTATTATTTGTTTTTTTCAGAAAAATGCTGAGGATTTTTAACATTAAATAAGATATTATCAACATACTTAACTATAACTCACTTTAATCTTTGTTTTTTCCATTGGATTTCTAGGGCTTTTTTAACGTAAAGTAAGATCTTATTCCCATACCCAATGCCATGCCGCGTAAAGCTAGGAGCAGGGCCTAGCCGATGCAGGCATCCAACCTCCTGCCCCACATGGCTTATAAAATGATACTACGCTGTAGTGTTGTCACTGTGCAGTTATATTTAGGTTAGAGTTTCCATAGAAAGAACATTTCTTGATTGCTAATAACTTTGGCGCCGTTCGAGAATCTTCACCAAACCTTTAAAAAAAGTTCATCCACGTCAGCTATTTTCTAGAAAGTTTCATGATGATCAATCAAGGTAATTCCTGGAGGGGAATTTGGAAAGTGATGCAGAAAAAGCAGATGAACGGAATTACACCAAATTCAGCAGACGTTAGAACTTTACTCAGAAACCATGCTTTTTGTTACTTGGTATAAATATGTTCAGCCATTTTCGAGAAATTGACATTTAAAGAGGTACTTGGGTGGTCATGAAGGGGATAAAATATATAATTCTAGACTATTGGTATCCAGACATGCTCTGATTGACAACTGTAAAGGGGACTATCCAATCCTGATTGGACGGCCACAACCTGAACTATATGTTGTGGCAGCTATTAGAGGACTCAGGGACATGCAGGCACATGCATCAAGGTAGGATTTTGCGAGTCCTTAATTGCGATTATTAAGGAATCGCAATCAAGGACTCGCAAAAGCCTATGCATGTAGGAATCGCTATAAAAATAGCGATTCCTACACATTCCTTATTTGCGACTGGCAAATTGCGAGCCGCAAATAAGGAATGGCTTCCCATTCATTCCTATGGGCCTACAGGCCCATAGGAATGAATGGGAATAGACAGCAATTTGCGAGTACCAATTGGTACTCGCAAATTGCGCATGCGATTTCAAGGGTGCAAGGGTGTCAAAGGACACCCTGTTGCACCCTGAAATTGATCTGTGCACAAATGCTGCGCACACACATGTCCCAAGGACATGTGTGTGTGTAATCCTATAACTTTGAAAAATGCACTTTAGTGCATTTTTCAAAGTTTTTGCAAATTACCATCAAGTTCAACTTCATGGTAATTTGCGCTCCTAGTAGCGAAATCGCTACTTCAAAGTGGTTCCTGCATTGCATTTAAGGAATCGCAAAATGCGATTCCTCATATGCTATCGCAATTTGAGAACTCGCAATTAATTGCGAATTCTCAAATTGCGAGTGCCTTGAACCTGATGCATCGCAAATGCCATTTTTGCGGGTGCAAACGCCCAATTTTTGCGAATCGCACCTTTTGCGCTCGCAAAAATGGTTGATGCATGTGCCTGATGGTCTCTGTATCCTGAAAATGAATTAAAAAATATGTAAGGGGGACAGGTGAGCACACCCTGACCCCAACGAGCTCGTGGGGGGGCATCTCCTCTTAATTGGCTGGCCACAACATGGACAAGGTGTGGCAGCTGTTACAGAACTTAGGCACATAGTACACATTAAAATTCATTACAGTGAAAGCATATTTTTGAGTGTCACTAAAAGGAGCACATATAAAGGGTGATAACAGATTTGAATGACAATATAAATCGTTTGTTGGTGGTATCATATTCATTTTAGGAATTGTGCTGTGTTCTAAAGTGATTTTATGCAGTGAAAAGTGCTAACCGTCTGCATGGATTTGATCACCCATGTTTGAGAGAAAACTTTTTCTCTCATGATTTTCTCATAGAGGTTACAGAAGGTATTCCAGAATGTAAAATGAGACCACATTTTCTATAAATCCACACTATCTTTCTTGGCTATGTGAGAAAAATCTGACATTCTGAGTAAAACATGTACTTCCAACAGCAGCAGCAGATAGGTATAGAGAGGCTATTCGTGGAGTAATTTTCCCTTTCTTCTTCATTAACTTACCTCTCACCTGTTATCTTTCATGAGCTAACAGAGCTTCCATAAGCTGGGACTTTGGCCAAGTACCCTCTTTAAAAGTTCCTTGTTCTATCATTGTTGTAGAAATACCACAGCACCAATTCGGTATGTGAGATTCAGATATGAACAATCACAAGGCTTGCGCCACTTTTGCGTCATTTTTAACGTGGGAAAAGTGACGTAAGGGTGGCGTAAAGGGCTTGTAAATGAGCCCCCTGGTATCTGTACAGTATTTTAATTGTGTGTTATGCTTGTTTAAATAGTTGTTGGACATACCCTGTATGTCCTCTGTGTGTGAGTAAAGCTGACATGACTAATGTCTTTTGCGTAATTGACAGCAATATGTTTGTATTAGTGTTTCATGAATGCATGGATGAGTCAGTGGTTGAAACAATGTAAGGATGAGTGAGTGTATGGGTGAGTGAGTTACTGAGAACATGGACATGTGAATAGGTTAATGAGTGCATTGATATATGGCTGATTGAGCAAATTTGTATTTGTGTGGGCAAAGTGGAAACATTATTCGATTGCTGCAGGGATGAATGATTTGACAACTTTGAAAGCATGATTCATCAATCCATGTGCTCAGTCAATCACCCATTAATCCAACCAAGTTTTCCCTGATCTATGTATTAAATCTTTTTCTCAATGCAATCCAGATCCACTCAATTATTCAATTTTGACACCAGGGAAGTTCTTTATCTCTTCAGTTTTTGTGCTCACTGGCTCAGGGTAGTCTGCAGAACATTAGGCAATCCTCACTCACAGACAGAGCAGGTACAGTATAAATGAAGAGTAGAGAAACGTTTCAATCAGACACGTCAACGCAGTCGCACGGCCAGCTTCTCTCACAATATTCAAAGCACAGGTACACAAGGAAGCAACAGTGCAGCCTGCACTCACTCTCACATACCAAGCACAACACAGTCAATGGATTGAAAGCTTTTCTTACTATAACGCAGGCACCTGAATGTCTGGAAAGTGTAGCAAGAGGCAGGTAGGGTTGTGGTACTTGGTTGAAGGGTTTGAGTTCAGTCCTGAGTCCTGGCTTGAACTGGGACAACAGGAGGATGGTTGCCCTAATGCAACTGATTCTCGAGCTGGGTCCTGATTCCTTGTTGGTATGGGCAGCTTGGAGGGTCACCAGGTGGAATCAAGTTTCTGGTTTAATGCCTACTGCATTACAGAAATGAGGGGACACCTGCTCAAATTGCTCTTGTTAAAGGAATGTCCTTCCCACCACACCATGTTCCGATTGTAATTTCACACTAATGAGGTTGAAAAAATCTAATACTGAAAAGGAAAGTGAGCATACGCTATATGTTAACTTTGTGCAAATGCTCCCCTGAGCCCACAACAAAAACTAAACATGCTTTTTAAAGGAAAATATTGGAATGACTCTAAAATGGGGTATGTCTGGTCAACCTCGGCCCACATCTCTGAACAGAGCACATGGGCATCTTATGGAGGCAGTACACGACGGGGGATATTCACAAGAACATGCGATAAACATCGCCAAAATAGGTTAACGCAATTTTTCATATCGCCGTCTATCGCGGGAAAATAACTCTGAGTTAACGTCGTATTTTCAAAACGGCGATAACATGCGATAGTTTCTCGATAATGCGGCAAATGTACACGATAACAGTACCGGGACGGCGATAAAAATCCAAACCCGAACGTGAAAAAAGTTGCAATGGGCCTAACCGCGATAAGACAATCAGCGAGAAGCAGCGCCAGACCTGCAATTCACACACGTTAGGCGGGGAAAATCACTACAAAAGCAGAAAAAAAAAACACAAATAAAAACAAAACAACAGCGAAGCACAATGGAGGCAGCCGGAGCAAGTACAGTGGACAACCAGAACCCCACAAGCCCCCCAGAGGACCAGCCTGGGACCTCGGGGAAGGGCAAGGACAAGAAGAAGAGGAGGACGCGGTTCAGTCCGCAGGAAAACCGGATCCTGAAAACGGAGGTGATAGTACACCATCAACAACAGTTCGTCACCTCCACTGTGTCATTGGCAACAAAAAATGCATTATGGCAGTCCATCGTGGACAAGGTGAATGGAGTCAGAGTGCTGAGGAGGACAATGGGCGAGCTCAAGAGGCGCTGGAATGATGTGAAGCCCAAGACCAAGCTGAAACTCGCCAACAACCAGGAGGCAGCAATGCAGACTGGAGTGGGAGTCCAGCGCCACAGGAGGAGCTGGACGCTGGACGAGATGGAGGAAATGGTGTCGACAGTCATCAGTGGGGAGACGGTGGCAGGAGTTGGGGGACTGGACACTGCTCAACATGACCCGACACAACAGCAACAGGGTGAGTAACCACCAGGGACTGGGGGACGGGGGGAGATGGGCACAATGGCACACATGCACAATTAATTACAGCACATCTGGGGGCAAACCATGGCCAAGAGTCACAACTCCAACCAAGAGCACAATGTACCCAAGTCTGCAATATCACAGCACTGTATAAGCACAGAAGTGAAAGCCACACCGCCTGAAAGGGATACGGGCCAGTAAAATCAGAGCTGAATGGGCAACTCACCTACAATACAGCACACACACATGAGCTCCAGAGCACCTCAACAGTTACAACAATGTTGAACAAACAGCAACACCAGCACAACAGAACAGAGGACACAACTGCTGCCGCTTGTGTGTGGAAAATGGCCATTCACATGTGGCAAAGCAGGAAACTGTGAGATGATAATGTACTAGTACAACCCCACATCCATGATGGTGTAGAAATGCATGTATGGCCGTGACCCAGATAGGCAGTGAGACACACATTGTCAAACAAATCAACACTCAACATAGTTGAATACAAGTGAAGGTGCGTAGACTTAATTAACATATGCGTGTCAGTACGGGCAAGATAAGTGCCACAACATGCAGACCAATGCAGCAGTATGTCAGAACGTGGAACGTTGCTAAGCACCGCTGTCCACTCCGGGGGAGTGCTGCACCATTCACAGGTGTGTGTTCACCCACGTTGTTGTCCGCTCATGTATTCGGAGTCCAGGCGAATGCAGCCATGTTCACTGTCGTCGTGGGAGATGTGACCAGAACCCCAAGATGCAACAAGGTGTTGGGACATGTGCAATGGGTTCCAAACTGTTGTGGCTGCAGGTACGTAGTTACACGTCCATGAAAGCGAGTGCAGCTCCGTAGGCAAGCATTTCCAACATGAGGTCATTGTCGACTTCATCAAACAGGACAGCGAGACAATCCATTACCAGGTCCGGACAGATGTGCTGCGTCCACCCCCTCTCACCAATTAGCACTACAGCCCAATAGGGGAGCGGTTCAATGTGGTCATTGCACACGAGAAGTTCTGCAATCTCCCAGGTCCAGCTGCCAGCATGTATGCCAAGTATCCAGGCATCCCATAGACGGGTGTCACAGTGACACTCATGGTCGTGGGCCAACAGGGGGTGCACACACATGTCGAAATCCAGTTCGGCTACCGTCCTGTTGGATAGGCAGACATCCATGGACCACTCGAATATGCACAAGCGACAATGCAACACAGGCTGAACGCAGGTGACGTTGGCAAGGTGGAAGCTCAGCCGGTAACTGATCTGCAGCACAACCAAATGCAGTGCCCCCAGTAAATGCAGCATACGTGCACGGTACAGTTCCACGTGACAGGGGTTGTGCATGTGTCCGGGTTGTTCTGCCATTGCGTTAGTGGCTCTGGTTGAAGCGGCACTGTTGTGACCTGCGCCAGTTCTGTAGATGAAATGCCACAGCTCGGATCAATGGGCAGTGTTTGTGTGCAACGGTTGTAGGCCTGGGATGGTGTGGGAGTAAGTGTGAAGGCCATTCCATGCACGATAACTTCGAGCAAGGACTTCTGTGTGTGGGATGTGTACACGTTGGTCTCACGTCGGGCTGTGCGTAGTGTGGGAGTCGTCATCAAATGTTACCGTATCTGTCAGGGGGTGCCGGGCACATGCAATTCCCAGGTCGGAGCTGCAGATGTGCGTCTGCCTGATAGTCCAGACAAAGGAGCTTTCATCCCTACACTCAGTTTGTCATCTGCTTGTATTCATGAAATGTGTAGAGGCTTGTTGGGGGTGGGATGTCTGCGACTTTGGGAATCATGTATGACATGCCTAGCATGTGGAAAATGAGCGGCCACACTGTGTGTTACGTTGCCTCACAGCTGATCCGCCCTACCACCGTGCCTTTTTACTTGTGTGCGCTGCGCGGTTGCATCACTTGCACTCCTGCCGAATACCATCGTCATGCCTGTCAGCGCATGTCCACAAGCCTGACAACGACACTGTGATGTTGGCCGTTGAGGGTGGGCAGCCACGTGAGTGTAGGCCTATGGTAAGGACAGGGCGGACACAGGTTTACAGTTCATGGCTGGCTGTACTCGCACTGCGATTGAGGCCAGGCATTTGGCTCATGCTGCGGCAATACAGATACACACAACACTTGGCATGTATGGGCCAAGACCCCCAGCGGTCTTGCGCTCCTTCATTGCCCCGTACGTGTGAGCCCACCCTCAGGGTGCATGATACATTGTAACATTGACAATTGTGGGCCGGGTGGCGCCCACACTGCAACAGAGACACACGCATTACGTACTTCCTTGTTCCGGACAGAACAGAACCACGCCCAGTACCCCGGGCAAAATCTGCGAACCCCTACGCTGGACTGGCATACGCCGGCCCAGCCCACTCCGCTTGCGCATACAGGGGCTGACGACAAAGCTACATGTCCAAGGTCTTACCCACTGCCTGAGGTGACATGGTTGCGTCCGCTGTACACAGCACAATGTAATGTGGTAGGGCCCGGGCCCATCATGCATACATAATGACCACACGGACACACTTAGATGTATGGTGGAACTGGCTACGGGCACGTGCGCCCGGGCCCTTTTTATTACCAGGGTCACATGTCCAGTGATGCCTGTGCTGAATGGGTGTAGGGTGAGTGTAAGCCAGCCCTCAGGGAGTGGTTGGTGCTGGCAACAACTAGAACAGTGATCATCGGATCACACACACAGATTCAATCATAAAGGGTCCATGACTTGCAGTGCACTGAGGTAGGGGCACCAGAACTGGACTCACACAGAAAAGATCACATCATGAATGGTCCATAACTTGAGCTGCACTGAGTTAGTGGCACTTGAAGCGCTCGACTGGTGTGCGGCCTGCGATGATGCGTCGTCCGGGCGGGCCGCCCTGGAAGCAATGTCTGTCGCCTACTGGACTCCGCCATCAATGAAGCAAGACTCAATATGACTTGGGGACCTGCTGACCAGAGTGTTGGCCGGAGGCAGCGGTTAGCAAGGGCCCACGGCCACGTGGCTTCGGCTTATGGTCCACAGGGTCAGGGGCACCTCCTGTCCTTGCAGGTCGTCGGCTTGTGTAGCACGCGGTCAGGGGCACCTGCTGTCCTTGCAGGTCGTCGGCTTGTGTAGCACAGGGTCAGGGGCACCTGCTGTCCTTGCAGGTCGTCAGCCTGTATTTTTGGCTACTGAATTCTGCCTCAAAATTGCCACGTGGCGTCGGCTTATGGTGCACAGGGTCAGGGGCACCTGGTGTCCTTGCAGGTCGTCGGCCTGTATTTTTGGCTACTGAATTCTTCCTCAAAATTGCCACGTGGTGTCGGCTTATGGTGCACAGGGTCAGGGGCACCTGGTGTCCTTGCAGGTCGTCGGCTTGTGTAGCACAGGGTCAGTGGTACCTGGAACGCTCAGCAGGTGCACATGCATCGTCCGTGTGGGCCGCACTGGGTGCAATGTCTGTTGCCTCATACACTCTGCCATAAATGAATCAAGACTGAGATTGACTTTGGGGACCTGCTGACCACAGTGTAGACCGGAGGCAGCAGTCATCAAGGGACCATGGCCACGTGGCGTCGACTTGTGTTGCACAGGGTCAGTGGCACCTGGAGCGCTCAGCAGGTGCACAGCCAACGATGATGCGTCATCCGGGCGGGCCGCACTGGGGGCAATGTCTGTTGACTAGTGGTTTCCTCCAATGTGGCCTGATTTGAATTGAGGGACCTGCTGACCGCAGTGTAGGACGAATGCAGTATCCGGCACACACATATCTCCGTGTTGCTGTGCCGCTGGCTGCGCTGGGGGCCTGTGTGGTGGAGTCTGGAGTTCACGGCGGCGGACTCGTGGCAGGGTGAGGTGCACCGCCCTGGCAGATGCGTTGCCCATCCCGGGAGAGAACCACCCCCAGAGCCCTGGCCTTTTTAGCCACACTCCTACGCTGGACTGGCGTATGCCGGCCCAGCCCACTCCGCTTGCGCTTGTGCTTACAGGGGGGATGTCACAGCTACATGACCGAGGTCTTCCCCACTGCCTGAGGTGACATGGTTGCGTCCACTGTCCACAACACTACAAACGCCAGCAGTATATGTCCACATGGCCATATCTGGGCTCTGCATTCTGTGGTCTGTCCAGCATATCACCGCCACACTTGGCATTGTGTGCATTCTTCTTCATGGGTGAGTTGCCTCCTTCACACTTACTTGGTTCCCACCTCTCCCCACATTCTGCCCTTGTGTGGCTGAGGGGCCATGCCATTTTCAGAAGGTCCGCTGTCTTGTTCTGCGCTGCCTCGGTGGTACTCCTGGGGGGGTGGTGCAGGGGGGGGGGTCCTGGGGGTGGTGGCGGTGGCAGTGGGTGTTTTGGGCCTCTAGGGTCTCCGAGCTGCATGATCAGTATCTCCATGGCATCTGTTGGTCTTCAGATTTGGCTCTGGGCTGGGCTCCCTTTCATGCTGCAGGTAGTCGTCCTGCTTAACACCAGCAAAAGGCAGGTGTTAAATCCCTGCTGCTAACGCGCCTTATCGCCTGTTTTTGGTTCGCATCGCCGATCTGGCTGGTCGTTGAGAATCTCGCGGAGTGGTGTTTTCGTGTGTTTTTGCACGGGAACCCCATACTCTGCATATCATTAGCGTTAGTTGTCGCACTCATCCGTGGCAATGTGTTTTGCGGTAGCTATCGCAGGTAAACTGGCGATGTCGGCAGTTTGCACCAGCTTGTGAGTGGGGCGATAAATCTATCGCCACTTTTGCGGCGCTAAAGTGCCGATAAATCGGCGATGAGGCCTTGAGAATATGCCCCTATGAGTTTAGTGGCTCTAAGCTCTGGAGAGTGCCACAGATGCACCTCCTATTATTCTCCATGCGGCATGTGTGTCAGTGTTGCAGTGCTCTTGGCCCCCTTCACTCTAGATTTAAAGCTCGAGGGAAGGCTGATGAAAAGGGGTTCTTGGCGCTGTCAAAAGACAAGCTCGTTTGTTGGTGGGAGGGCCGAGGTAATGATGCCAAGGATGGACATTTTGTTATGTGTGCTTGCCCACTCCCCATGTCAATTCCAACAGTAAAGAGGTAAAATGCATTCAGTCAGGACGACTGACATTCCAAATACCCAATGACTGACCTGTGTGAAACACCTACATGTCTAGTCCTTTTAGGTGTTTGTCTTCTGCATACTCAAGTTTTTCTTTTGTGTCGACTGTCTTGTCTTAGTTTAGGGTAAACCATTTTCTTTCTAAATTCATTTTCTTCCTTCTTCCAAGCATTTTCTAAAACATTGCTCTTATAGTCGGTGGTCTGTGTCATGTTAGTGTCTCTTTCTTCTAAAGTCATTATGTAAGTTTTCTCTATTGGCTGCATTAAACACGTTAATATTTTTGTACACTTTTACACTATTTATAGGTCTATGAGGAAAGAAATAATACCAAGCTTTGTTCACTTCTCTTGCTTGCAGGTGTAAATTCATGCTTTCTATTAGAGGCACGCTAGAAAAGATTAAAACACAATTGGAATAAAAATACTCAAAGTGTCCTAATTTGTAAACTAATGAGAGTAGAATCCTGCAATACATAGCATAGGACAAAGGCATGTGACAATAGGTAACTTCCTCAGAATCTGATAACATTGGTGTATTCTTAAACTAATCTAGAATAAACATTAGTTGAATAGTCGTCTTTCTTGTAGCTTACAAAGAAATAACTAAATGGGTTCTCTCTAAGATTGTAAGTATGTAAATCAGTAATGTTTCTTGCTTTGGGCTCTGTCTCTGGCGTTGTTATGTTATGTTAAAATTTTTATAAAGCGCACGTACACCAATTGGTTTCTTGGCGCTGAACTTAAGGAATTGTTGGAGCCCCCTGTATTCAATTGTCTGAAGAACTAGTTGTAAGCTTGGGTGAATAGCCAAGACTTAAGAAGCCTACGGAACCTTGTGAATTCAGGACAAGTTCTTATGTCCAAAGGAAGAGTGTTCCAAAAACTGAGTGCCAATACCGCAAACCTGCAGCCTCCTATTCGTTTACGTCTTTAGGGAGGGATGGCTAAGAGGTTCTTATGGGCAGAGCGTAGACAACGTGCAGGTAAGTATTTCTGGACAAGTCTGGATATAAATTTTGGGCTAGCACCATACAAAGCTTTAAAAATAAGGCAACCAACCTTGAATGCACATCTTTGTGGAATGGGAAGCCAGTGTAGTTCTTTTAAGGTGGGAGAAATATGTTCCCATCTAGATTGTTGGGATATCAGTCTGGCTGCCTGGTTCTGTACCATTTGCAGTCTCTTGGTGAGGTAGAGTGGTATGCCAAAGTATAGAGAATTGGCATAATCCAGGTATGATATCACCATAGCTAGGACCACCTGGATTAAGGCTTCCCGTGTAAGTAATCTCCTGATCTTCCTTATTTTCCTAAGTTGAAAAAAACAGGTGGAAGTTACTGCTCCTATCTGAGCTTTCATGGTGAGATCACTATTGGTGATGACTCCCAAACTTTTGGCTGAGGAAGAAGAATTGGGTGGGGAACCCAGTTCACTCGGCCAAAACTGTGCATTCCATGGGTTCAGGGGACCACACAACAGGATCACTTCTGTTTTGTCCGGGTTTAATTTCAGCTGGTTATTATTCATCCAGTCACGAATGTGCAACATTGTTGCCTGGAATTCGAGTATCGACTCAGAGGAGTTGTCGATAGAGAACACCAGTTGCATGTCATCTGCGTAGTTGTACGTGCATACTTTCCTGTTTCTAAGGGAATGAAGTAAGGGAAGAAGGTAGAGATTGAATAAATGAGGGGACAGCGAGGAGCCCTGAGGAACTCCACATGTCGTTGCCATTTTAGGTGCAGAAAACTGGGAGAGATGTACTGACTGAGTGCGTTCTTCTAGAAATTACTCAACCCAGCTAGATGCCTTCCCCTTAAAACCGGCTGTCCTGACACGGTCGATCAGAATACCATGATCGACCGTGTCAAATGCAGCAGACAGGTCTAGTAGCACCAGGACCTGGGGGGAGCCCTTGTCAACTTCTTTCCAAAGCGTATCCAGAACAGTAAGTATCACTGCCTCAGTAGAATGAGCTGGGCGGAACCCTGCTTGATTTGGATCAAGATAGTCAGACTGTTCAATAAAGGTACAGAGGCTTTTGGCCACATGGGATTCCAGTATTTTGGCCAAATAAGGGAGCAAGGAGATGGGCCGATAGTTGGTCAGAACCCTAGGGTCCGCACCAGATTTTTTTAGTAGGGGAACCACATTAGCTTCATTAAACGCTTTTGGAACACAGCCCTGTGCCGGAGAGTCATTGAGTAGTGCCAAAGCAGGTCCGGGGAAGGTGGTGAAAACTTCTTTTAAAATATGAGGCGGACAGCTATCAGTAGGTGATCCCGACTTTACTTTGGATAGAAGATCCAAAAAAATAGTACTGTCTATAGCTGGAAATTGTTCAAGGGAGCATGAATTTTCCGGTGCTAAAGGTGATCCCTCAGGAACAGGGCAACGGGGAATGCTGGCTTTTATTGTGACAATTTTGTCAATGAAGAACGAATTGAGGGAGTTACACAAGACTTGACTGGGTGTAGATTTTAATGTGACTCTATCTGGATTGGATAATTCGCTCACGATGGTAAATATTTCTTTAGACCTGTTAGTAGAGCCTCATTATTTTAGAGGAGAAATAAGCAGCCTTAGCGGAAGAGATTGACTTTTTGTACTCTTTCAATTGGATCAGATAACTCTCTGTTTTGTCTAAAGAGTAACTAGTTCTCCATTTTCTTTCTGATTGACGAAGTGCTAGCTTTTGGTTTTGTAAATCGGAAGAGAACCATCTTTGTGCCTCATGACGTCTTACGGAACGTATTGTTTTTAATGGGGCATGTTCATTGCTGGCCATAGTGAGCCATGCTGTCAGATTATCCTCACTTAGATTAATTGACGTCTGATGGAGGGGGACTGTATTTGCTAATGTGGCATGGAGATGTTTTTAGACTTAGAGATTTTACTTTAGCAACATCATTAATAATAAACTGGATTAGGAAATGATCAGACCAAATGCAGGGAGAAACGGTCAGTGCAGATAGTGTGATGTTAGATGCCCACACCTGGTCCAATGTGTGTCCTTTATTATGTGTTGCCATAGTTATTTGTTGAGTAAGGTTTAGCCCACTAAGAAGGTTGTTCAAGTCTTTGGCATGGGGACCTCCTTGAGTATCATTCGCCCAATAGTTAAAGTCACCAAGCAGCAATATTTTTGCACTGTTGGTGGTTAGCTGAGCCAACTGTTCAGCTAGGGAATGAGGAAATGAGGACATGTTCTTGGGAGGTCTATACAGTAACACACAAATTAAAGAAGACGAAGCCGACTCCAGCTTAAGGACTAAGTTATCTACTGAAGGTAGATCAAGTGGAGTTAGGTTTGTAAATTTTAGATCATGGTGAACAATAGCCGCTACTCCCCCACCTATAATCCCTGATGTGCGGTTTGCCTGCAGGATATAGTAGTCGTTAGGGAGGGCTGCTAGAATGTCTGGGGCTGAATTCTGTGACAGCCAAGTTTCCGTTAGGAATAGGATGTCAGGGCGGCCAGTAAGTTGAATATCTCAAGCTGGTGTTTCACCATTGACCGAGTGTTAAGGTAGAAGATAGTGGGTTTAAGATTAGTATGTCTAATCTGTCTTTGTGTAATCGTAGTAACATGAGCAAGGGTGATAATTTCGGGGAAAGTAGCCCTTGCTTCCATGATTCCTTGCTTAATCAATGTAATATTAGTGAGGGGATTGAGTAAATAATTACCAGAGTGCAGAGATTTTAATTCTTGTGCTGAGTAAGACCGGGTTTGAACATAATGGCTGGCCCCTGGGCCCGTGCTGGCGTGGACGGGCGCAGACGGGCTTGCCTTAGGCGTGCCCGCTGTGCGCGTCCGCACCATCGGGCCTTTTAAGTGCTTTCCGGTGGACAACTAGACCGCGTCCAACCCGGATGGGAATTGCGGCGGAAGTGAGGCAGGGATCAAAGTTAGTGTGTCTGCCCTCCGTTCAAATGGCACGGCAGCCGTGATGGACCGGGGTCGGCACACACCAGGACAAGACTGAGCAGGCTACCAGTTAAAAAAAGGTATTAAAAATATTAGCAGCAGGGCGTGGCCTGAGGCGTCAAGATGGCGGTCGCACTCTAAGAGTGCTCCTGGACCCCTCCGTCATCCGCCTCGCATCCCGTACTCCCTGGTGCCCATCCGTCGGCCTTACATGTCTGCTCTGGCTCCCCGGGCGGGAGGCTCTGTCCAGGGCTCTTGGCAGTCCGCTTCGTCCTGGTGGTGCGGCGGTGCAGCCCTCACGGCCTTGGGCTCTCTGTCCCTGCAAGATGGCAGACCTCCCTACGCGGCGACCACAGACCCTGTGCTCCGGCCTGTGAGCTCCGCCCGGTGATGCTGCTTCCCTTGCCCAAACTGGTGCCCCCCTGCCGGCCGCGGCCCTTCTGCTGACCGGCCGGCGCTGCCGATGTCCCCCTACACCTTGAGGAGACGTGGAGGCGGAGCCTGGCCTTTGTCCCGCGATCCTGGCTGGTGCCCGTGGCAGCGCCTGTGGGTACCTCAGCACCCGGCTTGGAATCTAGCAGCCCCCTCGCTCGCTGTCGGCTTTGAGGCGGGGGCGCAGCGGAGCCCTCGGCGCGATCCACGGAGGGACGGCCACCGCATCGGGTGGCGGGACGCGGCTGGGACCTGGGCCCAGCCATCTTGGACTCCTTCCTGGCCTTGCAGGGCCGCCTCCGTCCCCAGTGGAGTTGCGGCAGCCCTGCGTGTGCAGTCCCGGCCTTCTCCTTGGCGCTGGGACTGGGGAGGCCCATCGGCTGCGTGAACCGGGCAGCGGGCTCCCCCTCCATCCCACTCTCCCTCCTGCCGTCTCCTGGCCTGCCTGGTGTTCGGGCGGATCAGCTGCTTGTCTCCGGTGCCTCCTCCCGGCCTCCGGACATGCATAGGATTGCCCGGTGAGTGGGGAAGGGATCGGGGGTTTGGCCGCCGTATCGGGCGGCGGGCGGGGGAGGTTGCCTCTCGAGCCTCCTGTGAGCGCCCCCCGTCCCGGCTTCCTGTGTTTTTGCTCCTTTTCCTGGTGCCCGGGTGTGGGCCTCGGGGTGGCGACCAGCGTGCTGACCGGTGGGCCATAGACAGAACTGCGGCACGGTCAGCTTGAGCCCCATTCCTGCCGTTCTTGCTGTGCTGGCCCTATTCTCAGGGGTGACCCGGTAATCCCGCTGCTGCAGACCGGCCTTTCCTTGGGGCTACGACTAGGGGGCCCACCGGCTGCACGGATCGGGCAGCGGGCGCCCCTCCATCCGTCCTTCCCTGGGGTCCCCAGCGGCTGAAGCTGCCTCACCGACCGCATTCTTGTGCTCCCCCCAGGCCGCCCTTCGCCTGCATCTCGGACTTTCCGGTGGGTCGGGGGATCGGCCGCCAGACCGGGCGGCGGGCCGGGGTTTGTTGCCGGGGCTTCCCGTGGGAGCCCCCCTAGACTTTGTTGCATCTCGCCTGGATTCCTCATCAGCCCCGTCCCTCCTCCTCCCCGCCAGCCTCAGTGGGCCGTAGCGGTGTGTGACATCAGAACGGCTTGGGATACCTTGCCCCCGCTGACATCTAACGACCTCCGTTTTTAGGGGGGTCCACACGGGCTCACACTTCCACGCCTGCTCTGCCAGCTGGACACTGCCGTTCTCCCTACTCTGGCTCTCATGGCTTGTCCGGGGGTAGAACATGGGAAGAGACAAGGCCCCCAAACCCGCGACTGCTCCCACCCAAACCAAAATGAACCGCTTCACCACCCAGGGACCCGACTCAGCCAGTGGCGCTCCCCCTGCCCCAGGTGCGGACCTCGCGACCATCCTGCAGGCCATCATTTCCTCCCAGGCCTCGATGGAAGGCAAGATAGGGGAAGTCAAGATCGATGTGTCTCTCCTCCTGCAGGACCTCCGCAACGCCACAGCCCGGATCACCGAAGTCGAGTCCCACGTCTCGCTAGCGGAGGACGATGTACATCGGCTCAAAGACCAAGTGGCCAGCTTGGAGTCGCGCACCAGGGAGCTCCACCGGCGCACTGAGGACGCTGAAAATTGCGCACGACGCAACAACCTTCGCTTGTTGGGGTACCCACAAGGGGTCGAGAAGAACCAAGCAGCTACATTCGTGGAGGACTGGTTCTCCTCCTGGATGCCAAAGGATTCGCTCTCCGCCTGGTTCTTGGTGGAGAGGGTGCACCGATCTCTCGCCCCGAAGCCACCGGCTGGGGCTGCCCCCCGCCCCTTCATCCTGCTGATCCTTAATTTTAAAGACCGGGACGCCATCCTACATGAGGCACGCTCCAGAGGTCCCCTGAAATTCCAGAACCATACCATTATGGTGTTCCCGGACTACACCAGGGAGGTGCAGGACCAACGTCGGTCCTACACCGAGATCAAACAGAAGCTGCGCGCCCTGGGCCTCAAATACCAGCTGCAATTTCCGGCCCGCTTGCGGGTTATTTTTCAGGACGCTGTGCACTTCTTCGACTCCCCCCGAGTGGCCTGGACCTGGCTCACTGAAGAATGCCCTTCATCCCCGGGCCGACCGGCTCACGGCCTGCACGGCCCCCACCACAGGGGCATCAGCGTCGGCGGCGCACCAATTCCAGAAGGAGACGCTGGTCTCAGGCGGCATACCAAAGATCCTCCAGCCTATAGGCTCCCGACCCTCGACGCTCTCCCGGATCTTCCGCCTCCCCTCCCCTCCCCACCTCAGACCTCATGCATCAGGGGGCCCGGTGATGGTCCCTTGCTTCCGGCCCAGCGGGACCCCCCGGAGGCCGACACTGACCTTTCACGTAGTCCGAACCTCTGACGTGCAGCCGAACGCCCACCGAGGAGACTGGCCCGTTGAGGACGGGTGACCGGCAGGGGACCCAGGGTTTCGACAGATTGTTCGAACTGTCTCCTTGCCTTTCTGCTGGGCCACTATTCATCCGCTCATATGGAGGGGTCCTTCCACACTTCCTCTTGTCCTGAACGTTTTAGTTTGGGTTCTTTTCCTGTTTCAGGAAGGGTCGACAGATGCTTCTGTTCTCGAAGTATAGGGTGGGGGTTGGGGCGGGGGAACGGGTTGGGAATGTTCTCTCCCTTGGTTTCTTGTTGGTTTTTTGTTGCTTTGTTGCACCAGCACTCAAACAGCACTCTATTTCCTCCCTTTGGGGGACATACGCTCGTGGCCCTCCGCTCCAGCGCGCTTTGGCACCTGCTACAGGCCACCCCTCAAGAGGTTGCGGGGCCGCTCCGTCAGCCTCCGACCCCCATGACTGACACACCCTATCCGAAGGCAGCCCTTCGCATTTTATCCTGGAACGGTAATGGTCTCCTGGACTGCCACAAACGTACGGCCGTTCTGCGCTACGCACAGCGACTAAGCATTGATGCGCTTCTGCTTCAGGAGATGCACCTGATGGGTAATCATTGCCCCTTCCTAGCGCCCTACGGCTACGACAGAGTCTGGCACTCTGGCTTCACCCGGGGTCCGCGTGGAGTAGCCATATTACTGAAACGCACCCTTCCCTTTGTGCTTTCACAGGTTATGTACCACCCGCAGGGTACATCTGTGGTCGTTTGCGGTACACTGGGTGGTGCTCCCTTATACCTTGTATCCATGTACTCACCCCCCTCGACGCTAACGGCGACATTGAAACAGTCCACCGCCCTACTAACCACCCTTCCCCCGGGGCCCACTATCATTGGACTGGTCCTCCCTCTGCCTCCAGACTGACACACGCCAAACACCTGGCACAATGGACGGCATCCTTGGGCCTCTGCGACGCTTGGCGTACCTGGCACCCATGTACACAACAGTTCACGCACACCTCTGCTGCGCACCACACGCACTCCCGCATTGACGCTATCTTTGTCCCATCCACCGACTGCGCCACAATTCAGGAAGTCCGTATTCTCCCTAGAGGCATCTCTGATCACTCCCCGGTGTTCCTTGGTGTGGTGGCTCCCCCTCCCCACTCGCGCCCGATATGGCGACTGAATGCTTGGTTTCTTCAGGACCAGACCTTCAAAAAGGAAGTGGGCTCCGAGCTCAAGCAGTACTTCTTAACTAACACGGGTTCGGTCCCATCCCCGAGTACCTTGTGGGAGGCGGGCAAGGCCACGATTCGCGGCTTCGCCAAAGGCCAAATCACGCGCCAGCGACAGACCCAACTGCAGCAAATCACCACACTAGAGGCACAAACTTTGCGTCTCGAACAGTCCCCCCACCGACGGTGACGCCGCCCAGGAGCGGCACCTCGCTCTCATTCAGTCCGAAATCAAGCAACTCTCATTGGACGCCGCCCGGCTCCTCTGGAGATCTTCGGTGGCTAGAGTCTATGGCTGGGGGGACAAGAACGGCGCGCTTCTTCACAGGCTCGCCACGTATCCCAGGGCAAACCGTATTATCCCAGAACTGTTGCATCAGGACGGGTCGACCCAGCGTTCCCCAGGGGCCATGGCTGCCATATTCGCGGACTACTACCGCCAACTCTATGCCGACCAAACACCGTCACGGTCGCTTCACGAGCTGCTGGACGCGGGTGGAGCTCGTCTCCCTGCCTGGATTCCGCTGCCCAAGCCGACCTTGACCGCCCGATATCTCCAGACGAAATTGATGAGGCCATTACCCACACGTCTTCAGGCAAAACTCCAGGCCCGGACGGCCTTCCCCAGGAACACTATGCGGCATACCGCGACACCCTGGTACCCCGCTTTGCAGATTTCTATGCCGAGGCGTTGGAGAATGGCTCCTTCCCGTCCGAGACGGACATGGCCACCATTGTGGTCCTTCCGAAGTCGCAACCACCGTCTCCCCATTGCGCTGACTACCGGCCCATTTCCCTTCTAAACACGGATGTTAAACTATACGCTTCCTTCCTCGCCCAGTGGCTGAAGCCCTACCTCGCTGCCTTGGTCCACCCGGATCAGTGTGGATTTATGCCCCTGCGGGGCACTAGACACTGCCTCCGGAGGCTACACCTAGCCCTGGCTCACCGCCAGGTGCTCACTCCTTACCTGGCACTCCTTCTTATTGACTTCGAGAAGGCGTTTGACTCCGTGGATTGGTCGTACCTGTGCAATGTGCTGGCCGTCATGGGCTTCGGCCCTCAATTCCGTCGGATGGTCAGGGCCCTGTACTCCCGGCCCTGAGCGCGTGTCCTGGTCAATGGGGTCCTATCTGACGCCTTCCCCATTGGGCAGGGCACGAGACAAGGTTGTCCTCTCTCGCCCCTTTTATTCGCCCTGGCGATGGAGCCGCTGGCGACCCTGATCCGCTCCGAGAGCCTCATCCGGGGTTGGGAGTGGCCCTCCTCTGAAGTGGACAAAATCGCACTATATGCCGATGACGTCCTGCTTTTCTTGGCCGAACCCGCCCAGTCGGGTCCCCACTGTCTTCAACTTCTACAGTCATTTGGGCAAGCTTCTGGCCTCCGGGTGAACCTTAATAAGTCGGTCTTGGTTCCTTTGCACCTATCCAGAGACTGCTACGACTGGCAATCCACGATACCGCTTCGGCGCCAGTCCTTTAAATTCCTCGGGATCTGGGTTTCTCTTCTTCCAGAGCTGGGTTGGTCCCTTAACGTCACTCCTCTTGTTAAGAAGGCTAAGGCAGATCTCCTCCGGTGGCAGACCCTGCCCTTGAACCCCTTGGGGAGGGTCGCCCTGTTTAAGATGATGATTCTCCCCCGGTTCCTCTATGTTCTCCAGAATGCTCCCTATTGCTTCTCGCGGGCTTGGTTCCGGGAAATGGATACCATGGCCTCCCAGTTCCTCTGGGCGGAAGGGAGGACCCGGTTGGTGTTAAATGTGTGCCGGATCTCCTCTTTCGATGGGGACATGGGTATGACACACCTCTACCTTTACTACATAGCATCTCGCCTGTTGGTCATCCACGACTGGTTCACCAGGGGCTGGTCCGATCCGGCATATCAGCTGGAACTTAGTGTGCTCGGCCTATCCAAAATCCAATCTCTAATGTATGGGGCTCCCATCCAGTCTTCCCTGCCTGACGTCACACGCTCAGCGCTCCTGGCCTGGAGAGCGGCCCTGCGGCACACCCAGTGGACACACAAACTTACCCGACTCACTCCCCTCTGGCATGGTACATGGCTCCGGGAAGTCAGCGGGCTGCAGGGGTTTCATGCATGGGACCTTATAGGGATTTCCCAACTTGGGGACGTGTGGGCGAGTGGTCGCATGCGTTCCTTCTCGGACCTCCAATCCCGATACTCCCTGTGCCCCACGCAGTTTTACAAGTATCTTCAACTGCGTCATGCCCTTCACACACACATTTCGGAGGACACCAGGCTCCCGGACCACAGTCCTCCCGAGGCACAAATAATGCTGGGCGATCTGGGGAAAGGAGGCATCTCCCGTATCTATCGGACGCTGGTAAATAACACTCCGACAGCGCTCGACTGCCTTAGGGGCCAGTGGGAGGCGCGGGTGGGTCCCTTGGAGGAGGAGGACTGGCGCGATGCTCTCCTGTCGCCCAAAACAATTACCACATCTGCCAAATTTCGCATGGTCCACCTATACTACCTGCATGCCACCTACCTAACCCCTGAAGCATCTTCACCGTGCCGGCCTATGCCGGACTGCTGCGTGCACGAGGTGCGGCCATGACCCGGCCGATTTTTTCCACATGGTATGGCCCTGTCCCCACCTGGCCTGCTTTTGGGCAGAGATCGAGGGCGAGCTTACAGAAGTTCTGGGATGGGATGTCCCTCACAACGCACGGCACTCTCTCTTAGGGATCACGGATGGGCTAGATGGGTCCAGGAATGAGAAACTCTTCTTTAACACAGCCATGGTAGTGGCCAAGCAGGACATAGCCGCCTCCTGGAAGCGGCCTACGCCGCCATGTCCTGGGAACTGGAGGAAAGGGGTGGACTGGTGCGCGGCACAAGAGAAGCCTATGTACGCTGCAAGGGGATGCCCCAAGAAATACCGGAGGGTGTGGGGCAAATGGTTGGGGGCCATGGAGTAGTCTGTTCTGTACGGGCGTTGCCTGTTTCTTCTTTGCTATATGGTGGGGGCGCACGATCATAGTGTAAATCCCCCTTTTTGTTTTCTTTTTTTTCTTCTTCTTTGCTGTAGGCGGGGTATCCAGAATGTCAATACCTGTTGCTGCTCTGCTGGAGCTTGTTCGTTATATGTAAAACAATAAAAAATTGTTTATCAAAAAAAAAATATTAGCAGCAATAGATGTTTAAAAAAGCAGCAAGGTCACAACAAATGTTTAAAAAGTAACGTTAGCAGCAGTAAATGTATTTTAAAAGGCAGCACTATCACAATATATTTCCAAGCAGCATACAGATAGAATATTTAACTGGGTACGAGGCAGCTGAATGTAGCGAGGCGCTACCCTATCAGTACTATAGTGATCATTATTACTGTTATTATGAAAACTAAACCCTAATACAACACATTCTATTTGAGTCAAACCCAAACACTCAGGTTCAGTAGCTTGTAATACATTTTTGTATATAGCTTCTTGATTGCATTTAAACCTTTTTTCAGCAGTTAATTTTCTAGATAGATAATCCCTAACCCTCCTCCATGTTCTTCTAAAATGTTGTCCCTATTCTTCTGTTGCTTTTGCTCGGCCCTAGGTTGATCTTCTGTAAAACAAAGAACTCAAATAATATATGTCTAACAGGCACAGTTCAGAGATTTCTTTCTTCAAATTTCGTCTTGGCTTTAAGGTTTTTTTTTCAGAATCTTTACCAACAATCTTGATACTTTAATTTTCAAGGAGGTTCAAATATTTCAGGAGTCACGTTCCATAAATCATCACCCCTTTCTTCCTCCTGCTAAGGGACTGGCAATGGTGCTGCTTGCCTTGGGGGCCTCTCGACTAGTGGTGAAATCACCAAAGCTCTTCGTTCAGGATCAAAGACCAAAGTCGCCTCTTATGGATTGCTCACTCTTTTGGTGTGTAAAGCATGAATCCAATTTGGAACTTCAGCGCACTTGACAACAATGTTTCTAGTCAGGATCACCTGAAGGGGCCGTTTCATCTGGGTTCAAGACAGGTCTTCTGAACATGCTTCTTGTTCACGACCCAAACAGCAGGAATGAGTTTGTAGCACTGTTCTTGATGCAGATCTTGTGTGGCAGCTGAAACCTGATGAGAAACAGAACAAACTACATCAGACAATTCTTTGCAATAATTTAACATTATATCATCTGTGATATTCAAAAGAGCATTTACAAGAACAGCAGGTAGCCTCATTGCCCTGCCCATCAATATTTCATGGGGTAACAACCTGTCTTCCTGTCAGGAATACTTCAAATGCTCATCAAAACCAAGGATAAAGCATCTGACCACTTCAAGGAAGTTGAAGCACAACCTTTTGCCAAACTAGATTTGATGGTACCGTTCATTTGTTCAATGATACCAGAGGCTTCTGGTCTGTAACTGCAACGTAATTTTTGTTCAATCTGCAAGGCTATACAGATCATCTTCATCACTTTGTTGAAGTGCGTTCCTCTATCTGACTCAAGAGAAATCGGCATGCCTAACCTGGGTATTAATTCACGTAATAACAGCTTTGCTACAGTTAAACTATTGTTTCTTCTACCTGGGTAAGATTCCACCCACCTCAAGAAGATATACACAATTACCAGGATATATTTCAACCCGTTATGTACAGGCATCTTGAGAAAATCCATCTGGATCCTGTTGAAGGGACCACCTGACCGCCCTATGTGTTTTAGTGTGACGTGTGTTTTCCTGCTTTCAATTGCTGACATGTTATACACCTATGGCAAATCTCCTCAGCCAACATTTGAAATCTGGGGTTATACCAACTCTGCCTAAAAAGTCCCACTATCGTATCCCTTCCCAAGTGTGTATATCCATGGTAATATTGTGTCATTGGAAACAACAAGCTGTCTGGCAATACTGGTCTCCCATCAGCTGACATCTAAATGTCATTTGCATTTTTCTCACATCCTGCTTTTACCCCACTGTTTTGTTATGCTTCTGACATATTTTTTTTGCACACGTTTCAGTTCATCCCATGTGTCAGTGACTTTTATCAACATTGTAAAAGCACTCTCTTCCTCGGATTCACACGTGAAACTCACATTAAATGTACAGGCTAACAAAGCACAATATCTAGCAACTGAGTCAGCATATCAGTAGCCCATGGCAACATGTCCACTTCCACTTTGATGAGCCAAGCCTTTTACTACAGCAATGTTTTGGGTAGCTGAAGAGCTTCCAACAGGTCTTTGACATAAGTTCTGCTCTTGAATGGGGTACCTGCGGAGGTAAGAAACCCTCTCTGGGACCACAAATGCCCAAAATCATGAACAACACCAAACCTGTATAGGCTATCATTGAATATGGTGACTCTCATTTGTGCAGTTAAACTGCAAGCTCTTGTAAGAGCAATCATTTCAGCAACTTGGGCAGAGAAAACTTTCTGAAGCCATGAAACCTCGACAACATCGTTTATAATGCACATGGCATATGCTGCTCTTAGTGTGCTATCATTTCCTCTCAAACATGAGCCATCCACAGACAATACCTGGTCGGGCTCAATCAGGGGTCATCCATAATATCAGGTCGGGGTTTGGTGAACAATTCCATGACACCAAGGCAATCATGTTCCATTTCAACACAACCATCATCATCATTTTCGGGTAACAGTGTTGAAGGGTTCAGTATAGTGCATCTTTTCAAGATAATATCATCTGACAAAAGTATGGTTTGCTCATATTTGGTCAATCTGTTGTGGGTCAAATACTGGCTTTTGGTCTTGACAGAGTATGGAACCATGACAGTTAAGGGGCACCCCATCACTAGGTTCTCACTGTTTCCCAAACTCGTACTTACCGCGGCTACTGCTTTAAGGCAATCGGGAAGACCTGTGGCTACAGACTCAAGGGTAGTAGAAAAATAAGCAATGGGCTTGCAAGCCCCTCCATGCATCTGTGTCAGTACGGAGAGAGCACACCGATCTCTCTCACTGCAAAACCATATGAATCCTTTTGTATAATCAGGCATCACTAGCACCCTAGCACTGCACAATTTCCCATTCAGCTCTAGGAACACCTTTGTACATTCGTTGTCCCAGGGAATCAGATCAGACACATCTTTGTGCGTCAACCTCAGTAGAGGTTTGGCTGTCAAGGAAATGTTTGGTATCCACTGCCTGCAGTAGCCATCCACTCCCAAAAACATTCTTACTTTCTTTTGAATTTGTGGTGGATTTATCTGTAAGATCACTTCCACTTTTCTGGAGACACCTTACTAGCCCCTTTCACAATGATGTATACGAGGTATTGAACCTCTTTTTGACACTACTGCAATTTTCCTGGCCACATTTTTTGTATACCCTTGTGGGACACAACACCATGTTAATACTTTCTGCTGGAACAGAAAGGAAAATAGAAAGTGTCTTTCCTCATGCAATGGCACTAAGAAGAAAGACTGGTACAAATCAATGACTGTAAACCACTCTGCAGTACATGGGATTTGAAATAATTTAGTGGCTATATTCGGTACCACGAGACAACAGGGCACTACTATTTCATTCACCTTTCTTAAATCTTGCACTATTCTAAATTTCCCATTGGGCTTCTGTAAGCCAATAATTGGAGAGTTACGTGGACTTCCCATTAGTTCTCTAAAGGTCCCTTTCTGTAGCATGTCATCTATCACTGGTTTTATTCCTGTGACTGTTTCTGGGGTCAAATGATATGGTGGTGTTCTGGGGTGAACAGCATTTGTTTTCACAGTGATTTGGACTGGTTCCATACTTTTAATAAGTCTGATGTCTTTCCCTGTAAAATTCCAAACTGTGTTCATAGTTTCCTCTTAAAATGTTAGGTAATTCACTAAGGGTTATCAAAGGGAATATTCCTGTCTAAGCTTGTTGTTTGATCATTTTAAAATCTACATCCTCATCATGAGTTTGAAAGGCTACACCATCCGGCGTACCATAAATGCTGCAATTTAACATGCACAACAAATGTCGCCCCAATAGGTTTACAGGACTTGAATCATAAACGACAACTGGTGTTTTTCTTTGAACAAGCCTATTTTTACTGGGACTTTCTCTGAAACTGGATTTAGGATCTGTTTATTTGTAACTCCTACAACTTGGATAGTTTTTGCAAGAGAGGTAGGTCTGGGACTTCCACTATTCTAACAGTGGACCGGGTAGCACCTGTATCGATGAGAAAAAATACAGGGTGGCCATAGACTTCAAATTCTACATATGGGCCACTCTGGTCTACCTCTAAAACTGCGCCAAGTATACATTCTTCCTCCCCTCTCAGGCACAGTCATTGGGAAGAATCTGAACCAAAATCATCATTCTCAAATAAAGGGAAATGCTGCAATGTATTTTGGTTTGGATTTTGGAATTATGGCATTGCATTTTGAAATGGATTGCTATTCATCTTTGTCATTTGATTTAGATTGAATCTAGGATTTTCCATTTGCGTGGGTGCAACAGGTATCATTGGAGCTGTCCCTACATTGGCATTTGCACCTGTTGTAAAGGCACATTTTGAATCTGCATACCTCGCTGCATTCGTACATTTCCTCCAACATTATCAGGATTTTATTGACGTTCCCTGTTCCAATATCCAATTGTTTGACAGATGTGATAAGTAGTAAACCTTTTCATTGCAGTAACCATCTGATCCAGAACCTGTACCCACAGGAACACCTCTACCTCTAGCTTGTGACACTTTCATTCCTCATTGACTTTCCTGAAACCAGGCTGTGACACAGCAACTCCTTGCATGTTTCCTTGACTTCCAGTAAAAGAAGGGTACTGAAGCCCTTTATGAGCCCACTTCGTCTGTGCTAACATGAATTTCTCCTTTATTTTCTTCTTCATCATGTCCAACTCATCGCTACAGTATTTTGCATATCTCAGAATTTCACCAAGTGGCTTGTCCTGCCAGCAGATCATGCTTTGAGTTATATGCGAACAGATCTCTGGCTTCAGCCCTATAACAAACTGGGATATAAAAATCCCCATATCCTTCTGCTTAGGATACTAACATCCACTATGCTGCTGAAATATCTGCAACAATCTCTCATACTACTCATGAACAGTCTTCTTTGGCTCTTGGGTGGTTCTTTTAATCTTGAGCCAATCCATATCTTCCAGAGTACTCTGCCGTTCAAAGCGGTAATAACTGCTTCGTATTTTCCATTACCGCAGGTGATGATGCATTAGTCATAACCTCCCTCACTGGTTCCTCTTTAGGCCATTGTACCGCAGTCTTACTTTCAACCCATAAATCAGCAGGCACCACAATGTCAAAGAATGTATTCAAATTCATCCGTAACACCTTTGATATTTTTATGACCCTTTTCACTTGTGCGTACCACTGCACCGGCTTGTCTCTAAGCTTTGGAAAACTGTTCATAAATGCTGCCAAATCACAACAACTCCAAGGAACGTGCAAATACGTTCATCCTGCTATTTCTCTGTGTGGGTAGACTGTCATTTCTCCCTCATCTGGCTCATCTTGCTTTCCTGCAATAGCTGCTTCCTTCTTTTTCTTTTCATGTTTCTTTGCCCATCTATTTTCTAATTTCTCTGTATCTTTCCATCTGCAAATGCATTTAACTAATTCCACAATGTGCAAACACATTCCTGTAATCCTTATGTTGTCTATAGCCGATTCATCCATATGAGCCCTGTAGCTTTGGTGTAAATTTACATTATTTGTGAGATCTACTTCATATTTTTGAAGCTATTTCAGTCAATCTATCATGCACTAAAGCTGCTTTCCGCATAATCTCCTTACACATGTAGATTAATTCCTTTCTCTGATATTGTTCTAGGTGTTCGAATTTCAAACAACCTCTTATTATTTCCCCCAATTTTACCTTCAATTTTGAAATGTCTAAGGGTCTCTCCTTTTCCTTGTCTGCTTTCTCTTGTGCTTCTGTGCTCTCTGTCTTCCTATTTCCCACTGTCTCTTCAAACAAACTGGTATGTATCCTTCCTCAGTAACACTTATGTCACCAGAAGTCATTGGGCTGTAAAGACTAAGGTCCCTCCTTCTATTAGAGCTTGTAGCATTTGTGGGGGCTTCCACAAATCGATCTGTGAATTTTGGGAAGTCGAGACAAATCCCGATGAAGATGCTGTTTGAGTTTCTGGTCGTATCTCTGCAGGTGGAGGAGCACTTACAACAACTCGGAAAGCAATCTGGGCATTGACCATAGGTACAGGGGCTGTGCTAGACACTGCAGCCGTATTTGTCACAGTGGGAACTATATCTTGTGGTCGAGCCACAATTGGTGGTGCAAATTGCAAAATTTCTAAAGGTTGTTAAACCGGTGTAACACCTTGATCCACAGAGGCAGTAGCCGCCGTTGGACTTGTACTAGCACCTAATTCTCTTTGACCAGCTGGGCTGGCATGTGGTGGAGGTCAAGAAATTTACTTTTGTTCTAGGATTTCATCACCTGAATCAGTATCTGACTCATCCTCTTCCTTCTTAGTGGAATCCTTATCCTTTTATTTCTTAGTAGCTTCTTAGGTAATCACTGGATATAATCTGGTTCCTTCCATAATCGGCTTTCTCCAGCTACACTGTTCTTCAATCTTCATCCCACCAAGCATTTTCATAATTTTTCACTGCTTGATTGGTCCTCCTCTAATATGTTTCCTTATACTTTTGCCTCGCTACTTTTTCCAAAGCATTTAGCTTTATATTGAATGGGTCTAGGTGGTGGATTCATACAATTTTCCCTTCAAATGGTCAAGAATTCTGGTGTTAAATATTCCATATCTAGGAAACTCAATGCACCCTCTTTTTCAGTAATTCTACTCTATTAGGCGAAGCCAAAGACATGTGCTTAAACCATGTTCAGTAGTCATAATGTATGCAGGCATACCCTCAGGAGGCACCTCTTCACCTCTAAGTACTGGAATAGTAACATCCCCTCTCACTATAGTCTCAAAATCTTTAAAACATGTCATATTGACAAATCTATTGGAACCAACATGTATTATTCAGAATGTTTTTATTTCATTCTGTGTACGTTAATTCCAAATAAATTAAATTTCAGCTATTATTTTGCACAAATCTCGGTATTCAATGCAAATGCAGTATTCACTTTTTTAAGACCAAATCCCAGCTTGGCACCACAACATCACCAGCCAATCCCAGTGCCAAAGCACACCAACTGACCAGTCTAAGCGTGAAACACTACGACGTAAACCTCACTCGTCGCAGCAGTTCACCCTCCTTTACAATTTTCTTCACACTCACACAACTTCAACAAATAACTTCAAATTCTCTTCTTGTTTGCTTTACTAAACTAAAAGACACTATTACAACCATTCAAGACTTTTCAACAACCGCAAGTGAAATCTCAACCAGCGCAAAATCACCCAGACCAATGTAGTTTCCCCCGTTTGCTCAATTTGGTTCCACTCTCACTGATCAATTTTAATCAATCACAATAGGCTCAATGGGCCATATTATACATACAGCACATTTTCCTTGATTGCGCCAGGCGCACCTTTTAAAATGTGCACCCGGTGCAATCAAGGAAAATGCGCCATATTATGATGAATGCAGAGCCCCCAGGGCAGCTGCAAACTTGCACTGCCCTGGGGGCAGCGGATTCATGTGAAAAACAGAACAGTTGTTTTGAAGCCGCTTCGTGTTTTCACAGTGCAGGCGGCACCAGTCTGCACTTTTAAAGGGGTTAGAGATCCCCTTACAGGCAGGTGCAGTGAGTGACTGCACCCACCTGCAAGGGGATGTTTGAGGGGGTCCATGGGACCCCATTTCTCCACTGCAGAGGGCTGCAATCAGGGGGCACACTGACAGTGCGTCACCTATTAGGTTGTGCACTGTTGGTGCACCTCCTCAGAGCTTCTTTGCAAAGGGATTCCCTCATTTGTATGGGCCACGCCCCCATGCCAATGAGGGAACACCCTTTTGAGGAAGTGCTGGTGCTGTATGTGCGCCAGCGTTTTCTGTATTACAGAAGGGGATGCACAAGTGTCTACGGCCCTTTCTGTAATACCAAAGTGTCCCAGGGGTGCGCAAAGCAGGCGCAAATGCCTGTTGTGCCCCCAGAGCACTTCTATAATACAGCCCCATATCTCTATGTCAATAGTGTAGGTGATGGTACCTCTCAGTACACCCAAAATCCTGCAAACAAGTTTTTGAAAATTATATGTAATCCCAGCATCTTTCGACCACAACAAGCCTGAAATTTATAATCACCTTCTTTAACAACTTATCATTACTTCTTTTCACTCCAATCCAAAGAAAGGCACAATAACAACCACAGCACATTTACCCTGTTGATACTCATCCCTTCAACCCGCAACTGCCTTCGAAAACTGCCTTGTCGGATGCTCAAGTTCTGAACAATGGATTCAGGAATCAGGAATTTTAAATACAGTTTGAGTAATATTTATAGCTCTTTTCACGATGTGAACCTATTCTGATGGCTATCAGATCTGATGGTGTGGAAATTATGAAACATATATAAACAGTTCAACCCTTAACTTAAGACAGAGATCTCCAACTCCATGCCAGCTCCGTCTCTTGGTCGACAGATCTTTGCCACCATGTTAGAATGGAGCACAAATCAAATGTATCAACTTACAGCATTTTAGAGTGCAGACAATGATGAGAGGTTTGGTAAAGTTTTAAAGCTTTATTTCTCATTAAGAGATTAATAATTGTTTTTGGTTCCTTTTAATTCAGGTACGTCAGATAAGTCTGTTTACAGAAATATCAAGAGAATTTTAGTTAGAGTCAATATGTAAAAATAACAGCATTTTCAAAAAGCGTTAATTGTATTTAAAGGGAAAAGGTAAGAAAATGCAAAAGAAAATAAGACATAGGGCCATATGTAGGTAATTTCTATTTACCGATTCCTAAATACCGAATTTTACCGATTCGGTATTTAAGAATCGGTAAATAGAATGTAGGTAAACATTCGGTAAATTTTACCGATTCGGTAATATTCGTTATTACCTATTCGGTATTTACCGAATCGGTAATAAGAATACTTTCCCATTCATTCCTATGGGCCTGGAGGCCCATAGGAATGAATGGGAAACTATTCACTATTACCGATTCGGTAAATACCGAATCGGTAATAGGGGAAGCATATTCAAGGGTGGCAGGGTGTCAAATTGACACCCTGTTGCACCCTGAATCGTGCATGTGTGCACATGTGGCGCACATACATGCCCTAAGGGCATGTATGTCTGCCACATGGCACTTTTAAAAAGCACAAAATTGCTTTTTAAAAGATATTCAGTATTTACCACCAATTTGTAGTTGGTGGTAAATAACGAATCCTGAAACTCAAAAATGCACTCACTTGAGTGCTCCCTACATAGGATTTAAGGAATCAGTAATTTACCGATTCCTTAAAATAACGAATCAGTAAA
The DNA here is from genome assembly GCA_963921515.1 of Calotriton arnoldi. Taxonomy (NCBI): domain Eukaryota; kingdom Metazoa; phylum Chordata; class Amphibia; order Caudata; family Salamandridae; genus Calotriton; species Calotriton arnoldi. The sequence goes on along the minus strand of CAWUFW010010192.1, from coordinate 536,213 downwards.
TTACCGATTCCCTTAAATCCGGCCTCCTACATCTCAATTGCCTAAATACCGGTCGGTAACGGAGATTTACCGAATTTCGTCCGTTACCGACCGGTATTTAGCTACCTACATATGGCCCATAGTCTTGAATGGTCGATAGAAATGAGAGATTTCTGCAAAATTATTATGCTACAAAATTATTATTTGCTCGTTTAAGAAAGGCATATTTTCCACACTTCACTAGGTATGCATTTTCTACATTAATGTCAGGTCACATTTTTAAATTAATGTAAGGTTATTTTCTCTAAACTTTTCAGCTTTGTCATCTCTGTCAATATAAATTTTTCTGCGGACTAATCCAAATTGTAATTGACACTGCCAAAAACTGATGACAAAAGTAGTGTGACACAAAGCCTTTCTCTCTCTCTCAATGGGAAACATCCATTACAACGCAGGCATTACAACGCAAGTTCCATTGCAATGCATGCCATTACAATGCATGCCATTACAAAACATATCCCTCACTGACCAGCATCTTTCCTGGGGTAAGCACCCGGCGGTGTTAGAATAGTAATTGTCATTGTAATGTAACACGCGTTGTAATGGCTTGCGTTGTAATGGCATGCGTTGTAATGGAAGTTGCGTTGTAAAAACTATGTTGTAAAGATATGCGTTCTAATAGTTTGCATTGTAGCATCATACATCCCTCTCAATATATATATATATATTCACTGAAAAAAACCATAGGTTTTAGGGACAGTTATAGTTAGTTGGACATTTCACTCGTACAAAACCATAGAAATTCCCCCGTTATAGTTAGTTCACGTAACTATAACTCGCGCCCCCGCAATGCACTGCTGATGACGTCACATATTACATCACTCATGACATGGTCAGTGACATCACTGATGACATCACTGAAGAAATGAGTGGCAGTGTGTGAGTGTTTATATAGGTGTATGAGTGCATATAATAGTCCTGTAATGAGTGACTATAAGTATGAGTGACTGTACGGGTGAGTGAGTAGATGTGTCTGTTTTGACCTAAGAATCAGTGAGTGTGTCTATAGTAATTGGTGTTGGAGTGTATATGGTTTTGACAATGGCAGTCTGTAATTTACAGTGGGTGTATCAAAAGTTATATTAGGGTGTGAAAAGATGCATCAAATTATCACATGGATGATGTCATCAGTGATGTCATCATTGATGTCATTTGAGATGTCATCAGTGATGTCATCAGTGATGTCACTGACCATGTCATGAGTGATGTAATATGTGACGTCATCAGCAGTGCATTGCGGGGCGCGAGTTATAGTTGCGTGAACTAACTATAACGGGGAATTTCCATTGTTTTGTACGAGTGAAATGTCCAACTAACTATAACTGTCCCTAAAACCTATGGTTTTTTCAGTGAATTTCAAAGGTTTTTTAAATGCTAATTTCTAACTATAACGTGTCTGAAACCTATGGTTTTTTCAGTGAATTTCAAAGGTTTTTTAAATGCTAATTACTAACTATAACGTGCCTGAAACCTATGGTTTTTTAAGTGAATTTCAAAGGATTTTGAAATGCTAATTTCTAACAATAACATGCCCCGCCCCCTCCCTTCACCACTGTGCAAACGCGCCCGTGGCGCGTTTTAAGTTGGGGGATTAAGTTCCCTTGAATCATGAGGGTCCCTGGGGTCCAACTAGCCCACCCTGTACCTCCTGTATGCGCCAGGGAGCTGCGTTGCAGAGAGGTGTTCAGAGGCCACGCTCCTTTTACACCTCTCTGCAACGCAGCTCTGTGGCGCTTTCTGGACGCTACCTGGTGGGCTAATTGGCTCCCAGGGACCCTCAGGATTGAAGGGATTTAAATCCCAACTTAAAACGCGCCACGGGGCCTGTTTGCACACATGTCACCTGAAGCCCCGCCCCTCCCTTCACCACTGTGCAAACGCGCCCCGTGGCGCATTTAAGTTGGGGGATTAAGTCCCCTTGAATCCTGAGGGTCCCTGGGGACCAACTAGCCCACCATGTACCTCCAAAAGCGCCACAGAGCTGCGTTGCAGAGAGGTGTAAAAGGGCGTGGCCTCTGAACACCTCTATGCAACACAGCTCCCTGGCGCATACTGGAGGTTCCTGGTGGGCTAGTTGGCCCCAGGGACCCCAGTATTCAAGGGGAATTACTTCCCCTTCTTACAACGCGCCAGGGGCGCGTTTGCAGAGTGCTGCAGGAGAGGGCGGGCCTCTGGCACGATGCCGTTTTTTTTTTTGTTGCTTTCTGTTTTTTTATGGGAGGGGGCTGCGTGGCCCCCTTCCCTCGTCCACTTTTGTCCCCGGGGACCCCATCCCCCGGGGCCTGAGGTTGTTCTTTTATTTATTTTTTATTTATTTTTTAAAACGGGAAGGGGGCCGAATGGCCCCCCTTCCCTGGGCCTGTATTTGCCCCGGGGACCCCATCTCCCGGGGCATGCCCTCTTTTTTAAAATAAATATTTGGAGGGGCTGCGTGGCCCCCCTCCTCAGGCCATTAAATGCCCCGGGGACCCCATCCCCCGGGACCGGCCTTTGCGTCCTTTTTTTTTTTTTTTAAACTAAAACTCTTTTTTTTTGGGAGGGCTGCGTGGCCCCCTCCTGTGCCACCAATGGCCCCGGGGACCCCATCCCCCGGGCCTGGCCACACGTTGGGGACCGTGGGGGTCCCAATCCCCGCACGGTCCCGCCGGCTCCCGCGTCCTGCGGGAGCCGGCATTGCTTTCCATAAGGGAGCTGCTGACATGCAGCTCCCCTATGGAAAAGCAATCTACTGCTTACATTGAAGCGAGAGCAGGTTTCCTGCTCTCGCTTCCAATGAAGCAAAGCAAGTTGCAATGGCAGGACGGGGCCGCGAGGCTCCGTCCTGCCATTGCAAACAGCAGTGTCCCGGGGGTAGGCACCCGGGACACTGCAGGAGCCGGCCCTGGGGGTGGCGGTCCCCAGGGCCGTCAATGGCTCCAGGAGGGGGGCCGCGCGGCCCCCCTCCCATGTCTTTAAAGCCCCGGGGAGGTGGTGATCCCCGGGGCTCGGGGGTCCGTTATGGACCCCCGCATTTACATTATTAGTGCCCTGGGGAGGTGGCGGTCCCCGGGGCGTGTGGGGGGGGCTCGAGCCCCCCCACACAGGAATTTTTTTTTTTTTTTAAAAGATGCCCCGGGGAGGTGGTGGTCCCCGGGGCTGCGGAAGGGCCGAGTGCCCTCCCGCACCATTTTAAATTGAAAGCCCCGGGGGGTGGTGGTCCCCGGGGCTTGGGGGGCCCTTAGAGGCCCCCCAGCATTATTTAAATAAACCCCACATGCACCCGGGACTTGGGCCACCCGGGGGGCAAAATAACATCGAAGCGCGGAAGACCGCGCTTCGATTTTTTTTTTTTATCGGCGGGATCTTTTTTAAAAATGCTTTTTTCTGCCCAGGGGGTCCTTGTGGGACCCCCTGAGCAGACCTAGGGGGTCAGGGTGTTTCTACCCTGCCCCCTTTGTGCGTTTTGCGCACTTGTTTCTGTCCCTCGGTTCTACCGAGGGACAAAATGGCTGCCAACACTTCCTGATTTGGAGTGTTGACAGCCAATTAGCATGCAGCTCGTGATCGGGAGGGTGCGCGAATCCGACGCGCCCATAGATATATATGTGATTTTAATTTTGATTTTCACAGGAACTACTGAACGGATTTACACCATTTAACAAAAAGGGTTCTTTCTGAACCAAGAACTACCTCTTTGCCAAATTTGGTGTAATTCCGTTCAGCAGTTCGGGCTGTAGCCGTGGCTAAAGTTTCCTATGGGAAAATGAATGGCAAAAACACGTTTTGGGACCCCCCTTTTTTCTCGGCCCCCGCTTGACGAATGACCCCGAAACTTTCAGGGTAGGAGCGGACCGGAGCAAGCCATAAAGTTTGAAAATTTTGCATTGATTCGTCAACCGGCGCCAAAGTTATTTCAAATAGAATGTCGCGGATTTCCTATGGAAAATAGGTCCTAACTATAACTATCTACTGGCGACCGCCAGTAGATAATATTGCTTGTTTTTAGATTTGACCTTTAAGACTGCTTTAGTTGTCTCGCACGAACATTTTTTCCCCCAAAAAACATCATACATAATGTACATACACAGAGAGACTATTGGCCATCATGAATAACCCATTGATCCATTGAATTGTCATTCACATTTTGCCACTGCACACTACAGCATGGAGCAGCGAGTCAGCCCACTTTATCTATTGCCCCCCTTGTCTCTGAGTGACTGCACAGAGATTGTGCCCAATGTTCACCTCCACTTTATAAACAGTTCATTTGCCCTCAGAGAGAAAGTGCATTTTTTAATTTTATTTTTTATATCATTCAAGCCAAACAACCGTTTATTTTGCCTACACATTAGGTACTCTGGTAGAGTATGATTTATTTTCTTTCCTTTTTTCCAGTTGCTGTTAAAAATTGTTTAAGTGGCATTGTAGCTCCTTGTAATTTGAGCACTTGGTTGAGTGATGATTTTTTCTTGTCACCTTCACAAACAAATAGTAGTAAAATGCATAGCACAACTGAAAGGCTTCTTTAAAAACACCAGTAAAACAACCTTATCAGTGGATATTTTTTTACATTTAACATTTCTATGCAAGCATATGGTGGCCACATTTAGGTTCTGTTATGGCTAATACTTTGAATACAAAATGCAAAGAAATACTAATAAGATACAAAAACCATTGCAGAGGTATGCCTATGCCAGACCTATTGGCTTCACTATTGCTTGTTTCACTCACGACCAAAGGTTCAGTAAACAGCTAAAGCGGTTTTCAAGCCAGACTTAAAAATGATAATGGCCCATTTAAGATGTCCTTAAAACAATATGATTCATTATGTGCAGCCTTACCTGACACTTTAACAAAGATAGCGCATCATACTAATCAGAGAAACATAATCAAGGGGAGTTCCTCACCTCTTAAAGTAATACTGTTACCTGCTATTCCAATGAAACCTAAATTAGACAAAAGACAAACTTAAGACAGAATTTGAATAGGAAACTGAAAAACAATTCTCATGGTCAGTATACCAGTTGGAAAAGATTTGCCAGAATGTCCATCAAACTTTCAGGGCATACTGTATATTCAGACCTTTTGCAAGTGAAAATAACTGGGACTCCCTGCAAAATTAGTCTAACAATTCTTAGGGCAGGGCAAATATATAATGAAAAGAACTTCCCTAGGCAATTTACAATCTACACAATCAATAGACCATGATATCAGAGGCACATTGATATATTAAACTCAGTGTAACCAAACAGTTATTGTTTAAAAGTTCATAATTTTAATTCACAATTGTTTAAAACATAATGAAACGTAGGATGCACATGTGTGCGTTTCTTAAAATCAAACAATACAAAAACCACATCAAATTACAATATAAACAATCTCGTGAAAGATTCTAAAACACATAAACTTTCCTAAACATAATGTAAAACAAATACACAATACATATAGTACATCAACAGTGGCAGTAAGAGGGATCTTCTTCAACTCCATCTTACTGCCACTGTTGATGTACTATAGGGGTAGTGGTGCTAGTCACTGTTATGTAATAGCGCGTATGCGGATGAACCATGGATGTGTTGTATGTTAGGAATATGGCACATTCCAGCCCTTCACTTTGGAAGCAGGTCAGCGCAGCCAGATGACATCCAGTGCTGCCCTGAGGCAGCAACTGCTTCATGAGGCCCTGTGTGTGCATTCAATTTTTTGAAAGAGCCTCACTAATGCAACACTATGTGAAATGATGTGTCTAAACACCTTGTTGAAGTAAGGGATTCCCTTTCTTTAGTCTGTGTGTCCACAGGCAAATCCAATGGTCATGTGACATGTGATGTATCCCAGGCCTGTGAAACTGAGAAATGTAGTCATATTTTAAACTCGCAAGATCATGTCTACCATGCTACATTACATTACTCATCATATATACACACATGCCCTCCTATGTGCATACCGTTTTGCGATGCACAAACCCCTCTATCAGTACTCTAAGGCTCCAGACTGTGCAGCAAGGTACAGCCTCATACACAAACTACATCTCCCATGACAGCCAACAGCACAATCATCTTGAGAATATTGTGCCTGTCTTGGAGCAATGCTGCACATATTCTGCCAGCACAGGCACTAAACTCTGGACACAAAATCATGTGGAAAATATGTTCTACACTGTCGCCAAGCAGTATGGCATTTCAGTATGGTTAGTCTACCAGTTACACTGTACAGTGCAAGACTCCCACTCCACTCATACCCCTTGTGTACTGTCAACATAGTGGACAAAGTGTACTGCCATGTGTATACTATTATGTCCCACATTGATATCCACTCACTACCCTCCCCATGACAGTACGCATTTAACAACATTGACTCCAACTCTCACAGACAAATATATTTGACTGAAGTGCGCAACTTCACCAGCTACAGCTACAGGTTGTAAAATTAGACATGTATCAGTTCAGAACTGGCAATAGTAGTCAATAGACACAATAGATGAGTGTGAGAGATTTGTCTACTCAATCCAGCGGCATAGCTAGGCACTCTGCCGCCTGTGGCGGTCCCTGCCTGCGGCCGCACTAAAGAGCGGAAGGGAGGTGCTGGCAATAAATTCTGTGCTTGCCGCCCCGCAGGAAACGCATGTAAGAGCGGGGGCGCCACCGCCCCCCCAAAACTTCTGCTGCCCGGGGCGAACTGCCGGCCCCCCCTTGCTATGCCAATGGCTAATTGACTCTCCTTACTTGAGAAAAATCATCACCTTCATGGCATTGGCAATAGTAAGTGAATCACAGAGGACAGCACACCTGTATGTGTAGTACAATTCCTACTTGTGTGTATGCCACACAGTATCATAGCACGTCTCTTGGAGTGTCACATGGCCCTTGAGGACATTGTCGTCTTCCCTATATTAGCATGAGCACGCTGCACACTATCCGCTGTTTTGCACACGTTACTACAAGCGTTTATTTTGCATATGCCTCTGACACTTTCACACAAGAACCTGCAGATGTTTTAACGCTTTGCTTGTTCCTGGGATTTAGTCTGAACATTGTGAACAATGTCGAATAACAATGCCCCTTGTTATTCTGTTCTGGTCAGGCCCTAGCAACTAAGTCTGGGCGGTGAACTCTGCTCGCGGAGTTTGCGGAGTTTTCTGCACTCCGCGTTACGCGGAGCTCAGAAAAACTCTGCTCCGCATAGCGGAGCAGAATTTTTTTCCTCGTTCGCGATCGTCAACATCAAGTTGGCGATCGCGAGCGTGGAAAATCAACCTCCCGGCGAGATTTTTCAACGCGGGCGGTCAGATTTCTCATTGCAAGTGGTCGCGTATGCTCGGGATCGCTCGCATTGAGAAACTGTCTGTTTGCATTGAGAAAGCTGCTGCTCGAGTAAAAATCTACTCGGCAGAAAGGAAGCAGCGCCCGCTTGCGCTGTGCATGTTGCCGTTCCCGATGATTGCACTGTGCAAACAAGCATCTGGCACTGAAAATCATCACGAACAGCATTTATCTAACGCACTCTGCCGCTTGTGGAGCTCTGCGTAGCGCAGCAGAGTTTTTTTTGCACTTCGTGGAGTTCCGCTTAGCGGAACTCCGCAAACTTCACCCAGGCTTACTAGTAACTAAACAAAACATGTAGATGCAGCTGTTGTTTGGGAACACGTACTTTGGTCATATTGGAATACATGGATAGGTAGTACACACTTGGAGAGGGACCTTTCCAGGGAGAAGAGCATGAAGCACCTATGATGTAGATCTACCATCAATAGACTGGGGTACGGGGTCTGCTGATAACTCCCAGAGATCTTCTAATATATAATCATCTTGCTTCTATACAAGGGGAGAGATGTTAGGCTATGCTGTCATTCACTATGACAGCTCCATTTATGAGTTAAGGACTACTTGCTATGCTGACTGTATTTGTATTATGCATTTTTCTGCTTATTGTGGAATGTATACTGCATACTAGAGCACGTTAGTTAAAATAAATATTTTAAACTTGTTCGTGTCTCTGTCAGACCTTATTGTGGACAGGTACAAGAGTATGAGCAAAAGGGTGTGTCTTGCAACCGCGATTCCTTAGAGAGTCGGGAGTGTTGTGTTCTGGGGTGTGTAATCACTTGTTCCTCTGTGAGAGAGTAGGAGGGCAAGTGAAACACTATATCTAGTCGGTCCCAGGATCATGCGGTACTAAGGTGGTAGGATAACTCAGTCCCTACAAAGTAAGGTCCCATAATCCCACACACATTGTTCTGTGCTTGTGCAGAATCCTTGCAACAGCAGTAGGCAAAGTGTATGAGTCATTCAGGACACATAGCAGAATGTACATGAATGTGGGGCCATCCCTTGTCATGACTCTTAACTAATTGTACCCCTCCTGTCTTTGCAGCTGACCAAGGATATGCTCGGCAGCCGTTGGTGATGACTGCTCTTAAAAAACCTCAGATGGAACCACAATGGAGGTATAATTATGCTTTATTCAGGACTCAGTCCATGGTATAGCGGACATTCGGCATACTGAAATCCCGCTTCAAGAGTCAGGATATGTCTGGGGGCCGACTGCGTTACTCGCCACCAATGGAATGCAAAATTATACTTGTTTGCTGCATCTTGCACACAATTTGTGTGTGGACAAATAAACCATAGGCTGATACCAATGAGGAGTAGGAACAGCCGGACGATGAGGATGTGGAAGATGAGCAGCCTCATCAAACTGTACTATCAGTAGCAGCAACACGGCGGAGGGACCATATCATTCACAATTTTTCACTGATACATGAGTGACTTACATCATGTCACAAAATGATGACTACATGAAACTGTGTACATATTTATGTAAATAAACATATGAGCAACACCAGTGTGTATGTATTTTGATTTTGTAGTCACAGTAAACATCAAAACATTCACATCACACCTGCTACTAATTGCCATACAGAAAATGTATGTACCTATGTGTAACAAACAGCATAGAACAACATCTTGTACCAACAAAAGAGTGTGCATGCCAACTACCTGTACCAAATAGTCCTCCATTGCCAACCACAATTAACATGGTGTGGTAAAGTAGACAGTGTGCTATGACTGTGTGTATGTCTCTCCTACTGCTAGCCATTTGTATGGCCTAACACTTGTGGATGATAGTAGAGTCAACTCATAGTATTATGACTGTGAAGTCAGGACTGCACCTGCTGTTTTTGGGCTAGTAAAGAAAGGACTATGTGTCTGTAGTGTCCTGCTTGGGTCAAAGCTGTCCCCAAGCATCAGAGAGAGAAGGTACCTCCCAGAGTCAGTTGGTTGACACCCTATTGCAGCCATAGAGCCATAAAAGCAGAGAAGTTTGCTCCTTTGAGAGACCAGCACCAAGAAGCCTGACAGCTGCTGGATGCTGAGGTGGAGCTTGAGAGTCCCAATCCTCAAAAGTTGTATCTGACTCTGCTGGATTTGGGAGAGTCATCAGAGTGCAGTTTGGCTGCTCAGCATGGAAGTTACTGTAAGTTAAAGGGAACCGCTGGTTTCACTGTAACTGGAGACCAATAAACTACAAGTGGTCGGAACACGCAGATTTTGACTCTGGAAATCCGCAGAGTTACAAAGAATTCCACAAGATTCCCCCAATGGGCGGAAATTGGCAAGCTGCACTGTTCGTGCTGTGATTTAGAGTGAACAGCACCATGCTGCGAGCCAAAGGGCGCAGCTGCTCAAGTTGATTTTGGTACCAGTCACATAGATTTTCTACTCAAGGGGTAGCCTTCTGACTGCGAACGGTAGCAACTGCTCTCTACTGCCCATGTTCAAAAAATCTCGCCGGATGTCCTCCTAGCAACTAGAAATTGCTCTCACCAACTTACCGTACTGGAGCCGTGTGCAAGTAAACATTCCACCATTTGGAGATTGGCAGAATTTGCCTAGAACACAGAAATTCCACCAATTCTGCCGGCAGAATGGAATATTTCACCCACCCCTACAATAATTCATTAGCAACTGGTTTTTGGCTGGACTTCACACAGACTTGAAGGGGCAACGATCCCTGAGGCCTAAGTCATCCCACAGTGTTTGTAGATTGAGGGATGGCCATAGGAAGACCCCTGACACAAGACCCTGCAGGGTTCTGCTCTTGAACAGAACTATGCTTGGAACCATAGAACATTAGTATGTAGTGACTGAGTCATCATACCACCTCAGTATCTATGAGTTTGTGTCCGACTAGCTATAGTGCCTCACTTGCCCTCCTAACCTTACAAGAGAAACTAGTGAATTGGCACCCCAGAACACAACACTCTCAACCCTCTCAGGGATCGTGGTAATAGGACTCACCATTTCACTCGCTCACTCATACTTGTCCACAATATGATAACCAGGAGACACAAAGGAAGCTTAGAATATGTATTTAAACTATTGTGCTGTGAAATGCAGCATACATGCCACAATTAGAAAACAAATGCATACTAAAAATACTTTTAGCGTGGTTAATAATCCGTATATCATGAAAAGCCCTGTCATTTTATAGGATGGAGTAACCTAAACCCCCCTCGCCTGCTACTGAAGCTAAGGGATTATATATCAAAAATCTGTGGGATTACTGGCAGACCCCGTACCTTAGCATTCACAGATGGATGCTCTACATCTAAATAGATGCAGTGCTCTTGTCTCAGAACTCTTGTTCCATGTGTGTGCTTTTGGCTCATGTGCTCATCTATATGACAAGACATGTGTGCACATAAAAACAGCTGCCTTCTTGTGTTATGTCTAGGTGCTAGTGCCTGACCAGAAAGAATAACAAGGGACATTGTTGTTTGAGCTTTTTGGTGGTGTTCAGACTAAATCCCAGGAAAAGAACAGAATGCGAAAACATATGCAGGTTCCATGTGAAAATACAATGTGGCAAAAAAGCAAGAATGTTTATTTAGTAACGTGTGCAAAGGAAAATGAGGCCTACAACGAGCACAGCTAGGCTAAACATTGGGAAAACTACAATGGACCATGCAGGAAACACACAGCACAGTGCCCTTGATCATTTTCAGCATCCTATATCCCTTGCATCAGGACCACTCATTGGTCCTACGTTGATTTATCCATAGACCATGAAATTGGACTGGAGACTGCTTTCACTGCTAGGTAACTGTTTAAGTGGACCACATTAGTCTCTGTGACTAGCCCCCTGCCAGAGTTGGTTTTTACAAGAGTACCCTTAAAGCCGTTTTCAAGATACATGTTGTGGCTAGCCCTAAACCATGAGTCGCAGTAGATTACAATGATTTATTGTGCTAAGTGAAAAGCTGCAATTTATTGTTTGCTAAAAATTCATATCTCTGGAGCCCCAGTGGACTTTTGTCACTGAGATGTCTACAGGGCTGGACAGGGAACCCAAAGCATCCCTGGCAATTTTGTCGGACCAGCTCCTGGGGGGGCTGGAGAGGGTGTGCAAGTGTGAAGCACTGCTTCTTTTTTAACAGGGGGCCAATATTGCAGCACTGCTGCAAAACTAGTGCCTAGTAGCAAAACCAGGCACCACAGTTGTACAACCAGTCGCCACCCTTTCAGCCTCCCTGGGAAATACCTGCTAAGGCCAGTCCTGCCCTGGTTGTCTCTTTAAAAAAAATACAACCTATGTTTCTAAATTGGTGTTGAATTCTTACTGTGCTGCATTTTCTTTTTATTCAACTCTTTTGAGACATCTTCATGCTTTATAGTTGTTCCTTTGATAAAGCCTGACTGCTGTGAGCCACAGTTTCCCAGGACTGAGCTAAGGTTGTACAAATGAACCTGACTGGACCTGATACGGAATCTTAACTACACGGTGAGGTCGCACAGCCACACCATATAATAGACCACTTTCCTCACAGTGTTCTTTAAATAAAAGCATTGAATGTCAAAACCCAGTCTATGAAAAAAAACTCCCTTTCTAGACCCACGCTAAAACTTCATAGCACCGAAATGTCCATCAGAGTGTCAGAGGTAGATTCAAACATGCATACCTTTTGTGGATGGCAAGTTGTACTCAACTAAGTACTATGCTTTGAGAAGGTCATAGTCTGTCTCTATCATGGCATTCTGAGCAGAGGAAATTACAGATAAGGCCATCGTCGTCAGTTAAGTTATTTACAGTACACAGCTCAAACAAAGATCCCAAGGAAACCTGAAGGTGTCTCCTCCCAAAAGTGTGTCTATATCAGATTTAAATATCTGTGAGAAATTGGGTTGCTCATTGACTGAGGAGTGAGCCCTGGTCAAGCAACAGCCACAAACCCTTGCAGGGTGAACCACAAAAAGTCACTAAATTAACCTGTGCTTAATCCTGAGTAGCTTGGCACAAAAAGCAGTCAGTCTTAACTTAGAGGCAATGTGTAAAGTATTTTTGCAGCACACAAACATTAACAAAGTGAAAAAACAACACAAGAAAAATCCTAGACCAATTTAGAAAATTGGTATAAATTGTAATAAATTGTTTGATACCAAAGCGTTAAAAATCCAATCAGTAAAAGCAAAGTTATGAATATTTAAAGTTCCAGTGAAAACTGGCACCTAAAAGATCAAAGCGCCAACCGCAGACATCTAGGCACTCGAGACCTGGTTAAAGTCGAAATATATTGCCGACCGCGATAGAGTGCAGTTTGGATACAAGAAGCAAGTTGGGCCTGGTCAGAGCTTACCTTTGGACTTGGAAGAATTTCTGAGAAAAAGAGTCTGAGAAGGTACAGTTCAGCTGTACAAGGTTGAAGGAGGTGTCTGTCAAGGGAGCATCATGGTAGGATACCGCTGGGTCGGAGCCACGGTGAAGAGTTATACGGACTTAGTCTCTCAAATGGAAGTCAAAAATCTCCAGTGGGACGAGGCAGAGGACTGTAGCAAAAGACAATTCCAGGAGGTTGGCTACACCTGTGGTAAAGGACTGCCGAAAAGGATTTGCTGCTAAGGAGAAGAGCGTAGCGGGAGAAACCTCAAAGTTAATCCAACCAGCGATGCACTTTGGGTGGATAAGCAAGAAGGTTGGTCCCAATTGCCTCCTGGTTCTCAGAGTAGTTTTTAGCTAATCATTTTCGAAGTCCCCACTTTTGAATTTTGGCTATCTGGGCACTTTTAACACCACTTCCAAAGGTGAAGGACTGGAGGGGCACCATTGGAGGGTCAGCACTCACTCAGGCTGGGTCCAGGTGAGGGTTTAAGATGGAGGAAGGTTTCTGCCCCTGTGGCTCTGAAGAGGAGGCCAGCAAACTAGCCCTTGAGAGCCAATCTAGAGTTCCTGGGACAGTTGAAGATACAGTCCTTCTACCCAAGCAGAAGGTAGCAGAGCAGTAGGACAACAGGACAGCAATCCAGCAGGGCAGCGGTCCTTAAGAGCAACAGTCTAGCAGAGTGGCAGTCCTTCCAGCAGCAAAGCAGTCCTTCTTCCTGTCAGAGCATCCGCAGGTCCAGAAGTGTACTGAAGAATGGGTCTGAAAGTCCTATTTGTACACCATGGTGCCCTTCTTCTGGAAGGTGGGAGAAGCTTCTGGAAAAGTTCTTTGAAGAACATGGAATTTCCTGACTCCCCTGCCCCAGCTTTAAGCTGGCAGCAGGGACAATGTGGGGTCGATAGGCATTTTTGCGAAGGCTGAGCACAGGCTATTCAGTTGCAAGTGGGGCTGTGCTCAGCTCCGCCCCCATCCTGCCAGTGGATGGCCCATCAGGAGTTTTGCCAAGGGGTATGGCACCATTGTGGCTATCCCTCTATTGTGTGACTATCTGGGAGGAATTCACAAAGTCTGTCAGTTTCACTCAATCATGTGACCCAAGACAGGCTACAGCCACAAAAGGGCTGAGGGCAGAAAAATGCCAACTTTTTAAATGCAAAAAGAACAATTGATGGACAGAATGCTGAACAATGTCATACATTGACCCGAGTACAGAGATCTGGGCCTACATCCATCATTTTTTTGCTCCCCAAGCCATTCCAGTTTAGACCCATCCATATGCAAATTGACCCTGTTCCCCATGGGAACAGTCCAGCCAAAACTGCCAGGCCAGGTTGTCCCTGGACTGGAAACAAGCATCCTAGGACCGGTATCGGGTTATCACCCCTCATCAGCCAGGCTAGCTTGACTCCAGTGGCATGGAGAGCAGGGGACCCGCGTCTGGGCATACCCATCTCACTCAGGGTGACAAATGCAAAAAGAACAATTGATGGACAGAATGCTGAACAATGTGTTACATTCACCCCAGTACAGAGATCTGGGCCTAAATCCATTGGGGCAGATTTACAAGCCCCTTGCATCACTTTTACGCTGCCGTTGTGTCACTTTTGTGACGCAACAGCAGCGTAAAAAATGTGGCAAATTTACAACGTGACGCATCTAGGGAGATGCGTCACATTGTAAAGCCCTGCGTGACATTATACCTGCATCAGGTATAATGTATGCAGGGTAGGCGTTCCCAAGCAGGAAAACCTCATAAAAGTGACGCAGTGAAATCTACACGATTTCACTGCGTGACTTTTAGGACACCACTACGTCAAAACCTTACGCCTGCTTGAAGCAGGCGTAAGGAGTGATGCAGTGTATTGGGAATAGGCCGCAACACGCATTGCTGGAGTTGCGTTGTGCTTGCAACACGACTCCAACAATGCGTGACTTTTCCGCCAACAAATGCGTCAGATTTCTGACGCATCAGTCAATCCTTGCGCCATAGTGCGCCATATTATAAATACGGCGCATCTATAGTGGCTCAAGGGTTTGTCACGTAAGCGCAGGGAAACTGATGCATCTATACAGATGCGTCAGTTTCTTGTAAATCTGCCCCATTGTTTTTTGCTCCCCATTCCGTTCCAGTTTAGACCCATCCATATGCAAATCAGTCTTGACCCTGTTCCCCAAATGGCATTTCTCAAATTGTAATCAAAAATCCAACTTTGACATTACATAGGGTATTTGACTACAATTCACTTCAATTCCAAAGACACCAATCATGATGTAGCTACTTGCTCCCAATTGGAAATCACAACTCATTAAATGAAATAAAAAATCCCCAATGTTATCCTATGGGAAGGGTAGGCCACAGAGTAGTGAAAATTGAATTTAGGAGTTTTTTTACTGCCAGGACATGTATATCCTAAAAGTGAATGTCCAACCTTTTCATTTCACAGCACGTATAAGGGAGTTTAAGGCTTGGCAAGGGAGTGTAAATACTAAATCAACATGGCAGTTTAAAACTGCATTCAGGTGCAGTGGCAGGCCCGGGACATGTTTTAAGGTACTACTTAAGAGGGTGGTACAATAAGTGCTGCAGGCCCATTGGTAGCTTTTTATTTACAGGCCCTGGATATATGGTATACTATTCTACAAGGGGCATTTAAGTAAATTAAATATGCCAATCAGGTGTAAGCCAATCAAACCATGCTTAGGGGAGTGAGCACAAGCACTTTAGCAGTGGTTAGCAGGGGTAAAGTGCACTGAGTCCTAAGGCAAACAAAAATGGATTTCAGCAAAAATTGGATGTAAGAAGGCAAAACATTTGTGGGAAGACTGCAGTGTTGGCTGTGCAATGTGCGTCTGCTTCAGTTAATGTGGCAATTACAAACTTTCAATGCATTGCAAACTGAGTACAAGGTGTGTTTCTCTGCACCCACCCAGTCATCTCTTAGTACTTCACTCCTTTATTCTTTCCTAAGTTCTGTCCCAGCCTACCAAAAAATTAAAAAATCTATTCTCGGCATGTGCCATATTTTTATGGCCATGTGAGGTGATTCATAGATATATATCATCGTTTCCATAACAGATTGGTTCACTGAAAGAATATCGACCACAAAAATATAGATGTTAAAACAATTGAGGTAAAAATATAGAATGCAAAAATATCGACTCCCTATACTTAAAGAGGTAAGTACAAAAATATCGAAACAAAAATATAGTTTACAATAATATAGTTGTATTAAATATAAAATGTAAACTATATATAATTTAAAATATTTTAAAAAACATAAATTAAATACTAACTTTAATATATAAACAGGGGGAGTGGCTTGGAAATATGGCCGAGTAGACGTGCTCTGAAAGAGCTCCGTCCAACGGCCCAAACTTAATCAAGATCCTGCGGTATCCTGGCTCCTGAATTCACACCAAACGACCTCCCCAGACCCGTGAGCTTCCCCGCTGCAATACTGTCGCGGGGGTGAGGCGCGGGCCCCTCGACGGCGAAACCGGAGCTTCACATCGGGAGACAGCCCCTGCGCCATCTTGTCTCTGACCCGGCAGACGCTGGGCCTGAGGAGCTTTTGGTTCCCGGCCGCACAGAGAAATCGCCAATTGCAACCCGGCGTCCGTGGAGAAGACCCAGAGCGGAGCCCGGACCGGCCGAGACTGGCGAACGGTTGACCCGTGTTGCTGGGGGGAAGGGCAGCCCTCCTGCTGCCTGCAGTGTGACTGCCTTGGCGGGGTGGCAGCATCTACAGAGGCCCAGACCTGGTTGGCGCGGTTGTGCTCATCCGGCCTGGCAGATACAGATGAGAGGAACAGACCCTGAAAAGAAAGGGAGTGATCTAGGGCCCGTGTCTGCGCTTGAGGCCAGGGGCAGGATTAACTCCCTGGAGATTAAAGATGGATGTTGACACGGACTGATTAAGAGTTGGAGCTTTGGGGAACATGATAGACCTGGCCCTAGGCGCATGCAGCCCGAGTTAAGATTTGCAGTCCCACGCATATCTGGCCTGTGAGGGGGATCTCCGCACGCTAGGGGAGGCTGCCCCCCTACTGGACTTGCAGCAGCTGGGGAGAGTCACTTCTGGTATTCTTCTGACGAAGCAGGGGTAAACAGGACACGCTATGTTGCAGTTAACTGGGCAATATGGGGAAATTCCAACCGACGAAATCACAATCAAACAAGATATCAAACTATGCCCAACCGCTACCCCATGGCCTGGAGAACAGAAATGAAGGTCAGGAAAGGGACAAGGACATTCCTGAGGGAGCGGTGGAGGATCCCCCGACGCTGTCCGATGTAATTCACGCTGTACAGCCGACAAGGGATGAGATGGTTAGAAAGATTGATGCGGTGGCCGTAGATGTCAACTTACTGAGATGTGATCTCAGGAAGGTCTCGGACAGAGTGACGGCCACAGAAGAAGATACCGCTGCACTGAAAAGAACAAGTCAGGAACCTTAGTGCCTCGGTGGTGGAGCTGAAATGACAGGTGATTAAACTTGACGATCGAGCGGAGGATTCAGAAGGGTGGTTGCGGGGAGGGAACCTCAGATTTATCGGGTTTCCAGAAAAAGCAGAAGGCGCTGCTGTGGATCTGTTTCTGGAGGACTGGATCACTTGGGAAATTGCTCCTAAACAGTTATCGAAGTTCTTCAGCGTTGAACGAGCGCACAGAGCGTTGGCGGCCCCCCCGAGACCTGGGGCGCCCCCGCGAGCCATCATCGCAAAGTTATTTAACTTTAGGGACAGGAATATTTTGCTCCAGCTCTCTCGCAGCAGACGACGGTTCTTTTTTGAGGGACACTCCATCACAGTGTACCCGGATTACACGCAAAGGGTCCAGGAACAGAGGAAGTCTTTCATCACAGTAAAACGACGGCTCAGGGACTTGAACCTAAAATATAGCCTTATGTTCCCGGCAAAACTTCGGGTGGAGAGTGAAGGCCGTACCTTGTTTTTTTTCTCTGCAGAGGAAGCACGAGACTGGATGGATGCCAGAGCTCCAGATGGGAGATGCCTAGTGCCTTCCACGAGTTTCCCCGGGACGCCTTCCTCGCAATCCTCTGTGAGGAGTCGCAGACAGCCCACGCGGCAGAAGCAGCCCAAGAGAACGATGAGTCTGGGTCGGATTACAGTCCTTCATGATGGCACATTGCAGGCGTCAGACTCTGAGGTTGTCCCGGATTCAGTAGAGGCGGCGACAAACGTGACACGAGAGAAGGAGGGACTGGGCAGTGGCCATGAGTGACTGTATTTGTTGAACACCACTGGCTGACCTGTACAGATAAGTTGTTACTTGTGTGATTGGTAGAACGAGGTCACCAGAACTGGGTTTGAGTATTTGTTGTTGAACATCCCGGGAGGCTCACATTTCTGAACGAGGGTTAGTTTGTTGACCTTTGGAGTATAGGCCTATTTCCTGTTTCACCCTAGACTTTCATTGTGTTATGGGTCCTAAGGTATATTAATATGTTTGTGGTTTGGGAGCGAGGGCGGCCACTGACCTAGCAATGCCCCCACTAGAGACCAGGTCCGTCCGGGAAGCTTGAGAGTAATCTCGTGCCCTGACGTTATCTGTTCTCTTGCATAGCATTTCATGAATATCCCCGTTGGCATCTCGGACCGGACTAGATCGGGATGTGACCCTCGGTCTCATGCCCAGACATTGGAGAGCTTGAGGGAGGGGAGTGGGGGTATGGGGCGGTATGTATGGTCTCTTATAGGACTTGTACGATGCATATACGAATCCAGACTGCTGCCCGTGGGTGGGGTATGGGTAAATCACACTTTAGTTGTTATAGTTTGGTTTGATAATTGGGGAAGTTTTAGGGTCACAAAAGGTTACGTCATGATGCCCGGATCCTGGAACAGACAGGTGCAATACACTGACATGGACAGGGCACAGGTCATAGGCTCATGGATACACTGCTATGGCCGCTCAAACGTTAAAGGTCCTTAACTGGAATGTCAGGGGAATGGCGGTTTTCGACAAGCGTCGCAGGATACATGCCTTCCTGGAGAGATATAGGGTTGCTATTGCGGGACTGCAAGAGACACACATATGGGGGAATTCCAGAACGAGCCTACGCAAACGCTGGAGGGGACAGATATACGCCACCTCTTATTCCGGTTTTGCACGAGGGGCCTAGTGTGGGTGGCACCAGGGGTCCCATTCCAACACGTTCACCATGTTTTGGACCCTGAAGGGCAGTATGTAATACTGTTTGGGAGGTGGGAAGGACGGGAACTATGCATAATTAATGTTTACGCACCCAATTTGGACTGTCCCGATTTCTACCCGGCGGTCCTAAAAGCAGCGACACCGTACATGGGGGCTGAGATCCTCCTTTTCGGAGACTTTAATTGTATATTTGATGGGATCCTAGACAGAGAGCCCCCTAGAGAGCACACAAAACCCCGTATGGTGAACTCCCTCATGGGTATTTTACAGGGTATGCAGCTGAGGGATGAGTGGAGAGCACGTAACCCTGCCACTAAAGAGTTCTCTTGCTTTAACCCCGCAGCTAACACCTTCTTCCGCATTGACTGCTGTTACCTCTCGCCCGGCATTTCGGCCGCAAAAGAGACCGTTTCTTACTTACCACGCTACTTATCCGACCATGCACCATTGCTGCTGACTCTGATCAGCGGACTGAGACGGCCGTCCATTCCGCTCTGGCGGCTCCGTGTGGAAGCCCTTGCGGACCCCCATATGTGCAGACTGTGACGGAGGCTCTACAACATTACTTTGCTGAAAATTGGGGGTCCACTGCCACTAGATCCAACTAGTGGGAGGCTATGAAAGTCGTTATCAGGGGGGTTTGCATAAGAACTACTCACGGGGTCCAACGGCAACTATATGCCGACATTGACATTTTAGAAAAGAGACTAAAGACCCTAGAGAGCACGCTTCATAAAACACCGACAGATGGGGCGGAGTGGACGCGAGTTCGGGGGGAGTTACTCGAGGCCTGGTCTCGGTTAGAAAAACATCAATACACTACCTATAGGCAGAGGCTATATATGGAGGGGGATAGATCGTGAGCACTATTGGCACGATTGATTCGCACGGAGACAGAACCGACACCGGTGTTGCAGCTGCATAACACTGAGGGAGATGTCCTGCATACACAAAACGCAATTCTTGCAGAATTTGTGACTCATCTACGACAGACATGCTCGACTAGTACCCGTGTCGGCCTGCATACACTACAAGACTACTTTAACGATATAACGCTTCCCAACCTAGAGGAGGAAGACACAGAGACCCTGGGGAGACCACTGACTAGGGAAGAAGTTTTAGCAGCAATTAAAAAACTAAAGTCGGAGAAGTGTCCGGGAAGCGATGGCCTCCCAGCCGAATTTTATAAAACGTTTGCTACCCAGTTAGTTGATCACCTCTTAGAGGTATTTAGCGAGGCATTGTTCATAAGGGAGCTCCATGGTACCATGATGGAGGCGCTAGTGTCCATGATCCTCAAACCAGACAGGGATCCCCTGTCCCCGGGCTCCTATCGGCCCATTTCTCTTTTAAATATCGATGAGAAGATACTGAGTGGAGTACTGGCGGCACGACTCCTCCTATACATGACCCGTTTGGTCCACCCGGACCAGGCCGGGTTTATTCCCGGCTGGAATACCACACATAACTTACGGCGACTAGCACAAGTATGGCATGCACCGGAATTACGGGAGGCGGATTGGGCCCTATGTTTCCTAGACATACGACAAGCCTTCGACTCTGTTGAGTGGGATTACATCTGGGCGGTACTTGAGCGCATGGGACTGGGGGACAACTATCTGAGCTGGTTGAAACTGCTCTACGTTAAACCAACTGCCCGAGTCCGCCTGCGCCACCAGGTATCGGATAGTTTGGAGCTTCAGAGAGGTACTCGGCAGGGCTGCCCCCTGTCGCCGCTCCTTTTCGCTCTTGCGATGGAGCCTCTGGCAATTACACTCAGGGGTAAGATGGGACGGTGGGGTATTCAGCTGTGTCCGACGGTACATGTGGTGTCGATGTATGACGACGATACTTTAGTGTATCTTCGCCATCCGGGGGAGGCGGTTCCGGTATTCCTCGAGGAGCTGACTGGCTTTGGCGAGATATCCGGACTTTGCCTTAATCCGGGAAAGTCTAAACTCTTCCCCATGGGCAGTCTGAGACATGTCGAGGAGGGTGAGTTACCCACTGTGGGGATGGCCTGGATTAAAGATATGGTGCGTTACCGGGGGGTTAGGCTGGCACACACATCGGGGACCTATTTGGAGCGGAATATGGGAAAATGTGTGGAGGGCATTCGTAAGTCAGTCGAGTTCTGGCGAGATCTGCCCTTATCCCTGATGGGGCGGGTTGCCCTGATAAAAATGGTGGTCGGACCATCTGCGAGTCAGCAGCAGGACGCCACGCCTACAATGTTGTAACTCTCTTTCCTTAGTGGCCATCTGTTCGGGAGGATTGATTATATTAGTGAGCTTTGGATGTCTACAATACCTTTTTAAGATTTACTAAGAAGATCGAGTTACCCGTTGTATTTATCCCTTTACTGGAATCTTCCGTTCTAGAGACCTACACGAAGCATTTGTTTGGAGATTCCTGAATTGGCAGATTATTATTTCATCCTTACTGAAACTCGAGCTCCGCCAGAAAGCACTTTATCTTGTTTTCTCCGAGTCGTTATAGAGTTTTTTTCAGTTACACAGCACGTTTTTGACAGGCCCCATCGCTAACTTTTTCTTAAAGTTACATATGCGCCCTGAAGAAGGTGATACCCAGAGAAAGGGGTTGTCTCACCGAAACGCGCGTCGGCGCTTGAATAGTTCCTTTCTAGGATTATTATGTCCCTACTATGTTGGATCACTGATTAATATATTTATATACTATTGTTCTATGTTGCATTTTTTGTATCTTTTGATATCAAACCATAAATTAATTTTTTGAATTCTGTGAGATCCTTGATTAAGACTGGCTCTTGGGCTAATCTGTTTTATATTAATGCCCTATGGTAACTTGAATTTTTAGCATTTTTTCAGATATATTTGGTATGCCTTTATATGTGGTATGAGTGAGGACGATTGTGTATGATTTTGTATGCATGTTGGGAGTCGTGGATGAGAAATGGGGTCTGTTTTCTTTATGTTTTCTTTATGATTTTTTCATGATATGATATTTATTTGTGATAGATTAATGTGTTTAAAATGAATCAATGTGTTCAAAATGAATAAATAAAATAAAATTATGTTTAATTCAACTTTTCAGTGGTGAAGAATTTGGTCATTTGGGTCTAGCCAGAGTGGTCTATTAATAGTTGATGTACAGCTTTTCTTATAGTACCTAGGTAGGGACTTTTGTTTGTATATTCAGTTTGAATTCCTCGAGGAGCTGACTGGCTTTGGCGAGATATCCGGACTTTGCCTTAATCCGGGAAAGTCTAAACTCTTCCTTCCTGCCGCATTGCCTATATGTTATGCAGGGTTCCCTTTACCACATACCATGGACATATTTCCGCCAGTTGGATCGTCTACTGATCGAGTTACTATGGGGGACCAAAAGGAAAAGGGTGAAATTAGACACACTACAGAGGACATGGGAGCGGGGAGGACTTGAGGTCCCTCGACTGAATTTTTATTATATGGCGACACAGCTGCAACATGCAGTGCAGTGGCTCGACGAGAATGATAACTGGGAGAGGAGGCTATTGCTGGGCACTCATTGGGGGGTCGTGCTCCCTGAACTTCTCATGATGGGATCGCGGGTACCCAAACGATTTCCATATATTATCAGGCATGTGGCCTTAGCCTGGGAATCTGCAATCAGAAACGTGGTGCGCCATGCACCCTATGCCCCGGAGGCCCCGCTGTGGGCCGTGGTACCGTTCAAACAAATAAGCCAAACTATTCCACTATTAGATGGATAGAGGGTGGTTGTTGCACAATGGGGGACCTCTACTCGGGTCAACGATTCCTTACTAGAGAGGATGCAGAGTCAATGTTCGAACTAGGTAGGGGTCAATACCTTCAATACGCTAAGGTCTCGGCTGTGGCACGGGAGTTGTGGCCTGCATTCCCGGAGGAGCCACCCACTACTGCCACCCTTCAGGCCCTAATGACTTTGTCGGGGGGTCTCAGGCTGGTGTCTCACATTTACAGGGCACTACGGGACGATCTAGACACGCACCCACTTCCGGTCCAGGCCAAATGGGACGTAGAACTGGAGGAACCCCTAACGGACTCTGACTGGAAAAAGGTACATGAAGGGGTTAAGAAGATTAGTAACAAAACTAGATTCAGACTAACCCAGTTTAATATTGTTCAACAAACCTACCTGACCCCACGTGTGCTTCATAAAATGTACCCCGATCGCTCCACACATTGCCCCAGGTGTGGTTCCAACAAGGCTCAATTCTTACATATGATATGGGACTGTTCGGAGATACAACTTTTTTGGAGGTCGATACTGGAGCGCCTACGACTAGTAACGGGGTGGACGCTTCTCCAGTCCATCAGAGAAATACTCTTGGGTCTCCTTCCTCACCCCAAAGGGAAAAAGCTCACACGCAGATTCCTCCAGTTAGGGTTGGTGCTAGCAAAGAGGCGGATCGCAATCAGCTGGATGGCTCCCAAGCCCCCCACAGTGGAGTATTGGGCCAAAGACTTGAGGGAATGGGCGACAGCGGAGTTAATCCAAATGAAACGAGTCCGCAGGGACGAAAAATTGGAGGACGATGCGAGGGCATGGTACCTAATGATCTCGGAGATCCCTGTGGGGGAGGCCCCTACCACACAAAGGTCGGAGGGAATCTTACCTGACAGAGAAGGATCGGAGGAGGGGAAGAGAAGGGAGGACAATCCTAGCCCTCGAACAGTGTAGAACACCTGATAAACATAGGGGCATATTAGCAAGACCCACGTTAAAATTATCGCCGTTTTAGCGGCAGGAAACTGCCGCTAAAACGGCGATAATGGGCTTGCTAATATGCGTTATGGAATTCAATAGAAGCCCAGGTTAGATGTGCAGGACATCTAACCTGGGCTTCTATTGAATTCTATAACGCATATTAGCAAGCCCATTATCGCCGCTTTAGCGGCAGTTTCCTGCCGCTAAAACGGCGATAATTTTAACGTGGTCTTGCTAATATGCCCCATAGTCCTAGATAATTGATACATGGCAGAAGACGACAGATCTTATGTTCGTGACCCGGGGGAGGGTGGGGGGGTTAAGTTAGGAATTTAATGCTTAAGTTTTGTTTTTGTGCACCATTTGTTCGAAGCTGGTCGCAGTACTAAGTGTACTAATGCAGATTGTTTATATTACTGTATTCCTCTTTGACAGGACTGTCTTGGTTCTTACGATGTTTCTTTTTCCCGAGTTTATTTGTAAATGTGCAGATTGATCTGTTCACGCTGTACTGTGACATCGGACGATACCACTGTACTGTGATTCTGTTGTAAGTGCACTGGTTTTGAGATCCTGATTGACTATAAAATCGTAATAAAGATTTTATATAAAAAAAAACTTTAATTTATAAACAAATAAACTTCTTTTAAAAAATGTAAACACACACACACATATATATGAAAAGAAACTGTAGTGAAGTGTCGTCCTTAAAGGACGTTCAAACTAAACTTACATAGAGATTTTTAGAGGGAGGCTACAGTCCCCATCTGTTGAAACAAGCCCAAAGTAAAGTAAATGATACCACAAGGGATTCATTACTTTTTCCTGAAAATACATCAAAGAGCAAGAAAGATGTGAACGATGTGCGAATGATCACGGGGTACAACACCTATCATATCAAGGTGAGAGCTTGCATGAATAGACATTGGCACCTGGTTAAAAGTGACCCTATATTGGGCAGTGTAATTTCACGAAAACCCTTACTTAAATTTAGAAGGGCTAAGTCAATGAGGCAGCAATTGGTGGTGAATAGCCCGGAGGTCACTGAAAAGGAGGGATGGTTGAAGGCGAATCTGGGTTTCGTCAAATGCCATAAATGAAAGGTATGCCAGCATGGCATAAATAAGACAGAAATCCAATCTCTCCTTCTTAGCAAATCCTGGACAATCCGTTGCGCATTCAACTGCAGAAGTGAGTTTGTTGTTTATGTTTTGCAATGTTCATGTCCGAAACTCTGTGTAGGAAGCACTATACATATGGTGCATGTCAGAATTCTCCAACATCTGATGGCAGTTAAGAATAATGATAAGATATATCCCGTTGCTAGGCATATCAATGAGGGACATGGTGGAGATATCAATGAACTTTCTTTTATGTGATCAACTCCGTCTCCAAGAATAGAAGAGGGGTAATCGAGAGCTGAAACTGAGACAGATGGAATCGAGATACATTATAATGTTGAATACTAAGATCCCCCATGGCCTCAATTCTGAAGAGGATCTATTTGTTCATATTCATAGTTAGGGAAGAGCAAGTGAGAGTCCGGTTTTGATTTGGGTGGAATTAGGAAAGAGAATTAGTAAATGTCCAGGTTGATGAATTTGAATGCAATATTACTTAATAATTCGGTCAATTTATTGTGTATGTTTTTATTAGCACAGCTCAAGGGGAAGGAGTTAGAGTGAAGTATCTGTACTGTAGAGTAGCAGTCAAGCACGACCAACGAAGGAATAACATTGATGAGTGAAATATTCTTGGAGATTTTAACAAATTGTTTAGGAATTTTTTAATACAATTAATCAAAGGGGGGGAGTATTTAAACAGTTTGAATGTAAGATCATTTTGATACTCAGAGACAGAGATGGATTTCAGTGATAACAGAATTTGCACACTTAAGCACTTGCACATACGTAAGAATCATAAGATATGAATAAAGCACTTGCACTTTGTATTTTACTGTAAATAAGATTTTAGGAATTTTTGGGTGCAATATTACAAACTGTGATGAAAGACCAAACCTGTGAGCATAAGAAAACAAACTGTCACCCCGAGAGCACACCTACATTTTCAATCAGGTCCAGTGTGAAGCAGTAGTACTTGGATTATTGTATACACTAAGTGTACACTAAGGGGTATATTCACATGAACGTGTGATAACTACCGCAAGAGTAGCGTAACGCAACTTTCAATATCGCAGCCTAACGCTGGAAAATAAGCCTGTGTCAACGTGGAATTCACAACAAGGCGGTAGCATGCGATAATCACCAGATAACGCGTCAAATGTCAGCGTGAAAATCAATGCCACACACAAATAATGCGAAACGCGAACACGAGAAATCATGCGATGAGGCCAATCGCGGTACAAAAAGTAGCGAAAAGCAGCCACAGGTTTGCAAATCCCACGCGTCTGGTGGGAAATTGCACCATAAAAACCACAGAAACAACACACCAGAAACAAGCCAAAGCACGTAGAAACATCCATGCACCCTGACCCAGTGCAGAGGACAACGCGAACCCCACAACCCCCACAGACCACCAGCAAAGAACAATGGGGTCGGGGAAGGCCAAGGAGATAAGGGAGAAGAAGACGGGGTGCAGACCACACGAAAACAAGACCAGCGCCACGGAGGCACAGAACACTACCAGCAACTGACCCACAAACAGACCACCTGGAATGCAGTCGGAGTGCCCAGGAGGCCAATCTAGGAGGCCAAGAGGCGCCGCCAGGGTGTGGCAACCTAAACCAGGCTCAAACCCGCTGCCAACAGGAAGGCAGCAACGGCGACAGGAGGTGGCAGTCCAGCGCCACAGGAGGAGCTGGAGGAAACACAGGCCACAGTCATCAGTGTGGAGATGGTGCAAGGAGGTGGGAGTACGGACATAGTCCAACAGGACCCGACACAACAACAACAGGGTGAGGATCCAACAAGGACTGGGGGGACGGGGGGTGATGGGCACAATGGCACACATGCACAACGAGGTGTAGCACACTGCACACCCACAATTACCCAGGGACATGTCCCCCATCCCCGTGGCACACTGCAGTACACACACATAGCAATCACAGCACATACCATGACAAAGTGGCACAAAGTGCAACACCCACATTGCAGAACAGGGGACACAACTGGGTCCGCCCAGGCGCAGAAACAGAACAATCACATTGGACAGAGCAGGGAACCCTGAGATGCATATCTACGGCTACAACCCCACAGCAGCCATGTAGGCCAAATGTCCACTGTCCCAACTCAAATAGCCACCACCGCCCAAACAGTCACAATGACATTGTCACACATGTCGACAAGAACAAGGCGCCAACACAATGCCAACATGCACCTCCCCTTCACAATGCAGAGGGACAAACAACACCTCCAGCAGGTCAGAACAGACAACCCATCAGTGATGCCGGAGACGAACACCACACCTTCGACACCGACGCCCTACAACAGCCCATGCACATCCCACACAACCCACCACCAGGACCAGGGCAGACAAGCCACTCAGAGGAGAACCCAGCCCCTGCAACAGACCACACAGCATGAAGCACCCGCAATCACGGCTGGCTCACAACACTTCACCGACTCACATATGGCACCCCAATTCCAGGTGTCAGAACGCCAAAAGGAGGTGGCCCAACAGGTGCGGGAGTTGCCTAACCCATGGAAGGCGAACTAGAACACATACGTGGGTGTCCAATACCCTTTAGGGACCACCTACACCCCACAAAGGAGACCCACACTGCCATAGAGACACATGCAGATGCACATACCCAGTACAGACCAATGCCCAGGGGCACGCACATATCAGTCACACACCCATGTTGGCTCTGCGTACAACGGCACAGTCCACTCCCCTTACGAATTGAGTGGGTGATGACAAAGCTACAAGTCCAGGTTCTAGCCCGCTGCCTGCGGTGACATGTCTGCATCCGCTGTACACAGCACAATGTAATGTCGTAGGGCCCAGGGCCCCCAAGCACACAACAAGACCACAGGGACACATGCACATATCATGTTGAACTGGCTACGGGCACGTGCGCCCGGCCCCTTTATTGGCAGGGCCACATGTACAGTGACGCCTGTGCTGGATGTGTGTGGGGTGAGTATAAGCCAGCCCGCACGGAGTGCTTGGTGCTGGCAACAACCTGAACAGTGGACACCAGTGTAATGGAAACAGAAAACACCAGCATAACAGAGTCAACTGCAGAGCAACATGGAGGGATCCGGAGTGAGGACAGAGGTTACCCAATATTCAGTCAGGAGGTTCTGTGAGTTGCAGTGCACTGAGGTAGGGGCACTAGAGAAGAGCGCGCTCATGTGAAGGAATTGCTAGGATTGTGTACCCTCTGGTTAGTCCTGATGCAGATGCAGTGAGGTGTGTTACATCTGCATCAACTTCCTCATCAACGTCCCAGCTCTCCCACACTGCCTGAGGTGACAGTTGCGTATGCAGTCCACAGCGCAATACCCAGTAATAGTTCTGGGTGTGTAGCTTGACTACCACCACCAGTCTGCATTCCTGCCTTGGTGCTGTTGCCTCCTGCCCTCCCATTGCCTGTGTCTTCTCCCGTCCGCACACATGACACATCTTCCTCATCATTGTCCCAGGTCTTCCCCACTGCATGAGGTGACATTGCTGCGCAACCTCACAACAGCACAAAACTCGATCAGTAACGGACAATGGCTTGCGGTGCACTGAGTCACTGGCACCTGGAGTGCTGAGCAGGGTATCAGGACGATGATGGCATCCACGACAGGTCTGAGCAACTCCGTAGGGCTGCCAGGACCACCGTTTCGACTCTGGCAGTTGGCGGTTGGAGGTGGTTCCTTGCCGTGGTGGCGTGTGCCTCCTGCGGTGATGCGACGTCCGGGCCGGTCAAGACTCGATGCTATGTGTGGGCCCTGGTGGCCCGCAGTTGAGGCCGGAGGATGCAGACAGGCCAGGGCCACAGACACATGGCATTGATGACCCCAAGACCATCGCTACAGAGGCCATTCAATGTCTCAGGTGAAGGGGTCCCAGGCCTGGGCAGCACAGAGTCAGTGGCCCCGGATGCAGTGCGGCTGGCACAGGCACCCAGCCACGGGACGGTGACTTGCGGTGCAGTCAGATGGGCCATGCGACCTGAGCGGGTCCCCATCAATGTCCGAGGTGTATGTTGCGGAGTGTTGCGGGGGACAGTGGAAGGTGTCCTGCAGGGCATGATGCGGAAGGTCTGATGTTATCCGGAAGCAGCAAATTGAGGAGTGGAAAGCGCAACCCTCGTTGTCACCAACAATTCGGGATCAGCTACATGAGGATGAAAACTAGCCCCTATTCCATTGACACAAGCGCCACCAATGTACGACCACTGAGTGTCCATGAATGTCGGGGAACACACTTAGTGGCACAGGTGCTCAGAGGAGATGCAGTCTGCGATGATGCCGGTACACAGATGTGAACTCCAACATTGCCAAATCAAGACTCTGTGACCTACTGGACCGCAGTGTAGGCCGGAGGCAGCGGTCAGCAGTGGCCCACAGCTATGTGTCGTTGGCTTGCGAGGCACTGAGTTAGTGACACAGTGGCAATTGTCAGTAGTGTTCAATCACCTCCGTAACGATGATCCTGTTCCTTCCGGACTGCAACGCGTCATCCTCTTACGCCTCTCCGTGCGTGTGATGAAATTTATTCTGCATTTTGAATTACCTATGTTCAGTTCCAAATCTGTGACCCCACTCGTGCGCAGCATAGGCCGAGGGCAGTAGTCCGGTAGGCCCACAGACACGTGTGGTTGTGATGCCATGCACAGACTTGTTGCCACCACATCGAAGGGTGTATAGTGAATTGTTCACTGCCTTAAATGATGTTCACTGCCATGGTGTAATCAAGACTCAGTTCCAAATGTGTGACCTACCTGACCGTGGTGTAGGCCTGAGGCAGCGGTCAGCACGGCCCATTCACCTAGTGTTGCCGGCATAGTTTGGATGGCCCCAACGGCCTGCGTTGTTCAGGTTCAGTGGCACCACGTGTAGCCGGCTGGCGTTGAACAGGGTTAGTGGCACCACGTGTAGCCGGCTGGCGTTGAACAGGGTTAGTGGCACCACATGTAGCCGGCTGGCGTTGAACAGGGTTAGTGGCACCACATGTAGCCGGCTGGCGTTGAACAGGGTTAGTGGCACCACGTGTAGCCGGCTGGTGTTGAACAGGGTTAGTGGCACCACGTGTAGCCGGCTGGCCTTGAACAGGGTTAGTGGCACCACGTGTCGCAAGATGCCCATATGGAACTATGCCTAACTGATCGGGGGGGGTCTGGTGCTGTGGCCGCTGGCCCGGATTTGGGGTCACTGCCATTCATGACTCAGAACACAGTTTCACATATGGGACCTACTGGTCCGAAGAGTAGGCCGTAGGGGGCAGTAGAGTTCGTCAACGAGAATGGACTGAAGCGGGCCTGTGTCGTGGAGGCCATGGTGGTCTGAGCTGACTGCCAAGGTCGCGGGACTTAGGCTTGGAGCTTGCGCCGGCACGTGGTGGGCCCTCCTTGACACACGCCGGTGTCGGCAGGAGATCAGTGTGGCCTGGCTGCGCAGGGGTGGGTCTGACGGGTTCGTGGTCCAGGTTGCCGGGGTCCGGCAGGCGCACAGCATCGCAGGCAACTCCGCTCACGAGGATGGCCTCGTGGCGGGGTGGGAGACGCCGCCCTGGCAGAGACGTTGGTCTTTCCGGAAGAGGACCATGCCCAGGCCTACGTGCTTTTTATTCACACCCCTACGCTGGCGTGGCGTATGCCGGGCCATCCCACTCCGGTGACGCTTAGGGGGGCGTAACAGGCAACAGTTCCGCGAGGTCCCCCACTGGCTGTGGTGACATGGTGGCGTCCACTGTCCACTACACTCCATACACCAGCGGTGTATGTCGCCATGGATATGGGTGTGTTCTGCATACTGCGGTCTGTCCAGCACATCTCCGCCACTCTTGGCATTGTGTGCTTTCCCGATCATGGTTCTCCTGCATCCTTCACACATGCCTGGTTGCCACCTCTCCCCACATTCGGCTATTATGTGGCTGAGGTGCCATGCCGTTGATGGCTCATGTTCAGGGCTTGCCCAGGTTACCATTGTAAGTTGTTCTGTCGTGTCTGGTGGGTGGTCATGTTGTTGTGCATGTTGGTTGTGATTTTGTGACGTGTGCATTGCCAGAGTTGTGAGTTGCATGGTTGTGGAGTTGAGGTGTGTTGGGGTGTTCATTTCGGACTTGCCATTTCCCTTGTGTCCATCCTGGGAACGCTGGTTGATGATGGACTGTCTGAGGATGTAGGTATCATGCACACTGGCTGTGTATTTGAAGGCGACATTGTTGGATGTTCCACAGTGTTCTGTCGTTGCCTGCACATTGATGTGAGACGTGTGCATCCTGTTGAGGTGATTGTGTGCTGTGTCACCAGGGGACACAGGTAGTACATGTGTGCTGTGGATTGCCCCCGACACGTGCGTGCATCCTGCTATGGCGTATGGTCCATGCTTGGTCTCCAGCGGATCCTGCGCATTGTGTTGTACGTATGGGGACTGGGGTACCAGGGTGATGGTGATGTCCAGGACAGGTGTGGGGGACTTGGATGTGGCTGGCCGTGTCACTCCTCCGACTCTGGCGGGTGTTGTTTGGGGGGTACCAGGGGCCAACAGGTGCAGCCAAGCCAGCAGCTTTGTGTGGGGTGGGATGTTGGTTGTCCGCTGTGTTGGTGCCGTAGGCCTGTTGGGCGATGATGGTCAGGATGCGTAGGATGGTTGTCCCTTTCAGCCTGTAGTGGCCGGTGACATTGTCAGATGTTGGGTCTGTGCGGCTGGTACGCTTCCTGGCGGTCTGCTGTCTTTGTCTGCGCTGCATCTGTGGTGGTCCGGGGTGTTCCGGGTGTGGGTTGGGGTCCTGGGGTGGTGGCGGTGAGTGTTGTGGCCCTATTGGTTGTCCGGGCCGCATGATGAGAGGCTCCATGGCATCTGTTGCCCTTCGGATGTGGCCCTGAGCTGTGCTCCCTTTTGTGGGGCTGGCTGCCGTCCGACTTTACACCAGGTCAGAGCAGGTGCAAATTTCCTGGTGCTAACGCGCCTTATCGCCTGTTTTGTGTTCTTATCGCCGATGTGGCTGGTCGTTGTGAATGTTGAGGTGTGATGTTGTCTCGACTTTTGGCACGGGAACGCCTACTCTGCATCTCATTAGCGATAGTTGCGTGGGTCCTCTGTGGCGATGTTTTTTGCGGCTGCTATCACGGGTAAACTGGTGCTGTGGGTTGTTTACACCGACTTGTGAATGGGGAGGTATATTTATCACGACTTTGGCTGCGATAAAGTGCCGTTAATTCGTCGATAGCTCCTTGTGAATATGCCCCTAAATTGTGTAACAAGAAATGACATTCTATCTCCATCAGCACTTGCACTTTGATCTCATTCAGTCAATGAGGGTTTAATTGATTGAGAGAGCACTAGCACTGTAATTGAGGTAAGATTCGGGGTCATGCAATGTTGAAGAATACTCCTCCCCCTTTAGGCACTTGCATTTTGATAGGCCACAAATATGGAACTGTGCAATAACAATACCTGTATTATACCGAATTGGGTTCAGCCGAAATTGAGACTGACTATCCCTTGGGATATTCATTGTTAGACCGAGGAGTTAAAAGAGGTAATTAAGAAAAGCATAGGAAAAAAGAAGGAAAAGAAAAGAAAGAAAGTAATATCATAAAATGTAATTCATATTGAAATGAAATGCAAACAAAACATGTTTTGAAATATTTAAATAATTGTATATGTAACAACAAAATTGGAAAAAAGAAAAAAGTAAAAATTGAAACAAGACACTGACACAGATTTGCATCATATGATACTGTTAGTAGTATTTCGCCTATGTTTATCGTACCGTGTAACCAGCCAACTTCTATAAAAGTACTAACAAAATGGCGCTCAGTGTGTGAGCAAGGCAGGGGATCCTGTTGAAACGCGTTACAACAGGAACATCAACATAAAATAAAGTGTGATTTCTTACCAGCCTGCTGTGTCGGTGTCTAGTGTCAAGTAAACTGGAAATTGGAATTCATATATTTATACATATATAAAAAATTAAAAATTATATTTTAATTAACAATATAATTTAAAAAATCCTAAATAGCATAATATTATCAAAAATTTATGTAAACATATTTAAACTTACCAAAAACATAAAATATTTAAAAAAGGAATCAATTTAATTTAAAATAAAAATTAAACAACACACATTTCTGACAATTTAATTAAAAATGAGTTGTAGGGGGGCGTGGCCAAGCCGTTTGACATGGCGGATGTGCTCTAAGCGGGCTCCTGTAAGCCCTCAATAATCAGACCAAAATCCTGCCTATTTTTTGGCTTTTGCCTGCCTGGCAGCGTGGGCACGCGATCCGCTAGCTGAGCGGATCTCACCAGATTGACTGTGACCCATTCCGTGGACCTGGAATCCCCGGCGCCCGGCGGCGGGTTGCGGCCTAGCCATCCTGGGCCTGGTGTGTGGGCGGAGCCGGATGGGCCTCGGCGTGGTGTTGTAGAGTGGTTCCCCACCCCGCACTGTGGAGGCAGAGGGACGGCGCTTCCTTATTCTGCTGGCCGGAGGCTCAGCGGCGGCATTGGAGAGTGGCAGCATTGACCTGGTGCCCCCCCTGTGAGCTGAGTGTGGGGGCAGTGGGGGAAGCGAGGAGTGCTGAGTCGCCTTCAGTCTGTGGGGCCGTGGCAGTGCCACTCCTCGGCGGCTGGGTCGGGCCGCGGTGCTTCCTGCTGTGGGCCAGTTGTGCCATTTACCTTGCTACAGACTCCTATTGATCCCTCCATGAGCCGTGGCCCATATCTGAGCCCCCACTGACTGCCGGGGTTTTCTGCGCTGTGGCAGCGTTGGAGTGGCGCTTTCTTGCCCTGCTGCCGGGAGGCTCGGCGGCACTGGTGGGCTGTGGCAGCGGCCCGGTACTCCCCTGGTGAGCGGAGTGTGGGGCAGGTGAATGAAGTGGGAGGTGCGACATACCCTCCTCGTCTGTGGAGCCGCAGCGCTGCCTCCCCTCGACGGCCGCATCGGGCCGTGGCGCTCCTTGCTGCGGGCTGGCAACACTGTCTGGGGCCCCTACGCCCATGTGAGTGCTCCCCCAAAGAGTCTCTCTGTGGGCAGTGGCTATGGCCTAGTGAGTGAAGCGGCCAAATAGGTGGGTTGGCGGCCAACTTGGTGAGACCGGTCCCCTGCACTGGAGTGCAGACGCCACCTGGGCACAGCTCAGCGCCCATATAGACTCCTCTGTTCTCTTCTTGGAGCACGGCCCGTGCCTTCTACTTCCCGCTGACCATCGGAGACCTCGGTGTCGCTACTGTTTGGAGGCGCAGCTGGCTGGCGGGGGACAACCCGGCAGCCATTCCGGGCCACAGCGTGCCGCTCTTGCCCCCCCTGGAGACGGGACATTGGGCTCAGTCCCTGCAGCGACATCCGGATCCATATCGGCATGATCTGCCGGTGCGGTCCCGGCCCGTGACCAGGCTGGCTGGCTGCTTTGAGGAGGGCCTGCCCAGGCCGCGCGCCGGGATATAGGTGGAGGGCCGCGGCTGGGGCCGTAGCGGCGGGAGCTGTGGCTGACGGGACCCCGAACACCGGAGATCTGTGCACTATTGGGAGGTGATACGAACCTGGGCATGTTGCTCTGCTGGGGCGCTGGCTTCGGTGGCCTTCCATTCTCCGTGACTTGAGTTCGCCTGGCCCCCTGTCTTTGCCTACTTGTTGCCCATTGATCGGGCACGGCCCGTTTCGGGACGCTGTGTTGCAACATGTCTAAAGACAAAACCTCCGGCTCTTCTGGTCGACAGAGCACCCTGGACAAGTTTTCAGGCGCAGCGGCTCAGCCCCTTGCATCCGGCGATGCACAACCACCTATGCCAGACAACGCGGCTATCCTGTCAGCTATCACACAGTCCCGTGACATGCTTGAAGCTAAAATTGGGGCCGTGGGCTCTGACGTGAAGCTGCTCAGACAGGATCTCTGCAAGGCCGTTCAGCGCATCACCGAGGCCGAGTCCAGGATATTCACGACATAGAAGTCGGTTACGACATTGCAGAAGAGGGTCTCCGCCTTGGAGTCCATAGCTAAGGGTTTGGCGACGCGAGCTGAAGATGCGGAGGGACGCTCCCGCCGCAACAATTTACGCTTTGTTGGCTTCCCGGAGGGCGTGAGGGTAGCGATATGTCAGACTTTCTGGCCGGGTGGCTGGCGGATTGGCTCCATCCTGGTCTTCTGTCCCCTTGCTATGTCATCGAACGTGCGCATCGAGCCCTGCAACAGAAACCTCCGCCGGGCGCAAGGCCCAGACCAGTGATTGCTCGCTTCCTAAACTTTAAAGACAGGGACACTATCCTGCAACAGGCCAGACTCAAAGAACCCCTGCTGTTTGCTTCCCAAAAGATCATGATATTCCCAGACTACACCAAAATGGTGCAACAACGCAGGCAATCCTTCACCGAGGCGAAGGCCAGACTGAGGAATCTTAAGATCCAATACTCACTGCTATTTCCGGCCAGACTACGAGTGGCAT
The DNA here is from genome assembly GCA_963921515.1 of Calotriton arnoldi. Taxonomy (NCBI): domain Eukaryota; kingdom Metazoa; phylum Chordata; class Amphibia; order Caudata; family Salamandridae; genus Calotriton; species Calotriton arnoldi. The sequence goes on along the minus strand of CAWUFW010010192.1, from coordinate 501,078 downwards.
ACAAGGAGCTGACATACTTCTTCGACTCCCCTGCAGAGGTCTTTGCATGGACGGATGAACAAATCAAGCCTCGACCTCACACTCCGCCCAGACTTGACTCTGATTCTTCTGCTAGTGGCTTGGGCCGGGAGCGCCCTCAGGACACGGGTGAACAGCGACAACGCTCCTTATCAAAGAAAAGATCCAAAACTCAGAACAAATCACACATATGACCTGCGCTGCTTGACGGGTTAAGCCTCTATACTTCTCCGCCCAGCAAAGGTGCGAACTAGATATATATAAAAATGGCATCCTTATATAGGCTACACCTCCAATTGCTCTTCCTGGACTCTGAAATATTGTCGTGTCTGGGGACTGCAATTTAGGGATCCATTGGCTGGGAGCTCCTCCTGACCCCCGTTGGAGTCTGGAGTTCTCTCAAGCCGCGACAGATGCTTCTACTGTTTTGAGGTATTGGGGTGGGGGGTTGGTTTGGGGGCTGCTTTAGTTTATCTTCATTGTTTGTATTTAAGTGTAATACCCATGCTCACTTTATAACCATAGCAAAATTCATGCATGTGACCATCTGTATCCCATGTGTCTTCTTTGATATCTGCCCCAAGCCTAGGTATGTCAGGTACAGCTGAGAGACGACTCCGAATCCTCAGTTGGAATGTGCGGGGATCGCTGGACAAGGTCAAAAGAGGTGCAATCCTGCGGCAAGCTAAACGGCATGGTGCAGATATTGTATTTCTGCAGGAGACGCACCTTCTTGGCAATAACCTCCCATGCTTGAGGCGCTTTGGGTTTGTCCAGGTCTTTCACTCCGGCTTAACGCGGGGTTCCCGTGGGGTGGCCATACTAATTCACCGCAGGGTCCCCTTTGTCCACGAGAAGACGTGGACCGACTCACAAGGTCGATATGTGATCTCTACAGGCTCCCTATATGGTAAGCTGTTTGTTCTAGGGAGCGTCTATGCCCCCCGCCTCTCACATGGAGTCTGACCGAATGCTTGCTGCGACTCTGGGTGGAGATACCTCTGGGACTCACCCTGGTTGGGGGGGACTGGAATGATACACTCTGTCCCTCCATGGATAGGTGGCGGGCAGCGGGCAATTCGGCCGAGACCCGGGAATCTAAACTTTGGACCCTACTGAAGGGGCTGGATTGGGTGGACTCTTGGAGACGACTACACCCCAACGCTCTGGGCTACACTTACTTTTCTAGCGTACACGGCTCCTTCTCCCGCATAGATCACATCTTTATATCTGCTACACATACACCAAGCCTAGCTACAGCCGAAATACTGCCTCAGGGCCTTTCCGACCACTCTCCGCTACAGGTGGAGTTGAGACTGGATTCCGGGCGTCCCCCATTCCGCTGGCGTCTGTCACCGTGGCTCCTGTCAGATGATAAATATCGGTCACATATGCACTCATCTCTCACAGACTATTTTACACGTAATACTGGATCTGTGGCCTCCCCTGTGACGGTGTGGGAGGCAATGAAACCCACATTGCGAGGGATAGACATTTCTTACTGCACAACGCAGAGTAGGCTGCGTCGAGAGCGACTGACCCAGCTGGAAGCCCAGCTGGTGGCCGCGAAACACACATGTCGAGAAGTGAACAGACAGGTTTCGCGTAGACAATTACTATATACTCAACGGCTTTATGCCCGGGAGTTGATGGGTGAAGCCCGGGCGGCCTGGTTGGCTACCCAGAGTCGAATTTATCAGTGGGGTGACAAATCAAGCACCCTACTTCACCGCCTTTGTCAGAGAGAGCTCCGCCATGTATCAATTCCATGTGTGCATGATTTGCAGGGCATTGCGCTTACAGACCCGGCCCAGGTGGCCGCAAGCTTTGCGACATACTATGTAGAGCTGTACGCACCTCGGGAAACTATCTCGCCACAGCTAGTTCGGCGGTTCATCGATGACTTGCCCCCCGGTACCCTTACTGACCAGACTAGAGATGCCCTAGATGCCCCGATCTCAATTGAAGAGGCCCAAGAGGCGCTAGCTGAAATGTGTTCAGGTAAGGCTCCGGGCCCCAACGGCCTCCCCAGTGAATTTTATAAAAAGTATCAGTCCCTTCTTATGAGCCCCTATCTTGCTGCGCTTCAGGCCGCGTTTGACTGTCAGTGTCTTCCGGCTGATTGGAGACATGCAGAGATTGTCGTATTTCAGAAGCCGGACAGACCCCCTGAACTCCACTCCTCCTATCGCCCGATATCGCTTCTTAATGTCGAGGCAAAACTGCTCGCCAAGATTATCGCTAACCGCATAGTTCCATATATACTCGACTTAGTCCACCCGGCTCAAGCTGGCTTTATGCCAGGCTGAGCTACGCGGCATAACATTCGCCGTGCCCACAACGCTATCGCTTCGGTGGACAGGTTGGGCGAACCGGCTGCCCTTTTGCTGGCAGACATAGATAGGGCGTTCGACTCTTTAAGTTGGACATATCTGTTCACGCTGTTGGACCGCCTCAATCTCGGCCCTCGCCTACTACGATATATTAAACTCCTATACACTGATGTTACAGCGTCGGTTCGAGTGGCAGATTCTGTATCCGATACTTTTGCTATTGGACGTGGCACCCGCCAGGGCTGCCCCCTCTCCCCATACCTATTCGCGCTCGCGATGGAACCTCTCGTGGCATGGGTGCGGATAGACGCTCAGTACCGGGGTTTCAAGTGGCCTGGGGCGACGCCGGATCGAATAGCGTTGTATGCAGACGACGTATTATTTTTTCTTACACAGCCGGCTCGCTCCGGACCTCGACTCCTAAGGATCATACAGGTCTTTGGTGAGACATCAGGCCTATATAGGAACCCCCAAAAATCCTTTCCGTGGCCCTTGCGTAGTACGGGACAGCTTGGCCTTTGGTCCAACGAAGTCACGGTGGTGCCTGATGGCTTTAAATACCTTGGGGTTTTCTTGGCTGAGTCGCAGTCTCTGTCCTGGGAGAGGAATCTGGCACTGCTGGGGATTCAGATCAAAGAACAAACTCGTATCTGGTCCCATCTTCCTCTTTCGCTGCTTGGTAGATCCACCATCTTCAAGATGGTCTCCCTACCTCGGTTATTGTACCAGCTTCAAAATCATCCCTATTTGATCTCACCAAGCTGGTTCACACAGCTCAATGCTACCCTCCGTCACTTTCTTTGGGGGGGTGGGTCTTCCTGGGTCGCCTTGCGGACCTGTTTCCAGTCAACTTACTGTGGTGGACTGGCAACACCTGACATTCAAGCCTACTATGCAGCCTCACACTTACTCATCTTGAACGATTGGTGGTACGGAGATAGGTCTGAGCCCGCTTATACAGTTGAGCGCTGGCTTATGGGCACCCAACCATTGCACTCCGTCTTGTATGCGGGTGCTGTCCGGAAGGCGTTGCCCCCGGCGACTGCCACGGTGTTTGGTCTCTGGCGGCGCACCCTCCGGCAGCTGGGGTGGTGGGGCAGGGTAACGAAAGAGGCTCCCCTATGGGGCAACGGTCTCTTGCCGCAACTGGCCGGCCTTCCTGCTTTTTGGGATGGGATAGAATAGGTATCTTTACTGTCGGAGATGTCCTTCATGGGCAGACGCTGAAATCCTTTCAGGAGTTGCAACAAGAATATGCGATGCCTAGATCGCAGTTCTATAAATATCTGCAGTTCCGCCATGCACTTGCGCCTTACTTAACATTACAGGAGTCCATCACTGAATTTAGCCCCATTGAGGCTAAGGTGTTCATGGGGGATCTGGGGGAACATAAGATTGCGAAAATCTATCGCACAATAGTTACCAATAGCCACAGGACACTGCCCCATACGAGGGAGGCTTGGCAGACTGACCTGGGCCCACTAGATGATGAGTATTGGACCGAGGCGATGGAGTCCCCGCGTGGCGCAGCCATTGCGGCGCGACTTAGATATATACAGTTCAAGTACTTACACAGAGTGTACTACACTAGGCATCGGCTGTGGCGGGCAGGACTAATTGCCTCCCCGCTCTGTTTGAGGTGCGGGACGGTCGAAGGTACTTTCCTCCACACTGTCTGGTCATGTACATCCCTTTCGAAATTTTGGCATGGTGTCATTTCTTGTCTGTCACAGGTACTAGGGTGGGATGTCCCTCGTACGCCCAGATTGACCCTCCTGCATATTATGGATGAAGTAGGGGGAAATATATATAAACAACATTTATTGTTACTGGGCCTCACACTTGCAAAGCGCGATATTGCAAAACATTGGAAGGACACCTCCCCACCCTCTGTTGGGGTCTGGAAAAAGGGCCTGGATTTCTGCATGGGGCTTGAGGTGCCTATCTTCGTTGCCCGGGGTTGCCCACGGAAACATCCCAAGATATGGAAGAGATGGGCGGATTATAGGGGGATATACCTGGAGCCCATTCCCGATTCACCAGCGGAATAACTTGACTATGGCTGAAATGGGGAGATTCACAGATGGTTGTGATTCGGACTCTCTGGTATTCAATGGATTCTCTATGCTTTATACTTGTAGATGGGTGACACTATGGTTATTTGTTATCATGACCAGTTGTCATGTGCAGTATTCTTCATTATGTAACTTACTACAAAATGTCGACATCAGTATCCGTGATTCATCTAACTCTGTTTTTATATAACGCCCTGCTGGGCGCCTTTTGGCTGTTGACAATAACATTTTGTTGTGAAGAAAAAAAATGAGTTGTAAACAAAAAATATTGCAAATTATAATGTTATTATTATAATAAATCAAACACATAATTATATAAATTGCAAAATAAAATAAATTATTACAAATTAAAATGAATATATGTACACTTCCCACCACATTAAAAAGAAAAAATGTTTCAACTAAATAAACATAATTTATCCCACCTAAAACAACACAACAGTAACAAAATATTTTACACTACACAAAAATGAGATTTACTATTCTAACTACAATAAATTAAAAATTACATAAAATATAACATTACAAAATACTACAATTTACTATTCCTACCACACTTAACACAGCAATAAAATTTATAATTAATAAAAAAAAAAGCAAATCCCACTCCAGTCAGTGCAACAGTAGGGAAAGTGTTGGATTGTGGAGGGATAATATTTATTATTCCCACTCCAGTCCATGCAACGGTAAGGAAAGTGTTGGATTGCGGAGGGGTAAAATTTACTATTCCCACTCCAGTCAGTGCAACAGTAGGGAAAGTGTTGGATTGCGGAGGGATAATATTTATTATTCCCACTCCAGTCAGTGCAGCGGTAAGGAAAGTGTTGGATTGCGGAGGGGTAAAATTTACTATTCCTACTCCAGTCAGTGCAATAGTAGGGAAAGCGCTGGATTGCGGAGGGGTAGAATTTACTAGTCCCACTCCAGTCAGTGCTACCGTTGGGAAAGCGCTGGATTGTGGAGAGGTAAAATTTACTATTCCCACTCCAGTCAGTACAACAGTGGGGAAAGTGTTGGATTGCGGAGGGGTAAAATTTACTATTCCCACTCAAGTAAATGCAACAGTAGGGAAAGTATTGGATAGCGGAGGGGTAAAATTTACTATTCCCACTTCAGTCAGTTCAACATTAAAAACAAACAAAATATCTTCAACAAACATATTATAATGTTAAATACATATCACAAATACCTACAAATACCATTATAAATAAAATACAAAAATGATTTTCATACAAATAAATATTTTTATTTAGAAATTATTTATTAGCAAAAACATTAATTATTACATACATTTAGTTTAGTTACTTCCCACCCTATAACACCACAAAACTCACAGCCTGCACCTAAAAAACATATTTACACTATTAATATAAATATTCATCAACAAATTAATTTTCATTAATTAAATATGAATTATTCTTTTAATATAATCAATGTACTTCCCACAATATACCCACACAAAACACACAACACAATTAATTATTAAACTAATAATTATTATTAATTTTAATACAATTAATTGTTTAAAATTGATTTACTTCCCACCCCATGCCCCTACAAAACCCAGAACCCACATCTAAAATGTAAAAAAAAATGTATGTGGACAATTAACATAATTATTTATCAATTAAACAAATAATATTAATTAAAAACGAAATTATAATTCATTAAAATTAATTAACGTTACTCCTACAATACCCACAACCCGCACCTAAAATTGAACTTTAAAAACATTAATTACACAATTAAATTAAATTTTTAATTAAATAACTAATAGTATTTAACAACTAATTATAAATTAAGTAAAATTTATTTACTCCCCACCCTTTAGCCCTATAAACCCAAAACCCACACCCCAAAAAATGTAATTAAAAAATTAACATAATGGCTGATTATGATGTCGGACGGACTTCAGTCCGTCCGCCATCGTATTGGGAAGTGGGACCGCCCGCCTACAAGGCGTCGGTCCCACAGGGCTGTTTACAATTCGACCTCCACCACTGCAGTCGCACTTCCCATATTTCACATTGCGGCAGGTGCTGCTGGCACCAGCCGCAATGTAAAAACGGCACATTTCACATTTCCCTGCACTACGTGGCAGGGACCATGCGGTGCCTGCCACATGGTGCATGGAGATGTTGGGGGCCAACATAGGTGCCCCCCACCCCCAAACAAAAGGGCCCGGGGTCAAGGGGGGCCCACAATAGACCCCCAATGTTCATCATCGCTAGCCTGTCCATGGCGGATGAAGCGCCAAGGAAAGGCTGGTGGGGATGGACCATCGTAATCCCTACGGCCATTTCAGGGATTGGGAGGCCTCCGCAGCACCGGTGGGTTCAAGGAACCCATCAGGTGAGTGGCGGTCAGAGTTTTCGACCGCCACGGACCCACCCACCATTATAATATGGCAGAAGGGAACGGCCTCACGATGGCAGTGAACCAGCCACCGACATCCTGTCAGTGGCGGGTTCACCACCATCGTAATCAGCCCCATAATTATCAATTAATTAATGAATATTAATTCCTGACCTTTTCCCCTATTAACCCCACAACCTGCACCTAAAACAAAACAAAATACACAATTACTATAATGAATTATCAATTAATTAATTAATATTAATTATCAATTAATTATTAATTAATTAAAAATAAATTACTTCCCAACTTTTACCCCTATTAGCCCCACAACCCACACATAAAATTTACCCAAAAAATAAAAGCACAATTAACACTATTAAATATCAATTAAATAAATATAATTAAATAAAAAATAATCATTATTTATTATAATTAAATTGCTTCCCACCCTATTCCCCTATAAACCCACAATCCGCTACGGAACTAAAAGACGCAAAGTTTAAATAAAGTTAAATGTAATAACTACTAGAAATGTAACAAATATATTAAAAAACCTAAACAATACTTATACTAAAAAATTTTACATAAATTTAAAATATATACTAAAATACATAACACTAATTGAAAAATCGACATTTTGAACAACTATTTTTTTGCAAACGATAATAATGACTTTTATATTTTTAAAATCGATATTGCTTGCCTTCAAATCGATATTCTTGCACTCAATATTTCCACTCCACAATATTTCCAACTCGATATTCGTGTAGTTTTTCCCCTTGATATTCTGTCTCATTACCAAGAGATTTATGTGTGCTAAAATATTTCCCTTTCAACTTTTGTCAACTGCAGTGACTGAATATGCCAAAGCTTAGGCACATGATGATGGTCAGCTACACCCCACTAATCAATAGCAAAAGCTATACCTACCCGGCCTAATCCCTCTAATTTAGCCTGCAGCAGAGTAAGTTAAGTTTACTTTCCTTACTGCCAAGTGAATGAATGTGTTGGAAATAATTTGTGGTGGTGCGGGAGGCCAGGGACTAAAGTGTAACTAAGGGGCACATTACGATACCCGGCGTAAATAATTCCGCCAGGCATGGAAGCGGCAAAAATCCGCCCGCACACACCGCCTGAACACCGACCACGCCATTACGATTACACAAACCGAATACCGCCATCGGCGAAAAAGCACACAAAATACCGCCCGCCAACGTCCGAGTCGGAGACAAACCGCCCGCCACGGACGGAAACACGCACGACAACACAAAACCGCCCGCCCTCACGCCCGACACACCGCACGTGAAATTACGATCGCACCGACATGAGCGCGGAAAAACCACAAATATACCGCCCGCCAGCGCAAACAACGCCGATGAGAATCGACACGGCAGAAGCCATGGCGCCCACGTACCTGCACAGAAACCATCCGCACACAAAACCAATAGCACACAACATGGCCAACAAGTCCACACAGCAAGGCACGCACAAATACACAAGCACAGTACATATCCCGAAAACACCCCCCCGAACAAACAAAAAATACAAAGGCCAGAACCCCAGACACAACACACCTGAAAACAACAGACCATGAGGACACACCCACATAGGTGAGTACAAAAGCAGCACTCCCACAGACCACAACCCCTTGCTACATTGCAAACCAGAGAGGAGAGGAGAGGAGAGGACACAGTGACACAGCAAGGACAGCAGCACACCACAGAAACGCACACATCACTACCACCACCACCACCACCACCACCACCAAACACCACCACCACCACCACCACCACCAAACACCGGCACCACAAACCCCCTGCACATTACACTACACACACCGCACCAGCACCACAAACACCATGGCACCACAAAGGATGCCCAAGTTCACGAACATGAAGCTGACGGTCATGGTCGACGAGATCATCAAGGTGTACCCACAAATCTATGGGAACATGGTCCAGCACACACCACTAGCCACCAGAAACAGAATGTGGAACCGGATCGTAGACCAGGTCAATGCAGTCGGGACCCTGCCCAGGAACAGAGTCGAGATAAACAAACGTTGGAATGACGTCAAGAGCCTGGTCAAGAAGAAGGAGGGCAAAAACAGAGAGCTGGCTGCCGTCACTGGCGGAGGGAATCCCGCGCTCTTTAAGACCTTCAAAGCGTGGGAGGAGAAGGTGCGAGTTGTAATCCATCCGGAGATCCTCGCCGGATTAGCAGGAGGAGTGGAGGCTGGTAAGTACAAACTAATGTATACCAGCACACCGCTATGTACTCACATGCACTACCACCATGCCACAGCTCCCAGGGACAAACACCCCCATGTCCAGCACACAATACACAACACATCACACACACATGCAACAGACACCACCACACACAGCCCAAACCGAACAACTGCAAGATGCGTGGGGACATGTGTACACTAAGCCAGCCACGTAACCACCAACAAGTCCCCAAATATGCCAGAAGCGCCACAACGAGCACCCACCACACCCATGTGTCCGCCACAGCTGCACCAACCGACAAGTAACAGGTAAGTGGCAGGAACACAAAGTGCAGTGGGTGGGACGGTGGACAGCCCAAGTACAACACACACCAGGCCCCAGTCCCACAGCACAGCAAGGAGGAGCATCCCCCACACCCCACACCCACGTGTCAGCCACCGCAGTGCACAACGACAGCCGAAAGGCAGACATCACGGTCCACAGCAATCGGTGTCAGTGGGTATCCAGCCACCCCCACGACCCACAACACCCTCCCACCCCCACAGACCTGCAACATGGAGCACCCCCGCTTAGAGCCATGTGGCATCCAGTACAGTGCACGCACGAACAACTTGCAGGTGGGAAACTGGACAGGGCCGGATTACTGGAGGCATGAGGACCGTAACACGACCAACACATGGGACATGTCACGTAGCAGACGAACACGCAGCACCGCCCACCGTCACGAACAAGTGAACAATGTGCACACGGACATGAACAACAGACTCACACCCCACATGACCCATCACAGACATAGCAACACCCAAGGAGCCACGTCTGCATGCACAAGCCACACTGAATATAGTACCACACGGCAGCCACTGTGCAACTCATCACACACAACCGAAACACCATTGAAGTCCTGTCCATGTAGCCCCAACTGCCTGTCAACCACACACCCCACAACTACGCCTATGTAAGACAAACAACACTAGACGCAACAGAGCGGAACAACATAAATGCACACGAACACCACTGAACCCATCAAACACACAGACACACCATGCACAAACAACATACCATCCATCCCATCCGTCAGCCCCAGTCTCATGAAAGGCATGTCATCCGCACAGCTGCCACACATACAGCAGTCACGCTAAGATACATGCCCATTACCAACCATGTGCCAGAAGTCAATGAAGTGCACGACACACTGTGAGCAACAACACACAACATGGGCCACACCCCCCCGAGCACTGCAGTGATGCACATGGCACAGGGCAGCACGCACACCAAGGAGATGGGACAACTGCAATACGTCGGGTGGCACACAACCATCACTCACTCATAACGATGCGTCCAATGCCATGTCCAGTAATCACAACAGACAGCAAATATGCAGGCCATGTCAAGCATGCACACACCTCAAACCATGCACTGTCATGCTGCCACAACACATGTCACGTTCGGCACCCATGGCTCACAGCATGTACCCCAAAAGCATATTCCCTCCCAAATGCGAATCCGGGGCATGGCCCCCATGTTGCCATATGCGTTCCTAAGCGTTCCATTTGAACCCCAAAGCATATTCCCTCCCAAATGCGAATCCGGGGCATGGCCCCCATGTTGCCATATGCGTTCCTAAGCGTTCCATTTGAACCCCAAAAGCATATTCCCTCCCAAATGCGAATCCGGGGCATGGCCCCCATGTTGCCATATGCGTTCCTAAGCGTTCCATTTGAACCCCAAAAGCAAAGTACAAACCAGACCCAGGATGGGCCAGGAGCCCGCATACACCAGAGTCACAATAAGTAGGGGCACAGCAACACACCCATCGGCATGGCCAATCCGTCCCATGCCACATGTGCACAGCACACAGTCCCATTGCCAAGCACACACAACTACAGATGCTACAGCCACACACACGCCTCCGGGAAACCCATGTACGAGATTGCACGAACTGTCAATGTCAGACGACAAATACATACTTCGCCAGGTGCAACACAATAACTAATCTCATTCTCTCCACAAGTGACGAACTGCTGGATGCTGGGGATGGAGCCAGCAGCCAGCACAGCCAGCCTACAAGCCCCCAACGAGGACACACGGATCTGGAGGATCTGTCCTCCTCTTCGGACACGGACAACCAAGCAGGCCCATCTGGTGTGGCAGGGCCCAGCCGCTCCCCAGGACCCCTCCTACCCACCAACCCATCATCCAGGGCTGCTGAACAGTCCCAGCCCCCTGCTGCCACTGTCGTTGTGGCCACACCCACGGTCATTGTGGCCACTACCACTGCTGCAACCGCCACCATCGCCGCACCGACCACCACCGCCGCCACCGCCGCCACGTCTCCGCTGGCACCAGCCCCAGCGCAGGTGGTGGCCCGGACGACTGGATCCACCCTGGGAGCCACAGCGAGGACCGTGGTGAGCAATGTGGCTAGTGGGCAGGCCGGTGGCAGCAGGACTGGTAGGAGGAGCAGGGTCAGGGAAACGCCAGCCTCCCTGGGAGCCATGCCCTGCCTCACATGGCCAGAGTCCTTGGGGCCTATGAAGAGGCCCAAGGACAATGGTTCCGGTCTGCCTCAGACACGCGTGCTGTGCTGGGGGTGTTGAGGTCCATGGACGCCCGTATGGGCCAAATCGTGGACCTCATGGGACAGCTGGTGGTGGCGGTGAGGTCACAGCCAGGGACAGCAGCTCCCCTCCGCCACCACCTGCCGGGGCGCAGGGTGGAGCAGCAGTGTCCAGTTCCCCTGCGTCCACAGCCAGTGATCACACCTCAACCACCAGCATGTCGCAAGCAGGCACCCCCTCGCAAACGTGGAAGGGGCCGTCCGAAGAGGAAACAGATCTCCCGGGATTACTTCGCACGCTCCAGTCGCAAGTGAGGCAGCCAGCCAGCCTTCCGCCAGCCTTCCTTGACCAGCCACTGCATTGACTTGGACTACGATCCCACTCCACACAGCCATCTGGATGGCATGTGTGTGTTGGACTATGGACATAGAACCAGTGGGTACACCCTGATCATCACGCAGCCATGACCGACAGCTCATTGTCACTGCACGCACCACTTTTGTCATCACCTTACACACAATCACATGTCACAGTTTGTAATAAATGCACCTTTTTCACTAACTGCTGTTTGTGCCCTGTGTCTTATTTGTACGGAATACAACGGCCACCTTGGGCGGAAAGGCACCTGATGCGTGGCATGGCATTTGAATCCGGAGGGCCTGTAGGGACCTAGGGGTGGGAGACAGAACAGGAGCACATTCAATGAGTGTGTCACACACCCATCACACAGTACATGTCAACAACTACAAGCAATGTACACACATCGCACAGAGCAATAGGGCACAATGCCACAGCCACCAACAGTGGCATACTACCCTGGCCATGGAGCGTTGACACAGCACGCAGTGAACAAGCGGCCACCCTGACACAGCACACACACACCTGCACAGATACAGCCACATCAGCCGTCGTACATGGACACTCACCGTCAAGTGAAGTAGCGGGCGATGAGCTGCTGCCGCACATTACCAGCTTCCTCCTCTCCGCTGTCCTCCTCACTCGAGCTGTCCTGGTCTGCGGGCTGGGGCCCTGGTTGATCTCCGTCATCCACGATGAGGGGATCTGCTTCCGAATGGCCAGATTGTGCAGCATGCAGCACGCCACCACTATCCGGCACACCTTCTGTGGGGAGTACGCCAGCACACCCCGGTGCGGTCCAGGCACCTGAACCTGGACTTGAGGAGGCCAAAGGTACGCTCGACCACACGTCTGGTCCTCCCATGTGCCTCATTGTAGCGATCGTCTGCTGGGGTGCGAGGATTCCTCAATGGACTGAGCAGCCATGCCCCATTCGGATACGCAGAGTCACCTGGGTGTGAGGGACACAGAGAACCGTTGCTAATCCAACTGGACAGGGGACAGCATCGCACAGCCAGCACGCTACACCACTCCACATACTCACCGACAATACAGGCACGATCCTGTTGCATATTGGACATCAGTCGTGGCAAGATGCTGTTGCGCATTATGTGTGCGTCATGGGCCGAGCCTGGGAACTTTGCACACACGTGGGTGATCACCATGTCCGCAAGGCACACCACTTGCACATTCAGGGAGTGCGTGTGCTTCCTGTTGCGGTACAGGTGCTCAGTGGCCTGTGGTGGAACAAGGCCGACATGTGTGCAGTCAATGGCTCCAACGACGTGTGGGATTCTGCCAAGGGCATAGAATGCACCCTTCACTGCCGCCAATTCACGAGCCCTGGGGAAGCGGATGTACCTGTTCCGGTACAGCATCATGGCTGCCAGTACATCCCTCAGCACCTTGCTGAACATGGGCTGGGACATCCCTCCTCCAATGCCCACTGTGTGCTGGAATGACCCAGTGGCGAAGAAATGCATGGCGGCCATCACCTTAGCCGTGGGGGTGACAGCAGTCGGATACACCCTGCGGGGACGGAGATGGGGTTCTAACATGGCACACAGTCGATGCAGGGTTGGCCTGTCCAGCCGAAACTTCCTAATGACCTCCGTATCCTCCATGTCTGCCAGCAATTGGTATGGGCGGTCAATGTTCGGTCTCCGCCTAGGGACAATGGCAGAGGACACATGTCAAAGCAACACCACACATAGCAATTTCGCATACACATCACTGACATGACTGATCAAGCACATGAGCCACAGCCCAGCTGTCAAGCTGGGACGGCACGACCACAATACACTTACACAGGTCTCCCACCAATGGCAATGGCTAGTGATACAAACCACTGCCATGTGCATGCACATGGGGATCTAGGCCCCAATGACTAGCGGGGCGTGCTGATGGGGACTGACTGCATTTCCGTCAAGCGGCAACGCCACGGCAACATGAATGTCTGCTGAGCATGGAACTGCTTCCGCGGCTGGATGAGTATGGCACACGACGACTGACGATGTGGGCACAGGCTGAGCGGCCAAAACAAGAGGGACCTGTGGCACGAGGGGATATGAGACAGTAGTAGGTGTCAGCACTGCACCCTATGTACAGCACTGTACGGATCACACCTCCCGAAACATTGACAGGTGTCCACATTGACAGCCCCATGCCAAGACGGCTGTGTGCTTGCAGTCACACGTCACAGGTGAGAGGTTACATTGCACGTGCCAGGTGGCAGACGTACACAGTGGGAGCTGGCATGTGTGTGCATGTGTCTCCTGTTCAGGATCCACCAGATGGGCGCTGACTCTGTACTGAGCATTGGACACAGCATGTTCCGTGGAAGGCTTGTGTGTGTGGGATGGTGGCACTGGATGTGCCTCCGTTGGGTGGGGGGCCATGCACAGGGCGGGTACGTCGATGATTGCGCATTGTTGGTCACGGTGGGTGCACCCACTGAGATGTGTTGCCCTGTGTTCAATTCCTATGTCCGCATGATGATGGACTGTAGATGTGGGCAGACTACACATTGGTCGATGTGCTGTCTATATGCATGTGCCTTCACACCAGGCACAGCTGCCCCTGCACATGTGACCCCTGCTGGACTCGCTGCTGGGTCTGTGGAGCTGATGCACCTTCTGCGCGTGGGGCGGACAGCTCTCCTCACTTCCCTCATTGCGCATGTCATGACTTTGCCGCAGGTGACATGGATCATGGAGGGCCCACATGTACGCGTGGGTAGGCTACACATGATTGTACACTGGTCGCCACCCCCAGTCAGTGTTTCGAATGGGAAGGTTGTCGTGCTGGTGGTATGTTCGATGTGGCGGATGGGCGGGCCTAGGTGCGGGCTTACATTCCGGACATGGGGGGTAGTTGGATTGGCGACTAGTTGCAGTACACACGGGACACGTCTCTTCCTTTCCACATCTGGGTCATCCCTTGTACTGACTGACAGTGATACAGTCATCTTCGCCCCAGCCCTCATGTCCTCCCTCGCTCCCCCAATATGCATGCTCACCTGCGAGGCTAGCGCTTGCACAGGCAGCCCCAAGCTCGCACCAGAGAGGGCAAGGAGTGTATGTGTGGGTCCAGTTGCACGAGTGGGCTGTCTCAGGGTATGATGTGTGGCGGGACGCCGTCCACCTGCGTGGTGCCCCAAATGGAGACCCGGCCTGCATGGACTATGCATCACAGTCTTCGCCTTCCGGATCCGCCACCTGCAACACCCAGTGGCTGTGGCTGCCCTTGCGGCCATGCCGCGTCCGTCTGTGGCTGATGGCCCACACATTCACTCTTTGGCCTCTCTGGGGAGGGCTCGGGGGTGGTGGCGCACACGCTTGCACTTAGTCGCAATGGCATGTGGCGTGGTTGGTATGATGGGCAATGGATGGGATGGTGCGAGCCACCTCCTGTGACGTCTGTGCTGCTCGTGCTGTGGTGCGTCCCCTACACTTCCATCTGACTTGTGCCATGCTAGACGTTGAGGTTCTATTGCCTGCGTGATATGACCAGGAGGAGCGCGAGGAGACCTCTCACACACCATGCTCCACTGCCATCCCGTGCCCTGTATCGCCTGTGCGGATTGACTATGTTGGGGTTACACCTGGTCGACTGGGGCTGTGTGTGCCTTGTCAGGGGCATGGCGGGCGCACAACAGGATCCAGCTTGTCCACAGAGGGTGGGCTGAGGTGCGCCTGGTACCGCTTTGTACGTGTGCCCGGCTGCTATGCACACACGTGTTCACTCCCCCGACAGGTGTCCTCTCACAATGCCCAGGGAAGCGGTGGTGTACTGTTCATGACCCCTCCCAACACGGCGTGCTCCAACTTGGCATGTGCGCATCTACCCGTCGCACCCACCCACCTGAGCACTGCGTCCATACGACTACACACGACACATGTGTGTCTTCCACAGTAGTGCTACTCATTTGCGTTGACATCCAATACCAGTGGACTACATGGTCATGTCACGACTGCCGTGTACTTCACATACTCTCATCCTCTCTCATTCGTACTTGTGAAATGAGTCAGCGGAGACAGTTTTGGTTTCAAACATTATATTGAGTCTTCTGTCCTCTGTGATGCAGTATAGTGGACACTACTGGCAGCGGAAAACATGTTGAGGATATACTGAGCATGATTGCAAATGGGATAGGGAGTGGGGTTACATGTGATTGGCTGTTGCATGTGGGATGTGGGCTTCAGAGTGACATCTGCTTGGCCAAGGCTGTGCTAATGTACATTTACGTATAGCTGCGGAGCTGCGGACTTTGACACAGACGGTATACATGTAGCCTACCAGACCGCTTGGCATCATGGGCACAGTCCATCTCAGTTCCATGTGACAGGTTTGCTGCGGTTGTTCCTCATGCACGCGTGCATGTGAGATGACATCAGGGCATGTGCTTGCGTGCATGCAGCGGCGTGCCACTTGTTGTTGCACTGTGGTGGTTACTGGACATGTCACAGTCACTGGGGTCGTGTTGTTGTTGTATGCACTTGTCGTCCATGCAAAGGTCCTGGTATGGGATTCCCGGGGCGGGGGTGGGAGGGGTGCAGCACCCACAGACTCCAGGCGACCTATTCATGTCCACTGAGCGGTGTGTGTGTCCATGGGCGCTGGATCCATGTCGTGTCCTGGTTGTTCGTGCAGTTCCGTCCATGTGGGTGCGATACACAGAGCCCATGCCACTGCCTCCCACGATGCATGCGGTGTTCCTGGATGTGATGGGGAACAGTGTGCATGTCCCGGTCATATCCGATGTCATGGCGATGTCGTTGATGGTGTGGTTACAGTTGCCGGTCGTTTGGTATGGCTGTTGTGGTGGTGACTGGCCAGTCCGTGCGGAAGCGAAGCATGGGTGCGGGGTTGGACATCATAGGTCACTCGGGGAACCTGCGTTGTGGTCCGACGTATTTACAGGTTGTCAGGTATGCGATGCCGTCCAGCAGGGCTTCCATGTCATTGGTGGTGTACATGTTTGCCAGCCAATGAAGCGGATGGTGGCTGTCAAGGTGTTGTTCGTAGGTTGTCCCTTGGAGGACCATGATGGGGCATGCTGGGTGACATTCGATGTAGCTGTTATTGATGATCCGTCGTGTGGAGGCACAGTGGTCCCATTTCAGTGCGGGTGCGATGTTGGCCACATACGCCATGCCCCCATAGGCAGAGCAGGCCCTGTCGTGTGCGTCCAGAGGGAGGAGTAGTGGTAGCAGGTCCGCCTTCAGACATGCCGGGTTGGAGAGGCATATCTCGACGGGATGCTGGTAGGGACACCTCCAACAGTAGAAGACGGGCATGACGCAGCTGAACAATGTGATGCGGTAAGTCAGTCGGTAGCTTACGTTCAGCAGGGACAGGAGATCGCATCCCAATGTATGGCACAGGTTGGTTTTGTACAGCTTGAGCTGTTCGGCGTAGTTGGGTAGGTGTGTTGCGGTTGCCATTTCGCAGCGGTTCGTTGAGGTGGCGTGCTCCGGCTGTGTGTGCAGTCTGCAATGTGCACGCTCCGGGGTTGCTGTGAGCTCTGTGTAGTCGTAGGGAGACAGGACTTGTGTTCTGTTGGCTTGTTTGGAGGACACGGGCCCTCTTCCCACATGCTTCTCAGACAGTTCAAGGTCAGTGCTGTGTGACTCCTTCCAATTAACTTGCATGTGGCCGACATGGGGGAGTGTTTTCTTCTTTCTTCCCCGTCCGTTGTGTGCTTCTGTGATATGCGCTATCTGCCCTGTGGTCGGTCTCCTCGGCATGCCTGTGTTGGTCTATTCTTGGACAATGGCTGTATTCACCGGCTTCTGTCGTAGGGCTGTGGTTTCGGAGTTGGAATGGAAGGTCATTCAGTGCTGTCTGCTCTCCCTTGTGTGGGCGGCAGGCTGCCTTTCCGCTCTGCGTTGGGCCTTGTGTGTGAATGTTATTCTTGGGCCACCTGTTGTCGGTCCCCGGGCTCTTTGGTGTTCCGTTTTATATGTCTTGTTCATATGTGCAGGGTGGTATGGGTGTTTCTGTGTGGTACTGGCGTTCCTCTTCCCGAAGGGGCCCTGCTTCTCCTAGTTGGTGTTGCCGTCGCTGTGTGCTACGCCATGTTTGTTACACTGGGGTGTGTCCTGCTGTTGCGTGTCTTCACTGACATGTGTGCGTCGGTTGTGTGGCGTTGGGTGTTGTCCGTGAATTGGGCGTTGGGGACATGTCTGTGGCCGGCCTGTCACGTGTCATGTGCGTTCGGGGTGGGGCTGATATGTGTGCTGCTTGGTTGTGTCCCTGTGTCTGTGTGCGACGCATGCATGGCGCTGCGGTTGGCCTCTGCGTTGTGCGCATGTGTGGCGGCGTCATCGGCGCTTTGGGGCCGTGACGGGGTGGTTGGTTCCTAGTCCCAGGTGGTGTGTACACATGTGTTCTGCGATGTTACGATTTGGCCTGTGTGTCATATGTGGTTGCGATGGTGGATGTGTTGTGTACACGCGCTGGTGGGGGGTTGTCCGCTTTTTCCGCCCTTGCACTGTGTGCGCTGTTTGCGTGCACTTGTTGTGTGTGTGCCTACCTGCGTCTCCGCGGTACGTTGCGTCCTTGGTGGTGCATCAGCAGGAGCATGGGGACGGCCTGTAGTGCTGGATTCATGCTCGGGGGAGCCGCTTTTTCGTTGTCCGTGCTCGGCGTCCGTGTTACCGCTTCGGTTTGTCGTACGGTATCTCTTGGCCGTGGGAGCCGTTTGTTTGCGGCATCGTAATTTATGCGCCGGGCGGGACGTGTTTCGTCGGACGGTGTGTGTCAGTTGGGCTGCGCCGCTACATGTACGGGCGCACTTTGATGGCGGACGGTGTTGCTGGCTTGCCGGCGGTGTTTGGCCTACTTTTCGCATCGTATTTGGGCGGGCGTGTGGACTGCTGCGTGCCGGCGGTAACTGGTGCTTTTTGCATCCGCCAGCACGGCGGTTGTGCTTCCGCCCGCCATCGTAATGGGCCCCTAAGTGCCTGATTTCAGGTTTGGAGGATGGGTACTCTGTGACAAACGTGCCAAATAAAAATTTTTTATCCTGTTCCTTTCCCTGTAGTGCAGTACATCATTTTTCCCACAGTCTACTTACGACACACAGGATATCCGCATTTTACATGTGACATGTGTGACGTAGTATCTTATTTATTATTCATCTGACTCTTTGGAGTCAGGGTAGAATTTAAAATTAATTTAGAGAGGAGCAGGGTCATTGGAATTAAAATACAATAATTGTCCATTACAGCTTCCCCAGCTGCATGCAGAGTGCAGAGAGTAGCAAAATACCTGACGCACTGGCTAGCACGCCTCCATTAATTTAGCCTAACAACTTGTACTCCATACTGCATAAATAATGCCTCACTCATTAATGCGTGGTAATTAGATTTTATTTTTCCACACAAAGTTTCTGTTTAGTTTTTGACTAGAAAAGCCTTTAAAAGAACCAAAAATAAAATCACTGTTTTTTTTAATTTGGTGTTATTCTCCCTTAATTCTTTTCAGCACGACAGCCAGTGCTCTTTATGTGAGGCATGTGTGGGTAAAAAATGGCCCTGTGACTCTCCTAATCACATCAAATTCCAATGGCCCTAGGGGACCAGCAATGTACTGCTACTGTGCCACTGTTTAATTTTAAACAAATGTTTGCACAGAGCATTGTTTACAATTTGTCTTTTTTCGTTTCGTTTTTTTCTTAATATAGCTACTCCTGCTGCTCCACCACCACCTCAGACATGGCAGGACATAGCAGCCTGGCTCTTGTGGCAGACGCTGGAGACTATCCAGTCTGAATATCGCCGGCTTGTGGCCCAGGAGGAGGAAGAGGCAGCAGCATCTGCCTCGCTGCCGGGCCTGCTGCATCCTCCGGGTCAATACATCACCGCCAGTGCCTGCAGCTGTCAGGGTCTCTAACCACCACTGCTGCCCCCCTCCTGCTCGGACCGCCAATTCCAGCACCATCTCCTGCAGCGGATGGACCAGTTTGGAGCCCTGATGGAGCAGAGCCTTGATCGCTACCGAACCCGCATAGATGACGCCCACTTTTAGCTCTTTTTATTTTATTTTTGGTGGGAGGGGCTTTTGTTGTAGGTGGAGAGGGTGGGAATTGGGAAGGGAGTTGGGATTGGGAGCTTGTACTTTGTTGGACAGTTTCTTTGGCCATTGGTTGCGGATGAAGTGATTTGTTAGGGGAGAGGAGGGGGCCGGGGTGGAGAGGGTGGGCTTTTTGCTGTTAAAAAGTAAAGGGAAAAATTATTTTTGCATACATTATGCTTGAAGTAGTGCAAACTGGCTAGTTATAGTTGCTATATACCCTTTTCTTACTACCCTCTGTAAGAATCTTGACCATTAGGGGGTATGCAGCAATGACCTACACTGCCTACAACAACCTAGATAAACAATAACTTATCTTCAGTAGAAGTTAGTTAGTTACTAACTAAACTAGTTCACTTCACTCCATAGTTCTCTTACCTGAATAGATAAAGCAATGGCTGCTACCTCTTCCAATCTTCCAAGACCTTAGTAACTGCAGGGTTTCCCAAGGTGCCGTTCTTAATGGTGGTGGTAGGAGTAGCAGGCTAGTGCACTAACATGGAAGGCATCACAAGCAAGGTCCCACTCCCACCTAGGTGAGCTCCAACTGTAGAGTTAATTGAAAGGGTTATCCATCCCAGGCAACTAAATTGAAAGAAAAACACAGAGTTGTTGGGTTATATTTATATCATAGCTTCACAAAGATTGAGACCAGACTACTACCACAATGATGCAACAAAGAATACCTGATAATGTAACAAACAATATCAGTAGTAACTTCTTTTTAGCAATGGGGAGCTAGTATTTAATTAAAACTAAAGTTATGAAATCCTCGATTCGGGAAAAGTGGACTCAAGGTGTGTAGTGGACAAGGTTAAGCGTTTACACAACATAAGGCCGGAATGATGATGCTGATGAATTATGTTCTTCTACATCTAAAATATTGATCACTTTTATGCATGGGTGAATATAAATGGGGCTAGTGTGGGCTATTGCTCAGGTAAAAGAAGATCCCGCAGTGAGTTGGTGTTGATATCACTACATCTGCCCCACCAAGTGTGTCATCCATTTATGTTTTGTTATTGGAAATTTGTTGAGCACACGTACACCAAAAGGTCTCTTGGGCCTGAGGTAGAGAGAGGCAACTGCTATCAGAGTTAGTCATAGGCTTGCCTAAATAACCAAGTTTTCATTTTTTTTCTCCTAAATTCCTCATTGTTCACTCTCTTTTCTCAAGGGGGAATGTTTTCCAAATGTGGGAAGCAAACACCGAAAATCTGCTCCCTCCTGACTTCTTCGTTTTACTTCTAGGAACAGTCAGTAGGTTAATGCGGGCTGATCTAAGCTGACAGTTAGGGGTATAGAGCTGGATTCTGTAAGATATGAAAGTTAAACTTTTGCCATGGAGGGATTTCCAAACTAAACAGCCAGTTTTTAAAATGGATCTCTGATTTACCGGGAGCCAATGTAGTTCTTTCCTCAAGGGTTTGATGTGGCAATGTCTAGTTTATGAAAAATCAGTCTGGCTGCCTAATTTTGCACTATTTGCAGTCTGTGAGTTAGGGCAGAGGAGAGTCCCATGTAAGGAGCATTGGTGTAGTCTATACTGGACATGACCAATGCGATTATGATTTGAATAATCGCTTCGAAGGTGAAATATCTTCTTATTTTCCTTATCTTCTGAAGTTGCTGGAAGCAAGATGGAGTCACTGCACCTATCTGCGTTTTCATAGATAGTTCCTCATCAATAAGGATTCCAAGGCTTTTCACTGCTTTTTAGGCGAAGGGGGAACACCCATCTCTGGAGGCCAAAAGGAAGGGCTCCATAGGTGAAGCTTATTCTTAGTCACAACAATCTCTGTTTTGTCACAGTTCAGTTTCAGTTGATGAATATTCATTCAGTCCTGGATGTATAGCACGGTGCTTGGAAAGAATTCTTTAGAATCCAGCGCATTATTGATGGTGAAGATCAGCTGCATATCTTCAGCATAGTACATCTTCACCTTTTGCTGCTGGAGAAAATATATCACGGGATGGGTACTATAGAGATGGATGAGTATGTGGGGAGAGAGGGAGGAGCCCTGAGGTACTTCACAGCTTAGTTGAATTCTCAGAGAGCGAAAAGGGAATAGGCGGACCAATTGAGATTGGTTTTCAAGAAAGGATTCCGTCCACTGGAGGGCGGTTCCTTGCAAACCTGCAGTTTTGATACGGTCGATCAGGATTAAATGATCGACCATATCAAAGGGTGCTGAAAGATCTAATCAATCAATCCTGTTGGAGGTCTCTGTCAGCTCCATCCCACCATCCCTCAAATCATCCATGGCTGCCAAAATGACTGCCTCTGAATTTTTTTAAATCCTTGAATCCCTCAATTATATGCTTACAGGAAACCTGGTTGTGTAAAGATTTTGATTGTGATGGCTTTTTTGTTTTCTCTTGTTATGCTAAGCACTCCGAAAGGGGTCATGCTAGCGGGGGGGTATCCATTTTGCTCAACAATACGATAAACTGGAATCAGAAAGTCTTCTGCCATCCATCAAATCTTTGTATCTGCCTCAAGTTGACATGTTTGGGAGAATCTGGCAGCCTTATTTTCTTTCTGGTGGCAAATCTATATATCCCTCCAGGGAGAAACTTTGACCATTTGTTAAGTACAATTTTCTCATATATTCATGAGATAGATACCCTGGAAGAATGTCATTCGGTTGTATTAGTGGGAGATCTGAATGCGAAAATTTCGAACTCTGCACTGGAGATTTATGCCAATCCAGACAAAGAGGAAATCTGGCATATTCCAGATTCTCTGCTACCACATAAAATAAAAACGGACAAACGGGGTCTTCTCTTGCTTGATAGTATCAGAAGCATGGACTTGGTCATTTTAAATGGTAGGGTTTCGATTGATAAAATAGCAGACTTTACTTTCAACTCCCATCATACACAAAGCCTATTGGACTACGTGGTTGTTTCCTACCAAATGTTTGGGGCCTGTGAAAACTTAGTGGTATCTCCCTCAATATGGAGTGACCACAGTGTATTGGGTTTGACAATAGCCTTTAATTTACCCGCATTGAACCAAGGGAACCTGGACCAGGGCTCTGTGGTTTTTAATAAAGCTAACGGCCGCTCCTTTTGGACTCCAAAAGATACCACCGAGGTAGGTGTGATGGTGAAGAAAAGTTATGTAGAATGGCAGGGTTCTGATTCCTTAAACATTTTACAGTTTTTCGAGGCACAAATGAAGGAGATAAAAAATTTAAGTACTGACTCAATTGGCTCCCGAGTTGCAAACCAGGGTTTGCCACTGCTGAAAGTATTAAATCAAGAAATTAACCGTTTAATCAGAAAACAACATTTACATTTCTCCATTGGTAAACAACAAGAAATCAATCGCCTTAACCGAGCTAGAAATCGTTATAAATTTAGAGAAAAGAGAAGGGAGTTTGATGCCAATTGGATCGGGTTAAGGGAAGCCGCCAGAGCCAAAAACTCAAAAAAATACTGGCACCTGATCGCAGAATACTGCGATTCAAGACAGAGGGCTCTGCCTATTCCAATCCCAGAAAGGGAGTGGGTGGTCTATATCTCACTATTATATAAAAATATTGGTACCTTACCTTTCTTGACGCCCTCTACAGAGGAGTCTTCTCTTCTGGAATATGGTCCTCCATCAAGGGATGAAGTAGTGGGCTACATAAAGAATAGCAGATCCTCCGGCGCACAAGGGCCGAATGGAATTCCGATTGTGTTAATTAAAAAGGAGCCATCGGCCTGGGGAGCTTTTTTAGCACTTTTGTTTGATTTTTGCTTCCGAACTATTAATATCCCCTCCTCCTGGAAGGGGAGCATTATAGTTCCTTTGTATAAAAAGGGCCCAAAGAGTCAACCTACTAGTTTTAGACAGATCGCGTTGTTGGAAGCTACGGGCAAATTATTTGCAAAAAGCATACTCTGTCACCTGCAGCAATGGGCCAATGATCAGAACATCTTACCACCTGAACAGGAAGGCTTTAGAAAGAACCATGGAACCCTGGACAAAATTGCAGTTGTCCAGACCATTGTAGAGAAATATACTTTCTCTCGAAGCATGCCAGTCTATACGGCTTTCATTGATTTCTCCACGGCGTTTGATAAAGTGGATCGTCAAACGCTGTGGAGAAAGCTTCATCATCTTGGAATGCCACACCATCTCCTGGGCCTCTTGATAGAATTACATACAGACACTTGGTGTCAAGTGATGATGGGAGGCCAGCAAGGTCTATCTTGTAGGATCGTGACTGATAATGGGCTGAAGCAGGGCTGCCTGTTGGCCCCTCTTCTGTTTTCCTTTTATATATATGATCTTCCAGGCACGCTAAATTCAGTGAGGGGGGATGCCCCTAGAATTGGTCCATTGTCCATAGGTTCCCTACTTTATGCAGACGACGTTGCAATTTTTGATTTAACTCCCATTGGCTTGCAACGTCGACTGGATGCCCTAACCAAATATGCGGAGGATCATTTTCTGAAAATTAATATTTCCAAAAGCAAAATCTTAATCTTCCGCAAGAAAGGTCATAGAATAAAGAAAGGGTATAAGTGGTTGTTAGGGCATGAAGAACTAGAATTGGTCGATTCATACTTGTATCTGGGAAAGGTTTTTGCAAAAAGCGGGCGAGATTCAGAACACATTAAATTATGTGTTGGTAAGGCTGCCTCCCAGGCTGGTGCTCTGAATAGATTTTATAAAATTTGTGGGAGTCGTCATTTTAGTCATGTCCTGTCAGTATTTAAGGTTAAAATTCCGCCCTCATTAACTTATGCTGCAGAAGTATTGGATAATAATCACTGGCTCGCCTTTGACAAGGCTGAAGGCCGGTTCTTCCGCCAAATTTGTAATCTAAATTCCCTTGCCGCCACACATGTTTTACGCTTGGAATTTGGTTTAGTCTCCTCTTTTATTTTAGCTTTGTCAGCGGTCCTGAGGTGGGGGAACGCCCTTCTTTGGGGAGATGAGGGTTCCCTTAGAGCAGCCCTGAGAGTGGAAATCTTTGACAAGCTAAAGGATCAATCAGCATTTTTAGATCATTTGCTTATGCAAATGACACATTTGGGCTCAGTTTAAATAGTAATTCATCTATGCCAAAGTCTGCATTGAAGCTTTTTATAAAGAATTCTGCAAGCTCGATTAGTATGGCAAGAGATATTGCTCTAAGTAAATCTAAGCCCCAAAATGAGTTGGTTTGTGGTAGTGCCTTGGGGAGAAGGCCACAACCTTATTTAATTTGGAATCATCCACATGGGATTAGAAGACTGATACTCCTTCTGAGAATTAATCTGTTGACCTTAAGAGATGTTACTGGCATATGGGGTAAAATCCCGAGAGAGGAGAGAATTTGCGAATTGTGTTATACTCAAATCCAGGATCTTAATCATGTCCTATTTGTGTGTCCGGAATTACAAAGGGCAAGGCGTATGTTTTTAAGACCATCATTTATTAAATGTAATATTCATTCGGCCCAGGAGGCCAGAATATTTGTTTTATCCCCACCAAATGAAATGGTCTGTAATAGGATATTCCGATTTTTAAAACTTTTTTGGCTATTTATTAGGAAATACTTAAAATCTCGCTATTAGATTGTATTGTCTAACGGGGGATATCGATAAAGTTTGTATTGTATAAACAGCATATTCACCCTTCTATCGCACTTTTTAATCTATTGTTGTATTTTAGGAAAAAATGGAAATATTTGTTGTGTTGTATTTAAAATGGTGTCTTTTATTGTATTGATGCATTTTGTGGACCTCCGTTGGAGTTCCTTAACAAATAAAACTTTTGTACTTTGACTGCCTCTGTGGAGTGTGCTGGATGGAAGCCAGCCTTGTGGGGGTCTAAGAAAGCAGACTCCTCCAGAAAAATGCTAAGATGCTGGAACACATGTGCCTCTAGTATTTTTGCCAAAAAAGGAAGTAACAAGATAGGTCTGTAACTTTTCAAATTAGTACAATCCTCCACAGTTGTTTTTGAAGGGAGCAGTAACCACAGCCTGCTTTGATGAGTGAGGGACCTTCCCCTTCCTGACGAAGTTTTTGAGGAAGGAGATAGCTGTGTCTGAAAAGGAAGAAATCCTGGGTGGGCAGATATCATTCCGAGAGCCTGAATTGACTTTAGTCATCAACTCATGAAAGCGGACTTTTCTGATGTCCAGGAAGATCGAGAGAGCCAAAGGGTTGCTATCTTCTCGAGGGGTTGCCAATTCTAGAGGGCTAGGGTGGATACTGTCTTTTATTGTCTTTATTTTGTCTATAAAAAGAAATTCAAGGCTTTGCATACATTTGAGAGGGGATCACTGTGTGGTTATTCTGGTTGGATTGGATAGTTCTTTAACCATCTCAAAATTGACCTTTGTTTTGTTTTCAGAGTTCACAATTTTTTTTGGGGGAAAAGTAGATTTTGACTCTGAAAATTGTTTTTTTTAGTTTTTTAATCACTGAATGAAAACTTCTCTTAGTTCAGGCAGATAGGAAATTCTCCATTTCCATTCAGTTTGCCAAAGTTACAATTTTGCGATTTTTAAAGTCTCCAAGAACCATTTGGATGCTTCATGGCAATTGGATTTTTATATTTCTTGTAGAGGGACATGAATATCACTAGAAGCTGTCGGCCAGTTCTTTTGTTAGTGCCTCCTCAAATTCATCCAGGCTCTTATTAGGAGTAGGAAGAAAGTGTGCTAGAGTGTCACAAAGCACATTGACATTTGTCCGATTCCAGGTCCTAGAGAAGGAGCCTGGGCGCGGGGAGGGGGGGTTGCCAGCAGGTATTGTTCAAAAAGAACCACCTGATTGAATACACAAGGCGAGACCGTAAGGTCCAAAATGTTTAAATTTGATGGCCATACTTGGACTAGGATATGACCTTTCATGTGTGTAGGTTCAGTCACATGTTGGACTAGGTTTTGGCTGAGAGTGTCAGTTAGTTCTATAGCAGTATGGCCTCCAGTGTCCTCATTGACCAATAATTTAAGTCTCCCAGAAGTATGATTTTTGCATGGTCAATAGACAGTGGGGATAATGAAGCCACTAAAAGTTGAGGAAATTACTGCATATAGCCTGGGGGTCTATACATAGGGGCAATTAAAGGGGACTGGAGGAGGGAGCTAGTTTTATCAGCAAATTGTCCACCGTAGGATTCGATAGAGAAGTGAGTTTGTTAAAAATAAGATGTTTTTAATAACTGTTGCACTTCCTCCACCCCCTTTTCCATGTGGTCTATTAGAGTTATGTAAGTAATAGTTATCAGAGAGGGCTGCTAAAATACCTGGCATCAATTCATCTGTTAGGCAGGTTTCTGTCACAAATAATACATATGGGGAATCAGATGAGAGTAAATCAAATACTTCTAATTAGTGCTTAACTAATGAACAAGTGTTAAGATAGATGATTTTAAGGAAGTCAGTATTCTTATTATTCAGTTTTGGAGATGGCATACTAGTACTCATCCTGGTAGGTTCACTATCATCTAGAGTGTTTGTGGCAGAAGCCTGAATTAGCGATGGAGTAAACACTATGGGGCCGATTCCGATTCAGGCTGAAAATCTCCCCGACCGAGCCGGACCCGGAGAGATTTCCGACCGAATCGGACCCTAGCAGCCCGACCGAACGAGTACGATGCGCACGTATGCTATCGGACTCGATTCGGTCGGACTCCCATTGAAGTCAATGGGAGCCAGTCGTACGACGCGTACACGGGCTCCCACTGACTCAATGGGCATGACGCAAACAAGGGTGCCCCCTACAGCGTGTTCGCGTCGATGCGGGTCGCGCCGTACATGCACGTGTAGGGGGGACCCATGGGTCCCCCCCTGTGTGCGACTCGCGCGCCTACGCTTCCAGGGGGGTCCGACACGGACCCCCAAAGTGCAGCTCCAACAGCTCCTTGGAGCCGGACTGCGCGAGTCGGTCAGAGCGGTCGAGGTGCGCATCGTACTTACCCGGCCGGGGAACGTCTCCATTGCGCTGTGCGAGTCGTCCCCGTGCGAGTCGGTCGGAGCGGTCGGGTCTTGCGAACGAGTCGGTCGGAGATTTCGCGAGCGCACGCATCGTACTCGCTCGCCTGGACGCACGTACGAATCGGTCGGGAAATAGGGCTCCGAATCGGATCCGGTAAAGCCGAATCCGATTCGGAGCCCTACCGGCCGAGATCGGAATCGGCCCCTAAATTGTGATTAATAATGCCTAGTTTATTAGGTTTAGTTAATAAGGAAGGATCAAGTAGATAGCTCCCAAGAGATGGATTTTTTAGCTCACCTGACTTATAGACTAGCTGACGGGCTAAATGGCTGGACCCTACTCCCCGGTCAGATGCGAACGGGCGCAGACAGGCTTGCCTTTAGCATGTCTGTGGCGCGCCGGTGGCGCACCCACTGCACATAGGTGCTGCCGTCATTGTTTTGTGGAGCAGGAGCACTAACTGACTCCGCCCACTTCATCCCCCAACCAATAAGCACCGCTCTCAATGAATCCTGAATGGAGTACAGCAAGACTCTGCTGCAAGATTAAGGAATTCAAAGTGCTATCAACGGTCGGTTTTTATACAGTGCATCACTTTTAAAAACAAATTAGAAGCAATTTTAAAACAACAGTGCAAAGCAAGTTTCTAAAAGCAGGTTCCCTCTTAATTACCACGCGTCCGTGCTGCCACCAGTGTTTTGTGGAGCAGGAGCTCTAACTGACTCCGCCCACTTTGTCCCCCCAACCAATGGGCAGCGCTTTCAGTGTGTCTTGAGTGGAGTACAGCGAGACTTCGAGGCAAAATGAAGGAATTCAAAGTGCTATCAGCAATAGTTTTTTACACAGTGCAACAATTTTAAAAACAAATTAAAAGCAATTTTCAAATAACAGTGCAAAGCAAGTATCTAATAGCAATTCCTTCTTACGGACCGTGCATCCAAGCTGACACTAGTGGTTTGTGGCGCAGGAGCTCTAACTGAGCCCAATTCGTCCCCCCAACCTATGAGCAGCGTACTCAGCACATCCTGAATGGAGTACAGGGAGACTCTGCGTAAAGATGAAGGAATTCAAAGTGCTATCAGCGGTAGGTTTTTACACAGTGCAACAATTTTAAAAACGAATTAGAAGCAATTTTCAAACCACAGTGCAAAGCAAGTATCTAAAAGCAAGTCTGCTCTACATTTATGTTGTAACTTAAGTCACATCTCAATAAATCACACAGACAGGTGTAGAGGGTTAGGAGTCTGATGAATGGATGGGAAAGGGGATTTGGGGAAAGGTGTGACAAAGACAAACACAATATTCACAAAGACAATATTCATCTGGGTGATAAGCAGCACATCATCATCAATCTATTGTGGAAGGAAATTAAGGAATGATTATGACACAGTTCAGTTAAATGCATTACAAACAGTCCTTCAGCCCCAATTATAGAGGAGTGAAGTGAACCCACATAGTTCTAATAAATAATTCTTAAAAGACAAATGATACTGTATTGCCAAATTGGGCAGTGCATCTGAATTCTTCTTGGACTGTCCATCAATCTTGGGTGCCTGGCTGAAGTGGTCCAGTAAGGTAAGCAGGAGTGTTTCGCCTTTTGTGCAGGAGAAGGGAAGGCCTGCGGATTGTAAAACAGAAACAATATTATTGAGTCAAGCGGTAGGACAGAAAGTAAGTTTCATGAGGAGTGTACTAAGAAGACTCAAAGGCACAGCAAGAGCATGGTCTGCTGCAATCATTCATTTATTGACTCATTTGCGAGCGATTAACTTAGAAGTGAGAGCAAATTACAACCAATCACAGACTAGTGGTTGCATGTATCGGGCTGATCAGTCTCACAACTGTAATCATAACACTTAGGACCTGATTCCGATCTCGGTCGTAAGGGCTCCGAATTGGATTTGGGTTTACCTAAACTGATCCGGAGCCCTTCTTTCCGACCGACTCCTTCCCAATTCTGAACGACCAAGTACGATGCCTGGAAACCCTTAGCGCTGACCGAATCGGTTCCGGAAGGCATATGGAGCGATAGAGCCCCCCGGAGCCAAATCGTACAGCTCTATGGAGTAGGTTTTCCAAGTGAGCAAGTACGATGAACGATTCGGACAGCCTTTAGGATTCGTTTTGGCTGGATCGAAAAGGCTGCCAGAATCGGTATTTGGGGCCCCATAGCAGACCCCCCTTCACCCAGGGCCCTCTGAATCGTGCCCGTGGGGTTACTCATGGGTCCCCCCTTTCAGGCCATGCACAGTGTGGCAGGCACTAAGGGGTGCCCGTCACAGGGTGCACGATGATCCCCAACCACCCCTTTTGCCAATCGGAGCCTGTGTACGCATTCGGTACACAGGCTACCATTGAAGTCAATGGGAGTCCGACCGAATTGTATCCGGATGCATTCAAATGCATCGTACTTGTTCGGTCGGACTCCCCTGACACTAGTCTTATGGAAAGCATTGTGGACACGAGTCATTCGGTTTGCTTTCCGAACGAGTTCGGAATCGGGCCTTTAGTCAAGCATATGCATAATCTGATGATGTGACATCACATGCCTATCTCCAGTTGCTTACAAGAGCAGGCCCCATACCCAACCACATAATATAGGAGTTTCAGATTTGAGCAAGCACACACGCAGCAGCATTGCATTTCCCAAATTAGTGTACCTTTCACCAGTCCACAGAGCTGAGTAGGCTTCTTAGAGTCATCATCATATTGGTTTCCCTGAAGTTGATAATTTCCTTCTTCTGGCTGTTTGTTGAGGTAGTCCCGCCCAGAGTCCTTTCATCATCCACCTTACTTGAAGTAACAAATCTGTCCAACTCTGTTCCGTGTCCCGACCCAAATGAGAGAGATAGACCTGTAGTGCACTGCTGTTGATGAACAAGAAGAGAAAAATTGAGTAATTTCTTTGTGTAGATTTGTGTTTGTTAACTAAATTGACTGGTCTGATCTTTGAAGAATGGGAACCAGACCAAAAAGGAGTGGATCTGGGAAGCAAATCACGCTAAGTGTCAAAGTGGAAGAGCCAATCAACTTCAGGAATAATGATTACCTGTCAAGTGACAAACATTGCAAATCATCACAATCAAGCTTACAAATTATAGTTGAACACCCTGCCTCACTGTCTACCACAATATGAATCACAATCACTCATATATCACTCATTGGTGCAGTAGTTACCTGTTCCAGCACAAGCACAGTGGTACACAATTGTTGATCCTCTTTGATGCACGCAACACACTTTGGGCAATCTTATAAATCAATGGTTCTGTGGCATTCCTTTTAGGGGATGAAAAAAGAATAGGCATGAGATGGAGGCAGGCATTGTCTCTCCAATGTTCTTGAAGGGAATGGGGGAGGCTTCAACACAGCACACTGGTTCAGCTCCAATCCGGCCATACAAGTGCCTAAACTGGCTCATAAGTCAGTTAGACACAACCACACAAAATATATAATGTCCCCCTAGCTAAATCCTTTTTTTTTGTTTTTTGGGCAAAGCAGTTCAGCGATTGAAAGTTCTATGGTAGCCCAGGCATGCTCAGTCAGGGAAGTAGAGTTTGTCCTCAAACTCAGGTGGTTCGCCCAAAAGTTAGTTAGCTAACACACTACTATGACCTGAGTCTGACCAATCATCCTCATCCTCTTCCTGTGTTATTTCAGGTATGGTGTAACTCGGTGGTATAAAGTGTTGGTTCATTTTGATCATGGTCAATCTCTCCACATTTTAAGGCGAGAGACTGGTCCTTCTCACTGTGACAACTGTGCCAGCTTCAGTGAACACACACTCTCAGCAGACACACAGGCTACCAGACAAGCCAGATAATTTATTGCCAGCCTACTGAGCACTGGGCATTGGCACTTCTTCCCATACCAATAAACCAATGGATTTTGATGCAGCTAGACCTCTGTTGGGTCATTCAGATAGACCTGGATCATCCTCTGAATGTTCATTAGTGCTGCAACTTGCTCAACCTCTGTTGCCTTCACCTCTGCACGGGACTTAAGACCTGCACTTGAAAACAAGCCACTGCAGAGGTTAGGGCTGATGCTCCTGTGGTTGTGGTTGTTGCCAGTGTTCTTGTTGCTGGTGTTGACTGCTGTTAGTCAACAGCACTGCCCTCTATGGAAGTTGAAGGCTGCACCCATGAACTGCTGCCCGGGAGAGGACCTCTAGTTTCCAGTCATTCTTCTTCCAGGTCGCTGGCTTGCTCAGCAATCCACATCTTGTGTAGTGAAACATCCTCTTCTGAAAAAGGAATGAAAGTGGCAAGTAATTGTTTGTACTGTGGATCAAGAATTGTGGCAGAGATATACTGTTCAGATGACACAATGTCTCTTTGCAGCCTTGTATTATCAGTGAAGCGAAAGATTAGGCTCTCCACCAACTCATGTGCATCTTTCTTTTCATCCACATCTGTGTGCATTTCAGACACCTTCTTTAGCTGGTCCTGTAGCAGATGCAACAATTGGATAGCTAGGCCCATCGTACTGTCCTCCTTGCTGACGTCCCGTGTGAAAACCTCAAAAGGAAGCAGCATCTCTGTCAGGCATTTGACTAGGCCGCATTTGTCCATCTCTATGATCATGCCTTTCCCAGTTGCATCCCCTCTTCACATGACATAATCATAGATCGGTATATACTGCTCAAACAGACGTTGCAACATGTAATAGGTAGAGTTCCAACATGTTGGCACCTTCTGTACGAGGGCTTTAACTTGCACTCTATGATCATGCTGAATAATCTTCAACTGCTCCCAGGTTTGAAAAGAATGGCTGAAATAAGTGAAGATTCTTCTGCAGGTGGACAGTGAGTTGATGACTCAGCCTTCTTTTTGTAGAAAGTCCTGTACAATGATGTTAATGCAGTGCGCCAAACATAGGACCCTGAAATAGCCACCATCTGCCATGGCCTTAGCTATATTACTGCCATTGTTCATGGCAACACATCCAATGTTAAGCCCTCTGGGTCGCAGCCTTTCAAACACCTTGCTGTTAAAGTCTTCCACGATGTTTGCAGCTGTATGGGATTTCTCCATGGCAAACAAGGCTGCTGTTGCATGCTTCAGAGTGCCATTAAAAATGTAATCAATGTTAAACCTGAAGATATCATTTCTCTAACCCTCACGAAAGAGATCCAGTGTGCGGTGATACACATGTAATCAGTGGCTTGGCAACTGGTCCACATGTCTGTTGTCAGGTGCCTAGTGTGAATAGAACTCTGCTGCAAAGCTTGTCAAACCAATTCCAGCACATTGTGAGCACTTGAACAGTACATCTGGCAAAATAGGTCTGGCTGGGAACCTTACATTTTGGGCAGATAGCCGCCACAAATTCTAGAAACCCCACTTTTTCATCAAAAGAAAAAGGGAGGAGGTTCAGCGCTAACATTTTAGCCAGCTTCCCATTGTACAAATGTGCTGCTAGGCATTTGTACTGCCCCTCCTGCCTACACATGGAAGTAATAATAGCCTGGAATGTTTTATTTTCTGGTGCCTCTGACGCAGGAGACTTCTGTAGAGAAGAAGGTGGTATACTCAGTGTGCTTCTCAGGGCAGTCACTGTATGCTGTTGCTCTGGTGTCTTCATCTAACTCTGAATCTTGTGCCATATCAACATTACTGATGGAGGAGATACTAGTGAACCGTGGGGGACTTCTGTAGAGAAGAAGGAGGTAGACTCAGTGTGCTTCCCAAGGCAGTCACTGTATGCTGTTGCTGTGGTGTCTCCATCTAACTCTGAATCTTGTGCCATTTCAACATTACTGATGTAGGAGATACTAGTGAACTGCTCAGGACAGGACTGCTTTGCATAAAGATGTCACCCTCTTCTTCCTTATCACCTTCACCTTCCACCACAATCGGAGCAGATTCCCTGCTCTCATCACCTTCACCAACACCACCTGCAGCAATTATTTTAAGGTGAGCCTCCCAGCGGATTGCGTGATGTTTTTTCATATGGGTCATTTGGCCTCCATTCCATAGTGTGTACCAGGCTTACCTTGTCGTACACTTGCATGGCAATGGAGCATATCACAATGTTATCGTCCTGCTTCCTAACTGTAAAGAAGTCCCAAACTGGGAAGGTCAACTTTCTCACTGGGCCACTGGTGCCACTGCCAATGCCCGAAGAAGTGGAGGTAGGTGGGCAAAAATGATTGACTCTGTGCAGTGCGGACTTCTACTGAAGTAGTTGTGGATGCAAGTCGCAGGGGACTTGAAGATATAGGAGGTGGCAGTGGAGGTAGTATCAGTGGCACATCCCTCGGAGCAGTTTGAAGAGGGGTAATGTCAGTCTCCTCTGGGGCTGGGGTAGTGTCCATGATAATGACCGGCTCATCATCCTCCTCTTCTTTATTCATAAGTCTAAGGCTTTCAGGAACTTTCCTTTTCCCTTGCCTCTCTTGGCATGTCTCGGACTGAGGCATGTTCCTACCCACTTCCAGATCATCAGAAGGGGGGGCTTCGAGAAGATGGTGGAGTACCATTCCATTTTCTTGAAGGCGATCTGGAAGCCAATGGATCTTTGGAAAAAGGGGTTTCTACTTGCTCAGTATGAAGCCCAATCTCCTGTTCTGCTCCTACTTTATGAAGATCTACTATTGCTGGCTGCGGCTGTTGTTGTCCACTTAGCTGAGTTTCCGTACACTTGCATGGCAATGTCGCACATGGCAATGTTATCGTCCTGCTTCCTAACTGTAAAGAAGTCCCAAACTGGGGAGGTCAACTTTCTCACTGGGCCTCTGGTGCCACCGCCAATGCCCGAAGAAGTGGTGGTAGGTCGGCCTGTCAATGATTGCCTCTCTGCAGTGCGTACTTCAACTGAAGTAGTTGTGGATACAAGTCGCAGGAGCCTGGAAGATATAGAAGGTGGCGGGGAGGTGGTATCAGTGGCACATCCTTCGGAGCAGGGTTGAAGAGGGGTAATGTCAGTCTCCTCTGGGGCTCGGGTAGTGTCCATGATGATGACCAGCTTGTCATCCTCCTCTTCTTCATCCATAACTCTAAGGCTTTCAGGAACTTTCCTTTTCCCTTGCCTTTCCTGGTGTGTTTCTATCCTCTTCCAGATCATCAGAAGGGGGGCTTGGAGAAGTTAGTGGAGTACCATTCCATTTTCTTGCATGAGATTTGAAAGCCAATGGTTCTTCTGAAAGAGGGGGTTCTACTTGCTCAGCAAGAAGCCTATTTTCCTTTTCTGCTCCTACTTCAGAAAGATCTACTATTGCTGGCTGTGGCTGTTGCTGTCCACTTAGCTGAGTTTCCAGCAAGGATTGGGAACTACTTTGTGAAAGAGACAAATCCAATTCAACGTTACTGCTCATCTGAGTTGCCATGATTGCAGTGGCTGCCTCTATAGGCTTGGGCCTAGGTTGGGGTGGGGTCGTTGATGCAGGAGTGCTGTTCCCTGTTTGCTCCCTGGAGGCCTTTGCCCAAAAAAAGTTTGGGACAACACGCCAGTCATGGGAAGCTGCTTCTTCCCACTGGCCACTTTCTTGGGGGCCAACGTGAAGCTGTCGGTTGACAGTGGCACTTAGCTGTACAATCTGAAGAGATTGGAGGACTGACGTCACGTGTTGTTGTGTTGTCACATGTACAGGCCTTCTGTCTGGCAGTACTTCGGGTGATGTCTCTTCTCTTGCACACCTAAAAGTAAACAAGAAAAACATTAGTGAAATCTAGAATTGTTTCAGTTAGCATTAGTACAGACAGAGGAAATATAATTTAGTGCGGTTACTTAAACTATGAATAAATAATTAATAACACTACAGTGTATCCATTCCAAAGTCAAACCACACCAACATAAAATAATATTTCATTTACAGTCAGGAAGGATAAGAACAGCTTACAGATGTAACTGTTTGCTTTATTTGTATCATCTAGGGAGACACATGTGGCACTCAGGGAGGTGCAGGTGAAAATAGAATAATCCTTAGAAAATTAATGCAGTGGTGCTGTTGTGCAGCTGTGCGCCTATGGCAGGGGGTTAATGGATGGTGGGATAAAGTAAAAAAAAAATATGATAAAAAATCAACACAAATAAAAAAATTGGGAAAAATTAAAAACATTTTAAAAACAATTTAAACAAAACATTTTAAAAATAAAGAAAAAATGTAAAAAAAATTAAGAATTGGAAAAAGCTGAGAAAAAAAATCAGAAAAAAATGACAAAATAAAATAAACATTTTTAAAAATTATTGAGATGTACTAGGGGACAATGAGAAACCCATTGGGACTTGGGAGGCATGGAGATGCAGGTGAAAAATGTAAAAAAAATCATATAATATAAAACACTGTTCTTAATCATAATATACAATACATTTACTATGAGCGACTAGGCCTCAAGCACTATTAAAATGATATCAGGGAAAAGTATAAAAATGAACACAAAGAAAAGGCTTATGCCTCTCTATCAATCTCCAAAGAAAATGGCTTTGAAAACTGGAAAAATGGGTAGCTGCACAAATTGACTACCGGCCACATGTTCAACCAACAAAGAACACATGCAGGCCTATGGAGAAGCACACTGGCTGGCTACACAAAATGGCCACTGGCCACATGGTCAAACAAGCAAGCAAGGAGGCATGCCCACAAATGCAGGCCTATCGCAAAAAGCACACTGGCTGGCTACACAAAATGTCCACCAGCCACATGGTAAACCAACAAGCAAGGAGGCATAGAAAACAAAGAACACATGCAGGCCTATAGACACTGAGTATACAAAAATGGCCACTAGCCACATGGTATGAGGATCAAAGATAAATGGTTGCTTATGGCAACAACACATATCCTGGCCAGACAAAGGAGGCATAGTAACACTGAAGATAACAGCATTCATCCAGCAATGCCAAAAATGAAGATTTGCTGAGCTGTAAAGTTTTTCATCAACATACATCCCCCAAAGGCATTAAATATATATTACCCCACCTATATACTTTTTACAGAAAAAAACATAAAATACCCCAAAAACCCACATTTTTAAATGTAATCCAATGCCAACACTGGCCTAAATTATGTTTCTATTCAACAGACACCACAGAAACTGTTGTTTCATGCACCCATGACTAGTACTGGGCCTATTGGCTGGGTGGCCCATTGGCAGACTAGGGCACATAGTAAAATAAATGAATATTGCAAATTTATTTAACAACATGGAGAAATTTACTGAACTGTGCAATATTTTTCCTTTACAAAGAAGAAAAATTAAATGCAAAAAAATAACTAAGGGACCGATTACGATTTTGGCAGACACACCGCCAGCCCGCTGCTGTGGTAGTCGGGAGAACTCCACCAAGCTGGCGGCATCTCGACCGCTGCATTACAACATTACCATGGGGCTGGCGGTGTGTTGGCAGCACATTCAAGGCGCCAGCATGCTTCGGTTCTAGGAGAGAGCCTGAAGCCAATGCTGGCCGCACTGCTGCACCTTCAGCAAGTCAGGTGCACTGTTTCCATGCACCATGTTGTGCATGGCAAACAATGCGCGCACTGACATTGCTGGAATGGAGAGGCACAACATAAGCCTAGGTCACAATGCACATAGGCTAAATCATCCTGGGGCACTTTTTGTGGCCCTTTGCCTGCCTTTCCACCATGAAAAGGTCGGTGGAAAGGCAGGTCATAATGCACACAGCAGTGCTCATGCAGGCACCGCCACTGCCACCATTGACCGCCGCTGTCCCTGCCACTGCAGTAGCTTAAATGTCAGCAGTGGCGGCAGTCTTGTGGCAGTCCGACCGCACAGATCATAATCGGGTGGTTGGACCACTAAGAAGGCGGCAGTCAGACCGCAAAAGACAGAACGGAGTTCCCAAAACACCGAAGTCATAATCTTCTCCTAAGTCCCTCCTGAGATTGCAGACCACCCACCCCAATAAAGTAAAAAAATCCCCCCCAAAAAATATTGGTGCATGCCCTCTATGAAACAAACAACACCCTTATACAACAGTTTTTGAACATACTTATGATATCACAAAAACAAAGTCCTTCAATCCGATAGTATATATGCAGCTGACAAAGAGAGTGATCCTTCCAGCTCCAAATCCAAATGAAAAGTGACCAGAAGATGGACACAGCACTGGGAGGAGCCTGCTGGACAGGAAAAGGGAGTTGAAGTCTCTGGGGCATTTCCTCCTTGTTGAAAAAAAAGGTAAAATAAAAAAAAGGCTTCTCACACTAAAACAACTTCAAAGGTCTGTTGGAGAAGAATTTTAACTTGAAAATGTCTTTTCGAGTAGATTCAGCTGCTTCTCAAGGAGAGAATCTGCTCAAGGTGCAGCTGCCGTCAGTGGCGCCCGCTAACGTCACAAAAAAGATGTTGGAAGTCACTAGCGTGTCTGGAAGTTGTACTAGCGACTGGCAAATCTTGCAAGAGATTGCAAGTGGCTGGAAACCTCATGGGCGCTTGTGAGCACCCGGCAAGTCTTGCCACGCTCGCCAGAACACGAAAAAACAAGACTCGAGTGCCAATAGAAAAAAATGTCTGCTGCAAGGCAGAAAGCAAAATTTCCGCATAGCATGGAGTTACTGAATTCCTCAAACTCCGCGAGCAGAGTGGAACTTTACGCCCAGGCCTAGTGTTACCTAGTTACTTGGCCAAATACGCATGAGGATGTTAACTGAGGGGCTGCCAACTCTCACTATCTCAGTCATTGAGTCATTCAGCCACAGGTATAGGGGCTGGAAGTCGGAGTGCACCCCAAAATATTCATGCTGGAGCTCCAAAGGTGAATGTTAAATAAAGATGCCTTTAAATGTAGTTTTTATATTGTCACGTTTGCTTTGGGTTCAAAGACAGAGGTGAAATGTCAGGCAAGGGCTTCTGACAAGTTTGTGCCTTTTCATTTAACATAGAGACTGGTGTTTACGTTTTTTTCTCTGAGTTGAGAGGGTTTTGTAAAGTGAGCTATGTGACTATCTTGCTGGTGTGGAAGGAAAGGCTGTGAAAATGTAATTTTTCCTAACACACAACAATATTTAAATACCTATAAATGAACTGTACAAATATTTCAAAATATATTAGCAGTTAGGAAAGAACAAATGAAGCGCTTTTTTGTAATTCTGAAGTGTGATGGAAACAAAGATTTTAATAGAATCCAAACAAATCAAGACACAACTTAGTGATGTGCAAATGACAAATATTTGCTGAAACCCAGGCCCAGATTTACTAAGGGCTACCATTGCCCTCACATCATGCAAGGTGATGCACAGGTAACGCAAGTGCCTAAGTGAGATTTACTATGCCACACAGAGCCACCTTGCATGGCTCTGCATGGCATAGTAAATCTGGAGTAATGCAAGGCAGCGCATGTTGCTGCCTTCAGTTACTTTGCCCTGGGAAGGAGCTCCATGGGTGGAGTGTGGGTGTTCCCACACATCCACCCATGGTTTCAGCGCATTCCCAGATTTACTATCACTAGTAAATCTGAGAATGCGTCAAAATGCTATGCCTTCCCAGTGGAGGTGGAACGAGGAGAAATATTTTTATTTCTCCTCGTTTATTTGCTTTTTCTTTGTGTGCTGCAGAGGATTGTATTTGTGCAAGAGGGTTTCCCTTCCTGCACAAAAACAATCCTGCCTGCAACGCAGGCACCCTTGCACCATGGTCAGCCGTGGTCCGTGCAGGTAACAGTGGTGGGGCAGTGG
The DNA here is from genome assembly GCA_963921515.1 of Calotriton arnoldi. Taxonomy (NCBI): domain Eukaryota; kingdom Metazoa; phylum Chordata; class Amphibia; order Caudata; family Salamandridae; genus Calotriton; species Calotriton arnoldi. The sequence goes on along the minus strand of CAWUFW010010192.1, from coordinate 461,502 downwards.
GGCCGAGTAAGGGGGGATTCCGAGGGACGATGCTGAGGGAAAATTAAATAAATAATTAATTTTCCCTCTGCATCGTCCCTCAAAATCCCCCCTAACCCGGCCCCACCGCTGTTACCTGCAAGGACTGTGGCTGACCATGGTGCAAGGGTGCCTGTGCTGGCGCTTGTCAGCAACTAGCACGCCAGTGCAAAGAGAGAGCAGGAATGTGCCACATCTTACTAGATATCAGGCATTTCTGCCTTGTCCATTTGACCCATCGCAGAAAGTTGTCTTGCTACGTGCACTGCATCAAACGTTAGTAAATCTGCCCCCCCCCCGATTTCTACACATTATCGTTTGTGTGCTATTTAGTTTTATCAATAAACCTTAGGGCCAGATGTAGCAAAATAGGAGTTTGGAAGTCCTTAATAGCGATATTTAGAGAATCGCTATTAAGGACTCGCAAAATGGAATGTACGTAGGAATCGCAATAATAATTGCAATTCCTTAATATTCCTTAATTGCGATTCGCAAAGTGCGATTCGCAATCAAGGAATACCTTCCCATTCATTCCTATGGGCCTAGAGGCCCACAGGAATGAATGGGAAGACATTCGCAATTTGCGAGTACCCATTAGGTACTCGCAAATTGTGAATGCATTTTCAAGAGTGCAAGGGTGTCAAAGGACACACTGTTGCACCCCTGAAATATGTATGTGTGCACATGTGGCGCACATACATGCCCTAAGGGCATGTATGTGTGCCACGTGGCACTTGAAAAATGCAAAAAGTGCATTTTTCAAAGGAATTACAAATTACCACCAACTTGAAGATGGTGGTAATTTGCGATTCATAAGCCCAAATCGCAAACTTTCTGGGCTTCCTGCATTGCATTTAAGGAATTGCAATTTGCGATTCCTTAAATGCAGTCGTAAAATAGGGAATCGCATATTTTGCGATTCCTTAGATTACGAGTAGGTTTTTCTTTCCTACATTGCACACAGCTAAATTGCGATCGTAAACGCTGAAATTCTGTGAATTTCTGCGTTTGCGATCGCAATTTGGCTTGCTACATCTGGCCCTAAATGCCTATGCGAAATTATTGCCCGTTACGAAAGAGAATGTGCTGTTTGTAAATGACAGTGTACTTCTACATCATGATTTAATAATATATTTGTGATTGTTGGCTCCAGAAAGCACCACCAGCTACATACTACACCTTCCCACTCTCACCAAATGGGCGTGGCTCATGTGCTACACTTGTTCTTTGTGTGGCACTTGCATTTTTTACAATCACCAATGAGTTCAGGGGTGTAACTTTGATGGCAGCACCTCCACTTTGAAAATTGTTCCAGTACCACTGGCCACAGGTGACTGTTCTTTATCCAGTGGTGCACGTGATTTAGACAAGCAATTGTGTGGCATATTAGCAAGGCGATTATCGCCACTTTAGCGGGACTTTTTCCCGCTAAAGCGGCGATAATATTATCGCCTTATCAACAAGCTGTCGCTAACTGCTGTTAGCGACAGCTTGTAAGCGATGCGACCGGGTTGGGTGCCGCTTTGCATGCCAGCGATATTTATCGCTAATGGCATGCAAAGTAGGCGTTCCCCACCTAACAGCGACTGGAAACAGTCGCTGAGGGTGCTAACGCCTATCAGCGAGGCAGGGGCGGTGATTAGCGAACCAGCGCTAAACACGTTTAACGCTGGTTTGCTAACACCTGGTCCCACCCTGACTTAGCCATGTAATCCAATGAGAGGTGGATTACATGGCTAAGTCCCCTGCACTATCAGCAAGCAGAACTGGGGAACAGTGTGAATATCGCCTGTTTTCAGGCGATATTCACACTGTTCTCCAAGGTTTCTATCGCTTTGGAGATTAGCATTGCTGATTGCACGCTAACTCCGCGATAGAAACCGGCGATGCCTGGCGATAATTATCCAAGCGCTAATTGCGCTTTGCGATAATTATCGCCAGGCATTGCTAATATGCCCCTGTGTTTCTTCCCTGGCCCTCTGACACACCCACCTTTAAGTGTAATTGATTGTCATTTGCATTCAATTGAAACTATGGGCTGTGCCCTGTTAATGTCTCAGTCAATTTAAATATCCAACAATAACTTTACCTCACATGAAATGTGTTTGGTTGTGAATGTCGATGAGCCAGTTTCGATTTGTTGATTTCTGCTTGTTAGTACTTGTTCTAGCCACAGGAAAGCTGTGTCGATGATCCCGCTCATTTTTCCAAATATTCCAGCAATTTTATATGGTCCTCTGTGTGATATGCTGCAGGTACGCTAAAAAAGAAAATAATTTCTGCTTCTCACAAGTTCACGGGAGTAATTAAGGGGCATATTATCAAGGGCTCTATCGCCGCTTTAGCGGGACTTTTTCCCGCTAAAGCGGCGATAATTCAAACGCCCTATTAGCAAGCTGTCGCTAACTGCTGTTAGCGACAGCTTCTAAGCGATAAGCGACCGGGTTGGGTGCCGCTTTGCATGCCAGCGATATTTATCGCTAATGGCATGCTAAGTAGCGTTCCCAACCTAAAAGCGACTGAAACAGTCGCTAAGGTCGCTATCGCCTATTGCTGAGCAGGGGAGGTGATTAACGAACCAGCGCTAATCATGTTTAGCGCTGGTTTGTTAACGCCTGGTCTAAACCTGACTTAGACATGTAATCCAATGGGAGATGGATTACATGGCTAAATCCCCTACGCCCTATCGCCAAGCTAACACTGGTCACAGTGTGAATATCGCTTGTTTTCAAGCGATATTCACACTGTTCTCAAGGGTTTCTATCGCTTTGGAGATAAGCGTTGCTGATAGCACGCTATCTCCGCGATAAAAACCTGCGATAGCCGGCGATAATTATCCTAGCGCTAATTGCGCTTAGCGATAATTATCGCCGGTTATTGCTAATAGGCCCCTAAGTCTTCCCTGTTTTGGCTATTCCTGTCTCATTATCTCATCTGGAGCTGAAGCCATATTGCCTGTCAGGGAGGACATTGTTTGCTTCCTCAAATTGTTACAGTTGCTTCATGGCCTTGGTTTTCCAGCATATTGCTGATGCAAAGCAGATTCGAGACTGGTCTGTAGTTTGATGGGTCGTGTTGATCTGCTGATATATTTTTTTAGTTAGTGTGCGTGTGTTAAGACGTTGGGAATTATTCTGTAACTAAATAAGGCGCTGGTTAGACCATTTATCTCGAAATCGAGGGAGGGTAGGTGCATTTTATGATAGCAGCTGAGCATGGTTGTGCACCTCATTTTGATGCCTTTCATTGGAAAGTGAATACCCTTTCCATATTGCACGAGAGAGTGCCTGTGAGCAGCTAAACTATCATGGATCTTGGAAGAGGATCAAATTCGAATCAGTGCCAATACCTGTGTCTGCACTAGAAGGGCTATATTGAATCAGCCTTTCATTGATCTCTGCCAAAGATCCTCCCTTGGCCACACACTGCAAGCCTTGGCACGCAAACTTAAACTTGGAGTACTTCCATGTCCCCAACCATGAATGAAAGCCAGAGAATTTTGGAATCCATCAGTTGTTTGATTTCATTCAATATTTACTCTGGCTGTGTATCCTGTTCCCAGAGATAATAATAATGCTTCTACTTCATAGTGACGATACCCTCACCTCCAGCGAACCCGACAACTACTGCTAAAATGTATTTGAAATAGCAGAACATCTTCCACATTTAGTTCATAATTTCATATATTTTAGAATTACAAGAATTCTCAGGTACGTGCCTTGATATTGACCGAGGCACTTCTAATCTTGTCAAAGTTTGGAGCCCTGTGCCCTCCCATGTACATGCCTACTTCCATCAAAATGAATCAGTTTCTTATATTAAATGGCCTAAAAAATTCTGATTTCTAAACTGATCTGGTCAGATTAGAACTCTAGTATGTGTGCCTAATCCAATTGATCCTGTGGATCCTATGATGCTCTCTAACAATCTGAGTGATTCACTCCACATGTAAAAACATACTTTATTTAGATAAACTGAGGCATTAAATAAAAAACACAAAACAGACTATCGCAATATCTGCGGTACCCGAACACCGCCAGTACTTAGATGCACACGAGGACCTCACCTGTGCACAAGAGGGGTCAATATTCCAAATCCAAGGTGACATTCTCCAGTCCACAGTATGAATACCTTTGGTTTTATAATATTTATGACCAAGTCTAAGTTCATGATGATTTCAACCCACACGCAATTGAATTAAAGATCTCCTTTCATTTCATTTCAATTAATCTTTATTCGATTATGCATCATAATCATAAAAGATAGAAACATAATAGGGTAAATGATAGGTTGGCTTGCTGTTTTTTTTAAAACTGTACTTAATGACTATAGAATGTGCGATTTGATTGAATTCAGGTAGACTGCATATTTTAATGCTTTTTAGATTTTTATGTGGTTTTTAAGTTTCTTTTATGATTATGATGCATAATCGAACAAAGATGAATTGAAATGAAACGAATTAAAGATCAAAAATCAAGAAACATCCAATATTATGCAACACCACATGCACATTTTCTGGGCAGTACCCTCATGCAGCTCCAATGACACTGCTGGTGGTACCTCACCCTGCTGAGTGATGGAACAGTCTCTCAGTATTGCTTAAGTAAACTCAAATTGCTGGAAGTGATGTGGCACTGACTGCCGAAACTCACACAGGTGGAGTAGTATGACTCCATGGCAATCAACCATTCAACATTTTATTGTATAGTTTGTGCTTCAAAATGATGAATGAAATCTAATAGTTCCTACTGAATTATTGAATTTTCATGGAACAAACCAAAAAAAAAAAAAATCTTTTAAATATTGGACAAAAGTGTGCAGGTAGAATAAACCACACAAACGAGCAATGACAAAGCCAATTTGTCTGGCGTTTTTCATATGTGAACATACTTTTTAATGATTGGTGCGTTTGTATGTATAGTTTTTGGATGGGTCCAGTGGTAATCACAAGAACATATCAATGGTTGGATGAGTGAGTATACAGAAGTATGAATGGGGAAGTGAGAGCATGGATGGTCAGCTGGATGAATAGTTGAGTGCATTTATGAATGAACTAGGCAAGGACAGTCTCTGCAGGGAAGACCTAGGTATGAGAGTCATGAGCAATTTATATGAGGAAAAGCACTGAAGGGTGTTGGAAAGTTAGTATGTATGGCCCTGGGCATTACACTGTTGGGAATGGACATTGGGTGGGCAGTGTCTTGGGCGTGGCCTGTGGAGGAAAGGCAGTGTATGGGGTTAGGGGCAAATTGGGGACTGGTACGTTCTGCAAAGATCAAAGGCAGTCAGTGTGTGCCATATTGTATTGGGCCTGGCGGTATGAATAGGTAGGATTCATTCGCGGGAGTGGGCCTAGCTACCCCCTGTTCTCTTCAACCCAAACCTACATACACCTAGCAGGGCACAGCCCTGAGAAGAGCAGTGAGTCCAACTTCAGAAATCGGACTTTTCTGTATATTTAAAATGCTCACAGAAACACTTCTTGTTCAGTCCCAAAATATTGGAGGTTTTATTTATTTTTTGCAAGCCTGTATGCTCGTTTATATTTCCTACCATTTGCCTAATTGCATCTTTTTAATGGCATTCTAATTATTCATTAGAAAGAATGTATCTTCAAGTCAAGTTTAGGATCCATCCATTTTTCTACGTCATTACAATATGTTTACGTCATGATTATACATTGTTTTACTTAGCATTGTGAGTTCCATTGTTTAGTTCTTTGAATATATTTGAGAAACTAAATATAGACTAAGTTCATAAAGAACCCAAAGGTTTCGTACTACAGAATTAAAGAATATAGGTCTATTTGAGAACAAATGTAAAGGTATGTCTATCGTCTGTGCAGTTTTATAAGGTATTTCATTTGAAAACGGGAGGAGACAGTTGGATTACAAGTGTATATCAATATACATTTTATAATCTTTTTTTTTTTTAGAGCTGGTACTTCTGGTAATCCTTAGGTTCCATGTTTTTTTCAAACGTGCCAGTAATAGGTATCTCTGTTTATGCAATATGTTTCTCAGATCAATTTGTTCTGCATCCTAAAAAAGCTTCGGAAAATGTACGTAGAGCAACGTATGCAGTGTTTCCATCCGGGCACCGATGTTAGAATGAAGACGTAGTTTACCAACTCAGCTGTGTGACACAAATAAACGTGGTGCATCTTTAACAAATAGGTTTACAGAAAACAAGACCTGGATTTCCACTTGAGCACGGATACTGAAAAAAATTCGTGAACAAACGTGCTTATGCTTAATATCAAGCATCTGGGAAGAGCATGTGGCGGGTGGCCAGAGCTGTCGCCTGAGCAGCTGGGAAACTAGCTTCGAGTCACGGCTTCGGCTCAACATCCTGTGATTTTGGTCAAATCACTTAGGGGCACATTTATCAATTTGTTGGGTTGTCCTTACACCACGGGCGATGCAACACTAAAGTAAGATTTATCAAGCCACTCAAGGCCACCTTCACTGCATTGCGTTACTCTGTCGTAGGGAGGCGTTCCATGGGTGGGGCTTGGGTGTTCCCATGCATCTACCCATGGATTTTGGCGCATTCCCAGATTTAGCAAGACTGATAATCCTGGGAATGCGTCAAAGTGCTAAGTCTCCCCAGGAGAGGCGCAGCGAGGAGAAATATTTTAATTTCTCCTCGTTGCTCCTCTTTTTAAGAGTTCTGCATTCTGAATGCCTCAGAGGACTGTTTTTGCACATGAAGGTGCCCTTCCTGCACAAAACAATCCTGCCAACAAAACAGGCAACCTTGCACCATGGAGCAAGAGTGCCTGTGTCACAGTAGGCAGCCAAAAGGGGTCCAGTAGAAGGAAAAGACAGGAATGTGCTGTATAATGTTAAATACGACGCATCCCTGACCTTTCACTTTCACACAGCGCAGCAAGGTGGCTTGCTGCGCTGCATAAAAGCGTGATAAATGTGCCTCTAAGTTCTCCATGGCCCCAAAACAATGAATGTAACCTTGTGTAATGTAACTCGTATTCGTGTAAAGTGCTCAATACGTTTGTGTTGAGTTTGTGCTATTTGAAACCGCAAAAAAAAACAAAAAACTCTTATTTGCCATTGTGGGAAGTCTGGAAGTAAATCTGTGGAGCTACAATGACTCTTGGGGGCATATTAACAAAGAAATGACGTAACGTGGTGCTATGAGCAATTTAGCAGCGCAGTGCCATTTAAAAAAATGCAGGGATGCTCAGTATTCACAAGAATACGGTGCACCCCTGTGTTTTCCTTTGCGCCGGCACTAAAAAAGTATTTCTCCTCATTGTGCCACTCTAACGCCTGCTTTTCGATGACGTTAGTTTTTGGTGCTGCGATACAATATTACCGATATTTACAATGCAGCGTTAAGCCACTCAAATTGGCTTAGCACCGCATTGTAAATATGGAACAGGGCATTGCGCCACTGGAGCATCGTAAAAAGTGACGCTCCAGTTGCGCATTGCCCTTGTAAATATGCCCCTTTATTCGGGGGTTTACACCAGTGTCACAATTTTCCTCAGTTTTTAGATATTTTATTTAACATTATTCTAAATTCTTAAATCATTATAATATTTTATTCGGCATAAACGTAAATTGTTTTCTTACAAATTGTTTAGAATGCAGTCTTTTCATTTATGCTCTCCAATGTGTTTGATAGCTGGATCCTTCTCAGAGAGAGTTTCCTATTTTAGATGTAGCAAAATATATATTCTCTTCTACCACTTTTACCTCAATGTGCTACAGTTTTCACTGCAATATCATGATGTCACCTCTTTTATCAGTATCACTGCTGTATGAAAGTGGATTATTATTTGGAGTCCGCAGTCGCCTATCTTAAAAAATTATAATAACTCTAACTTGTCAGGGTGAAACCCAAAGTCATTAAATTAATCTGAGCTCAGCCCTCTGGTAGCTATGGCACATAGTAGAAGGCTTAACTTAGGGCAATATGTACAGTATTTATCCAGTATCAAATAGTAATAAAGTTAAAAAGTTAAAAAAATAAAAAACAATCAAAATCCCAAACTGAATTAGAAAAATTGAGTAACATTTAATAAATAAAATGGCACCAAAACAACAAAAATCCAATAAGGGGAACTGGAGTTACAAATTTGATAAAGTTTTAAGTAAATATATCACCAAAAAGCACTAAGCGGAAATGAAAGTCTATGTGTGTGGTAGACTGGGACCTAGAAGCAATTTCATTTTTGACCGTAGAGGAGTGTGGGTCGGATACACCATGCGGTTCGTCCTGGTCAAATATTGTACCATCTGATTTAGTCTCTTTTATGGCGCTCAAAATCCTTTAGTGGAGCAAGCTTGAAGCTGTATCTGCGGAAGGTGCTTTAAAAATTGGACACCTTTGCTGCAGATCCTGGAAGCGGCTCTGGAGTTGTGGAAGTCCAAGAATGTTTTAAGGTATAACATTTTTGGGCTTTTGGAGCAGGACTAGGTCACTTCTAAGGATCATAGGACCCCATGCACAGTTCTTAGGGGCCACGACTCACTCCAACAGAGGCCACCTGCAAGGTCCAGTCAAGGTCAGTTGATACTACTCAACTGGTCATTTCAGGAACCAAGGCCTCTTGCGGTTTGTTAAGCCCCTGTACCCAACAAGGGGTCAGTAATCTGACCCATGGAGTCCACTTTTTTGTTCTGGATAAAAGAGGGGGCAGGTTCAGTCTTTCTATGTCTATGTAGAGTTTTTGTAGAGTGTGACTGTTACTCCAAGGAGTGTCCTCGCGCTAATGCAGAAAGAGCGATCAGCAGGACATAGGAGGGAAAAGCTTAGGGACTGGAAAAGAGCCAGGTCTTAATTTTTTTCCAAAACACAGGTGTAGCCTTGATGCATCTGAATGTCAACGAAAGTTTGTTCCACAGAGAGGGGCACAGTAAGGAGAGAGATCTGCCCCCTGACTTTGCCTTTCTAACCAGCGGAACTTTGGCAAGACAGAGATTTACAGAGCGAAGTTTTCTCTGAGGGGTATAGAACTTAATTCTATCTTGTAGATAGCCCAGGCCAGTTCCGTGGAGTGCTATCTGGGTAACGAGCAATGTCTTAAAGATGATCCTCTTTCTCACCGGGAGCCAGTGAAGATTTGAAGAAGACATGTAGCATGGGAGTTATGGGGTAGCCCGAACATTGTTCGAGCCGCTGCATTCTGGACCAGCTGCACCCTATCAATCAGGTATTTGGGCAGGCCTATGTAGAGTCTGTTCCCATAGTCCAACTGTGATGTTATCAGGGCTTGGATCACTTCTTGTCTATCCATAAAGGACAAGAGATACAGGAACTTTCACAACAAGCGAAGTAGGCCAAAACAAGTACCCACCACTGAATTAACTTGGGTGCGAAACAGCGGTTTACCATCAAATTTTCAGGGCTGCTCTCTGGTTACAGCAAGTAGGGTCAGTCCTCTCTTGACCTTCCACAGATCCATAAAGTTTTTTAAGTGGTCCTTAGTGGGCCACATTTATGGTTGGATCCAGATTGTTTGTGGGGTGACTCCTGACTTTTTCCTAACCAATGGGGTAAATCTTAACAGTGGCAACTCTACCCACTTTTGCAACAGTACCTGTCTGCCATACTCTAAACACTCCCGCAGTGCACTCTACCTATAGAATTCAGAATGAAGAACCCTTTCCTCACTTGCACAGAGTGTTTGTGCCCACCCAGAGTTGTGACCAGAGAAATAAACAGTCCTCTCATCGCTGGTCACTCAAAACTGGTTCTGGGGAAGCTTAGCTCCCACCAAGTTTGGTGCCATCTAGGCTGGTGGTGCAAAGGGTTGCTACACAGGTTTACCTTTACATTTACTTGGAGGTGCTGACCCCTTTGCAAGTGAATGAATTCACTAGGTCCAACCTAACTGGTCTTTTTTCATGGGGAAGAAAAACACCTCCCACACCCAGGCCATTGTTCTTTTCAACTCTAAGGTCAAGCAATTGCACAGCCGCTGTCAGTAGGCTAATGCTAATTGGCCTACTGGAGGTTTAGGTGGGAAAAGGTAACTTTCTAAAGGTTACTTTTCCTTAAATATGTAGTAAACATCTGACTACCACTACATTGGATTTTTAATAAATATTTTAAAAAAGTTAAATGAGTTTTGCAGCCATTGCCTGCCAATTGCTGCAGATTAAAGTTTATAATATGTACTTTGACATTTTCTAGTATTAAGCTACAGATCTGCCAGTGAAAGTAGCTTTTTGTGGCTTAGTCTCTGGAGGAACATGCCAGTTTTAGTTTCATACAGTTTCAATTTGAAATATCAGGCACTCCACCTTGTGGGCAAAGAGGTGTACTTAGGGGTGACTTATTAATATTTAAAAGCAGCATTTCCCACATGTCAAAAAGGGTGATTTTGACAGGTTTGTTTAGCAGAAATTTAGGCTGCTGCAAACAGGCGACACAGGGTCGGCTCGAAGCCATGTTTTCTCTGTCACTGTAGTGTATGGCACAATCAGTGTTGCAGTACACAAGTGACATTGAGCGTTCTATGCTGTGGTTGCATTTCTGCACCAATTATAATGGCCTTATAGGAAAGTTAGGTATGCCAATAAAGACTGAGAAAATTTCAACATGTGTAAAGTAACAACACAGGTATTTTACTGCTGTTTAGCAGGGACAAAGCGCACAGTTTTAAGTCCAGCAAAATAGGGTCCAGAAAAAGGTAAAACATCTGGAGGTACAACACAGAAAAGGTAGATTTACTACAACTACTACATCTTTCTGCTTACTAAAGATACCTTCCATTGTTATTGACATTTTTCCTTTCAAGTGTGTTTGCCAAGGGCAAAGGCCCTCAAAACTAGCTTGCAGCTGGTGAGCCCACTATTCTCAGGTTCCCTAGAACTGCAGATGAATATGTCTAAGTAGTAGGTGATTCCAAAAAAAGGCTATCCCTTTGACACCCTTCATCCGAGCCCTGGCTAGCGAATGAATGGTTGGATGAATGAATGAATGTAGTGTGCAAATAGCCAGGAAAAGGGAGTCCAGATGCTAGCAAAGGAAGAAGTTAATTCTACGCTGAAGTCACCATAAAAGAACAAACACGATCTTCAGTAGTACACTGAATTTGTGCTAAATTTGAAATCACTAATAGTTTGGGAGAAAAGAACGAAGAAGTCTGGTTGGTTGGTACCACTTAAAGATGGATGCCACATAAGAAGCGGTGCCAAATGCAGGCATAAGGCAGTTTCAAATGTTTGCTAATGGGAAGCCCCTGAAGTGACTTTAAAGGCTCAGGGACTTTAGAGTAACTCTTTACTCCTAGGAAGAGCGGGCCTCTGGTGGTTTAAAGATGTTGCATCCTCATGAGAGCATCCGATGGTAAGTTTTAACAGAGTTTCACAAGTCTAGTAGGGAAAGAAGGAGCACCTGGAGAAGAGATTTACATAAGATTTGAGGGACGATAAGAATAATTTGGGTATCATTTTGGGATGATAGCGCTAACAGAGGAGGGGCCTGCTAGCCTCACAATGCTAAATTACATTGAGTGGCTGGGGCTGATGTGAGTCACTTCACATTTATTTATTAATTAATTATTTATTTTAATATTAAATGTTCATTAAAAACTCAGCACAGTCATCACTGGTGTAATCCTTCATGAATATATGTGTTCAAGAAGTATGATAAGAGGTGGCAAACACCAAAAGTGTACCTCTTTTAGGGTTACCAGCAGATTTTCATGACAATGTGTCATAATGTAGGAATAGAGTTTGCAAGATTAAGGATGAGTGCCCCACTTTTTCTTCCTCCTCTTCCGTTTTTTTAGTTTGTCTGGATGAAATCTACGCAGTTTCCCAACAGAAAAGACCAAACAGGGGATATTTAATGCCCGGCAGGTAGGGAAAGGCACAGAGTTTTCCAGATTTCTCTGTAAAGAATGATACCAACAGCCTAAATTTAGAAATAAAAGGTAAAGTTGTTCTGTAGGCCACTCATAACTGGAGGCCTTAGAGGCACTTTTGTGCCGCCAGAGTGTCCCCCACAGCAACACCCATGGAACGCCCCTTTCACGCAGAGTAATGAGTGAAAGGGGCACATATTTACAAGGCCATGATGCTGCCGGCGCAATGGGCTTGTAAATAAGCCCCTGTATATTTAACCAACATGTAAGAGTGCCAGAGAACTGAAACGACCAGCTTTGCTCATCATAGAATTCATTTTACAGCTCGGGCAATTAGTTGAACAATATATGTGGTTTTCAGTCCCCCATTTTAAAGAGCACTCTGCTGTCTGCAGTTTGAAAGTTTTATATATAATACTTGTGATATAATATAATATGTACATACATCTGTTTGAGGTCTAAAAATGGAGTCACCGGTATAACTTTATTGACATAGAGTTGCTCTCATTTTCAGCTACGTGTTGGAAGTAGAGATATTGCTAGACATGAACGTTGAACTAATTTATAGGAAAATCATCTAGGTATTGAACCCCATGGGCCCACTGTTTTTTATTTTACCCCATTCCTCTCAGTGTGGAGTCATGCCACTGCATTCTCAAATGTTTCCCTATATTCCCTCATGTCCTTTTTCTTTTGTAAAACTGTGACTTCTACTTGTATAGTCATTGCTATATCAGGTCTTTTCTTTATAATGTTACTATGCTGGGTCCCCTCAACACTAACATTTTTCTTGGTAACTGACATTGTGTCATTTGTGGTACTTCCTACAAAAAGAAAAAGAAAAAGTAGGATTACAAATGTGTTGATGTACATTAGACACCTGGTAGGCTATGGGTAACTTGAGAAGTTTGGTCACTATACATCTACTTGTAAAGATGTTGGTGCCAGTATGGCACAATGCAATCACATGAGTCATCATATCCAGCTGAGGGAAAAGAAGTGAAAAGAAGTGGACGACAACTTAAGATGCTTGCATGATTGTCTGGGGTTCAAGAGGTTTTATCCCTATTTCTTTGAATCTACTTCCACTATTGAGTTAGATGACAAACTCCTGAGAAAGCTAATGGCCATTAGAGGAGACAATGCAAACTTTCTTTGGTGGGTCATTACGTTCTAATGTTGAAATGCCACTACAGAGAATAAGGCAGAGCTGTCTCATGGACATGCTGATTGATATCTCAGGATGTAGAGATATCTCAGTGAATCTCTAGCACAGGAGTAGTCTTTTGCTTGTCTGATTTCTGGAGGGCAGGCTGCGAAGGCAAAGGTCACTGGTATAGCCGTACTGTGTTGCTCTGCCCTGGATTTCATCATGTTCCAATATGTCTAGTTTGTTTCCAGCCCCAGAGCTATAGATCATATGTCCCCTGGCAGGGGTTCTTCATGACATTGATAAATGAGTTGTTCACAAGCAGAGTACTTGATTATGCTGGAGAGAGAGTCCACCCAATTTGTTTCTATTTTGTAACATGGATGATTGCTGTTCAGGAAATTACATGATTAATAGGATAGTAGCTGATGATCTAATTGTGGAGTCCACGCATTTTACCAGCATTTTACATGGGGAGAATATCTACTGGCCCTACCTGATATATACATCAACAGTACCACAACTGGAACTCCTTCCCACCAAGTGTGAGTTGTGTGTGTTGTCAACCACGGGCAAGAGATACCGGCAGTGTGGAGTATAACAGGATGGCCTTGTCCTAGTGCGTGTGGAGGCCCAAGAAGGTGGGTTACCATCATTAGACAACTTAGGTTTGGAAATGATTGTCAAGCAGTAAATTCATAGTTTTCCTGCAAAACTCAGATCTTGACTTATACACAACAAGGCCTATCAACCTGTACATGGATACAGAGCACTGCAAACCGGATGTTACGTGATTCCACTTCCAGCAGAGAAGGCCTTGCGTCTCTCGTCAGGGGACGGCCCTGTTTGTAGGAAACCTATTTATTTAAGAATACTTAGCAAGGTAAATAAACGGATGGTCCTACGATCCAAAATCTTGGCTTTGTATTTCTACTCTGAGAAATGTATTGGGCAAGACAACTGAGGGCCCGATTCACAGAACTAACTTAAGACAAAATCCTAAACTTACTACCATTTTGGTATTCACAGAAGGCACTTACTCATTTTGGTATTCACAGAAGGCACTTACTTACTCATTTTGAGTAACTTACTCATTTTGAGTAACTTACTCATTTTGGTATTCACAGAAGGCACTTACTCATTAATGAGTAAGTGCCTTCTGTGAATACCAAAATGAGTAACTTACTCATTTTGAGTAACTTGCTCATTTTGAGTAACTTATTCATTTTGGTATTCACAGAAGGCACTTACTCATCAATGAGTAAGTGCCTTCTGTGAATACCAAAATGAGTAAGTTACTCAAAATGAGTAAGTTACTCAAAATGAGTAAGTAAGTGCCTTCTGTGAATACAAAATGAGTAAGTGCCTTCTGTGAATACCAAAATGGTAGTAAGAATACTTAGCAAGGTAAATAAACAGATGGTCCTACGATCCAAAATCTTGGCTTTGTGTTTCTACTCTGAGAAATGTATTGGGCAAGACAACTGAGGGCCCGATTCACAGAACTAACTTAAGACAAAATCCTAAACTTACTACCATTTTGGTATTCACAGAAGGCACTTACTCATTTTGGTATTCACAGAAGGCACTTACTTACTCATTTTGAGTAACTTACTCATTTTGAGTAACTTACTCATTTTGGTATTCACAGAAGGCACTTACTCATTAATGAGTAAGTGCCTTCTGTGAATACCAAAATGAGTAACTTACTCATTTTGAGTAACTTGCTCATTTTGAGTAACTTACTCATTTTGGTATTCACAGAAGGCACTTACTCATCAATGAGTAAGTGCCTTCTGTGAATACCAAAATGAGTAAGTTACTCAAAATGAGTAAGTTACTCAAAATGAGTAAGTAAGTGCCTTCTGTGAATACAAAATGAGTAAGTGCCTTCTGTGAATACCAAAATGGTAGTAAGTTTAGGATTTTGTCTTAAGTTAGTTCTGTGAATAGGGCCCTGAGTTCCGCTGCTCTTACAGTGGTGCCCAGACTCGTTTCAATGCTTACTCTGAGCCTGGTTCAAGTTGCAGAACTCCTCCGTATGCTCATGCAACAGCAGCACATTAACTATATAATTTACATTACGTGCTGATCTTCAGTTTTTTTTCTTTTTAATTTTGAATTGTGTGTGATTATTATTGTTGGGTGAGCCGTTCTGACCAACCTTTTATGCTCACATTAATATCTGTGCTTTCTGTTGATCTCAAACCCTATCTGAGCCTTGAGATTTCTCTTTTCTGTTCTGATTAATTTGGATCAAAAGAATCTAGTTAGTCAGACAGTAGTTTATTTTTTCTTCCTCGCTTTCTCTGCCATTTTAACCCTTACCAAAGAGCAAATTGCAAGTATGGCCTGTATCACTAACAGGTTTTCAGCCTGAGAATTATCAGATTTACTGCCGCTTTTTTGGTGAAACATGTTGCATGTCCTTTTCGGAAGAAGACTTAAAAACCGCAGAAATGCACGATAATTGTGGTTTAACACTTAGAATCCACCTATATCATGTTTTATATTTTTTATAGTATGTAAAGTCACAAGAAACCCTATAATCATTTGAACTGTTAGTAGAAATAAGAGTGGTAGAGCCAGCCAGGTGTTTCTGAAACTTTCTCACATTTATCTTAAAGTTGCCAGCGTAGAAAAGGGAAAAAAGTGCCAATACCATTTTTATGTGTCTAAAACTTCCTCCTTGTTCTTAGGTCTTTGGGCGACACAACTGAGCCACACCAATTGATGACACAGAAAATACTGTTAGAGTAAAAGAAAGGAACACAAGAAGACGTATCTGTCTCTCTCTGTTTTTTGTCCCATTTCCCTTTTCCCATCTCTGAAGGTAATTAGTCGCTTCAGGGATAAGGTAGTTTCTGATACACTTACAACAGAGGGCATGATGCCTCTAAGTTTCTGCAAGACCTCGTCAGCCTCAAAATATGTCATTGACTTCTGCATAAGATGAATGTGTTTCTGACACCCTTGTCCCCACACAAGCACCTGCACTCTGCATCTGTCCTGCTCTCCCTTTCAAAGTCATTGCATCCAGGTTGTTGTGCGTCTTGTTTTGAGCCACATTGGAAAAGAGGGATATCATTTGTGATTTTCCTACAGATTAAGACCATTAGTGACTGGCATGAAGCCTTAGCTTAAGAAAGACTGTGGCCAAAGGCAGGATCACGGCACCACCTGATCAATGGATATCTGCTGAACGTTCATGCCCAAGTGCAGTGATCAGCTGTGGTGGAAGTCCACAGAACAGAACTGAAACTCAGCATAAAATGCATTATTTCCTGAACAGCTGTTTGTGATTATACCACTCACCAAGGCCATGTTGAAGGATGTCTGCCACTAAGATGGTGTTTCGACTTATTGGATCGTCAATTCTCGAGATTGAATTTATATTGAACAAAGATGCACTTAAATCCAAATGCATGCCGTAAATGTTCAATTTATGAAACAGTTCTGTGTGGCTGGTTGGATCCCTCAAAGTTCCCTAACTTAGGATATAAACTGGTCATGTAAGGACAAGAATGCCCCACCTTTAATTCCAAAAAGAACTTTATGCCAAGCTGAGAATGAGTGATTGCACCAAAGACCTGTAGATTGGCTGTTCGTCATCATGAGTAAGGACCACACACGAAGAACTGTAGAAAAGCCTGTACTGCAAAGGTCTGCAGAGAGAGATGGAAGTCTTCCTTTTATGCTGATAACCTGCTTTATCATAAGAACTAAGCATTCTGTGATGATAACTGCCCAAAGCATCCCACGATTAGAAAGTCTGCATGACCTACACTTACCTCCAGAGATTTGAGGGAATAACTCAAGACACTAATGAAGTCAACACCTTTTGCAGCATACTGTTGCTGTCCTCAGAGATTGGTATGCTGCTTGTGTGCATAGGGTGACATAGGACTTTAAGTGGAGCTTCATGTGTTCTAAAAGAACAGTACACATGCAATGTCTGTCTGTATAAAACTCTGATAGTACTCTGCAGTCAGATCCAGTATATACTAAAGAGAACATAACAGATTCATTATTAATTTATTTAATCTGCTGCATTGCTTTATATGTTATAAAATACTAATTTTACAACCTAACAGTATATTTTTCAAGAAATATTTCTTGTGCAGTATCGGATTGATTTCACATAGATCCATATACCCTATACTTCCTATGAAACCACCGGAATTCGCTATACTCACACATACAGTGTTAACACTTGACACTCACAGAAGCGATCCAAACTTATACAAGCATTGACAAAGCCAATGAGCTTGATCTTTTATACAACTGCCAGCAATAATACATAATTTCTCACACACACATGCCTAAGTCCTCCTTTATTTCATACAGACAGCACAATCAAACACTCAAAATACTCTTACACACATTGACAACTGAGAGTTAATAGTGGTGGGGATGGTAGTAATGGTGGTATTGTTAGTTTTAGTAGTGGTAATCATGGTAGTATTGGTGGTAGGAGTGGTGATTATGTTAGTTTTGGTGGTGGCGGTGATACTGGAAGTAGTGGCTATATTTGTGATAGTGGATGACATGTTGGCAGTGGTGGTGATAGTGTTTAGGATGATGGTGGTAGTTGTGGTGATGGGGTGGGACAGTGATGAATATGAAGATGGTGGTAATAGTAGTAAAGGTATGCATGAAGTCTGTGTAAAGTCAATGTGTGAAAGTCACATCTGCCCCCTATATTATAGTCAGCCATGGTCCAAAAAACAAGCTGGTTTCCTTATTTGCTCTCGAGTTGTGTGTAATTCATGTAGTTTTCTTTTGTATAATTACACGAAATTATGATGCAATTATGCTTAATCATGAAAATACCAAACTGTCATTTGACGCTGTATTTTAGTGTGAAATGCATCCTCACATTCACTTTGGATGTGAGGATACATTTCATTCTAAATAAAATAGTGGGGGAAAAAAACACACCACGAAGAACAGTTGCTCATGTTCTGATGCTTGCATTGTTTCTGTGAATTTGCAGTACATTTTTACTTCAAACAGCACACAATTCCTCAGTATTTCAGTGGCATAAGGTGCCAGATGTGGATGTCGTGCTCACTGTGCCACTGGAACCAAACTACACATGACTGAAGAACAGAATCAGAGCAATCCAGTCTTAGGTTGCTTGTGTTCTGGTTCAGGGAAGACCTGGCCTGTCAGTTCAGAATGAAATATTTCTATTGGTGCAAGATCAAAACGGATTTGCATACGGCTGAATACAATCTGAGGTGGCATGGTGTGCAAAATAAAGATGAACTAGGATGAGGCTGCAAGTTATTATCAATGGCTGATATTAATTCAAGTATTCCACACATCACTTTTTTGTATACTTCAATGTGAAGTGACCAAGGGTATGCCCAGAGTGGGGTCTGCACTCACTGTGCCACGGAAATCAAACAACAAGTGACTGAAGACAAAACTGGTGTTGGGTAACTTGTGTTCCGGTTGGCGGAGGACCTGGCCTGACAGTCCAGGCTAGACAGTTCCTATTGGAGCAGGGTAAAGACTGATTTGCCTATGACTGGGGCCAAAGTGAGGTGACTTAGTGTACAAAATAATGATGGACTGGATGCACCCCGAGTAATTACCAATGGCTGAGATTGATCCAAGCATTTCATCCATCACTTATTTTGAATACTTCAGTCAAGTGAGAAGCCAGAAGATTAAAATACCGCCACTTTGAAACAAAGTACTTATGGTACCATGCAAGCAAAGCAAATGCTCCTGACCTTCCCTAAAAGTTCTTCATTGACCCTTTTATCCAAGTGTCTATACATTAATACTGTAACCTTTTTATCCGCCTGCTTATAACCACCATTTCAACTTTTTGTCATCCATTCATAATTTCATCCATCATTCAATCCTTCATCATTCCATCTATCCATGGGCCATTCCATCCAACACTCCATTCACACAGCCATCATCTATGCATTCATCTATCTAAATCGATCCAACAATCCGTTCACACATCCATCATCTATGCATGCATCTATCCAAAATTTGATCCACTCACCTCTTGACTTGGCCATCCATCAGTAAATCCATCTAACCATCAGTTGATTCATTTGTCCATCCATCTATTCACCCTCTCACATTTCTACTTACTCTGCCATCCATTTGTTCTTTCAGCTGTCTCTCCAACTTTTCATCCTTTCACCTTCCGTCCATCCATTCGTCCTTCCATCTCATCACTATTCCTACCTTTGTTTCACCATTTCTTCAAACCTTCCTTCCTTCTTTCACCTTCCTATGTGTCATCATCCTCTCTTCCTTACTTCCACTTACTCTCCGATTTTCATAAATGTATCTTTCTTGTCCCTTCACTGAATCTGGTATTTAATTATAGTGTTAAGTATGAGATGTTGTCTCCATTGTTGCAGAGAGAAAAGGCCGATAAAGAACCTGCGCCAGCTGTAACGGCTAAAGCAGGGGGTGCATGATGCCCCTTTCTTCAGTGCGATGCCTTAAGTGGCCAAGAACTGAGATTAATTCTATCTTTCATCTTTTTTCAGATGCCCTAAGTGGTAGGGGTATGCCCAGACCTGGGTCCTTTGCTCACTGTGCCACTGGAACCAAGCTACATCAGACTGAAGAGCCCCAATCAGGACAAAATCAGCCTTAGTTTGCTTGTGTTGTGGTTCTGGAAGGACTTGGCCTGGCTGCTCATGATAGACTATACCTATTTGAACAGGGTCAAGACTGATATGCATATGGCTAGGTCCAAACTGAGGTGGTGTGGTGGGCAAAATAACGATGAATTGGGATGCGGCCCATGTAATTGTCACTACTTCTGACTAACTCTAGCATTCCATCCATCACTTTTTATAGTATAACACCTGATGCACATTGAGGCACTGCAGCTTCTTTTTTCTATGTTCTGCCTGTTCTGTATTGGTTCAACATGCCTGCATTTTATCAGTGTTGGGAATGAAAACTAAAATGTTCCCCTGGAAGGTGCAACTGGATGTGGCACAACAACAAAACTAAAATAAAAACAAATAAACATCTCCCCCAAAGGACTAGGCACTGAAGTGTACTCTTTTCTATGTACATGGCCAGATTGTGTGCAAGCAAAATGCAGGTACTCACACATAGGGGAGCTAAATGCTAAAGCGGGCTGACCCATTGCTACATGCTGTATGCTTCGGTAGGTGGAAGTAAAATGAAATTGACATTTTAACAGACCAATGGATGAAGAAGGCTGACTAAAGCGCCTGTATGTATGTATATTACGGTATAAAGTCATAATATTGATGTTTAAATATTGATATGCCATAATATCGATGTTTAAATATCGAAGTGACACAATATCGACCTGCAAGAATATCGTCGACCAGAATATCGACATGCAGGTAAGAAATATCGTTTTTGTTAATATCGAAGTTAGTAATATCGTTAGTCAAAATATCGTTGTTAATAATATCGAAATTTATTTTAGTGTTCTGTATTTTAGTATATGTGTTAAAAGTATAGTTTATTTTTCTAATGTATGTTTAAAATTTTTAGAAGTAATTAATTTTATGTTAAGTAATTTTGCGTATTTTAGTTCTGTAGCGGGTTGTGGGTTTATAGGGAATACGGTGGGAAGTAATTTAATTATAATATATTTATTAATACATTTTTAGAAATTATTAATTTTTTAAGAAATTAAATATTGCGTTTTAGTTCCGTAGCGGGTTGTGGGTTTATAGGGGAATAGGGTGGGAAGTAATTTAATTAAAATTAAATAATTAATAATGTTAATTAATTAATATTTTTGTATTTAATAATTTATATTGTTAATTGTGTTAAATATTTTGTTACTAATTAGTTATTAATTGGTTATTAAGTATTAATTGGTAAATATGTTAATTGTGTCTTTTTTTAGGAGCGGGTTGTGGGTTTATAGGGGAGTAGGGTGGGAAGTAATTTAATTATAATTAATTAATTAATAATTGTATTAATTAATATTTATGTATTTAATATTTTATATTGTTAATTGTATTGAATAGTTTGTTATTAATTAGTTATTAATTGGATATTAATTATTAATAATTAATTGGTAAATATCTTAATTGTGTTCTGTTTTTTAAGAGCGGGTTGTGGGTTTATAGGGAGTAGGGTGGGAAGTAATTTAATTATAATTCATTAATTAATAATTTTTATTAATTAATATTTGTGTATTTAATATTTAATATTGTTAATTGTGTTAAATAATTTGTTTTTAATTATTTATTGGTTATTAATTATTAATAATTAATTTGTAAATATGTAAATTGTGTCAATTTTTTATGAGCGATTTGTGTATTTAGAGGGGAGTTGTGTGGCAAGTAATTAAAAATTAATATAATTTTTATTTTTCAGATAATATTTATTTATTTTTATTTTATAGTCTTAATAGTATGAATTAATTTGTTACTCATTGTTTTTAATTTTATTGTTCATTGTTATTAGTTAACTAATTAATTGTTAAGCAATTATGTTAATTGTGTCATGTTTTACAATAGTGGTGGTGTTATTTATAGGGGTATTTGGTGAGAGGTAAATTATTTTTTAATATTTAAGTATTTGTTAATTAATGTTTATTATTTTGCTGGAGTGGGAATAGTAAATTATTCACCTCCGCTATCCAACACTTTCCCTACTGTTGCAATTGTTGGAGTGGGAATAGTAATTTTTTCCACTCCACTATCCAATACTTTCCCTACTGTTGCACTCTGTGGAGTGGGAATAGTAAATTATTCCCCTACGCTATCCAACATTTTCCCTACTGTTGCACTTGCTGGAGTGGGAATAGTAAATTATTCCCCTCCGCTATCCAACACTTTTCCTACTGTTGCAATTGTTGGAGTGGGGAATAGTAATTTTATCCACTCTGCTATCCAATACTTTCCTTACTGTTGCACTCGTTGGAGTGGGAATAGTAATTTTAACCCCTACGCTATTCAACACTTTCCTTACGGTTGCACTCTGTGGAGTGGGAATAGTAAATCATTCCCCTACGCTATCCAACACTTTCCCTACTGTTGCACTTGCTGGAGTGGGAATAGTAAATTATTCCTCTCCGCTATCCAACACTTTCCCTACTGTTGCACTCCTTGGAGTGGGAATAGTAATTGTATCCCCTACGCTATCCAATATTTCCCCTACTGTTTTAGTTAATGTAGTGTAAAATGTTGTTTTAAAGATAAATATTTATTTTAATATTTTATTTTATTATATATATAATTAATTTTTATATTTATATTACAGGTTTATGTATATATATATATATATATATGTATTCATAATTTTTATAGTTTGTAATGTTTTATAATTCAATAAAATAATTATTTATTAATATTATTAAGTAAATATATATATAAATTTTTTAATATCTGTATGTTTAATTTATTTTTATATTACATTTATTATTTATAATTTTTAACATTTTTAAATAATTCTAACTATGGGGCCTATTTCGATGGCGGGCGGATCGCAACCGCCGGGCTGGCGGTGGCCTCCGCACCGCGATCGTAACCTTAAAACCGCCAGTCAGATTATGATGGTGGTGGTGACCGCGGCGGTGTGAAAATCCGTCCGCCGCTTTACCGCCGGTAGCAAACCGCCCTCTGGCCTGGCGGGCGGAGCTGGACTGCTAAAATGGTGCCAGTGCCTAGCTCTTTCTGCCGTTTGGATTAGGATGCATGCGGTAGCAAGCTTTCCCGCTGCGGTCTCTCCGCTATGGAAAGGCTGGCGGGGATTGTGTTTGGGGGCCCATTGCGGGCCCCCTTTGTGTTGGGGTGGGTGTGCACTGGGACCCATGGTACCCCCTACATTTCACTGCACCAAGTGGCAGGCACAGTGCAGTGCCTGCCACGTAGTGCAGTGACATGCACAACATGCTCGTTTTCGCGACGCAGCGGTGCTGCTGCCAGCACCGCCCGCCACAGTGTTAAGGCTGCGGAATCTGACCGCTGCAGTGGCGGGCCCATCATAATACAACGGGCGGGACCGCCGCACACATGGCGGTCGGAACCAATCTCCGCTACGGTGGCGGCCGGAAAAAATCCGACCGCCATCGTAATAGGCCCCAATGTTTTTATTAATTATATTTATTATCTAATTTATTTTATATTATTTTTAAGACATTTTTAAAAAACGATATTTTGAACGATATTTTAAACAACGATATTTTGGTTTCCATATTTTTGTACTTACCTTTGTAGAGATAGGATGTCGATATTTTGTCCATCGATATTCTTGACACGATATTCTGGTTGGTCGATAGTGTTGTCGTCGATATTATGTGAGTGATCTGTATATTACATGTGAACTTATTTGGACTGGTAAGAGAACTAAAGCTTTTTCAAAGGTCAGGCCTAAAAACGTTTTTCACAACAAATGGGGATCATACACCCGCAAATAGGGCATGGGAACAGAATTGGAATTTTCTGTCACAGATGAAAGTTGGAAATTTTATTGTGTCCAAACTAAACATATTTCTCTCAATTACAGGAATAAGGTGTTGCATTTAAAAATTATCAACCACTTCGCTTGCAGCCTTCTGGAACACAGTGGTTGATACGACTGACAATATCACACTAACACTTTAGTAGCCTTGATATGTTTTATTGTAGATATGCTGAAACATGTTGGACACCTGAATGCAATACTTTTATTATTGGTGAAACGCCTAGTGGCAGTGGCATGGCTTCGAAGGCCCACATCCAGGCACTAAGAGTGTTGGGCAAATGTAGCTCTTTGTAATGACACTGTTGAGGCATACTCTTCAATTCATCCTGTGACCTCACATCCGCAGGAGATCTGGAAACTTCCATACACCTATCTCTCAGGACAGCAGCATAATATGTCATTAATACCATTATTAAAGCTGGAAATGTAATACAGTTGGAGCTCGTACCTTCTGTTGCAGTTGCTGATCAATTTCTGCCAGCCCAGCGCTATCGGGGGAGCAGGGACTCCAACCCCCAGGCTACAACACTGCTCACTCACACCAGGAGGCGCATAAACTCTGCCCAGGGCTCCCGCGGTGCGGGAGGTTGTACCTTCTGTTGCAGTTGCTGATCAATTTCCTCCAGCCCAGCGCTATCGGGGGAGCAGGGACTCCAACCCCCAGGCTGCCACGCGGCGTGCATGCCACCAACGCTGCTCACTCACGCCAGGAGGCGCATAAACTCTGCCCAGGGCTCCCGTGGCGCGGGAGCTCGTACCTTCTGTTGCAGTTGCTGATCAATTTCTGCCAGCCCAGCGCTATCGGGGGAGCAGGGATTCCAACCCCCAGGCTGCCACGCGGTGCACACGCCGCCAACGCTGCTCACTCGCGCCAGGAGGTGCATTAACTCTGCCCAGGGCTCCCACGGCGCGGGATGCTCGCGGCCGTGCCCGGGCGAAGCCCAGGCCAAGGGCGGGCCCATCTGTGCCCGTCTGAGACTGGACGAGCCTGGGCTGGGCCTATTCCCTTGGTTTGTCACAGGGAATCTTCCACCACTTCTCCATGGTAACACCTTCGTGCCTATTTCAACACTCCAGAGCATCTTAAAGCCTGCCCTCCAGTGGCAGCTGCAGTGGACGAGTGGCAGGTAGGAAGGCTGTTTGCCTACCAGTCCTATATTGTTATTGGCGTCTAGCACGTGTGTCTGCAAGTTGGGGTTCTTTGGCACTCTGATACCTTGGAGATATCTTTCAATTTAAATAAGTCAATTAACATAATTAACTATAATTCTGCCAGCTCCTGGGCCAGAGACTTGGTATCAAGCTCAGTAATCTGGTCTTATTATGGTAAAACGCAAGACCTTAGCCCCCGGGAGGGCCCCGGCAGGCACCACAGCTTCAGTGGTAACCATGGACTCGTTTCTCCAGCGTGCAGCAGCTATTTTGGATAAGGAGATTGAGCTTGTAAATCGCCGTCTCTCCAGCTCTCCTGCCACTTTTCCATCCCTTATGTTCACAGACACTCAATCATCTCTGACTAGAGCCGAGGGTGATTCATTAAATATCGCGGGACTGCGAGAGTCCATGCAGGATCTCACTGGGATAAATAGCCATCCAATAGCACAACAGCTACCCCTTTCTCCGGCCGTTATAATTAACAACCAGGAGGAAGACAATGTACCTTTAAATCAAGGGCACGAGGCAGTTACCTCCAGTAAGCACCTGGTTAACCCCAAAGTTGCTGGTCCTACAGCAAGAGGGTGCCTAATAGTGGCTGAGCCGGGCAGCTCAGGGACAGGCACAAAACGAAAATCTCTAACAACGGGGGGCAAGGTCAAAAGATCAAAACCCAACCTGACACCTCGCGGGTCGTCGTCCACTCATATACTGACCAAGGCAGATCTGATGGGCGTTCTAGAAGCTTTCCAGGAGTCGTTGAAGACTATCTTGGACGCTAAACTAGGTTTGTTAAGCCAACGGTTAAATTCGATTGAAAAGGGCCTATCTGATCTCAAATGCTGTGTTCCAACAGGAGGCGTAGTCGCCAATACTGAACCAGGCCCCCCATTGGTCCCTGTAATCCAGGATAGTTCTATTCCGACAGGCCCACCCATAAACAGCAGGGGACTTCAACAAACGTCAGAGGGAGAGGCACCCCCAAGCCTCCCAGCGCCCATCCAGGATGTTAACCATGGTCACACAGACAGGTCGACCATGCGGGATCATTCAGCCTTGGGGAACCTCCTATCTGCGGGGCACTTACAGGGGGGAAGGGAGGCTCCTTCGCACATTTTACCGGTTATACACTTGCCAGCAGAATCAAAGCCCTATGTTGTGGTACTGGGGAACGTACCAACTCTCCCCCAGGGCACTAAGGAGGATTTTTTCCAATTAAATAATAAAGTCCTACATTGGCTCTCGCATAACACCACCTTAGGACTGAGGGTGGAGAAAAACATTAACATGGTGCGTAGGGTTAACTGGATTGGCAGTTCCTTTAACCCATTCATGGGTGATTGTGTTATTATAAACTTTAACAGGCCCCACATTGCGGAAAGGATCCTAGCCCCAGATCTGCACCTTGTCCCTTTTGGTCACAAGTCGTCAATTATGGCCTTACCCCTCAGCTTTTTCTATAAACCAGAGTCTTGGGGCACCAGCATATGAATAATGTCAACATGGTCTCAGCTAGCGGATTTTTGCCGGCAGATCGACTCAACAGGAACGTTCGTTTAAACCAGCCCCCCTCCCTAGTCCACCGGAACCAGATGCCGTCAAGAAGACAGGATCTCGGTCCGCCCCCTCTGGAGCTGTCAAACCGGTTTAACTCCCTGGCTGCGATGGATGCCTGTGATTGACTTGGTGGCCCCTTCCCCTTGGACACAGTGAAACCCATCGACCAGCGGGCTTCTCCACAGCAAGACCATGGGTGTTCGGTTGAAAGTGCTAACAACTTTATATCCTGGAACGTTGCAGGACTTGCCAACAAGTTTTCTGACCCGGAGTGGATTGCATTCATGAAGCAATTTTGTGTGATATGCTTGCAGGAAACATGGCTGATGGATTGTATCCTATTTTTAGAAGGTTACAAGTCCTTTTTCGTCCCAGCATCCCCCTCTCCGGCTGGCAGACCTAAGGGTGGTCTTGTAATCTATATTTCTCTAGCGGTGGAATGTAAGACAGTGGTCCTGACTTCACCAAGTCCGTGCATACAGTCTTTGGCACTAAGCAAGGGGTTGCATTCATTTTTACAATTCACCATCATGTTCCAAGGGTGGGTGTAATATCACTATGTTAGGTTCTTTCATAAGGCAACACTGTAACACCGCTCTTCAAAATCTTTTGATTGCAGGGGAGTTCAACATCCACCCATGTGGAGACCCAGGGGCTGTAATGTTAGCTGACTTGGGTTGTCCACGTGTGAGGGGAATTCACTTTGAACACTCTTCACAGGGGGACATGGTGAATGACATCCTCCACAAATTTGATTTAATGTCTCTTTTGACATTGTGTGACCCCTGCAGTAAGGCTGTTGTTCCTTCATTCAAAGGGAGGGGCGGTGATTCACTTATCAACTTCATACTAATCTCATCGTCTGTACGAGCTCTATTTGCGGGATTCAAGATACAAGCAAGTGCCCATAGTGATCACAACCCCCTGTGTGTTGAAATCCGAGGTCCCTTATTAATGTCAAAAAGCAGAGCTGTGCATTGGGGGTCTGTGAGACCTACAGATGGCAGAAGAAGGCTCAAGTGGTCACAGATCTTCCCAGATGTATTTTATAGGTCAGTGAAAGAATCATGTGTCAGTGAGCTAGCACTGTATACCTCTCAGTATACAACACCGGGGTAGGTCATTAGTTCTTTTAACACCATTTCTGCTAAAGTAGGTGACCTTTTAAGCACCCCGGCCTGACACCCAGCTATTCAGACACCTAGATGGTTTGACTCTTCCTGTTCTCTGGCAGCTAGAAAGCTGCGGGAAGCCTTAAACAGTAGTCCGAGAAATCAGGTCTTGGTCAGATCGTGTCGAAGAGACTACAAATTGGAATTGGCCAAGCGTACATTCGCTTTGAAGGAAGAAGCATGGAGGGGGTTAACTGAGGCTAGCATGTTGATGAATAGCTCTAGATTTTGGAGCATTATTAATAGTCCCTTTCTATGTCACGATGAAGGCAGTGCAGTAGGTGCACATATCACAGAGGACGAGTGGGTGCTCCATTTTGAAACCATGTTCGAGAGCCCCGCCAAGCTGAACCGCTTTCCAAACCAGGGGGCAGCTATTTCGTACTTGGTCCTTAGTATAGAAGGGATCAAGGAGGGTATCGTCGAGGTGACAAGTAACAAAGTCCCTGGACCCGACAGTATCCCTCCGGATCTCTTTAAATCAGATCCAATTTTCTGGGCTCCGGTCCTTGCTGCAGTAGCTAATTCTGTGGCAGGAACAGGTTGCCCTGAGTCCTGGGCTACCTCGACCATTGTGCCAGTTTTTAAAAAGGGAAACCGTGACAGCACCCACTGTTATAGACCAATCTCATTGCTGGACTCGGTGGTTAAGGTGGTGGGCCGAGTGCTTCTAGAAAGGCTGACGAGCTGGGGAGTGGAACACGACACGCTATCAGATGTACAGTAGGGGTTCCACCCAGGCAGGTCTATGGTGGCCCAGTGCTTTAACCTAATCATGATTCTTAATAAATATACGGTTGCCCGTCCTGGCACCATATATCTAGCATTCATGGATCTGTCTTCCGCGTTTGATCGCGTGAATAGGATCAAACTCTAGCAGTCTATGTTAGATATTGGGGTAGACAGGAATATCGTTTACTTTTTAGAAGATCTACATTGTGCAACCAAGGCCCACGTTAGATACTCGCAGGATTTAAGAGTCTCACGTAATTTTGATATAAGGAGAGGTGTACGTCAAGGGTGCATTCTAGCACCCTTTTTGTTTAATTTATACATTAATGATTTAGACAAAGCCCTATTGTTAACGGGGGTAGATTATCCGTATGTTGGCCGACGCGGTCTCCCAGTTCTTTTATACGCGGACGACGCGGTCCTTATCTCTAGGACCGATAGGGGGTTACAAACCCTGCTTGACGCATTCTCTGCCTTTATGTTAGAGCGGGACTTATCTATCAACGACTCTAAATCATATGTTATGCAGGTGGGTATCCATCCCAAAAAACCATTTCAATTTAGGGTTGGTTCTGCTAAAGTACCCGCACTGATTTTTTCTCTTATTTGGGGGTCGTAATGGATGAGCAGATGAAATGGGTCCCTTTAAAGCAAAGAAAGTGGGGGGACTTGGTGTGGGTGAACGCGGCTATCTTTAACTTTGCTGCGAAATTAGGTAAGAGACCCACGGCAGCTCTTTTAAAGATCTATCAGGCCAAGAGTGTCGCGACAGCGAAATTTGGGAGCACGTTGCCATAGACGATCTACAAGTAGCTGAGAACGCATTCTTGAAACGCTTACTGGGTGTCCCGCGTGGCACGTCTAACTTAGCGGTACACAAAGAACTGGGGGTGCCTTATTTAAGTGACACAATAGCCCTCCGCCCCTTAACCTTCTGGATGAAAATTTGGTTGAGCGAGGGATCTTCGTTGAGTCAACTGATTTTAAAAGAGTGTATGACCCTTGAAAATGCCCTCCACATACCCTGGCTCAGATATATCAAGAGCAGTTTTGTAAGGTTAGGAAGAGCCGAATTGTATACCAACCCTGAATTGGTAACTAAAAAGGACGTGGGGTCAATAAGGGAGTCTTTTAGCAGTTTAAGGAAACTAGGGGCCTATTAGGATGGCGGGAGGACTTATGTCCGCCCGCCATACCTGCGGAGCTGGGACCGTCCGCCATAGGTTCGCTGGTCCCGCCCGCCGTATTAGGATGCGCCCGCCACACTGGCAGGTGCATCCTGGTAGGTTAACATTGCGGACGGTGCTGCTGGCTGCAGCACCGTACGCAATGTTAAATTACCATGTTTTGCATTGCGATGCACAACGTGGCAGGCACCGCGCGGTGCCTGCCACCTTGAGCATGGCAATGTTGGGGAGTACCATAGGTACCCCCCAAGTGCAGCAACCCACCCCCCGGGGGCCCGCAACGGGCCCCGTGGCAAAACACTGCATGCCTTTCCATGGCGGCACCGCCACCATGGAAAGCCTGGTTAACACTGGCATCCTAATCTGGTGGATGTTGCCTGCTAGGCACCGCCACCATTTTGGGCTCCCTGGACCGTCCGACAGGCAATCGGGACAATTTCTGGCGGCGGGTGGTCTTTGCGTCCACGGCAGACGCATTCATGTTCCCACCACCATCCTAATCTGGTGGTGGGAAATATCCGTTCGATGGCGGAAGGAATGCCACCGCCGGCCCTACGGTGGCGGTCCTTCCGCCATCCTAATAGGCCCCCTAGAGAGGGAAGAGCTGGAGTTGAAGAAACGTAGTGTTCGCAAATTCTTAATGTTGCAAACAACACCGTTAACTGAGCCTTATCTTTTGGGGTTTTTAAGTATTTATGAAAAAATTTTATTAACCAGGTTTCGCATGGATCTTTTCCATTTTTTGTTGGCCATACCAAGGGGGTGTAGCAGATGCCAGTTGTTAGCACCCTGTGGCTGCGACGGTGAGTCTCCACAGGATCTGCTACACTTTACATTATTTTGTAAATTATATGAAGTCCCTCTGAAAATTTTTATTGCCCCGATTTTAACACCTTTGCCGCGAACGGAATTC
This sequence comes from Calotriton arnoldi, assembly GCA_963921515.1. Lineage (NCBI taxonomy): Eukaryota > Metazoa > Chordata > Amphibia > Caudata > Salamandridae > Calotriton > Calotriton arnoldi. Next base: position 431,327 of record CAWUFW010010192.1, on the reverse strand, counting down.
CGCTCAGGTGCTGGACATTCCGATCGCGGGCGTGGTCATGACGAGCTCAGCTTGTCATGCGCACACGCCCACCACGCAGCATGACGAGCTGAGCTCGTCATGAGCATCGAAGGGGTTAAAGAGGATGAATTTTACACAGTCTCGTCCAGCTCTTATTTATTTACAACTGTTGCATGATGAATGTATCTTCTTTGTTCTCAGTTACTTGAAATCTGCAATGAAAGCCAGGGCTTGCCTTGATTAAATGTCCGTAATGGCTATGGTCTATGTCACTCCTATGATGTATATACCCTAGGAAAGGCCCTGGGTCTCTTTCTTTTAACTGTTTAGATTTTTTACCGAGGGTCTAGATTGCACGTATCTAACTTTGCTCCTCAGGTTTTGAACTAACATGCACTTTTTGGATGGCAATTCAAAATTGATATATATAGTGTAATCATTTTATGACATTTTTATGTATCGAAAACATTTATGGTTTTATATGCTGAAACCGAATAAAGTTGTTTGAAACTGAAACTGAAACAGTTGAATAAGCGACCCCTGACCTTGACTGGTAGGTCGCTCCCCCACCACACAGCTCCGTCTGTGTGCCCTGCTGCTGCCCCTGATTGTGCTCGTTTTTTTCCTTTCTGTGCCCCCTTGCTGCCCCTGATTGTGATCGTTTTTCCTTTCTGTGCCCCCTTGCTGCCCCTGATTGTGATCGTTTTTTCCTTTCTGTGCCCCCTTGCTGCCCCTGATTGTGATCGTTTTTTCCTTTCTGTGCCCCCTTGCTGCCCCTGATTGTGATCGTTTTTTCCTTTCTGTGCCCCCTTGCTGCCCCTGCTTGTGATCGTTTTTTCCTTTCTGTGCCCCCTTGCTGCCCCTGATTGTGATCGTTTTTTCCTTTCTGTGCCCCCTTGCTGCCCCTGATTGTGATCGTTTTTCCTTTCTGTGCCCCCTTGCTGCCCCTGATTGTGATCGTTTTTTCCTTTCTGTGCCTGTTTCCCGCCGCTGCGCCCCTGCGGCCCCGCCCCCTCACTGCCCATTCGCTGCCCCATTCCCTGCTCCTCCCTCCCCATTTATGGCGGCCGCTGTGCGGCCGCGCCGCAGGCGCGCCGAAGACGCGCCTAAGGCAAGCCCGTCTGCGCCCGTCCGTGCCGTGGCCGCGCCCAGCGCCAGACCCCCTGGTCCGGGCATCCCCCGCGCCCGCCACATCAACAGACGCCGATACGACGCCAGCACCCTCCATGCACTCAACCCCGGAAAAGATCACGCCTGCTACCAGGCCACCCTGAAGTGCACCCAAGGGCCCTTCACCTGCCGGAACTGCAGCTTCGCCAGCACCCGCCCCGCCAAACCACCGCCCAGGAAAGAACCCAACTACCTCAGATGCATCCTCCTCAACACCCGCTCCGCCCGCAAACACGCCATCGAACTCTGGGACCTTCTCGACTCAACCTCCCCAGACGTCGCATTCCTGACGGAGACCTGGCTGAATCCCGCTTCAGCCCCCGGCGTCGCCATTGCCATCCCGGACGGATACAAGATCACCCGCAGGGACCGCACCAACGTGAGTCGGAGGAGGCATCGCCATCGTCCACAGGAACACCCTCAGAGTCTCAACCAACACCGACGACACCCTCAGCACCGCCGAACACATGCACTTCCAGATCCACACCGATCCCAACACCACCCTCAGAGGAACCCTCATCTACAGACCCCCCGGACCCCGACCACAGTTCAGCGATTCCATCGCTGACTTCGTCAGCACACACGCCATCGCCTCCACGGACTACATCCTCCTCGGGGACCTGAACTTCCACCTCGAGAACAACAAGGACACCAACTCCACCACCCTGATCGACAACCTCGCCACCCTCGGACTCAGACAGCTCGTGACTACACCCACCCACGCCGCCGGCCACACGCTAGACTCCATCTTTTCCGCAAGCCCACACGTCTCCTTCAACCACACCTCCGAACCCCACTGGACTGACCACCACTGCATCCACTTCACCTACAGGAAGCCCACCACGCACCACCGCACCCGAACAAATGCCTCGCCGCTGCTGGAGCAGAGTCACGGAAGACCAGCTAACCACAACCTCGCCCTGAGCCCACCCGCCGAACCCTCCGACCCCGACACCGCCGCCCGCACCCTCAGACAGTGGATTGACGACTGCGCCAACACCCTCGCCCCGCTCAAGAATCCGCCCAACAGCCACACCAGCAAGAAAGCCACCTGGTTCACCGAAGACCTCCAGGCCTCCAAACGAACATGCCGAAAACTGGAGAAGATCTGGCTCCACGAATGGACAGCGGACAGCTACGCCGCCCACAAGAGCGCCACCCGCAATCACCATCACCTCATCAGATCCGCCAAAAGGGCCTCACTCAAAGACCGCCTAGACAACAACGCACACAACAGCAAAGAGCTCTTCAACATCGTGAAGGAACTCTCCAACCCCAGCTCCAACACCAACGACATCCAGCCGTCGCAAGACCTGTGCGACTCACTGGCCACCTCCTTCCACCGCAAAATCGCCGACATCCACGACAGCTTCAACACCACGACCGCCCTGGCAACCACCGAGACCACTGCCCCCACAACCACCAACCGCCTGCTCTCCTGGACCAACATCAACGACGAGGACACCAGCGAGATCATGAACACCATCCACTCCGGTTCACCGCTAGACCCGTGCCCTCACCACATCTTCAACAAAGCCAGTACAGCCATCGCGCCCCATCTCCGGAAAATAATCAACATCTCCTTCGAGACAGCAACCTTCCCGGAAAGCTGGAAGCACGCCGAGATCACCGCCTTACTCAAGAAACCCAAGGCAGACCCCAAGGACCTCAAGAACTTCCGACCCATCTCTCTGCTCCCGTTCCCCGCGAAGGTCACCGAGAAAATCGTCAACAAACAACTGACCCGCTACCTCGAGGAGAACAACATCCTGGAACCTTCCCAGTCCGGCTTCCGCAGCACCCACAGCACCGGAAACCGCCCTCATCGCCGCCACCGATGACATCAGGACCCTGCTAGACAACGGAGAAACAGCAGCCCTCATCCTCCTGGACCTATCAGCCGCCTTCGACACGGTCTGCCACCACACACTACGAACCCGCCTTCACGACGCCGGGATCCAAGAGAAGGCCCTGGACTGGACCACATCCTTCCTTTCCGGCAGAACACAAAGCGTCCGCCTCGCCCCCTTCCGATCCAAGGCCACCAAGATCATCTGCGGCGTACCCCAAGGCTCCTCCCTCAGCCCAACGCTGTTCAACATCTACATGGCACCCCTCGCCCACGTCGCCCGACAGCACAACCTCAACATCATCTCCTACGCCGACGACACCCAGCTGATCCTCTCCCTCACCAAAGACCCTCACACCGCCAAAGCCCACCTCCACGAAGGAATGAAGGCCGTCGCCGAATGGATGAGGACCAGCCGCCTGAAGCTGAACTCGGACAAGACGGAGGTCCTCATCCTTGGTTCCAACCCTTCAGCCTGGGACGACTCCTGGTGGCCAACATCACTGGGAACAGCCCCGCCACCCACCGACCACGTACGCAACCTAGGGGTCATCCTCGACCCCACCCTCTCCATGACTAAGCAGGTCAACGCCGTTTCCTCATCCTGCTTCAACATCCTCCGAATGCTCCGCAGGATCTTCAAGTGGATCCCCACCGCAACAAGAAAAACAGTCACCCAGGCCCTCGTCACCAGCAGGCTGGACTACGGAATCGCCCTCTACGCAGGAACGACGGCTAAGCTCCTGAGACGGCTGCAACGCATCCAGAACGCCTCTGCACATCTTATCCTCGACATCCCCCGACGCAGCCACATCACACCCCACCTGAGAGACCTGCACTGGCTCCCTGTCAACAAGAGGATAACCTTCAAGCTCCTCACCCACGCACACAAAGCACTCCACAACTCCGGACCAGCCTACCTCAACAGACGACTCAGCTTCTACACCCCCACCCGCCAGCTCCGCTCGACCAGCCTCGCCCTCGCCACAGTCCCCCGCATCCGGAAAACGACCGCCGGCGGCAGATCCTTCTCCCACCTCGCCGCCAAGACCTGGAACACCCTCCCCACCAACCTCCGACAGACCCAAGACCTACTGGCCTTCAGAAGACTCCTCAAGACCTGGCTCTTCGATCAGTAGCAGCACCACCCCCTCTTCCCCCAGCGCCTTGAGACCCTCGCGGGTATGTAGTGCGCTTTATAAGTGACATGATTGATTGATTGATTGAATAATATGTCTATATTGAGAATATGTTGGGTAATTTTATGATTTAAACACTTTGTACAAATTTGGTGAAACCAGTTTGGAGGTTAGATGGTGTGGAACGTTAGCGATTGCTGACTTGTGATGTTCCACTTTTACAGAAGAAATATTCTAATGAACAAACAAATGTTGGAGTTATGTCTGTGAGCTCCTAAAAGACAGAGAAGGTCAAGCCTTGTTCTTTAGAGTTTTATTTGAGAGGGAAGAAGACATTGTACTGTGGACTGTACAACAGAGCAAAAGGGACAGAAATCTCAGCTTTCGCACCTGACCATTTTGTATGATCATTGGCAAATCCTTTTAATTATCTGTGCCCCTTAACTGTGCTTCATTTTTCATAACTATCACATTATTTCACTTTTTCTTTTGCATCTTTGAAGGAATTCTGTCCGTATTGTGTGAAAAAACTTTCCCAGTATAGAATATAGTGCACTGTAATATTGCTCCATAAAAAGACAGACATATATGGTGTTTGGATCTGGGTGGATTGTATGATATGGCTGGGTACGCTTATCATGGAATACATTCACAAAACATTTATTGGGTCCAGCCAGTCTAGTTTGTAAACCTTAAGCTCAACCCTGGGTAGATGTGGCTTCGAAAGCAAGGCTTAAACAAAGGAACTTAGTGTAAAGCATGTAACAGTACCACACAATGAAATAAAAAAGACACACAACACGAAAGAAACTAACACCAATTTATAAAAATAGATTATAATTTTATGAATTTTTAGAGACCTTGGTGAGCAAAAACCATGGAAGGGTTCTTGAGAAACTGATTTTTTAAGGCTATATCTCTTTTTAATGCAACCACAAACAACCACCTGTCACCAAAAGATTGTAAACTTTTCAAAAGTTTGTTAAAGTTAGTTCGACTATGCTGGCCCTGTTTGAGCAACCAATTCCAACAGGATAAAGGTTTAGGGGGCCAATGGTGTAGATTCGGACAGTTACCTTGCCACTAGAGAATTTTCCAGTCCAGTTTCAAACTTTGCAGCATGACCACCATAGACTTTAATGGAGTGGTCCCGATGCTGGGGATACAAGGTAAAAACGTGATCAAAGATGCTCCGGCAGCTGTGTAGTTGATGGTGCGATTGTGGTGATTCCTCGGTCCATGGGTGATGTGGGGTGAATTTGCCACAGAAGTTGGGAGTCCCATGACGTCCTCTTCGTGACTGTAGTAGGCCAGCTGTGGCTGGGCCACCTGTCTCCGTACACAGTGGTTGGGGTGAAATACTTTTGTGGGGGTTAGTGTCCCTCTCGGGTGACCAACCGGAACTTTGATGGCACTCCAGCGTCTGGCTGACTTGGGTGCAACTTTTGGCTGTCGAGGATTGGTCTCTTGGGGCGCTTAGTGGCAGTTAGCAGTGACTCTTCTTTGGTGGCTAGAAACTTGCTGATTTGGGGTTCTTCAGCTCTTTTGTCCTGAGTGCTGGTTCCAGGAAATCAGCAGACTGATCCTTCTGATACTTCTGTGGTCTTGGACTGGGGATCAACATTTCCCCACCATAGGAGCCACAGGCACCTTCTAAACCTTGCTAGCCCAAAGTGCAGCATGTGCAGTCCAGCAGATGGTACAGCCTCTCCTTGTGCAGTTTTAAGGGCAGCAGGGCAGTTCTTTTTTAGCCTTTTTCCAAATCCAGAATGATATAAGACTCCAGGGTGCCAGGGGTGTTCTATTTATCCTGTTAAAATGCCCCAAGGGGACTACGTGGTCCCTAGCCAATGGGCTACCAGGTCCCCTCCCTCTGGGTGATGACTTTCTGGCAATGTGTGCCATCTGAAAAATGTTAGAGTGCACCATTCTGGCCACTCTCAGGATGTTGGGACCCTTCTTTGGATGTTTGGAGCTCAGTACCCCACCCTAGAGATGGGGTAAACGCCCACAGGGAATACGATTTGGGGATGGGTTTTCCCTCTCTGGCCCTGCCTCCAGCTAGTCTATAGGAAAAAAAGGCAGACCCTCTGGAGTGCTACCACCATTTGCCCATCAAAGGTGGCTTACCCTTTGAAGTGCGCCTTTTGAGATAACATCCTGTGTGGCTTCCTGCAAAGAGGAGTTAACACCTTGCGCTGAGGTAGGCTGTGTATGACCCTAGCATAGGAGTCATTTACAGTACTTCCCAGGTGGGCTGAAATCTGTCTGTAGGTCGTAGCCTGTGTGAGGCAACACTGGGACACAGAGTGGCAGCTTTCTAAAAGTTGCCCTACTTTAATAATAACATTAAATTTGACTGTAAAAAGAACAATTGATGGACAGAATGCTGAACAATGTCAAACATTCATCCCAAGTACAGAGATATGGGACTAAGTACATCATTTTTTTGCTCACCATGCCTTTCCAGTTTAGACTCAGGCATATGCAAATCCGTCTTCACCTTGCTCCCCATGGGAACAGTCCAGCCCAAACTGCCAGGCCAGGTCCTCCCTGGATTGGAAACGAGCATCCTGGGACCGGGTTTGGGGTATCACCCCTTATCAGCCAGGCTAGCTTGACTCCAATAGAATGGCGAGCACGGGACCTAAGTCTGGGCATACCCATACCATTTGTGGTAACAAATGCAAAAATAACAATTGATGGACAGAGAACTGAGTCAAACATTCACCCCCAGTACAATGATCTTGGCCGAAACCAATTGTTTGCTCACCATGCCATTCCAGTTTAGACCCCGCCATATGCAAATCAGTCTTGTTCCTGCTCTCCATGGGAAACGTCCAGCACGAACTTCCAGGACAGGTCCTCCCTGGACCGGAAATGAGCATCCTGGGACCGGTTTTGAGATATCACCCCTTATCAGCCAAGCTAACTTGACTCCAATGGCATGGCGAGCATGGGACACATGTCTGAGCATACCCGTCCCACTCGGGGTGACAAATGTAAAAAGAACAATTGGTTGATGGAATGCTGAACAATGTCAAACATTCACCACCAGTACTGAGATCTGAGCCTAAATCCATAATTTTTTTGCTCACCATGGCATTCCTGTTTAGACCAAGCCATTTGCAAATCATTCTTGACCCTGCTCCCCATGAGAACAGTCCAGCTCGAACCAAGTAAGCAATCCGCATGGTTTCTGCTCTAGCTGTCTGCTTTCCTGATAGATTAAGTTTTAGACACAAGGCACCTCTCACAAACGCTAGCACTATGGAGGCATGTGGTTGCTCGCTCACTTGCTGCATTACCATGTTATCATACATACCAGATTGGCCATTTATTTTCTTTTTTTGCCTCCCTCGCATCCCTTCTTTCTTTTTCTTTTCCTCATTTTGTTTGACCTCTCATGATTATTGCGTATCACATCTCTGGAATGATTTTGAATGTCTTGATGATGATCCTTTAATCAAACATTAATCGAAACGTCCTCGACTTTGACTCACTGACCCTATTCACTCTGTATAATTTATTGTAGGACCAGAAGCGTCTTGTTTTGTGCATTTTCTGACTTGGTATCTTTACAATTTCCATCACATGTTACTGCCTGAGTCACTTTGCCTCACTTGATGTTGTGTGCTCCATATGGATTCTACCCACTTCAAGTCTCTTAGCTGTATTTGTGAATAAATGTATTTTTTAATTTTGTCATTTGAACATATCATCTGGATATTATTTTGTTTGCCCAGTATGAGTTGCTATCTGACCTTTGCACAGACATATATAAGCATAAATGTCTCACTTAATAATATACAGCTACCTGCATTAGGGCCCTCTAGGCCTTCCATAGGGAAGTCTTACATATATTGTTAAAGGAAGTGGTGGCTTTGCCTTTGGTTTGAATGGCAAAGTCTAACTGACTGTGTAAACACTGCCCTTCCACTCTGCAGTAGCAGGCAGGGAACCATTTAGTACTTTGTCACACACAGGGGGGCACAATCAGTGCTGAAGCCTTGTATGGACACTGCCTTATATGGCCTTGGAAGCCTGGGTACCATATACGAGGCACGTATAAGTAAGTCAGTCTCTGTCAATTGGGGATAGCCAATTCTGCATACTCTTTGTAATGGGTTAGAACACTGGCACTGAGGTCTTGTTAGCAGGCCTCAGTGCACTCTCGGAGTTGAAAAACGAGCAGCATCTGTATGTGGGGAGAACATCCAAAAAGAGGCATTTTCTTACAGATGGATGGAGAGAGAGAGGGAGAGAGAAAGAGAGGGACAGAGAGAGGGAGATTGCATCTTTCAAACTGGATTGTCTCTTGACTCCTTCTTGCCATCAACATCAGGTCATGGGCCAGAATTAAGTTAAATTGCTTTATATTTGAAACTATACTTTGCAGATGTATAATCTACTGTCCTAAACTGGAATACAGCGATTTGTTTTTATTTTAAATAGCCCTCACATAGTTTTACACAGGCTTTTAGTATAAATTGAATGCCAGTTTTTTCTAATGATTCTACTATTATTTTGACCCTTGTTAGAGCACAAAGTCGCTTCTGCAGTTAATCCCCAGAGTCGAAACCACAGGAAGATGTTAGAGTGTATGTGAAGCTGCCCCACCGCAGTAATGTTCTAGACACAGATGCCGGCTCTGTGAATCATCTCTTTCCCTCCACTGGATACCCGTGGGTCTGCTTTCATCCCACGAGACGTCCTCTACAGTGCTCCAAGCAGGATGTACAAGGATGTGCCTCCGGGTGTTTACATTGGGTAACCGGGGATTTTTTTTTTTTAATAAAAAAAAAAAAATGATTTGCCAGGAGGACAATGTTTGGCAGGCAGAAGATTCATGAGGCAGATGCTAGCACGCTATCGGTGATGTCGTCAGATGTAGACCTGCCCAGTTGTTTCATGTCCCTGCGAGCTTTAGGATAAAAGGGGCCTCATCTCTCACAGAAGCCTCAGAGGTTAAAGGAGCTGAAACCAAGCTATCAGGCTCCCTTTGAAATCTCTCCTGCCGAAAGACCGCTTGTGGTAAGAACATTGAGATATTTCATCCCTGCTCACTCAGTGGCAAGCAGCTAGTGGGATACAGAAAGAATCCTTCTGACAGCCTGAACTTTATACTGTCACATTCAGGCAGCTGAATGGTGACACCTGCAATCATCTGATCCCTGGTACTCCTTTCATCCCCAGCATAGCACAGCCAAGCTGGTGCGGGCCCATATTCCCCAATGCCACGATCATGCCCACCTTCCTCACAACCAATACCAATACGAACTCGGGGAAACATTGCTGGTTGTTCTGTAGATATTCAACTCTGTGTCCAGTTGGTCATGTTCTTGCTTATTTCTTTTGTGAATGTTGCTTGTCATTTGGGCCACCCAGTACAGGGGAAGTAAATACTGAACATACGTATCTGTGCATTTTTATGCCAACATAATGTGCTTTGTTTGGGGGATGCACGGTAGCTATATGTGTGACATATGTTTCCAGTTTCGCTATTTGCAAAACGTAATGCGAAAAATGAGCCATGTAATTGTTTACTATGTGTTGAAGCCAATCAGAGCTGTTTTCTACTTTGAATACGACAAACTTAAGTCTCCCTCTTTCCTAACCTGATTTGAAAGGGTGGGTCCCATGAGATTGCCCGCATGGGTGTACCATGACGAGGTTTACACGTGTGAGAGCTATGCAGCTGTCAGGAGGCACATGTGCAGAGGAGGGAGACGAGAGATGGTGTTATTGGGGCTCAGGCATATGAGGGTAACTGGTGCATAAATGCTGCTGGCATGTACCGAGATGTGTATTGTGAAATGATCTTGCCAAATACTGGCACAAACAAAATGGATAAGTGTCTCGATTTTTGACACTCTATGAGGACTTTGAATGAAGGAAATACAACAGGGAATGTATTGACGCAGAATTTCACAATTAAGGCAGTGCATTTGTGGGGCTACTTGTGTTATGACAACATGGCTGTTCATCAGTGGGTTCAACATCTAGCACCAGGAAGCACCCAAGAGTACTGATGTTCACTAGCTATAGAGTCTCCTTGTTATGTGTTCCCTAGTTTGGGTGAGGTTGTGTCCCTTATGTCAACATTCATGTTCTTCCTTTTTCCAATCTATGTTCAAATTGTTTGTGGGCGAGTTTCCACTGGTGTCTCCCTACAACAAGATTGAAAGCAGGAGGCTCGACCAATGCACTCAGTTTCTCTTTTTCCACCCACATATATTGGCACTTGAAGATTGCCCCTACAGGGTCATGGGCCTTCCTCAGGACTATAGGTGTTTCACAGCAAATATTGGGAAAACACCCCTGCCCCATAGGGCATGCTATTCAAGGGCATTCACTATATCCTTTGTTTTTTTCTTACACTACACTCCTTCATAGAGTAGGTACATCTCGGAGAGAAACAGTGCAGCCTTCTCTTCTTCAGAGGGCAGATATAGCGAGGGAACAGCGGCACAAGCTTTCTCCATTAAAGAACAGGTACAAATAGGGCAGCAGCTCTACAAACTTTGCTTCCTCTCAGAACAGGTGCAGCATGGCAGTAGCAAAGAAAGGTTCTAATTCTCTCAAGGAAAGCAGCAAGTGTAATATCCCACTCCTGAAGAGTACTAGTTTTCATTGCTCCCAGTACATGCACAGTTAAGGCAGGGGTGACTTGTGGGTTCCAGATAGTCTCTGGAGCTGGTTCTTAAGTAATTGAAAGAAGTTTGGAGGTAGATTAATGGGTGAATATGTGACTTCTGGCACCATTCCCTCCTAGGTTATATTCCACATCAGCATCCTGAAAGCCCTGTTGCTCTCACTCGGGGTCCTACTGTTTGTTGTATAGAGCTATAGCTGCCACATTATAGGTCGTTGTTTTTTGGAACAATCCCTGCTTAAGGTAGTATGTTGTACACAGGTGCACAGGTGTCAGCCTCTTTGAAAAATTTGAAATGGTTTGAATGCACACACAGATACAGACACACGCACTCATGCGCGCACACACACACAAACTGCTATGCCAACTCAGCCTCGGTGCTGCACCAGTTCAAAATGCATAAGGTTGAGTGTGGCCACTGTTGCCAAATGCATTTTTCTGCTAATGGCCGTAGTTAAGAGTGGAAACACAAATATATACATACATATGTATTCTATATATGTATATGCATGGTAATTCAATGGCGTCTGCCACTGGGTTCGTGAACTAGATCGCACTAAAACATGAATTCGTGTTTTTTATGACCCTCTTTAGTCTGCAGAATAACATTTTCACGCATATTTAAGGAAAAGAGAAAAGGAAATTATGAAAATAGTTGAAAACTGTGAATATCAATTTGAAAAAGTTAGCAGGAGCGAGAAAGGTGAGAAAAAGCAAGCATGAGGAAAAAAATTGTAGATAGAAAGAGGGAAGAAGGCATAGGAGGAAGAAGGAAGAGGGATAAGAAAAAAGGAAGAACAAGAGCAGGCAGGTAGAACGGAAGAGTGAAGGGGAGGGACAGTGAATGAAGGAATGCATGGTTGGATGAAAAGATGGAAGGGTGAAAGGAAAAATAGATTGAAGGGTCAGTTACAGGATGAATGCAAGAGTAAAAGGATTAATAGGTGAAAGGGTTAATAGATGGTAGAACGGAAGAATGGACAGAAGGGCAAATGGGTGAAATGATGCATGGATGGATGATGGAAAGGTGAAGACATGGGCAGTTGGGTTAATGAATAGATGGTGTGGTGAAAAGATTGATGTATAGATAGATGGAAGGAGGATGAAAGGTGGAAGGGAACTATTCTCAGTAATATCAGGTGTGCTCGCTTTGCGTGCTCATGAGGCTCAAGTGGGGGTATTTTAATTTTCTGACTACCTTGTGTTCATTAAACGACGTGTGCTTTGCTCATTCCAACCATTCCTTCTCCGCAGAAATGTTATATTCAGCGGGAGGCCTTCATTTAATGTCACAAGATACTTTCCCTGTTCCAGGACCGGTAGTTCACTTCCTTAGCTGCGTAGGCCATACCTCATACAAAGCTGGTTAGTCACATCTGCGTCTAAGCCTAGGCCACGTCAGCTCATAAATATTCATGTGGGACGGTTTAGGGCCATCATTTGGGTTTTTTATTCCACTTAAAACCCTGTGTGCAAGGGGCAAACCTCGTGCACATTCCTGTTGTGTATCTTCCTGCTTCACTGTATTGCGTTTTAATCCCCCGAAGCAATGTTTGGCTTTGACACATGATATTCGAATTCATCTGCCAGTTTATGTGCATCACTCCATGCTCTTTGACGATGTGTTGGGCTAGATGTAGCTGCTTATGGTGTAAAATGTACTTTCTTGACTTTCCACAGCGTCATCTTCTGTTCTATTTCTCTATTTTTGCTTTAACCCAGAGTTGAAGATGTTGAAGATTGCATTCCTGGTCACTTTCTGTGGCCTACTGGCCCGAATGGCCCAGGCCCAGATGCCATGCAACCAGTACCCGGTGGCCCTTTCCAGCTCCATGTTAAATGACGGTAAGTTACCTGTTGATACTTTACTTGTGTGTGCAGCGCAAAATGAATACACTTCCTGTATATCTGCCCAGCTGTTAACAACTGGAGACAGCCTTTTCTACTCCCAGCTCTCCGTACTCTCGGAATTCGATCATGTCGACCTGCCGTAATGGCATTATTAAACAGCCAGTCACTACAACTCTCATGCAGGGCAGCCAAGTTCTTGCAACAAGTCAGCAAACTGTTACAAATATCAAACCTATAGTGCTGCTTATACACAGTAAAGCGCAGACACAGAATCATTGGAAAAGAGTATAGCGGCCACTCAACATAATTCGCACACAGATCCAACCCCTTGTATTAGATGGAAACATACTTTGTTCCCAACTATTCAAGCCGCGCTATTTATTAAAAGTTAGCTACATCGATTTGCATTTATGTACACGAACTCTAGCCACATGGCACCCACAAAGGGCACAGTGCAGATGCACATAAAATTGTAATGGGGGACTGGTGCCATCCGGCACTAACTTGCCCCAGTTCACTTTTTTTCCTGCCTTTAGATGTATATCTCTAACTCTTTTAGAATTGTGCTAAGAATTGAAATGACTTATTAGCAGGGCCCCTTTTAACGATGGAAAGGGAAACATCTGGACTAGCCTAGTGGCAGACAAAAAAAAGAAGAAAAAATATTTGCTCAGAGTTCTTCTACTACACCTGTGAATGCAGTCATCAGACATTTCTACAATTGGAACAAAAATGTGCTGACTTGATTTTAGATGCACTATGTTCAACACCTTATTTTAAGAAGATCGAACGGACCCGCATTTTGCACAACTGAACATGTAAATAAGAATGTTGTCACATTTGATGATTTTTATGCCAAAATTGTAATGGTTTTAATTAACTACACAATAAAGGTTTATTATTATTATGAATGCCATGTGAAATGATAGCTGCAGTTTCTTCAGCTGACTGTGCACTTTATAAGTTAACGAACTGGATCGTCCCCTCATAGCGCCAAGATACCTTTGGTGAAGGTGCGCTCTACAAATGTACTTTAATCTAATATAACATAGCTCTACTACAGCTGTGTATGTGCGATGTGTAATTAGGTAAGGAGCTAGAAGAGTATCTTACATATAGGATACATGATAGATATAATATAGTCCACAATTGCCGCCAATAAGTTATATCATAAACTATAAGGCCGACTGATTTGCAAACGTCATTAGAATCCCGAGACCGCAATATAGGACCCTCTTGCACATATTTTCTGTTGTGTATATTTTATATTGCATGTGTATTTTGATGCAGTTAGTTTGAAAAATCAAGTTTTCTTCAAAGTGCAGCTAACAGTGGGCACTGATCTGATTGGAATCAGAATGAATGTTTTTGAAAAAAAAAAAACTTTAATGAATAAGTTATTGATAAAAAGCGGGACACAAATGAGGGTGAGTGGATTTAAGGGATTTTGTGCCTCGAGCATTTACCCAATAACTGCGAATTTGCTGCATTTGCCCGCATAATTTACCACACATTTAGCCTCATTTGCAGATATCACAAAACCTTTTCCAGCTGAAATGCATGAAAATAATACTGCCATTGAATGTTCCACATCATTTGTGATATTTAACCCATGAATTGAAAACCTTGCTACATAATATGGATCTCTGTGCCACATAATCCTAGTAGCCATGACAACTGAAAAGCTTTGCAGAGTGGTATGAGGGCAATCATTATGGTGATGAAATCCATATTTCAGTGGGAGCGGTTCAATGTGAAATATGGGTTTTCGTATGACAGTATTTTGTGCAAAAAAAGCACCTAAACATGTGTTATATAGGTATATAATTATGTATATATGACAATACATTAGTATCTCAGCACACAGAACATATCACAATGATGTTGGATTAATGCTGCTTATTTTTACTGATGCTAATACATGTTACCTCTCTGTTAAAGGGAGCAGCCCACAGGGAGCCTTGGAGGCAGGAGAGGCTTTGTGGGAAAAGGTCAAGTCAAAGGGCAGACAACATTAAATTCTGCCATTGCCTTAACAATGTTCTTATGCTTTGTGCTGTAGTCCAAAAATAGGCCCACACTATGGATAGAGCTCAGGATGAAGCTGGCAAGATGGCTCAGTGATCTGAACACTCGTCACTGCCACATGCAACAATCTGCAACTCACTTGTTCAGATCCTTGATAAGGACAACTACACATTCTATCTTTCAAAGGTTGATAAAAGAAGCACCATTAAACTGTAACACCAGTTATTTTACAGCGCTTGAAGTGCTGAACAAAAAACAGTTATTATTATGTGTACATAAATAGTTTGGGCGCTCGTTCACTAAATCTCTGCTGTGGAATATATAATAGCTCAGAGACTATGGCCCTCATTACCAGTGGCCAAACATTTCCGATGGGGCCAGTAACATTGGTGTACTGGGCCACTGAAATTTGGGGCCTCAATTATGAGGTTTTGCCTTAGGGCAGTGCAGCAGACCTTCCTGCTGCGCTGCCCTTCAGCAAAAGAAAAGGGCAGCAATGGGCCATATCTATTAGATATGGCGCATTCCTGTCCTTTTACCCTGCTCCAGCGCACAATGGGCTGCCGTGCGCCAACGCAGACACCTTTGCACGATGGTGCAAGAGTGCCTGCATTGCGGGGATGAGTATTTTTGTGCAGGAAGGTGCAGCACACATTGGACAAGGAAAAACGAGGAGAAATAAAGATATTCCTCCTCGTCATGCCTCCTTTACGCCTCCCCTAGGAAGGCATACATTTTTGGTGCTGCCTCAGATTTACGATTTCTCATAAATCTGGGGCAGTGTCAAAAAGCTATGGATGTTGCTGGGAACGCCCCCAGCAACACCCATTGCCCGCCCCTTTAATGCTGAAAACTGCGTTAAAGGGAATGATATTTAAGAGGCAGCATTAAGCCAAAAAAAGTTGGCTTAGTGCTGCCTCCTAAATATGGAGCAGGCTCCTGCGCCACGGAATGTCACAAAAAGTGACGTCCCAGCGGCGCAAGGGGCTTCATAAATGAGGCCCATGGAGTTTAGCAGAACACTCCTTACAAATGTATTCCCTCCAGAGATTTCAGCTCTTACAAGCAGGCAAATTCTCCAGGTGGAAAACAGGGGGGAAACATATCGAAATCAGCCCTTCAAGTTCAATGTATGCATGTTATTCCCCAAAACCTCGCAATCTCAGCTATTTCCTCTCCTTAAATTTCCGGGATCCCCAGTTACAGTAATTCTAGGCGACTGAATTAAGGGGGATATTTACGGGTCGCTTGAAATGAAAGCTTATGTCCTCATCATTTTTTAATATTCATTCTCTCTAGAGTACTGTGACAGTACTAGAGAGGACAGATTTGGGGAAGAGAGGCCGGTGGGCAATAGGTGTGTGCTGGCAAATTTAGAGAAGAACTTCTCCACATGGAAATATCAATAATGCTAGATTTATTATTTCAGCCGGGTACAATTCCCACAGTATTGTGTCGGTACTCAGAAAATTGCGCACCGATTTTCTTTTATCTCCAGACAGTTTTCTCCACAAAAATATGTTTTTCCGGCGATATGTGCATGGAACATCGAGCCTGGTAAACCAAGAGAAAAAAGCTAAAAGCAGGGCCAAACGTGAAGGTTACAGCGTGGTTTTTCAAACACATCATTTAAAGTGGCCAATATTTTAGAGCCGGTTCTGAAGGGAATCTCATGAAATTTATCAATGATACATTGCTTACCTCATTTCCTAGGAAGACTACTGTTCTGCAGTAGCAAATTATGTAAGTTTCTGTCACGATTCTCTCAGCAGGAATCGTTGGGGACAATTGCTAATACTTTGCACTGGGTCTGCATCACTGATGCAAAGTGTTGTTTAGATACTTAGGGGCTTATCTATAAGAGGCTTGCACAGCCAAAGCGTTACTTTTATTTACGTTGCGGAGGCTCAAGCCTCAAGGTCATATCTATGAGTTGACGCAAAGCCACTCTGCTTGGCTTTGCATGGCCTCATAGATGGAGAAAGACATAGCAGCGCAAGTCACTGCCTTGCCTTACTCTGCATCAAGGAGGCGTTCTTTGGGCGTTGCGATGGGTTTTCACACACAACACCCATGGATTTTGACGCTGCCCCAGATTTACTTAATCATGTAAACCTGGGGCAGCCGCAAATCCTTATGCCTCCCCAGAGCAGGCGTCATGAGGAGAAATATTTTTCATTTCTCCTCATTTTTCCCTCTTTCAATGTGTGCTACATTCTGCAGCACACATAGAAAGAGGAAAAACGCCTCTCAGGATTGTTTTTGTGCAGGAAGGTGCCCCTACCTGCACAAAAACAATCCTACCTGCAGTGGAGGCAGCCTTGCACCACAGTGCAAGGGTGCCTAGGTTGGAGCTAGCCAGCAAATTGTGTGCCGGCGCAGAGGAAAAGGACAGCAATGCACTGTATTTCATAAATACAATGCATTCCTGCCCTTTCTCTTTGGCGTAGGGCAGCTCAGCAAGAAGACTTGCGGCACTGCCCTATGCCAATTCCTCATAAATGAGGCCCTTACTTTGCAGCACAAACCTTGTTTTCCACTGTATAGTAGCTTTATGAAATGAACAGTAGCACTATGCGCTACTTTCCTCTATTTTACATCTAGGGAAGTACCCTGGGTGGTTCATGGCTATTCCCTTGCTATCACCCCTGGATTTCGATGCAAAGGAGCATTTACTAAAAAAAAGTATAAAGGGATTTGCAACAAAAAATTATGTCCCCTCAAGGCAGGCGTGACGTGTGAAAAACTTTTTATTTTCTCTAAAGTTATCTACATTTGCATATGTCCCGTAATGTACAGAGCAGATACAATGTTAGAACACTGTTTTACTAAGTTCAAACATAGTATTTTGTACTGGAAGGTTATTGTCCCAGTACAAAACCTATACTAAGCATTACGCACATGCTTTTGCACTATGGTGCAAGAATGTGTATGTGGCGCAGTGCAGCCAAAATTGTGCCAATGTAAGGGGAAAGAAACAGTGTCATTTCTTAGTAGATATCATGCTTTTCTGCTCTTTTCCTTAGATGCAGCACAGCCAGTAACATTGGTTGCTGCCCTGTGTGGGGTCACGTTTTAGTATATTTGCCCTTAGATGTGTATCTGACACATATTTGTGCCACATCACTGAAGCAGTGCCTGAGGGTATTGTGTGCCACTATCCTAGCAGTAGGGTGATTCAAAAATCAGTAAATAAGCTAGTAGTAACTACACCTATTTCACATATTGTGCCAGGTTGTATCATACACAAGTTTGTTCTTGTGCCAGTTAGTAGCACAAAAAATTAATGTTGCAAAACATTATCATATAGCCTAAGAGTCCTCCGTAGCGGGCTCTTCTGGCCAATAAAGGCCCGCACCAACGTTAAAGGTCCGAGCTGAAGGCAAGGGCCTTTAACAAGGGAGCAGGCTTTTAATGGCCGGTAGAGCCCGCTACGGAGGGCTCTAAGGCTATTAGAACATTCAGCCCCTAGAGGGGAGAATGTTCTAATTTGTAAAAACAAAGTACTCTCAGAGCCCAATGGGGTTTAGATACCCTGGGGCTCTGAGAGGCCTTTGTTCACAGCAACAGCTGTGAAATGAAAAGCATTAGAATGTTGCTCTCCGGGCTTCTACCAGCTGTTAGAAGCCCGGAGCAGTCCTTTGTCTTCAATGGAGTGCTCAACATTCCAATGTTCTAATATAGCCTTATAGCCCGCCGTAGCGGGCTATACCGGCTATTAAAGGCCCGCTCCAGCATTAAAGGGAGCGGGACTTTAATAGCCGGTATGGCCCAGCTACGAAGGGCTATAAGGCTATTAGAACATTCTGCCACTAGAGGGCAGAATGTTCTAACAAATAAAACAAAGGCGTGTCGGAGCCGGAGGGGGTTTAAATCCCCTCGAGCTCCAAGAGGCCTTTGTTCACAGCAATAGCTGTGAACAAAAGCAACATTGGAATGTTGCTCTGCGGGCCTTTACCGGCCCGAAGAAGCACGGAGCACTCCAATGTATTCAATGGAGTTATCCACAATCCAATGTTCTAATTGTTATTATATGCTTCTTGTAATATACCATAGTGTGTTTCAAATATACATAATAATGCTGAAATAATTTTATGATGATCATTATCACAGCCTGTCATTAGCGGTGATCGGAAAAGCCTGATGGCTGTTTAAATTCTTTGTTTCATTGTAATGTAGCACATGCTTCTCACCCATGATGAGGCCACAATGTTTTCTGTTTTGCAACAGGTTCCTGGTGCCCTTTCAAAGTAATTGTTTGAATGGGTGTTGGATGTCGTTTAGCCTGTAAAGGAAGTGTTAGGTGAGATGTGCGAGGTTCAAAGATGCGGTGCAAACGTGGAGTGGTAAATGTTGCTACACATAAGATGCCTATGTTGCAGCATATGAGATATTGAGGAGAGGGTTAGAAATAGGGTATATCGTTTTAGGAGTGGTCAGTTTCCTTAGGTCGAAACCATTAAAAAACAAGGTATACATAGCTCTATTGGAAGTGAACCAACCTATTCAGGAATGTAGACTGTACCAACCTAGTCAGAGTGCAGAGACATGTTTACAAGAAAAGGGGGTAATCATGGAAGACCCAGTAATCCACACTTCAAGATGCATAATGCAAGGATAGTGCCAGATGAGGACAATGATACCAAATGGGTGAAATATTAGGTGGAACAGGAATGGAGGTTGGTGACATGAGCAGGAGCAATGTGGCTTTTTAAATGCAGGCATAATGCTCCAGGGAGCATGGAAACAAATGGAGGAGCAATCAAAGTTGGCACCATGAGCTGAAGCTACAAAACCATTAAAGGCCCAGATTGACCCCTACTCCTGTTAGGCCAAAAGAGACAGAATTTTGTGCACTGGTTCACGGCCCAAGCCCCTCTCAAACTAGCAAAGGTGGACAACCACCAGGTAGGCAAGCTCTAGGCGGACGAGATTTATACTTGAGCAAGTGCACCTTGCACATGTGAGAGTGAGACACAGTGCACCTGGTATGTTGCTGCCTGACAGAGCAAGAAAAGTTCAGATTGCTCTTTGTAACCATTTGTCCTCACCCTTCCATACAATCTCAAATCTTTCTTCTAAGACTCTGAAAACATTGCTCTTTTTAGTTTACATAAGGAGGCATCCTGATGCCTTTTTACAGTTTCTTACTGGACAGTGTCCTTTTTCATTACTAGTAAGAAAAGACAATCTGGGGTAAAAAAGAAACACTGTGGCGGAATAGAGACACTCTTCATCCAATGTTTCAGATATGCTTCAGTTCTGTTCACTATGCATTATGATCCTGTAATTTTCCATATCACTCCTATTAAGTGTGTTGTCTAGTCAGTGCTTTTAATTACTAGTGCTCCATACCCAGGGCCAAATTTATCATTATGTCACGCAGAGCAACAAGTCACCTTGTTGTGCGGCACTGGGCTGTGTGATAGGGAAAGGGCAGGAATGTGCCATCATTAACATTGTATGGGGCATTCCTGCCTTTTCCCAGCGCTGGTACACAATGTGCTGCCTAGCGCCGATGCAGGCACTCTTGCACCATGATGCAGAATGCAGCACTCATGGAAAGAGGCAAAAACAAGGAGAAATAAACATATTTCTCCTCGTTACAGCTCACCTGGGAAGGCGTAGCAGTTTTGGCGCTTTCCCAGGTCTACCACTTATGGTAAATCTGGGAATGCATGAAAATACAGGGGTTTTGCATGGGAACACCCACCACCACCCATGGATGCCTTCCTGGGGCAGAGTAATACAATGCAGAGATTTGCGCTGTGTTGCATTACTCTAGATTTATGAAGCCACTCAACGCCGCGGAAGGTGGCCTTGCGTGGCTTGATGAATCAAATCCCAAGGGTTGTGTCGCTTTTGCACCCTGTTGCATGATGCAAAAGCTACACAACCCTTGATAAATATGCCCCCAGTTCACACTTTAGTTAATGCATGAGAAGCATCTAAATGGTGGCTATATCAGTATGTGTCTTTCAAAAAGAAGTTAGATACAGGGATAGAAAATAGGCCCGGGAACCAAAGCAAAGGTGGCCGCCATAGCAAGTCAAATTGTGGCCAACATCCTGCAAATAGGTAGAGTTGTGAACTTATGAAGACACGTTGTATACTTTTTTTTCCAAGGGATTGGAGACTGCGTGCATTTGTGCTTGCTTCAGACGATGTTTGTGGTAATATCATGGAAATAAACACCAGAAATCAGCCCACCAGATCATAAAAGAGACCGCCAAACAGCCAAAATCCCAGCCTCCCACACTGACCTGTCCGCCCAGCCCTTCTGACACCGTTAGATTGCCATAAAGCCAGCTTAGATATCAGTTTCAGCAGATGCAGCATGCATGTTGTTTTTTCAGCTTTTAAATTGCAATGGAACCGTTTGGACACAGATGAGATTAGATGACCCACACAATCGCAAACCATAATTTACTCTTTTATTTGCTTCCAAATGTGTCCGACTGTGATACAAGTAAAACAAGTGATAGGCTGTGAATCGCAATCAGTGGTGCAGCCAGTGTGCCGTAGGCTATAGTGATAGAGCCCCACCCCCCGACTACTCTTTGAATTAAAAAGTACAACAACAATTCGGGTTCAGTAGGCCCCTTAGTCCTCGGTGCCACTGCACCTGCTGCACTAATGGAAGCCATGCCCCTGATTACAATGATTGCCCAGATGAGGTGGCACATTTAAACGTCAAATTTGTTGCTTAGGCATCCTACAATTTTACAGTCTTAGCATGTCTTTCTGCTAATTCCTGCTGTTTGCCTTCGAACCATACTAACGGACCCAGCAGGGTTCAGAATAGTGTGTGTTTCATCTGTGCTGGCCCCCTTCTCCCGGACACTCCATAGGAGAAGTAAGAATACTGTACTTGAATTGATTATATTTTTAAAGAGAAAAGCATGTTTGTGCATATGTTTTTTTAAATGTTGCACAGTACAGTCACTTATGAGTCACAATTTACTTCAGGCATCATCAACTCTTTACTTAAGCATTGACAAGGTCATTAGAAGTAGCTTTTGTTTAGTAATCAACAGGCTTTGTTATAGATCAGTGACTTTGTGTTTGTATTTGTGTGTATGGGTGAGTGTCTGAATTTGAGAATGCATAAACGATTAAGGGGACGAGTGAAGGTAAACATGGATGGACGAGTCACAGCAAGCACTCTTTGTCACAAAGCAAACAATATCATCAATAATTATCCATGCATTATAAATGAAATATATGATCTGAACGCATTGTCAACATTTAATTACTTAGCAAGTTTATGAAGTTGCACGTTTTGACATAGAATGCAGGATTTTAGTTTTGGATAAATAAACTAAATTTCCCCCAAAAAATGTTTTCCACTTGAATGAAAAACACAATTTTTGAAGTTGACAGCATTAGGCACGTTAGTATTATTCTAAGGGTAGGCACCACTAAGCAAAGAATTGCCTCTGGCATGTCAGTACACGCTTAATGTCAGGGATGGTAAGGGCCCCCACAATATACCTGAAATTACAATTATTTTGCAAGTGTAACTGTTACTCTATGTAACAAATTATTCCTGCAGGCGCATCACAAAAAGTGAAGAAATTGGTATGAGAACCGGAGATAGGAATTTTAAGGTTTAGGTAAAAATAGTGCTTAAAAGCATGAACCACCAGCTGTGGTTATGTGGTCTTGCCAGACCAAGATAAAGTCACAAGTTCAGGCTGAATGCGATGGAGCACGGGCCGAATATAGGGACCAAGTTAGTCCCACTGATAAATGTACCTTAAATCTTGGTTGACGAGTTTTGTGCCACTCAGCAGTGGTCCCGAGAAGCGAAGCAAGGTCCATGTTGAGGATGCGTTGCATAGCAGTAGTTCCAATGAGCTGCGAGGGCGGCAATGTGGGTTTGCTTCGTGCCTGCATTGCACGGTGTCAATTCCAATTTGGGACTGCGAAGATCTACATCTGGTTTGCGTTGCACTAT
Source organism: Calotriton arnoldi (assembly GCA_963921515.1). NCBI lineage: Eukaryota > Metazoa > Chordata > Amphibia > Caudata > Salamandridae > Calotriton > Calotriton arnoldi. Next base: position 408,675 of record CAWUFW010010192.1, on the reverse strand, counting down.
GCCGGTTCTGGAAGAGGCCACAGATGGGCTGGCAGAGCACCTTTAGCCTACCATCCAAAGGTCCTGGACTGGAGGGTTACCACTTGGGGGATTAGGACTCACAGCAGCCTGAGTCCAGGTGCAGGGGTCAAGATTGTTGGAGCCTTTTCTGTCCCTCAGGCTTTGATCAGGAGGCCAGCCAACTAGCCCTTGGAGTCACTCTGACGATCCTGGGTTCAAGATGCAGGCCCAGTTTCTTTCACTCAGACAGCAGGGAGGCAGAGTAGCAGCAGGGCAGTCCTTCTAGCATCAGAGCAGCACAGCAGTCCTTCTAAGTCTTCCATAGGTACAAAGGTGTACTGAAGGGTTGGGTCTGAGGGTCCACTACACATAGTGACAACTTTGAAGTGGGAGAAGCTTCTACAGTCCTTGCCCTACAGAGGTGTATGGAATTTCCTTCCTCACTGACCTGTCCCCATCTTGTCTGGGGGCACAGAAAACTAGTGTCAAACCCTTTTGGAGTGTGCTGGGGCACAGTCTTTGTGATGTACAAGTGGGGTAGGTGACAGCTCCTCCCCCTCATCCTGACAGATATGGCCCATCCTGACAACACCTGTCACATATGTCCCACTGTCTGGGAGTAATACACAAAGACCAACTGCAAGCTACACCCAGTCATGTGACCCAGGATACAAGCTGCAGGCACCAAAAGGTTGGGTCAAGAAAATGCCAACTTTCTGAAAATGTTATTTTAGAATTGTGACTTAAAATCCAACTTTACCATTAAAGATTTCTTAAGAGAGCAAACTCGACTTTCCTACCTGCTCCTAATTAAAAGTTATCACTTATCAAATGGGTAACCCAATGTCATCCGATGGGAAAGGCAGGCCGGGTCATAGTGAAACACGAATTGCTGAGTTTTTCACTACCAATGCACATAAAAGATAAAAGTACATGGTCAACTTTTTAAGTACATTGATCCCTGCTCTATGGGCTTTTAGGGTTTACCCTAGCGGTGACTTAAGTGAATTAAAAAAGAAGCTTTAGGCCATGCAAAATGTTTATTTTGCCAGTTTGAAATGGCAATGTAAAACCACACACAAAGGCTGCAATGATAGGCCTGAGACATGCTTAAAGTGGGTGCCACAATCAATGTTGCAGGCCCGCTAGTAGCATTTAATTTACAGGCCCTGGGTAACGGTAGTACCACTTTACTAGGGGCTACAAGTAAATGAAATGTGCCAATTAATTGTAAGCCAATTTCACCATGTTTAAAGGCAAAAGCACAAGCACGTTAGCACTGGTTTAAAGTAGTAATGTGTGCAGAGTCCTAAGATCAACAAAAACGAATTCAGCAAAAACAGGAGGAGCAAAGAATCAAGTTTGGGGGAAAACCACCCTAAGGCTGACAGGTCTAACAGTGTGGATAGATCACCTATGATGAAGCATGCCACAATAAGTTGGGGGGTAAGGTGATATTTCAAAATATCCTTGGATCCCTGGGGGATTAAGAGGAAAGACAATATAGCTCCACCTTTGAAAAAAGTCCTAGGCATCTGTTGTGGAAAATATTTGTAAGGATGGTATACTTAGTTTCATTTCCTCTTTGTCTTCATCTTTGAACCCAAAGATATGTGAATGACAATTGAAGAGACCAATGGACAAAGAGTGCTGACTCAAAGCAATTTTCAATCAAGTTTTGGAAAGATAGTGGCTGTTTAGCTGGCCGCTGGGTAAATACTGAATTTTCTCTGCTGTTTACTGGACCGCTGGCTAAATAGTATTGATTTATCACTATTTGGCCTGCAGCATGGTCAAAAACAAAGCTTCTTCACTATTTACTCAGCTGCTGGCTAAGTAGTATTTTCTGCACTGTTGGGCCGACAGTCATGTAAATAGCAGAAAAGTTTCATTATTTACCCTGCTGTTGCTTAAATAGCGGCGATTCCGTTATTTTTAGGTGGAAACCATGCAAGCAGCAAAGACATTTCACTATTCACCTGGCTTGTGGCTAAATAACAGTAATTGTTATATGCTGTTTGGCCAGAGAACAAGCAAATAACAGAGAAACTTCAGTATTCATATGGCCAGTGGCTAAACAGTAAAAGTTATGCTTTATTTGTCCAGTGGGCAGGTAAATTGCAAGAAACTTCCCTCTTTACCTCATTGCTGGTATAACAGCAAACATTATCTACAGTATGGCCAGTGGCCATGCAAATGGTAAATAAGCTTCTTTATTTACCTAGATGCTGGCTAAACAGCTGAAATTATGCACTATTTTGCCTGTGGCCTTCCAAATAGCAAATAAATGCCACTATTTACCTGGCTGCTGGTTAAATAGCACAATTATTTACTATCTAGTTGGTGGTCTTGCAAATAATAAATAAAAAAACGTAATTATTTACCTGGCCACTGACTTTCTAAAGAAACTATGCACTGTTTGGCCAGCAGCCATGCAAATAGGAAAGAAACTTCCCTTTTCACCTGGCAGCTGGCTAAATAGCAGACAGTGTGCACAATCTGGCAAGTAGCCATGACTATAGCTGAGAAACTTCACTATTTACATGGCTGCTGTGCCTATGTGTCTATCTCAGATTTAAACAGGGCACTTACCACCAGGTAGGACTGCAAACAGGGAGTGGCACCCATCTCCTTATGCAAGTTCGTTCTAAAATCAGCTTAGATGCAATTTGCAACGAAATAGCAGTAACTCATAAGTCAGCATAATAGTATTCTAGTCGGGAAAGGAATGTGCTAATACCTAATTTAACTGAATGTCATAGGAATGTTAAGGAATATTCTCAGTAAATCTGAGAAAGACTTGTAAGCATCAAAGACACAGAGCAAAAGAAAGTGAGAGTGATATTGTATTTGTTGACGTTATCACAACTATTGTAGGAAATAATAAGACACTGTGAATAATCAGAGGCTTTTGTTGCTTCCATTCTTGTGACCCATGGATCAATCAATTTACAGTCACACATTTGTACTCATTTACCAGACAGAGGATGTGTATCCACTGTCTAAGATTTCAGAACTGGTTTGGGCTGGTTCTCTTTCAAATGTCATTTTCTGGCTATAGCTCAGACACAGCCTTTATGCAAAATGATGGCTGTCACAGCAGGCAGAAATTGTGCTGCCTCCAAACAGGAGTATCAGAAACAAGAACAGAATGAAGTGTGAGATCTTTGCACTTGGCTGTCATCAGTGTCTCTGACACAGTCATCAGGTACAGACAGGAGGGCAGGCCCTGCTTAGAAACGTTCTCACCTTTAACACCATAAATGGCTGACCTACCCCCTCACTCCTACAAATTACTAAATATCATTTTTCCAGAAGAACAAATCATCAGCCCTTTACTAACAAGGACCTCACTGAATTTCTTTGGTTAGCCCTTTCTCCATCCCTTATCACTTCAGTGTCTGGGTCTCCACCCTCCAGTCACAGGCATGCAGTCAATACAGTTCCACTCTCTGGGGACATCCACAAAACATTCCCATGGTCCCAGCACTCAGACTTTCACCACACATAGAATCTTATCATTAAATGTTTGCTACAAATTCAGCATGCATGCACGCACCGACACACACATGGAGTGTCACCACAAAGGCCTGGGAATCACACATACTGCTCTAATGGACATAAGACTAAGAGCCCCTTTGCTGGCCTTCCAAACACTTTGGTTGCATGCACACTTTAACCACCCTTCAACTTAATCTCAGAGTTTCACAGACCACTCATCTAGTGCTGTTATTACCACTACTGGCTTTCGTTGTCAGAGCTAATACAGCTGGCAATCAGAGGACTTTTGACACTGTGGGCCAACTGATCCTATCTATCTGAAGCCACCCCCTTCTGTTCACCAGAACCTTCTTATGATCCTCAGCTCCCCTTTGCTGATTGCCTTTGATCCCATTTGTAGCAATTGACCATTTTGCTGATTTTAGCCCTCTGAGATTCAGAAACACTTTCTGCCATCTTGCACAGATTGCATTTCTTTTTACCCATCCACCACAATCCTTTTCATCCATCCACCTTTAAATCCCTCTGCCAAGCTTCAGACTCTCTTATCTCTGACTCTCCCTGTAGGAAAGTAGGATCTGCTTCTTATGGTTACCCCCACTTTTTGCTTCATGTGATACTGTTTTTGACTAGTCTGACTGGGATCCTGTTACTCAGGACCCCAGTCTATCTGCTTTCTCCCTAAGCTGTTATGTCATAAACTTAGGTACACTCCAGATTGGATACTGGGGTACCCTTGTCAGTCCCTAGTATATGGTACCCATGTACCCAGGGCATAGGTACCGCAGAGTCCTCCCATGGGCTGAAGCATGTATTATGCCACCCATGAGAGGCCATGCAAAATGGAACTACAGGCCTGCCATTGCAGCCTGTGTAAGATGGTGCATGCACCTCTTACTTTAGATATAGGTTTACTATATCTAAGGGTCCCTGCACTTAAAACCTATAAGTCACCCCTATAGCAGGCCTTAATAATCCTGAAGGCAGGGTGCTTGGTTCTAAGTGAGAGGGTGCCACTGCATGAGCAGAACACCCCTGCAGCCTACGGAGTCCATTCTCCCAGGTTGTTTGTGTATCAGCCATTTACGACATATAGAGTGGCATTATGCGACCGCGTACTGACCAACTCTAAAACGGCTGAAAGTAACCCTATTGTGTTTGGTATCAAACATGTTGGAATCATACCCCCACACCGGTAACCGGTGTGGGAGGTATGATTCCACCCTTCAGAAGCGAGCTTCGTTGGGTCCCTGCTGCTCCCAGTACCAGCCTTCTAGTCCAAACAAAATGGTTGCTGCCGACCAGAGACACATTTCTGCCCTCCTGCTCCTGAGCCAAGCTTGAGCAGAGGAAGGTGGAACAATAGGCATCCTGTCACAGGGAGGTGTGACCACCTCCCAGGCAGGATTTAGTGTATTAGGGCTGGGTGGGTGTGCTTGCCAGTGACCGAAAGTCTGCATGAGGGGCACATTTGGTGTCCCTGTGCATAGTCCAGTTCAAACCAGTCCTGGGAGCCGTTGGCTTCTGCTCTAGCGCAAAACTGGACAAAGGACAGGTGAGTATCCTCCCCATTGTCCTGACCCTCCCCTGGGAAGGTCTCCTGAATCTGTCCAACCCTCTCCCGTGAGTACAAAAGGACTTACCTGGCTGTAGGACCCTAGATTCGATGAGGACAAGATTCTGAACAAGAAACCACTGCACTTTGACCGTCTGGACACTCTGGACTTCGCTGGACTTCGTTTGGGCCCAACTTCGTCTCCTACTCCGTCCAAAGCATCGTCTGTGCCCTTGCACCATACAGGCTCCATGCTGAACCTGTGGATAGTCAAGGACAATTAACGATATCTCCCTTGGAGTGAAGGAGTCTCTCCCCTGCAACCGCAGGCACCACATCATGATTGACTGGTCTGCTGCTCCTGATCTCCCACAGACTCCCAAGGCTCCAGCAACACAAGAGGTGGTTCCTACATCCCTCAAAGTCTGAACTGCCCTCTCACGGAGTTTAAGGTCAGAATTCCTCGTCGGGGCTGCAATACTCGTACTCCTGTGCACCGTGTTCATTTGCAGTTGCATATGCTTGTTGGCATTTTCAGAGCAAGCGCATTGGGCTTCGTGTAGCCCCAACCTCTGGCACCATTTCCTAGAAAGAACTCTGGCCTCCTTTCACCGAGTGCTCCGTCAGCTGCTGCTTTGTGAAAGTGCTCAAGGTCCTCTCGCGACTCCTGTGCCTCCGGCATGTGAGTCCACTTGAGGGTAAACTTTGCTTTTCTTGGGCTCTCGTGGTTGCTCCAGGCTTGCCCTGACTCCCCTTGCTTTGGTGAGTCTCCTGGACCTTGCTGGTCCGAACCGTAACCTTTCTTGACCTTCTTCTTGGGTTGCCGTTGCCAAGGCTTGTTGGTGCTCCCGCCAGACACCGACCCCTCAGCACCTGACATCCTTCATGCGACAGCTTGTATCCGGCTCCTGGTTGCCCTCAACATCTCCTGATCCCCGTGGCTGTAGAGTCAAGAACCCCCTCAACACACCTGAAGCACCATACATCGGTAGGCATTTGTCTACCGAGCCCCTGATCACTCCTGAGTGACCCAGACTCTGTCCCCTCTGCTTTCAGGTACTCTTCAACAAGAATCCCCCTTTGGATTCCATCGGACACTTTTCTCCTTCCCAGCAGTGGCTCTTCTTCGAAGTCCTCCATAGAGATCGATGGCGATTTCCGACGCCACTTCAGACCTATGCACCCGGCTCCCCTGGGATAGGTAACTCTGGTACTACGGTTTCGATGGGTGGGGTAGCTCTCCAACCTCCTAACTTCCACAGGGTTTCTTTGAAGTCCATCGGGAAGAGTCCTTAAACTTTAAAACTTCAACTGCGACTTCCCCATAGAATTGTACGGAGCATGCGGACGTGTTCCCACACTGCACCCGTCCTCCGTGGGGTCCCTACTTACTCACCTTGGGTGGTTCCTTGGGGTCCCAGTGATTCTATGTACTCTAGACACTGTCTTGACTCGAGTTGTGGTTCTTATACCACTATTTTAGTATATGGTCTGGTCTCCCCCTGGAGCCCACTGTGTATTAGTGCTACTTACAACTGTTTCTGTGCTACAGTATTGTGTGCTTTGTGAGTATCCTCGTGTAGAGGGTACTGTGTTGTACTAGAGAGTGTTATAATAATAAGTACATATTTTTATAACTACTGTGTGGTTCTCCTTTCATTTAACCAATATTATAAGGTTGCATTCTGGTAAAACAAGCTGCTTAACATTCCTTCAAGACTAAGTGGGAAGGCTGCTCTCCACAGCTACACCTTGGATAGCTTTCTAAGGTTATCTTTGACCTCTTAAATCACCAAAAGGGTTGTTTGGACTGGTATAAGGTGCCCACTTTAATTAATAGACAGCATATACCAGGCCAAATTCTCACGCTCCCTCAGACCACTGTGCTAGCATCAGACAGCATCTGCAATCAAACAGAGCTCAAATGATAACAATCTTCATTTGTATTCACTTTGTATGCTCCTTCAATGCCTTCTGGTGTTGGTCTTCCTCTTGGTCCTATTCTGTGTCCTCCTTTCTGGGTTGTTTTGTTCTTCCTTACTGGCCCTGGACCACTAGCCCATTCAATATGGTACAGGGTTCCTGAATCTTGTGCTATTGATTCTAGTCTTTCCTTGCCCTCGTCTTCCTGGCCCTACTTGTTCCTGGCTTTTCTTTTTATATGCTTCTCCTGGACCTTCTTGAGCAGGACCTACTGATCCTGCCCTCCCAGATTCTGCCTATCTGCTGAGTTCTTCTCCACCTGCCTCTCTTATCCTGGTCCTCCTAGCTCTGGAATTCCTAGCCCTTCTGGTTTGATTCACCCTAATGCTCCTGACTCTAGTCTCTGTCCTCTTTGTCCACCTGGTAATGTGTCCAATGGTCCTGGTTCTCCTTATTGGTTCATCTTGGGGTTGGCCTGGACATCTTGGTCCTGGTCTTGTCCTCTTTGTACTCCCGTCTCCAGTTGTCATGACACTCCAGATCCTTTGTTCTCAAGGTTCTGGTTCCCTTGGGTCTGAGCATCCGCCATCCTAACCTTGTTTGTGCTTATCCTGATAGTTCTAGAGCACCTAGGTATCCTCCATCCAGTCCCTATGTTATGCTATGTTATGTTATAACAATTTATTATGCCCACTACTACCCGGAGGTGTCTAGGCGCTCACGTTCTGCCATGCTGTGTCAGGAAAACTAATTTCTAAAAAGCCATGTTTTGAGCAGGGTCCCTAGCCCTAATGGCCTTAGCCTACCTGCTCCTGATCGAATTAATTCTGCCATCCTCCTCCACCTGGTCATGGTACTCCTGGCCCTAGTACTCCTAATTCCCCTGCTCTTTGTCATCCTGGTTCTGCACTAACTATTCCTGATCTTCTTTGTTCTGGTCATATTGTTCTTAGTCACCCATTATTGTAATCCTGACTCCTGATATACTGCTCCCTCCTTGTTCTGGTCGTCCTTTTTCATCCTCACCTCCTTGTCCTGGTATGCCAGTATGCTTTGATGTTCTCGGTCGCCATGGTTGTGGTACCACCATGTCTCTAAGCACTTGTTCCTCTGACTCTGCTTGCCATTGCATCTGCTTCTGATCCTCCAACTGCTGTTATCCTAGTCTTTCTCACTCTGGGTCTGGTCTACCTAGCACTAGTCTTCCGATCCCTAGTCCTCACAGTCCTTGTTTTCTTTTTAATCTTGCTTCTTTGCTCCTGGCCCTCTTTATTCTGATATTTGTTCACAAATTATACAAGTATAAATCCATATTTTAAAAATTAAATGCAATTCTTGTCTGTTGTCGTACCACAATCCCAGATTAGTAAAAAAGTGCAAATGAGTTTTGATATATTTACATACTGAATAAATCAGTTTGTCTGGACAATATAGGCTGTGGACTTCATGGTAGACTTTAATTATTTACTATGCACTTTATGAAATACAGTCCAAGATGGAGGTCCTGGTTTGGTGACCCTATTGGTCCTTTGTCTGTGTTCAGAGCACTGGTGTGAGAGGAGGTGTAATGGATTAGACATAGAAAAGGGATATATAAACTAAATCATAATGGTGTTTTGTTTATGTGGACAAGGCTGGTGTTCAGCCGAAACCTGTTGATTTCAATTCCACGACCTTTGTTTGGCATTAAAGTATTTGAAAAAGCAGGTATTGGAGTGCTGGCTCGTCCTCACTTACACGGAGGAGACAGTATCATGTGAGAGTGTGGTGGGAGACAGTGTCCAAGGCTGCAGAGAGAACTAGTAGGATGATGGCCGTGGTGTGGCCCTTGTCGAGGAGAGTGTGGATGTCGTCTGTGGTGGCGAGGAGGGCGGTCTCAGTGCTGTGGTTGCTGCGGAATCCGGATTGGGAAGGGTCGAGGATGGAGTTGTCTTCGATAAAGTTCGTTAGCTGGACGTTGACTATGTTCTCAGTGATTATGGCCGCGAAGGGGAGGAGAGAGATGGGTTGGTAGTTTTTGATCAAATGTATTTTAACATTTACATATACATTCCATCAGGTAGAGGTTCAGAATTGCATGCTATGCGCGGTTTTAATGGGGCCGCCATTTAAAAGAGTACAGTGGAAAAGGAGGGTTTTTTGGTTTTTTCCACAGTTCTTCCTCCTCTTCACTTTCCTTCTTGTCCATGGCTGCGTAGTCCCTTAGCAGGCTGTGCACCATCCTGCGGCACGCTTCCCTGCTCACCACCTCTCCATTTGTCACCAGGCGGGTCCTGGCGTACAGGAGAATGTGCTTCACACAACAGAGGAGTCTCCAGAACCCCTAGATAGCTCCAACTGTGTGTGTCTGTGGAAACAATATATTTCAATTTACATTTTCACCTCACTATAAAGTCCTTTTGACCTTTGTTTTTTTTCAGTGAATTTTTAAGGTTTTGTTATTGTAAAGTAAGATATTATTACAATTTCTAACTTTAACATCACTTTAACCTTTGTGTTTTTTCAGTGCATTTCTAAGGTTTTTTATTGTAAAGTAAGATAATATTACAATTTCTACCTTTAACATCACTTTAACCTTTGTGTTTTTTCAGTGAATTTCGATGTTAACATAAAGTAAGTTGCCCATCACCATGCTCGGAGTGGCATTGGGTGCCTAATCCCCTGACGCATATGGCCTTCAGCCATGCATGGTGTGGGCATGCATGGTGTGGGGTTAGACCTGGGCGCAGGCTTGCAACTTTGCCCTGCTGTGGTATCCTGTTTGTGAAGAAGTCTCCAAGGACTTGTATGTGCTTGTCTCTTGTTGGAAGTATGAGGGAAATCAAAGACTTCAAAGAAAAGATCCTTGGTGGATCTCAAATAGCCTCCCTGTGGGGAGAGCTGGAGAAACTGTGCGAGGAGCGCTGCCCAACTTGTGTGGGGTAGGATGTCCTGCAGTGGTTGCTCCTGTCTGGAGCAGAGAAATGACTGGACTGTTCTTTCACCAAATTGCCCAACAGCGCATGTTGAGCACTGTATTCATCATCTGGAAAAGAAGTAAGCGCGTGTTGAGCACTCTATTTGGAGCTCAATCGCGTGGAGAGTACTTTGTTGTCAGGAGATCCCCCGATGCTTATGGGTGGGGAAACTTCCCCAAGTGCTGTCTACAATGACGTGGCCAAATCGCTGGGCCGATCCACCCCACACAGCTGGGGGCAGGGCATTAGGCACTGCAGCGCTGTGCCATGTCGTAAGGCCCCCATGGGAGAGGAGGCCTTCTGCATACCTGACCGGCCACTCGCCAGCTGAAGCAAGCCTTCTCCGAAGCTCCAGGCGTTGACTGGCAACAGAAGCTGCCAATGTCCCGGGACCACCCACCCTGGCACCATCCAAATTGGAACAAGCAGGCTGTGCAAGAAGGAATCGGAGCCTTGCAAGATCCAACCAGCCTCACCTGCCTCCGAAGCGCAAGAGGAGGGCGCCCGTCAGCTAGGTGACTCGCCAGAGACAGAACGGAGGCTGCATGAGCACCCACACTGCAGAGGAGCGGTCCGCCTCCCCCTATTCTGGGATCGGTGGCCGAGAGTCCCTTCCCTTGCACTACTTTGGACTTACCGAGCACGCTGCGGCCGTTCGGCTTCAGGGGCTGCCTGACTCCAAAATGGCGCCCGAGAGCTGCGGGATCGATGCAGCTGGAGAGCAGGAAGGAGACTAACAACCGGAACACCTCAGCGGCCACGAAGACATAGGCTATGGATTTCCACTGAACCGACGGTTGCCGCTGGAGGGGTTCACACATTGATCTATAGGGATGACCCAGATTTGCTCCCTGATTATGTGAGAATGACTCTGGAGGCGCCTCGCCTGACCTGCTAATGGCGGTTACCTCTCCCACTGGTGGTTTTTCTCACCATCACTCAACCCTCTCTGAAGACATGCGGATACTGGCCCTGTCCTCCCGCCGCATCACTGCATAGATTACACCCCATATGCTTTTGAGTCATTGAAAATTTTGGGGACCGACTGAACTTAACACCAAGGTCATAACCCCCTTGCCTGACCTCAAGATGGCCGCCTCAGTTGGTCTCTCCACGATGCTTGACCACTCCTGGACAATCAAACTGGTCATCGACCTGTACTTAATCACATCCCTCACCTGACCTTGATCCTGCTCTCCCTCCAGGACATGTTCTCTTTGAACTTTCCCTCGACTGTGGAGACCCTGCTATTTGACCGAGGCCCGTGGAGCTACCTGTTAGCTGAAGAGGAGATGGGCTGTGGATTCCCCCTCGGCCGTCACCTACCCAGCCGGACTTTGGGCAGACTTTTCTTCATCTCTCTGTCGTATCCCCCTCCTTCCCATTCACCCTACCCCCTTCCCCCTCTACGCTCCTTTCTTCTCGTCTTCTATAACTTTTATGTTTTTCTGTTGAGACCTAGCTATTTGACCGATGCCCGGTGGAGCTACCTGATAGCTGAAGAGGAGATGGGCTGCGGATTCCCTCCCGGCCGTCACCTACCCAGCTGGACCTTGGGCAGACCTTCCCTTCGTCTCTCCGTCGTATCTATACCCTACCCCTTTTTCCCCTACCCCCTTTCCCTTCCTCACTCCATTTTCCTTTTCTTTCATGCTCCTTAAAAGTTTTTACTGGTATCTTTGGTAACTTGTAACTGATGTATGTTTGCAAGTATGTGGAACCTTATGTAAAGCGCTCTGATACCTTCGGGTCTAGCCAGCGCTATATAAAACTCTTTTAAATAAATAAATGAGCGTGGGGCTGCTCACCGATGCTTTGGGCAGATCGCAGCTGCACCACACTTGCGGACAGCTGCCATTTGAGTCCCTCTGCATGAGGGGGACCGAGAGAGGTTCCCCGCCGACATAATAGGTGGGCACGCCCCACCGTGCCAGAAAATACCTTGGGGGAATTTCTTGTAATCACTGACTCCCCAGTGCTGACAGCAGCTGCAACGCAAGGTTTCCGGGCAGCTGCACTTCACACGGTTTGCATATGCAGTGTGTGCGCCCTCTCCCTACCCTCGCGACATACCGGGAGGGGGTGCCAAAGGGTCGCAGCTTCCTCCCCAGTCCTGAGAGGCCAAAGATGAAACCTTCCTGGGAGTACTGTATTGTCCCTAATAAGAGGATAGGTTTTCCTGCACTCTGGGGAACCGGAAAACTGAAGTATTACTGAGATTAGGAGCGCAGGTGCTGCTCCTTGAATGGTGTATGTGTTATGCGTGACCTAACTAATGCATTTTGTGCCCCAAGGTTATTTGATGCCCTAATGTTATGAAAAGGTTTTATACTTTACACAGACAGAATAACAAGTACTGTTATGTTTAGACACTGCACAATATGTACAGTGAAGTGGTATTATGCAAACTGTTTACACAAGGTATTTATGACATGTGCAACTTATAAGTCTTGGATATAGTGCACTAACTGTTATGTTTATGACAATTGCCTTATGGCAAAGTGATTTATGATCTATGCATTATTATGACAATTGTCTAGTGGCTAAGTGATTTATGTGATTGTGGTCTATGTGTTTTATATATAATACTGGTGATATCTTTATATAACCTTGTGTGGAGTCTCTTTTGTGGTGTGGCTAGTGTGTCACTGGTGTGTGTGTGTTGCGCAAATGCTTTACACATTGCCTCTGCGATAAACCTGACTGCTCTGCCATGCTACCAAGGGGGTGAGCAGGGGTTATCTTGGGTGTGTTACTCCCTTACCATGACAAGAGTGGTGGGTTCTGCCTGGCTTAGGTGCACACCTAGCCAACCAGAAACCCCATTCCTAACACCAGCAGTCTGGGGATAAACAAATGCACACTGTAATCATAGCCCAATTGGACAACACTAACACCATAAATGACAGCTTGAGCACCATTAACCATGTTTCATTTCAGTGACGTTCAATGTAGTGGAAATAGAAGACAGACAACGGCGCACATTTCAGTCAGAGAATGGCAGCCCCCCCAAGCCAATCTCCTGATGCGGTGGCATCAGTCGCACGATCCAAAAGCTGACACAACATAAAAAGACAGAACTGTCCAATGTTGTGTGTGCTTCACACTTGACCTGGAGTCACTGATGTGTATGTGAGAAACATGTTATCATAAAAATATGTAGTTTTGATTTTGAAATATTATCAGGATATATTTCAATTGCTTGTGTTTTTTTTCAGATCTCGCTAAAAATGTTCCATCGCAATACATAACACCGGTGCCTACAAAACCTATAAAAAACCCAGATACAGGAGCTGAGTACACTAAGTGAGTTAATAGAAGGCAAAACGTCTTTGTGGGGATAAAAATTCAACTGTGAACAAGCATTGTCAAAGTCATTAGATCTGACTTTTTATGTGTTAACATATATAAAATCAGGCATGCACAATATGTACACACCATTTATGCTTCGTCCTGCAGTTGAAGTGCATTAAAAAAAAGTATGGGAACTGTGATCCTGAGTGCAGTGGAGGGTGGGCCAGTGAACGTGGGGGTGGAGTCAAAGGCTCTGCTAAATATGGCTAAAAAAAGAAATCTGTAAATATTTTGTTGGTCTTTCATGTTCAGATTCCTGCATATAAAATAATACACACATTAAATGAAAAATAAATGCAAGTTAAACTAATTAATGGGAAATGTACTATTTTGTGTTATGAAACCTCTATTGGTTCATGCAATGACTGCAGATGCCTGTGTATTTAATCAGAGAGCCACAGAAATGTATTCTGGTTGGTACAGCTGAGAATAGCAACTTGGGTATTTTTATTGCTACGAGGTCCCAGCTTTTGACAGAGAGTACTGTGAATATGTAAGTCATTACTTTAAACTTGTAATACTTCTGAAAAAGAATAAGGCCCTGATTACAAGTTGGGTGGTTAATTTCATCCTGTTGGATGGAATTATGAGTTTGGTTTTATGTAAAGCATCCGATAATTATAGGATACATTAAACAACCCAACATTCAAACAGATCAAACCTGCTGAAATTTATAAGGGGAACTGTGTACAGAATGTACCATACCATGCAGATTTTGATGTATTATGCACCAAAATCCGCACACTATTCCTCAATGACTCGTAATAGGTGCTATTTAGTGCACCCTATAAATAACGAACCTCGGGATATCATTATTTACCAGGTGCCATAATTAGCAACTTTACTCGTATTCTGGCTATAAATATTTGTCATGACAAAGCTTTCACTGACTCAATCAATTGAAGACAATACCGGCTTCCAAGTAGCATTTACATTTGCAGATTGACCAATTACACACTTTTACATTGTTTTCAGAAAGCAGGCACCCAGTCAAGAAGGCTTGTTTCTTGTGAATCTGTCTGTCCCTTCCTCTGCTTTACAGCACAGGCGACTCCCTCCTTTCTATTTCAGCTGAGGCATTTCAGCTGTCAGAATTAACCATCCTGGACTGTTGTCTTTTTTAAAGGAAAAGTAGGGGAAATCTTTTTGTTAAATTAAAAAGTATGTGCAGGTCGAGCCCCACTTTGACCTCTACTCTAGTCTCATTACAACCTGCCTTTCTTTGTGAATGTTATGTCATGTTTTTAATTTCTTCAAGCCTTAGTACCATGTAGCAGGTTAAAGGGGGAATTGGCACAAATTATCTGTGGGCATTTTGCTTGCTCTTTAAAAGAACAAACAAAGTGACATTGATCAGCTTCAGCTTGCCGTCGTTCTCAGTGAAGCAATCTATGCTTGGACGTAGAAATTTCTGGAAGTCAGATCTCATTCAGCACAACAAACCAGCAAGTTGGATACAACTAGAGATTGGACATCGACAGCTTCAGCTAAATGGCAATCCGAGTCTCCCACCATTTCTTCAGAGAAAAAGTTGACAAAAAGTGTTAAAGTCCCAGCTTTTGCAGTTTGGACAGGAGGAGTACACTTGTACACTTATCTAAGAGCCCAAGGACCTTAAGGACAAAATTTACAGATCAGGACTCACTCCAGTAGAAGCTACCAGCAAGGTCCATTGCAAGTCCTGTTGGAAATGGTCAGCTGGGCTCTTCAGCAAAGTGGGCTTCTTGCAGCTTTTGTGTCCTTTTTTCATAACTGGGGGTCAGCCAACTGACCCTCGGCACCCACTTCTTAGTCCTGGGTACACGGTCACAACAGCACATACAGTACTTTTTCTGTCTTCCACAGGTCCAGAGTTGTTCTGGAGGGGATATGGGGTGCCACATTTATGCCCAGTGCTGACTTGTGGGTGTGGGGAAACTCCTGGACACTCCCTAACCAATGGTGCAAAAGTTCCCATGTGTGATACTACCCACTTTTACAGCACTTCCTGTGTGTTTTTCTGTAAGCAGCCCACAGTTCCCCTCTCTATGTCCCAACCAACATGGTAGACCTTTTCTTCCCCTGGGCAGAGCTCCCTGAGCCCACCCATAGGTGCAGCTGTGATAATGAGCAAACCCTATTGCGTGTTCCTCCAAACTAGTTCTGGGGTAGCTTCCCCTCCCTCTAGGTTTGGAGACAGGCTGGCTATGAAAGCAAAAGGGAGGCATGCCTAGGTGTGAGCTGCATTAGCCAGTGACATAGTAGGCATCCTGTGAAGCTCAGCAAGGGGCAGAGTACAACCCTCAAGCCATCTTGTTTAAGGGGGAAATACCTCTCCCCCACATCCAAGCCCTTTGGGCACTGTATGGGAGAAATCCACATCTCAACACAAGGGAACCATAAACAGCCACGTGACACTCAACACTGACAAAAAGTCATATTTGGCTTAGGCAGAAAAATGAGAACTTTCTAAAAGTGCAATTTACAAAATAGTAATATAAAATCTGACTTGGTCATTACATTGGATTTTAAATTACTATTAAAAACAGTCCTTGAATCATTTCTCTAGCTACACCTAAACTGAAGTTGAGCATTATAAGGTGTTATAATGTAACACAGTACTTTCCTATTGGAGAGCCAGCCTTGACACAGTGAAACATTACTTCGGAGGGTTTTCTCTACCAGGACATGTGAAACTTAAAATATACATGGCCTACTTTTTAAATCTTATGCACCCTGCCTTATAGGTATTTAAGGCCTATCTTAGGGGTGATTTATAAGTATTAAAAAGGAAGGTTCAGGCCTGGCAAAAGGTTTATTTTTCCAGATCGAATTGCAGTTTTAAAACTGCACATCCAGTCTGCAGGGGCAGGATGATAGACATACATTGCATTGTCACTTTAATGGTGGCAAAATATGAGTTGCTGTCCACTAGTGACATTTAACTTACAGGTCCTGGGTACACTTTTGTACCATATACTACAGACTTATAGGTAAGTTAAATATGCCAATTAGGAGGGTAGTCAATGTCAACATGTTTAGGGGTCAGAGCACCTGAACTGGGGCCTAGTCAGCAGTGCCCCAGTGCTCAGAGTCAGAAAAACCAGCTGCATCCGTTCAAAAAAAATGGGAGTGACAGTGAAAAAAGAGGCATTGTCATTCACACTATCCTCTATTGTTTATAATGTTGTCCTTTAAACCGTATGTTGGACGCTATCTGGAAGCATCCTCTGTTCATAAGTGCTCATGTGGAGTTTAGTAAGCTGCCTGTAGCCAAACAGGCAGTCACATAAAAGTAGTGTTGAAATACAGTGAACTTTTTGAGTTTTCTAAACAATCTTCATTTTATGATATCTATGTATTTCATATTCCACATTGTGTGGAATATTGTTTGGAAAATGGATACAATTAAGTAGTATCATTAACAATTGGTGACTGTAGTAAAATGGAGAATCCATCTCAATTTTATTTTCAGTCAAGCCATTTTTGAAGAAAAGAAACTAAGTGGAGTTATGTGACTTAGCAAGTTCACCGGGTGGAGTGGTAGGCGAATCTTCCAAACAGTAATTCGGTATTAGATACAGGGGCAGCTCCTGGCGGAGGAGCGTCGCCCCACTGGTGAAATGCCAGCATACAGAAGAAAAATAAAATTCCAATAAAAATAAAATGCCAATAAAACTATTTTATTGTCATTTTATTTTTCACTTACAGTTCGCGAGTCTGGGGTGGGGCGGGGCCATGTCTCGACTACAGCAGCAGAGGGAGGCATGGTTTTAGGTACTGAAAGTGCGGATGTCGGTTTGGCTGACAATCCACGGCCGGCCAAACTGACATGCGCACTTTGATATCTCCAGGCTGTTCGTGGGAGATATTTTATCAGTGCTCAGGGGCACATGCTACCAGTCGATGCTGGAGCGTTAAACTGGCCCGCTCCGGCCAAACCCAGCGCTCCTCTCATGCTGGGAGAAATTGCATGAGAGAAGCGCTGGTATTGTGTAGGGAGTATGGGAGCCTGTGCTCCTGGGGATTGTAGTGCCAGAAGCAGCAAGTTGTGGCACGGAGAGGGAGCAGAAGATCGTGGGCCAGCAGTGAAAGGTAAGTGTTTAAACTATTTTTTATTATTTTTTCCCCGGCCTGCCCCCGCTGCCCTCCAATGTCAGATTGGCAGCATCTGCTGCTGATTAGATGTATCAAAGTTTTGAACAGAAATTTGGTTGAAAAACATTGAAAAGTTACTGACTCATGAGTTGGAGTGGTAAGGGCTTTTCAGGCATTCGCAGAGGGGAAGGGGTCTGCTTCCCCTTTGTGAATGTAAAAATAAAATTATTGGGGAGTAGGATGTACTTTAGGAGACCCTGCAAATATAGGTTTACAAAACGTATTTTTTTGTAAACGCAGACCCATTGTCTGTAAGGAAAATCGGCTGCATTTTTTTTTTTAGAAAGTTGCCATTATTAAAGGTGATAAACAGCTGACCCAACCATTGCTCCAATCTTGTGATGGTCACCAATCATTGTCAGTCACAATTTCAAACCTACCTCATTAATATGTGTAAGGTAGCTTAGAATGCAGCCCACTCCGAATCTGGATTTTACCCATTGACCTGTTAGTGCATAGGTTGGTTTGTGAAATTCTTTAATGTTCACAAATTGCCACCAATTGTTTTGTGACCAGGTTTTAGTAAATTGAGCCCATTATCTCTAGTGGTCTCACTTCTGTACAGTCCTGATCAACATCCTACTCCTTTCACCTTAATCCTACCAAAACTGAAATTCTTTCTTTTCATGCACCATCGCCCTTTTCTTGTACTCAACTACTTTCTATCCACTTCCCTAGCATACTCCCTCTCCCATACCTAGCCTAAAATCATGCTGTGGTCTTTAATCCTTTATTTATTTCATTATCCAAATCTCTTGCTCTAAATGCACTTGGTGACTTCTGTCTTTTCAACCTCCATTGGATTTGACTTTTTCACTTTCATGAAGCTAACATTCTAATTTCTTTCCTTCTATCTTCTCGCCTGGACTTCCATCCTCTTTAACTTTGTCTTCACACATAATCTCTCGCCTTCCTCCTATCTATTTTTAACTCCTTTAGTAGTCTTCCTTTCAATCTATCTCCTACTTCCTCAATCGTCACTCCCTTACTTATTATCCCCATTACCTTCCCTTTAGTCTTTCAATCTTTTTTCGTCCCCTAGGTATCATCTTTAAATCTAACCATGGGTCTTGAACCCATCCTTTATTTGCTGCAATGTGATTGACACTAGAGGTGAGCTCTACTCGGCCTCACAAGTCTTGTATGCGTGCTCGGCCTGCTCGTGCCCAGTCAGGACTATGCTCCTTCTCACTATTGCCTCCCTCAATACTGCCACTCTTTACCACTTCCTATGTGTTCTGGTGGAAATTGGGGTTCCTCTTAGGCCAAGACTCCTAGGCTGGATTATTTTATTTTAAGAGAGATTTACCACTGCTAGAGCAACTGCTGCCACACTCAGACCTCCCCTTCAGACTGGTACATTCTGGAAGTCCAGGCTCACAGCTTTTTAAGAGAGAACATGAACATGCTAGTGGTGGCTGTTCTGAAAGATAACTCACAATATATTCAGCTTCTAAAATACCATATCTGAGTCAACTCCCCTCTGTAGCTCTTTTCGTTGTGCCCATAGTCCACTGTATCCATCTTTCCACTGCACCTGTGTTTTAGTTTTGTCTGTGTTTCTTTTGATCGCTATATTATTTGTTCCTTTTTGGATGTACTTCATTGTACCTGTTCCTCCATTTTGGCTGTAATTCTTTGATCCCTTCTTTATTTTGTGCCTTTATTCCCTTATTTGTATACTCACCTCTGCATGCTTGTCGATTGCTGAATGACGTTCATTGTAACAGGATGCACCCAATCGAGTTTATATTTTGTCCCTCTAGTTTATCCGTAGTTAGGGTCTAATTTAGAGTTCTGCACACGTGTTATTCCATCACAAATCTAATGCCAGTTGCAATATGGCGAACGACATGTCCGTCACGATTGTGACGGAATAAACCGTCTCTAACGTAGGCGTTTAATTTTAACCATATTTGAGTATGGTCACAATTTTAAGCTGACTACTGTTTTATTGTAATTTTTTTTTTTTATTTAAAAGTATACAATTTACTCACTGAACGGACACAGGTGTGTGTGCATTTCTTAGCATAATGAATTTCAGTAGAACATACTTGCAGAAAGTGGCCATAGCACATTCGTCTCTGAGGAGTCTTTTAGCATTCAGAACAGAAAAGGTTTTTTTTCACCGCTTAAGGAATGACAAACTGTTTGCGAAGAAACTTTGAGAAATGTGTAAACATATGTAAAATATGGGGGCGGGGGGGACATGTGCTTTCTCGTGCTAACCAAACAGGGTTAATAGTAAGAATTACTTATGGGATTTTCTAAATGCATGTAATGTTGTACCAGTAAACATAGTAATGCAAACACTAGCGTCTTCTTCACAATACAGAGACAACATCCGTATAACTGATTGTCTCTCATTTTCCAGCTTGAAACCGACGAAAACCCCTGAAGTGGGCTGCCAGGTGGGCACAAAGGAGGGTGGATATTTTGATGTAACCGTAACTGGAACCACAGGATATACAGGAGACATTACTGGTTCAAAGTAAGTAGGCGAGTGTTTGAATGAGAAGAATTTAAAAATCACTTTTGACTAGATTACTGAAAAAAACAAACGTGCTGTACCGTGCATAAGACCACATGTTCCTCTGAATAATTCCGTTTGTCCACTTATCAGTTACAACCAGTGCTTAATTTGAGCCGGTATTTGTGGGTTGGGCCCACCAGCACTTATTTTGTGGGGACTGGTTCTTATTTTTCAAATCAAAGAGCAAGACAGTGAAAAGTACACATCAGAAGACTGAGGAAGAGGCAAAAAACGTTGCAAAGGTAGAAAGCAGGAACCTGCAAGAGTGAGATAAAGGGGCAGGGAACGTCTGGCAATGGGTTATAGAGACATGATAAGAATTTAAGACTACCAGCTGTGGTATTCAGCATGCCGACATTTAATTGCTCCGTCCAAAGGCTTATGTGCACCAGCACTCTTTCTTTTACAAATTGAACACTGGTAACAACAGTCCTTTCGGACCTCGCTCTTTGACACGCATTTATGAGTTATTAGATACATGGTCTTCTTTTAGGTCATTCAGTAACTTTCATCTCTGTTGAGTTTTACCAGTGACTTTTATAAACTGTGGGGCTGGTCTTAGGAAAGTTGTTAGAACGGGGTAAAATTGTGAGTGTGCTTATTCAGTTCTCTTCAAAGTCAGATAGTAAAATAATGAGCAAGTGGGATTATATTGTCCCTGCTTGAACTAATGCCAGCCACTGGTAATGTCTCGTGCCTCACCCCAGTCCATTGTTGCTCTGCACACCATGCCACCTCAGTTTGAAACCAGCCATAAGCAAATCCGTCTTGACCCTGCTCCAAAAGGAACAGTCCAGCCCAAACTGCCAGGTCAGCTCATCCCTGAACTGAAACACAAGCAACCCAAGACCGGTTTCACTCTGCAGTTCAGGCTGGGCTGTGCATTTTGGAGCAGGATCAAGACAAATTTGCATATGCCTGGGTCCAAAATGAGGTGGCATGCTGTGCAAAATAACTATGGACTGCGATGTGGCCCCAATTGATTACTAGTGGCTGAGATTAATTTAAGCATTCTATCAGTCACTTTTTTGTATACTTCGGAAAAAACATCAAAACAATATGAGATTAATCATATTTCTGATAGAGATCAGGCTAAAAAACTTTGACTGAGCCACCACCAACAAAGACATAATTTTCTAAAACATCACCAAAGTTCTCTCCATCGTTGATCAAGAAGCTATCTACACCTCCATCAATTTAGGAGATCACCTCACTCTAATTGGCAAATAAGGCATGGCTGATGAGGCAGTCATTGGCAACCAAAGTGGCAACAACACCCTTTTCTATGACCTCATTGATGATAGCACCATCGCTTGAACAAGAGCAGCAAATGTCATGAATTTGTCACTGATGACTGTCATAAGCACCTCCCCTATTTATGAAGACGTTGTTACCATTCATAACTGTAGAAACCAGAGTGGTCTCATTGACAACTCTCACCAATGACCTCATCAACAGTTTCCTTGGTGATGGTGCCATCAACGATGAGGAAATTTCTAACAACAACAGGATCAGCATCTCCGACAACTACGTTTGGGCTGCCAGCTAAAGACTTGGAGACAGAAACTGAAGCAGGCCAAATGGACCCTCAACTGATGCAGATGAGGGTCCATTTGGCCCTGCCTATAGCCTGGCTGACTTAAATGTTAAATGTCAGAATGGTGACAGCATCTTTGAACCAGATGATCAATAATCACGGCAGGTCTGACCATCAACCTATCAAGCTGTAGATGAAATAAGCTGTGCATGAAAGTATCTCCACGTGCACTACGATGAACATTACAATCTGCACCATGAAGAGGGATACCATTATGGTAGATATAACAAACTGCCTGTGTTGCAAGTGCAGGTTGATTTATTGCAAAAACTGCAATAGATGATGGTGGAATTTTTTTTCCGGGTTCTTTTCAATACCATAAACTACAACACCAAAACCACCTCAAGGTACATTATTTTAGCCAAAGTTGTCACAAACACAGCCTCAACCAAGGGAGCCACTTCACTTCTCCAACAGCGGCCACAGCAGTTACCGCCTCTATCTCTGGATCCTCCACACTATCAAAATGATCTAGATTTAATAGGGATGATGATGATGTTGGTAAGGAAAGAGAAGTGTTTGTTAAATACCACTTATGATAATGTTATATTAATTAAATGTATTTAGTGCAGGTGCACCTAAGCTTCTTGGTGTTTTAGAAGTGTGAAATGAGATATCCCCACATCTAGACCTGCTGCTATAGGTGAAATAGTCCAAGTCTATCCTCCAAAAAGAGGAAAATGCATCTATGGCAATCATTGATGCAGCCATGGATGTTTGCAAGATGTGTTTTCATCAGCTAGCAGGGGCTGTGTTGAGTTGTCTCAGGTGCATCTCATTTCAGCCTAGGGTGTAGCCTGTTTCCTTGATCCTCCTATTAATGGGGAGTGTCTAGCTGGGTGTCCTTTAGATGATGCCTTTACTGTATATCAATATGGATATAGAGTCAGCAAGATCCTGGGGTATCATTCAAGCTCGTCACTTACAATGCTCTTAGAAAGCTTCTGGATGTGGATCTCAGTATTTTAGACTGTCTTTATTACCATTCCTCCAACTACTGCAATTAGCTCACTAGCTTTACTACATGCATGCTCACTATCCAGTTCAGCAGCCCAGATGTTCAGGCTGTCAATCACAGTAATATAATACTCAATCCAAAAGGTATGGAGTCAGTCACTCCATGCCGCATAACTCCAAAAGACAGTCACTCCATGTTGGCAGCACCTATACTTCCCTACTATTCTCCAGAGCAGGTCGGGGGGAGGTTAGCTACCTATTTACAAACATCCAAATACCTTACTTCTAGTGCATGAGTGCTTGATATTATCCAAGCGGGACATACCCATGAGTTCAACAAGAGACCATTGTGCACCCTCCTCCCCCTACCACAATTAGGAGCAGCATCAGGCCTTCTGTAATTTCAGGAAGAGATTCTCCTGATGTTACAAAGAGGAACCCTCAAGCCTGTCTAAAATATTCCTGCAAAAAAAGTTTTTTATTTGAGGCTCTTCTTTGTGAGTTAAAACTCAGAAGCATGGAGACTGATGAACTACAGTGTTTAAACAAATACTTCAAGAAACAGTTGTTTAAGACGGTCACCCTGCAAGACGCCCTTCTAATATTACAGATCGGAGAACATATGAGATCGCTGGATTTGCAGGATGCGTACTTTCATAAACTCACACATCCCAGACAATGAAATTACCTTCAATTGAAAGTAGCTTGATGCCATCATCAATTCATTTGTATGAAATACATGACTCTTGTGGCTGCACTCCTACAACATCAATGTCATTAGGTCTTCTTGTACCAAGACAACTAGCTGCTAAAAGAGAGATTTTAGACCGATGCATCAACAACCACTTTTACCTACCACCTGCCTGCAGTTGTTTCGCAAACTAGGCTTAACTGACAACCATACAAAATGTTCTCTTTCCCAAAACACTGGAATTCATTTGATGGGTGCAGATCTGGACAAGAGAAAAAGGACGGCATGTCCTTTGGATGAGCACCTCAACCTCCTTATAATTTCCATCAAGCTTCATGGGGTGGTCATCCACCTCAGGATGAGAGCCACAAGGGAACTCCTTTCATGCCAATCTGATAGATCTTCTGAGGGTGATGATTCGAGTACCTCTTGTACTCACACATGGAGTGCAAGATTTTCATCTAGATGTCACTGGTGAACAACATTATTACTTTCCAAGAGTTGTTACTAAATATAGCATCCAAGTTGAACATACCTATGGAGGTTTCACATCCAAACTTTTCTGTATTTATGGAAGCTTTCAACCAAGAGCAACTCCTACACCACCTACTCCCTCTGGTGTTAGGTGTCTATGAGACGGCAGGAGAAAAGTTTCTCACGATAGCCTGGACTGTAGCAGTCATACCTCATCTGCTTGAAAATACAAGCCTCCTGAGTATGATCCAACTTCACTTCATTTTGAGCCAAAATCATATTCAGCTATTGTATTAGTTGTCTGGAATAAATATGCTTCAGCACCAAAGACCTCAGCTCCTTTGGACAGAGAGAGCAAGAGGATAGACGCTGACATAAAGAGAATCTGAAATACTGCCTCCTCAACACTGAAAGCCATAAGGGGTTCAGCACTTCAAGGCAAATACAACCGTTCTGGGAGATGTTTGTTGATAACCTTCTGAAGGAAACAAAGGTAAAATTTCAGGAGGTTGTGTAAGAGGACTTGCAGTTGCCAGATCAAGTAATAAATGTGGCAGTTGATTTAGCATAAGTGACTTGTTAAGGTTTTTGCTATGGAATTCCTCTCATTAGATTTTCATGACTTTGTTGACATCTGTGAAGCCTCCCACCCAGTTAATAATGCTAAGCTTGCCGTTTTTAGACAATACTTTGTATGGGAAGCACGTGGAGGAAGAGATGTTCTGCATGAATACAGAGACGGACATACTCAGACTGACGGGCCAAGAGGAATGCTAAAAATATTTCAGATCATCTAGCATTACAAGGACCAATGCTACTGCCACAGACAGAGGGTTCAATACCAGCCGTGGCCCATGCAGGTAAGAGCGGTGGGGCCGGGTGGGGGGGGGGGGATTTCGACAGACAACAATGAGGGAAAATTAATTATTTATTTCATTTTCCCTCGTCATCGTCCGTCGAAATACCCCCCACCCAGCACCACCGCCCACCTCTCTTACCTGCATGGGTCGTGGCTGTTCACTACCCTAGCTGTTTCTACCAGGCTCACAGCAGTAGCAGTAGCTCCTGCAACATAGATACACATAGCACGTAAGTTGAGGTTCTAATATCAACTGGGCAACATCAGGTGCAAATTCATCAAGACAGCCACCATCTACCTCACGTGACAGGTGGGTACTAGCTAATTATTGCAACAGATACTCACTTTGTTTGAAAGTCCAATCTCCTTCAGTTCAATTAACAGTGGTAACACAACACAGAATAGCTGACCTGTGCACTGAGACATCTTTCACTCTATGGAAGGGAGTAATACAACTTGTTTCGCCACATCAAAGGGGGAAGGAAATCTATTCAAGATATTTTCTCATAACCAAAAGAAAGATCTATTGTTCAGATCCATCTTAGAGCTTTGTCTCACCAACAAGTGGATCAGAAAGGAATATGTTCTGTAAGAAAGTGCTTCATTAAATCGTTCTTCCACCCAGGAAAGGGGAATAGATGTGTTTATTAGATCTACGTTCTGTGCACTTCCACATCCTGATAGCAAGGAAACACAGGACGTGTCATTGTTTCTTGGTGGGGAAGCTGCATTACCAGTATGCGGCACTACATTTCAGTCTGAAGTTTGCGCCTCAAATGGCAGTAGCAGCCGCCTATCTTCGTTATCAAAACATCTTCATATCTTGGTGACTGTCTGATCAGAGCACGCAATCCATCAAAATTGAAAAAGTATCTAGGCTGCACTGTGAGCTTACTACATAAGCAGGGTCTCCAAATAGATTTCCAGAAGTCAATCATGTCAACAGTTCAAACACTAACATACCTAGGAAAAAGTCTGAACACAGTGCAAGGAACGTGTTGTCTTTGGAGGAAAGTGTGGGATAAATTTCAATGAAATGTCAACTTCTCATGAAAACAAGGAATCCAAGCATGTCAGATTCTATTGTTTCCAGGGTGGCTTCCTCCATAGCGATTGTCCCAAGTGCAAGGTTGCACATGAGGTGTCTACATGAGTATTTAGAAGTACAACGGTCGCGGAAAGTGGACAATTGATGGTGTAAAAGGAACACTCTTCCTCAACTCATTCCATTCCAAGAGTACATTTAGGCAATCTTTCTGCTTAAAGATTTCGATTACTGAAGGAGAGCTCCTATAACATTAATTTCCTTGAGCGCACAGGAGTTCATCTTGTGTTAAGAGATTTTCTACCACCCTTGACAGTGAATGTAATTCTTGTTAAAACAGGCAACACCACAGTACATTAGCTGAATAAACAGGCATGAACCAAGCCAAGAGAACAACAACTAGATCCTCTTATGCTTTCAACTAGAAGCAGTTTTATTTATGGTGTTAGCAAAATCACTTTGATCCTACCTTATGATAAGAAAAAGTGATGTCCCATACTTACTGTTTTGCCAAGCCTAAGCTGCACTTTTCTTCCATTAAAGTCTATCCATTAAAGTCTATCTCAAATTGATAATCACATACCGAAAATCCCCACAACCATCAGTGGTTTCTCCTCAGGGGCGTAGGGGCATTGACTCTCTACTGAGTGTGCAGCCAGCCACCAGCATATAATTTAAAAATCCCTCAAGTCCGAACTCTTTAAAGGAAGACTGGGCTCACCTGGCTGATGTTTGTTCGTCAGGGGTGGGGCCAGGACGGAGCCCATCCTCATGATTGCCAAATGGCATACAGCTGAGGTCTAGTACGCATGTGGGGTTGGACAGGGTTCTGACTATGTCTGACCCGACATGTGCACCTTGGACTTCTCAAACCCACTCTCTTTTGCAGCGTCTTCGAAACACAGCAAAGGCCGTCTGTCTCCGTTGGAGCACTTGGCTCTCCTGCTCACACCAATCCTGACATTGATCCTATGCATTTCTACTTGAAGCTGCATGAGAGCAAACTCAGAACTGGTTGTGGTGAAGTTAGTCTGTCCCTGTGGTCTTGCACTTGGAGGCACTGTGGGGGAGGGATAATTAAAGAACCTAACTAATTACAGTGTAGCTTTATTATCAAGCCACACGGTGATTGGATATGTTTCTTTAAGAGTGACGCCCTGCTTTTCCCTCACACAAGGACATGTTTGTGCAGAAGGGGTCCCGGGTACAAGTGAAACCTGGAGCTTCACTAACAGATGGGTGCCCTGGGTGGGAGAGTGACTCTTCAGTTAAGGGACCATCACCATGAGGAGCTGCAGGTCTCCATCCGTGCCGGTCAATCTGTTTTAGCATTACATATGCTGATCATCGCAGAGGTCCCTTCTGACTCTTCCCTGAGGGACTCTACTCTCCCTTTGACCAGGGATGGTCGTTAGCTCCCGCCTTCTCCATGGAGGCTCTCATGGGCAAAGCGTGCAACAGGAAGTGCTCAGATCATTGCGCCGAGAAGCAGCGGGGCCAAGAAGAAGGAACATGCACCGGCAGCACGAAAGACGAAGAAGGTGAGAAGAATATTAAACAGGGGTTCCTTTGTATAAAACATCCTGACCATCTGTTGGCTGAACAGGGCCTGTTGTATTTTCTTTATTACAAAAGCCAGTAACGTGATTTATATCCGTGTTCAAAACGGTGCAGTGAGGTGTATGAAGGTTTTCAGTGGATTTATTGCATCTGAGAAATTAAATATGAAATATTATACACTCAACCAGCCTATCTTCTACTTGTTTATGAGTCGAGAAAAGAGTAGACCATAATATTTATTTTGTTCTAAAGTACCGCTATTTTTTTTTAAAGTAGAGATTTTTTAATTGGACAATCACGCAGCCCGTGCATCATCCAAGCTTTTTGAAACTGGAAACAAAAGCGTCAATGTGTTTCACAAATCTAGCGAGTGAAGCGTATTAACAATGCTAATAATGTTCTTTTTCCCCTTGGTTGTCCAATTAGAAATATACACTTGTCTATATTTTAAAACAAAATACATTGTTTATAGATATTAATGTTTGAGGGTTTGTGCAAACACACTTGTGCAAAAGAAACAGTTAACTGGTTTAATATAATGTTTTCTTCTCTGTAACCACCAAGAAAAATATGGCGGTGAGGGATAGGAAAAAAATGAAATAATGACCCCAACACCCTGGGAGAAAACTCTGGGCGTGGAATTATTCGTTTTTTGCTTTTCCTGGGAGTTTGTTGCAGAAAAAACAACTTGAAAAGCTTGGTGAAAGACTACCAAAACAGAAGTCAGCCATCCACCAACATTTTCGTACATTGATAGGAACTATTGTGATGGAAGTTCCTTTCATGTACAGAGATGGCCATAGTGCCGCTGGTCATTCCTAATATTAGCGGATGACAGTCTGTCAGCGTGGTGGTGGTAATGTCCCCTCCTAACCTGATGGACTGTACTCTGTCTACCAGACCATAAATTAGGATCTATGGCCAGTGGCGGCTAGTGACTTTTGAAAGTGGTGGGGCAAATCAGTAGCAGCAGGTCTCAGGGCTCACGGCTAACAGGAACAACCCCATAGCCCTGTACCCTATGTCTCTGCATTTCACTGGTACACAGATCAAAATTTAAGCAAGCACAGGTTGTAACAAGAAATAGATCAGGAAAAATGGCACACAAGCCAATATCCCTATCTCAGTTCATTCTCAACCTTCCTACCAGATGTGTGAGACACAAGGACCTTGCTATGTGGCATCAAAAGCCGGCAAATCTGAGCACCAAAGCTGGCACAACAAAGCAGGCATTACCTCCATAAACGACAACTGTAATCCAATACAAAAAAGTGATATTTATGAAAGATATTCCAACAGATTCAGCTGAACCGTAATCGTGAAAGGGAGCTGGTCCAAATTATTTCTCCCAATGGCTCTGTTGCCTTGTGTACACAGTGCTGCCTCCTCCCTCCCCCCGAGATGAAGTGAGTTGCGCAAGGTCACACAAAGCAAAGAGGAGAAAATGAGACTACAATAATGGTGTCTTGATCATTAGGCAGCAACCTGACCTATAGACAGCCTTCCCAGCTTTGTTGTGTGGCTTCAAAAACATAAATGAAAAGAAAATGTGTAAATTGCAACCTTTCCCAGCACTTTCAAACGTACCCTATGTGTCATGTCTAAAGCACAGCACGAGGCAACCTCTGTTGTAAATACTGACACAAAATACATATTTCCTGTGCTTGGTTCCCGTCACCATAAAAAGCAGTCAAGTAGAAAAAAGACCAGCAGTTCAACAGAAGAAACAAAAAACAAGCATTGGCATAGCCAATAGGTCTCGCCTTTGGAACATTATAAGTGTTTAGCCATGCAACATATGATGTTGCACCAAGGATATTGTGCTGCATAATTAAATACTTATAAGGTCCCAAAGGCGAGACCTATTGGCTTGCCAATGCTTGTTTTCACATGCAAGTGGTCTACCTCGCCAAACCCAAATGTAGTGAGTTTTCTACATCCCAGCTAAAGACCTGAAACCAAACCTTTGCTTTGGGGCTAGCAGTGATAAGACGCTGTTTGAAGTAGTAGGGGTACAATTTCTAGCCTATATATCGAATGCTACTAATGCATTGATACACCACCTGTGTGGAAACCCAATGGAGAATGGGAAAGCAACTCGCATTGAAACATTGTGAAAAACTAGGGAGGGACATAAGCTGATCTTCCACATTGATCTTGGGTACAGACACACATTACAAAATGTAGTATAGCTGGCATTACATCTCACTCAAACTATATTGTTTCTACCACAATGCATTTCCTAGATGTTGTAGGGGCTGAGGTGCATTCAGAGAGGCACTACACATATGGTGGGAATGCCGGACGGGTCCGTCCTTTCTGGGGTGGAGTGTTAAAACTGCTTACAGATAAAATGGGGTACCAGGTTCCACTCTTGCTGGAGATTATGCTTCTGGGCTTAAAACCCACAGAACTGAAGGCTATGGCAAAAAAAACGAGTGTCATATGTTGCTTCAATGCTTGGGGCCTGTAAAGTTGCCTGTTGCTCATAATTGGAAGAGGTCTGACCGTCCCCCACTCAGTGGTATCACAGACTCTTGTCTGTTGTTGCTATGGAGTGGTTGATGAGCAATATGAACGGCACTCATCTACAATATGAAGCTAAATGCAAACCTGTTTATGCGAAGTTGAGTGATGTCCGCCAAACTTAGCACTCCATCCGCAATGGAGGACCCTGGGTCTATTCAATTGATGTGAATGCTTAAACTTTCTTTTCTTCCTTTCTAGTGACGTGTCGATATTTGGTGTGTGCTCTTAGCTGTTCTCGCAGTGGTTCGTACACTGAAGTTAGGGTTTGCAAAAGGGGTGGTGTGGGCCAGATGAGGGTAAAAGGTGGGCCAGGCTTATTCAAATCTGAAATATTCCTTGTACCACTTGATTTATGAGTATAACGTTAATTCACGATTGCCTAACGCTCTGGCAGATTGTATTGATAGCAAATGTTTTGGCTGGATGTTTGCTTTTTGGCTACTCAGTGCCTGAATATTTAATAAAAAGATTTATGCCAAAAGAAGAAAGCAGGCCTTCAATATGCCTTTCAGCTAATCTCATCCATGTGACGGGACGGTTAGTCACACAAGTGAGGGCCACTGAGGGTGCCGTATTCTTCACTGGCATTGTAACTGCTGAGGTGGGACTACATCTCCCAGCAGTCATCAGAGTACCTGTGGCCAGGAGGAGGGGACTCTGCCTGAAACCGAGCTCTTAAGCTTTCTGTGTGTCCTGCTGTGTGGGTGCCGTTTTCTCCCACATTTGCTGGCGTTGTAACTGCTGGGGTGGAACTATAATCCGCCAGCAGTAAACAGAGAGCCTGTGGCGAGGAGGAGGGGACTATGCCGGCAAACCTCGCACTTAAGCGCTCTGTGTCCCCCGCGGCGTGTGCAGTTTTCTCCGGCATTAGCTGGCATTGTAACTGTTGGGGTGGGACAACATCCCCAAGAAGGCATCAGAGAGTCAATGGTCAGGAGGAGGGGACTCTACCTGACACCGCGCTCCGTCACGTAGGACGGACCCGAGCATGTGCCCAGGCCAAGAGTGGGCCGGTCTGTGCCCTTCAGTTACAGGAAGAGGCAGGGCTGGGCTGAGTGGGCTCTTCCACTTTCATTACATCAATCCAGCGTACTGTTGAATGACTCCCCAGCCAGGGTAACTCAGTTCATATGTCTTCGCTCTTTCAGTTGTATTCTTGCCAACTGCTCTCAGATTGATGTTCCCTTTTGTTGCCACACTGCGAACTGGCTTTTAAATTTGCATTGTTCTCATACAACGAGCCCTGGTGTAATAACTTTAACAATGTGGAATCGAAACGCGCCAAAGCCCAGTAAAGCCCCAATCTTAAACAAGCACTGAAACGCAAGTGCGGCCCCGGCTTAAAGAAGTGGGAGGGGTGTGGGGAGTGCGATTCCCTTGCGGGAGCGAGCGGCGCCAGGAGCGATAATTGCTACCATATGGCGCCAGCTGCTCGCTCCCGCAAGTGAATCGCCAAACGTGCACGCGTTGCCATTGAAGGCAATGGAACGCGTGCACGTTTTTGGCTGAAAAGCCGAATCGATTGTAAAAGGTCTTTTTGCCTATGCAGCGCATGCGCGCTGCGTAGGCGAGACCTAAAAACTCCTTGGTGTAATGAAAACAAAGCCCGATTGCTGTTCTAATGCTCACAGTAGGGAGCGCATATTCAAACAGGCTGTCCGCAGGCATGATCCCCGCAGTCGATGGGGCCTGTTTATTCAGCAATAGGCAAATGAAAATACCAGTTGTGCCCCTTTCTAGTCCCATTCCATTCTAAGCACATTCTTCTGTCGTCTCTGGGCCTCACAAAGTCACACCGCATCAAACTGTTTATCATACCCTGATCGAATTGTGACTAATCGATGCCATTTGATTGGGCGGATGGACCTGCGATGGGAGGCTGCCTCCCCTCTGCATGATTTTAATATCTAGACGAAAGCACGTCCGTAATTACAGCTTTTGAAACCCACGCAGTTTGAAACAAATTAATTTTGAACGTTTCCATCTTGCAGTGCAATGGAGGATCTAAGAAGCAGCTGCTTTCTTTTCTTATTGCAGAGAATACACCTTGCTCAAAAAGAGCCGCATTTGTTTTGGGCGAGAGGAAAACAATTAATGAAACGTACCTGAGCCGCCGGGGTACCGCACTGCACCGCCTCCGCTCCAGGCCGGTCACGCTGGTGGGCTGGCAGCTTCCCTCCCCGCCGCAACGCAAGCCAATTACAACGCTGGTAGGCGCAGCAGGCCAGCGCCCCAGCCCGGACATTTTCTCTGCGTAGAGAAAAAGGGAGAGTGGGCGGTCCTGCTGTGGGTACTGACTGTTTGGTCGGCTCCAGGGCCGACCAAACAGTCAGTACCCACAACAGTGGGTAAGCCACTCCCCCCCTGCCCTCGAGCAGGACCGCCCACCCTCCCGCCCCCAACCAGGCACAGAGGCACTTCTGCTTTCTCGCAATGCGAGAAGGCAGAAACATAAATGGTAGTTTTTACCGTTTATGTTTCTGCCTTCTCGCACCGCGAGAAAGCAGTGGGGCGACGCCCCCACACCCCAATGGGGGAGCCGCCACTGTCTATGGCATCTGAACCCCTGAAGAGGCTAGAAATATATTTGGTATACTCCACCCATTGATGTCTTTATACAGGGTGTTTTTCCTGTCTGGTTGGGTGCATGTCAGATCCTGCCTTCTGTGTGTTGCAACAACAAACTAGACAACACTTTTTCCAAACAAAGCTTAGCCCTTGACAGAACCGGACAGCTAAGTCATTTAAGAGTTTTGCTGGTGAACTTTCTGCTAACCAATGTGGCAGAATTTCTACGCCCAGCAAATAGATTGTAGAAAACCTGCCATAGCTGCATAGATCTCCAAGGGCAGTGAAGTTTATCCACCAAAGTAGTTGTATTTGACATAGGGGGAGGCACTTTGAGGAGAAGGTCTTTGAAGAAATATCCTGTAGTCGATGTGAACATACCTTCAAGTGTAAAAACATGTAGTGAGTAGCTAAACTTCTGGGATCCCTAACAAGCTTTAGCATTTTTTTTGCTGTGTTAGGGACACCATACTTGCCATTCAACGAAAATCTGCCACAATTTCCATGCTAATCATTCACAAAGCTACTATTTCACACATGTCGATGAATCAGCCACTCTTAAGTTGACAAAGTTGATCAAGAGCCAGTGATTGAGCTTCTAATAGTTTCTACCAGAAGCTTGTTGGATCTGTTGTAAACTATATTTCATTGTTATATTGATAAAGGTATAGGTGGACAAAAGCCATTTTGGATGGATTTTCCTCTAAAGCAGATCTTCCTTAAGCTTGTTCATTGAAATGTGTTTGAAATAGTTTCTAGAATTTCTTTTATTGTCTCATAGGCCTGCGCAAGGGGTCAGCTGTGCTGTATCTAATGAAGTTAAAGTGCCTTATAAAGTAGATAAGTCTCCCGAAGGGGATATAAAATGTGAAGCACCACCAAGCACGGATCAGGTCCAAGTAACCAGCAGTTCAAAGCCGTGAGTAGCATTTTGTTTCTCTTTGTTTTGTGCACTGCAGTGTGTGTTTACCATTAGCCTCTTTTAATTAAAACTGGATATATAAAGTCTATCAGAATTAGAAACAAATTCTGATCTATGTTGAATACTGTTCTTTATGGTTGCTATTAGATACTCAATAAATATAACATCATTGAACTTTCTTGATATGATTAGTTTAAACCACGGATGAAGCAAAAGTAAAGTTCTAAAATTGAACTGGAAGCAATATATCACTTAAAAAAGAAGAGAAATGTATCTTCCTGCCTGAAATCAATTTGCCATCATGTGTTGATAACAAGTATTCACAGATGTTATGCTACTAGCCTCCAAGATGTCACTTCACAGCATGTTGGTCAACAAGACCAGATGGAGTGTCACATAAGTATAGGTAACACCAAGAAGCCAAGAAGCAAGAAATGAGCAAACATTAGAAAAAATCTCTGCAGTTTGCCATCTAACCTTTATCAGAAACATTAGGGCCCTAATTTGGATGTCGGTCGCAGTTCCTCCGACAGACATCATTGCGGTTTCAGAACCGACCGACCTCGGGTCGGCAGTCCGAAAGCTCAATTACGATGCAACTGCACATGGTGCGGTCTCAGACTCCCATTTCCCTATGGGAGCTAGTTCGGCGGTCAGAAACCGGCCGCAGCTCCCATAGATTAATGGGAGTAACTGTAAATCCCTGCGGGTGGCACCATAGGTGCCTCCTCGGCCCCCAACCAGAGCCATGGAAGAAGGGGGGCCCTGCTAGGGGCCCCCAAAGTCGCTTTCCATGTCAGAGAGCCCGACATGGAAAGCCTGTCGGAAACCGACATCATAATCCCGACGGCGGCAACGCCATCTGTTAGAATTCGTTGAATCCTCGAACTGTTTGGATTCCTCTCAATCTGGATTCCGACCCAGACATAGTACGGAGACTGCATTGGTAGCAGTCACCGATAACATCAGATCGCTGTTGGATAACGGTCAAGCGGTACTGTTGGTGCTGCTTGACTTGTCCGCAGCGTTCGATACCATTTCCCACCAGACTCTACTCAGGAGATTGGGGGACATAGGCCTTAAAGGGAATGCCCTGAAATGGATGACTAACTTTCTGTCTGAAAGAACTCAGATCATTAACCTGGGCCCCTTTCACTCGCAGACCACCATAGTGATCAAGGGAGTACCACAGGGCTCCTGTCTGAGCCCTACTCTTTTCAACATTTATGTTACTCCCTTAGCGAGACTACTGAGGAAGTTGGGATTCATTCCTATATCCTACGCTGATGATACCCAACTTCCTCTCTCCTTCGACAAAGCTAATTCAAACATTCAGACCACCTTTTCGGAGGGTATAAAAGCTATTGCGGACTGGATGAAGGATAATTTTCTCCAGCTCAATGCAGGAAAGTCAGAAATAATGCTGTTTGGAGAAGCAACGGTTAGGTGGTCCCCTAGCTGGTGGCCGGAGGAGCTAGGCTCGGCCCCAAGTCCGAAACAGGTGGTAAAAAATCTTAGAGTCCGAATAGACCACAAACTTACATTGGGGGAGCATATCACCTGTACTGCTGGAGCATGTTTTCACAGCCTTAGTCTTCTTAGAAGAGTCTTCCCTTTCTTACCACTCTCCACACGGAAAAGCCTGATACAGGCATTAGTATTAAGTCGCCTGGACTACTGCAAAGCTTTGCTGATTTCAGCTAATGAAAGCTTCTTGAACAAATTGCAGGTAGTCCAGAACACTGCGGCACGCCTGGTGGCCAACGCCCCCCCTAGAACAGAGTCTCTCCCCCTCCTTCAAAAACTTCACTGGCTACCGGTACGGAAGAGGATCAAATTTAAGATCTGTTGTATTGCTTACAAATCTATAAACAACTTAGGTCCCAGTTACTTAAACGACAAATTCGTCAGTTATTTGCCTTCCAGGCTCCTCCGTTCAGTATCTAAAGCACTTCTCCAAATTCCACGCTTCAAAAAAGCCCGTTTGGGCAGCAAAGCCTTTTACCACCTGGCCCCACGCTACTGGAACCAACTCCCCATCCACTTACATCAATGCACTGATTATCTGATGTTTAGAAAGCTGTTGAAAACAACACTGTTCTGATTGTCTCTCCTTGGTTGTTTATAGCAGTCTGAGCATGGAGAGACCCTGATGGGGTGATTCGGGCGCTTTATAAATAAATAAATAAATAAATTATGTTGCGGTTCCGACTGGCCGTTGGAAGCCAGCCGGATTGACCGGCCAGTTTCAAAACACACTGCCGTCATTGTAATACAGCGGTTGGATTTGAAACCGTGGGTGTCGGTCGGAGAGCCATCCAAATTAGGGCCTAATTGTCTCTTCATTGCTCAAGGACTTTGTGAAAGCATGCTTATTTAATTTAGATCTAGCGCCAAGGTAGATCCCTGTACCACAGGACCACTTCCTAAAGAATATTCTATTCTAACAATAACAAGTTGAATCTGAGGTTTATGTATAGATAATTTTACAGATCTGTAGTGCATTCATTGTGACATTGTTCCCTGCGAATGTATTAAATGTTTTTGAGTGATTTCCTCTGGAACAAAAGTGTAAGTTTACTTTTTCAAATCAGGCACAAATAAATTCAGTCAAGATGTCTTGAAAGACCTTCTGAAGCTACAGGATGTAAACACTTCTGTTACTCATTTTAACACCTTAACTTTGATCATGGATGATATGCCCCTCATACAAAAAGAGAAAACTAACATATACTTGGTACCCAAAAGATAAGAAAGAAGAAGGAAATGTCATCAGACTGCTTGAAGGGTCACGTTGGCAAAATCTCTCTATGGACAACTGTGTACTCCTCCATGATTCATAATGGTAAGTCTACATTTGACCATTCGAATGAGGACTGTATTTGGAAACCCTCTTGGGTATAATTCCACACCTAGCTAAATAACCTTTACGATCTTTACTCAAAAACTGTAACTTCCAGCAACCACCCTATACAAAGAAAATACATCTTCCAAAAACGTAATAAAAGAGCTTCCTGTAATATTTTCCACCATTCCTACTTCAAGCCGCTTTGATACATAATCAACTAACAGTGTTGCAAAAGCCTCCTTCCATGGTATCACACCAAATTGTCCTAAAATATCTAGACACAATTTCCTCATGAACAGTCCAAAACCTCTATGGATTCAGCTACAAGTGATTTAGCAGACAGTGTCCGAATGTTTAAAAGAGTGATACTTGACCACCAATAATATACTCTTAGATGTCTTTTAGTAGGTGACATACTTAAAATGTCTATCTTGTTCTAGTTCAAAAATACTTATCCTGAGCCCCAATGGAGGAAAAACCTTGTCACCTCATATCACAATCTAATTCTGTTCCATCACTCCATCCTTTATTTCACAAAAGGCATTAAGATCACCACTTGGTTTACCCTTTCCCAACCAATTGGAAAGCATATATTGCAAAGCTTTCATCATATCATCCTCCTCAAGTCTTTTCTTATCACAGAACTCTTGTGATATAGCTTGCTCATATCCTTCATTTAATACTCCCACATTCACATCTACAATAGAAAAAAGTGACCTTGCATTTCTCAACATTTCATGAAAACTTACTCCAAGGAATCCCCAAAACCTCTTTCTTAGCTTTGCATTTTCAAACCTTACCTGGAGCCATTGGGTAAACTCAGAAAGGGCTTCAACATTTACCAACATCAATTTAAAGATGACAGTTGTGGCATTCTGCCAGCCTAGGCACTCGCCAATAAGTAAGCCACGCACAGGGAGTAGTTTTACACGTCTTTATTCTGCTGTGTGTAAGTCAGAACTCAGCATTCTAAGCCTGCCTTCAACTCATCCCACCAACGCTTACGTCACAGGCCTATGGTGTACAGGAGGAACCAAAAGAGTTCCATTGTTCTTTTTTTTACAAGACACTACATCTCCCTCTTTGTTAAATAAAAAGTCACAACTTTCAAAAACACCTAAATGAATAAATACATAAATAAATATTCAAATAAATACATAAATAAATACATAGACACACAAGCAATTACAATTCTTCAATTAAGCATTGTGGGGCCTGAATATCACATCCTGATCGGGTCACTGAAAACCGGGAACTTGCATTCGAAATGTCATTGATCTGCACAGGTGAGGTGGAATTATCAGCAGACACAGAGTCATCAACAGTCTGTTTAGACCCAGTCTCTACATTGACATCGATGTTTGGTGAGTGACGGGCCACATGTCAAAAATAAGAGGAATCTCTTGGAAGGGATTTCCCAGGATGCTGGGCAGCCCCCATGTGTCCTTTGGTATTGGTGATAGTAAAGGGTTCAACCTCAAAAGGAGCAATTGATTTCTTTCTTATCTAGCAAGCACTCGATCTCCTCTTGTAAGTGATCTCCTTAGCATGATGTCATCGGTCAGCATATATTTTCATCTTCTGTTTGCAACCAAAGTCCGTAGTGTGAATGTCTTCCTCATTCTTAGATATGAGGTTGGCCCATTGGGACAGCTTGGTCATCATGGTTCTTCCAAACATGAGAGTTGCAAGGTTTTCCCCTGTCGATGAGTGAAGGGTCGAATGGTAAGCTCAAAGAGTAGTATTTCAAACAGCTTTTAGGTCGAGCTACTCCAATGCAGCACACTGAACAACTTTCTTTAGAGTACTCATGAACTGTTCTACCAGGCCATTGCCTGGGGCCAAAGAGGAGTGCTTTTTTAATGCTATATTACCTACTGGCGGTCACCAGTAGGTAGTTATAGTTAGAATGTTGTTTCGATAGGAAGAGCGGTTTTTCATTTGTCAAATAATTGGCGTCGTTTGAAGAATCTTCCTGAATTTTTTAAACCTAGTTTGACACTCACTTCAGGCACTGTATTGAAAATTTCAAGGTGATCGGTTAAGTGGGGGCCGAGAAAAAGGGTGGGGTCCCCAAATGCTTTTTCTCCATGTTAATTTCCATAGGAAACTTTAGACACGCCTACAGTCCGAACTGCTGAACGGAATTACACCAAACTTGGCAGAAAGGTAGCCCCTGGTCCAGAAAGTGAACATTTTGTTAAATGGTGTAAATCTGCTCAGTAGTTGCGGAGAAATGTAAAGAAATTCCCAGTTGTATATATAGGGGCGCAAAGAATCGGCAAACCCTCCCGATCTCATGCGTGAGATCTGATTGGCTGCCAACACTTCAAAGCAGGAAGTGCTGACAGACATCTTGTGACTCGGTTGAACCGAATCACAAGAAAAAACGTACAAAAAAAAGTAAAAGGGGCAGGATCCCCTAGGCCTCTTGGGGGCGGGGGGTCCCACAGGGACTCCTCAGGGCCAAAAAAGCATTTTTTTAAAAACAAAATTCAGAGGGAGTTGCTCTGGAGCCGTGACTCCCGCCGGAAAAAAGAAAACAAACGAAGTGTGGATTCCCGCCCTTCGTTTAATCTAGGCCTCCGTGTCGGCGAGGTCCCAGGGGCAAGTTTAAATGATGATGTGGGGGCCTACATGGGTCCCCGCCAGCTCCGGTGACCGCCACCTCCCTGGGGCTAGATTTAATATTAATATTAAAGTGGGGTGGCTCCTGCGCCCCCACTCCGCTGCCCCAGGGACC
Organism: Calotriton arnoldi; assembly: GCA_963921515.1. Lineage (NCBI taxonomy): Eukaryota > Metazoa > Chordata > Amphibia > Caudata > Salamandridae > Calotriton > Calotriton arnoldi. The sequence continues at coordinate 369,922 of CAWUFW010010192.1, read as the reverse complement.
GCCACCTTCCCGGGGCACACTGTTTACTTATTTATTTTAAATGGGGAGGCCCTATGGCCTCTCCCGCATCCCCTGGGACCACCACCTCCCCGGGGCACAAATAGAATAATTAAGGGGATCCATTGTGGACCCTCCACCTGGGGCACACCTCCTTCGAGGGGCAAATTTGAAGACAGGAGGGTGGCCGCACGGCCCCTCTCTAGGAACCCTACGTGGCCCTGGGAACCGCTACCCCCCATGGCCAACTCCAGAAATGTCCTGGAGTGCCCACCCTGGGACATTGCTATTTGCTATGGCTTGGGGGAAACACCACTCCCCAGGGTCAAAAAAGCATTTAAAAAAAACTAAATTCGGAGGGAGTCGCCCTGGATCCGTGACTCCTGCCGGAAAAAAGAAAACAAACAAAGCGTGGGTTCCCGCCCTTCATTCACTCTAGGCCCCCAGGTTGACCAGGTCCTAGGGGCAAGTTTAATTGATGAGTCGGGGGCCCACATGGGGCCCTGCAGCTCCGGGGACTGCCACCTACCTGGGGCTAGCTTTAATATTTAATATTAAAGTGGGGTGGCTCCTGTGCCCCCACCCCACTGCCCCAGGGACCGCCACCTTCTCGGGGCACACTGTATTTAATTTATTTTTTAATGGGGAGGCCCTATGGCCTCTCCCGCAGCCCCTGGGACCACCATCTCCCCGGGGCATAAATAGAATAATTAAGGAGATCCATTACAGACCTTCCACTCTGGGGCCCACCACCTACCCGGGGCAAATTTGAAGACAGGAGGGGGGCCGCACGGCCCCTTTCTAGGACCAACGTGACCCTGAGAACCACCCCCCCAGGGCTGACTCCAGGAATGTCCTGGAGTGCCCACCCCCTGAGACAATGCTGTTTGCTATGGCTTGGGGGGAGCACCGCTCCCACCATGCCATAGCAAACACTGCTCTGCTTCATGGAAGCAAGAGCATGTAAAATGCTCTTGCTTGCACGAAGCCAAGTAGAATTGCTTTTGGCCAGAGGGAGCTGCATGTTGACAGCTACGTCTGTCCAAAAGCAATGCCGGATCCCAGAGGACGCAGGGAGCCGGCAGGGATCGCGGGGCCTTCAGGCTTCCCCGCTGTCCCCAAGGAAATAACTGGGTGTCCTGGGTGGAAACAGGGTACTCAGTATTGTGGCCAAACCTGTGGGATGGGGTCCCCAGGGTGAAATTTGGTCCAGCAGGTGAGTCGCAACCCCCATCGCTGTGCTCACCATGGCGCCCCCGTGTAACATCGCGGCAGAGTCACAAATCTGCTAAAAATAAATAAATAAATAAAACATTTTCGAATATTAATTTATTCAATAATGTATTGTCTCATACACTTATACAAACAGTCACACATGTACTCACAGACTAATTCAAACACTTATGTACCCACTTACAGACCTACTCAGACACTTACATGTCCACTCGCTAACCCACACTGACACTGATACACCCACTCACCAATCCACTCAGAAAGTAAAACACCCACTGACAAACCCACTCACACACTGATGCACCCACTCACAGATCCACACAGACACTGATGGTTCCTTTCACAGACCCAGTGAGTTACTGATGTAGCCAGTCCGAAACCCTCTCAGATACTAACGCACCCACTCACAAACCCGCTTAGACACTGACACACCCACTTCGACTCTGATGCACCCACTTACAAAACCACTCAGATATTGATGCACTGACTCAGAGATCCACTCAGACACTGCTGCACCCAATCATAGACCCAGACAGAAACTGATGGAGCCTCTCACAGACCCTCTTACATACCCAGTTACTGACTCACACAGACACTTGCACACACAGATTCACTTACATGGTGATGTACCCAGTCACAGACCCATTCAGACACAGATGCATCTACTCACAATGCTACTGAGATACTAACATACCCAGCCACTGAGCCACTCAGATACCGATACAGCAACTCAAAGACCAAGTTAGACAGTGATGCACCCACTCCCAGGCCAACTCAGACACTGATGCACACACTAACATACTCACACAGACACTGGAACGAACACTCACTGCCCTACACAGACACTCATGCACCCACTTAGAAATCTAGTCAGACAGTCATGCACCTAGTCACAGAGTCAGTGAGACACTGATTCACCCAATTAGAAACCTATTTAGATAATGGTTCATTCACTCACAGAGCTACTTTGACACAGATGCACCCACTCATATTCCCTCAGACACTGATGCACCCATTCACAGACCCATTAAATCACTGACACAGCTGGTCACTGACTCAGTCAGACACTGATGCATTCATTTACAATTGAAAAATGTTATAATTGGGAATTAGCATTTAAAAAACCTTAGAAATTCACTGGAAAAAACAAAGGTTACAGGGATGTTATAGTTAGGCTGACGTTTCACTCATACAAAACCAGAGAAATTAAGCCGTTACAGTTAGTGAGCTAACTATAACTTTCACACCTGCAATGCACTGCTTATGACCTCACATATTATATCACTCATGACATGGTCAGTGACATGCCTGATGACATCTCAAATGACATCACTGATGGCATCATCAACAGATTCTCTGACACACCCACTCACTCCCCCATATAACCTTTTATACATCCACTCCAACTACCACACTACCATTCTCAAACCCATTCATACACTCATTCACCCACTCACTGATTCATACATCTACACACATATCCACTCACTCACCTATATAGCCACACATACACTCACTCACTCACTAATACAGCCACTGAGATATCCACTCATATACCCATACAACCACTCACACACTGAGTCAGTCACCCATAGAGCTACTTACATACTGACTCACCCATCCATACAGTCAATCACACAGCCACATAATCACCCATACAGTTACAGACACACTCACTCACTTACTCATACAGATACTAGTGCGTACTCACTCACCTATACAGTCACTGACACAAGCACACACTCACCCATACAGCCACTCTTACATTCACTTACTCACCCATACAGTCACTCATATATCCCATCATTCACCTATATAGCTTTTCACAAACCTACATACTCACCCATATTCCACATGCACTCACTCACCAACACAGCCACACACACACTCAGTCACCCATACAGCCCCACACACATACTCTCTAAGTCATACAGCCACTGACTCACCCACTCACTCATCACCCACCCACACAGACACTGAGACACCCATAGAAGTACTCAGACAACCAGTCACTCACCTAAACAGAAAATCACATGCTCACTCACACACCTATACAGTAACCCTGGGCGTAAACTCCGCTCCACCAGCAGAGTGTGCAGAGATTTTCCCACTCCGCTCTCCACTGGGAACACAGAGGGGCCGATTCCGATCTCGGCCGGTAGTGCTCCGAATCGGATTCGGTTTTACCGGATCCGATCCGGAGCCCTATTTTCCGACCGAGTCGTACGCGCGTCCGGGCGGCGAGTACGATGCGTATTCGCCGACCGACTCGTCCGGGCGACCCGACCTCTCCGACCGACTCGTTCCCGGATCGTACCGCTCCGACCGACTCGCTCGGACCCGATTCGCACCGCGCAATGGAGACGTTTTCCGGCCGGGTAAGTACGATGCGCACCTCGACCGCTCCGACCGACTCGCGCCGTCCGACTCGAACTCGCTGTCGGAGCCGTACTTTGGGGGTCCGTGTCGGACCCCCTGTACTGCGTACCCGTGCGAGGCGCACACAGGGGGACCCAAGGGTCCCCCTACCTGTGCGTGTACGCCGCGGCGCGCCGCGGCGTACTCGCTGTAGGAGCGCCCTTGTCCGCCTCGCACCCATTGAGGCAATGGGAGCCCGCGTACGCGTTGTACGACCGGCTCCCATTGAGTTCAATGGGAGTCCGACCGACTCGTGTCCGGTGGCATACGAATGCATCGGACTCGTTCGGTCGGACTGCACGAGTCCGATTCGGTCGGAAATCTCTCCGAGGCCGGCTCGGTCGGAGAAATTACCGACACGAATCGGAATCGGCCCCAGAGTATAGGGCAAAACTCCGACTCCGCAGCGGAGCGGAGTTAGCCAGCCCACCCCCCTGCAACAGGCTCCCCGCCTCCACCCTCTAATAAAAGATAGTTACAAACTAATTTAAAATAAAATAACACAGTTACCTGTACTGTGGCATCCCCGGGCTGCCCTCCTCCTCCTCGCCGTCTTTCTTCTACGTGGGACGTACATCTTGAGAGAACAGCACATGACGTCTTGCGAGATATGTGCATGCGGTCGCAAACGCGCTTGTGCAGTTCTCTCAAGATGTAAGTCCCATGTAGGAGAGAGACTGCGAGGAGGAGGAGGGCACCCCGGGTACACCGCAGTACAAGTAAGTGTGTTTTTATTTCATTTTAAATTAATATGTAACTGTTTTTTATTAGGGGGGTTCGTGGCGGGTGGCGGAGAGGAGCGGAGCAGAGTTCCACTGAGTTTTTCCCCAACTCCGTGGACCTCCTCGTAGTCTCACTACGCCAGCTCCGCCCAGGTTACTATACAGCCACTTAGACACCAACTGACAGACGGACACAGACATTCTCAAAATCAGTCACTCACCCATACATTCACTGAGACAGATAATCAATCACTTATACATGTAGTCCCACAGCCACTGAATCATCCATACAGGCACTCAAACACCCAGTGATTCACAAATACACCTTGGTATATAATTTAACACTCACACTTTTTTAAAACACTCACAGTCACCAGATGATGTCATCAGTGATGTCATCAGTGATTTCATTTGAGATGTCATCAATGATGTCACTGACCACTTCATGAGTGATTTAATATGTGAGGTCATAAGCAGTGCATTGCGAGAGTGCAAGTTATAGTTAGCCTCACTAACTATAACAGCTTAATTTCTCTGGTTTTGTACGAGTGAAGCGCCAGCCTAACTATAACATCCCTGTAATCTTTGGTTTTTGCAGTGAATATATATATATAGTGAGAAAGGAACAGCTGTTCCGAAACGCGTCGGGCGTTTTGCCATTGAACAAATAAATATTTGATTAACCACGCTTACGGATTTGGGCTCGGTTTTCTTTGGTAGAATCACTGGAAATTGACTGTATGCAGGAGGTTCGCTACCTCGCCGAAGCCCGCTGCCATTCAAGGAGGCAGAGTGATCGCAACTAATTGCCTGGATATATATATATATATATATATTATCTACTGGCGGTCGCCAGTAGATAGTTATAGTTAGGACCTATTATCCATAGGAAATCCGCGACATTCTATTTGAAATAACTCTTGCGCCGGTTGACGAAACTTCGCGAAAGCTTCCAACTTGTTGGGGCGCTCCGCTCCTACCCTGAAAGTCTCGGGTTGATTCGTCAAGCGGGGGCCGAGAAAAAAGGGGGGTCCCAAAACGCGTTTTCCCCATTCATTTTTCCATAGGAACCTTTAGTCGCAGCTACAGCCCGAACTGCTGAACGGAATTACACCAAATTTGGCAAAGAGGTAGCCCTTGGTTCAGTGTCGTGCCTTTTGCTTAAATGGTGTAAATCCGTTCAGTAGTTCCTGAGAAAATCAAAAGTAAAGTCACATATATATCTATGGCCAAGTAGGGTCCGCGTACCCTCCCGATCACGAGCTGTATGCTAATTGGCTGTCAAGTGGCTGTCAACACTCCAAATCAGGAAGTGTTGGCAGCCATTTTGTCCTCGGTAGAACCGAGGGACAGAAACAAGTGCGCAAAATGCACAAAGGGGGCAGGGTAGAAACACCCTGACCCCTAGGTCTGCTCAGGGGTCCCACAAGGACCCCTGGGCAGAAAAGCATTTTTTTTTTCAAAATCGGCAGGATGCGCTAAGGGTGCGCGGATCCCACTGATTAAAAAAAAAAACACAAGAAACAAGTGCACAAAACGCACAAAGGGGGCAGGGTAGAAACACCCTGACCCCTAGGTCTGCTCAGGGGTCCCACAAGGACCCCTGGGCAGAAAAAGCACACAAAAAAAAAAAGACCGGCATCGTGCCGAGGCCCCGCTCCCTCCCTGCAGCAGTCTGCAAACGCGCCCCTGGCGCGTTTTAAGAAGGAAGTAATTCCCCTTGAATACTGGGGGTCCCTGGGGGCCAACTAGCCCACCAGGAACCTCCGGTATGCGCCAGGGGCTGCGTTGCAGAGAGGTGTACAGAGGCCACGCCCTTTTACACCTCTCTGCAACGCAGCTCTGTGGTGCTTTTTGGAGGTACATGGTGGGCTAGTTGGACTCCAGGGACCCTCAGTATTCAAGGGGACTTAATCCCCCAACTTAAAACGCGCCACGGGGCACGTTTGCACAGTGGTGAAGGGAGGGCGGGGCTTCAGGTGACATGTGTGCAAACAGGCCCCGTAGCGCATTTTAAGATGGGGAATGAAATCCCCTTCAATCCTGAGGGTCCCTGGGGCGAACTAGCCCACCAGGTATGTCCAGAAAGCGCCACAGAGCTGCGTTGCAGAGAGGTGCAAAAGGGGCGTGGCCTCTGAACACCTCTCTGCAACGCAGCTCCCTGGCGCATACTGGAGGTACAGGGTGGGCTAGTTGGACCCCAGGGACCCTCATGATTCAAGGGGACTTAATCCCCCAACTTAAAACGCGCCACGGGGTGCGTTTGCACAGATGTCACCTCAGGCCCGCCCCCTCCCTTCACCATTGTGCAAATATTCCTCTAAAATCAGCCGAACTACGAATTCCGATTTACTCACCTGTTATCAGGAGAGACCTCAGTGCTGCATCTTTCAGCCCAGTACTGATCCTGAAAAGTAATTTTAACCGTACTTACCAGTAACTTGAATTTCCCTCCATAGGATATCATTGACTGGTTTCACTTGGAAATTCTTCTAAGTGTGGAGTTTTGGAACTTTATAATATTCCTCTAAAATCAGCCGAAATACGAATTCCGATTTACTCACCTGTTATCAGGAGAGACCTCAGTGCTTCATCTTTCAGCCCAGTACTGATCCTGAAAAGTAATTTTAACCGTACTTACCAGTAACTTGAATTTCCTTCCATAGGATATCATTGTCTGCTTTTTGCTGAAAAAGTTTCTGTGTCGATTTTTGAAACATACAAATATTCCTCTAAAATCAGCCGAACTATGAATTCCGATTTACTCACCTGTTATCAGGAGAGACCTCAGTGCTGCATCTTTCAGCCCAGTACTGATCCTGAAAAGTAATTTTAACCGTACTTACCAGTAACTTGAATTTACTTCCATAGGATATCATTGACTGGTTTCACTTGGAAATTCTTCTAAGTGTGGAGTTTTGGAACTTTATAATATTCCTCTAAAATCAGCCGAAATACGAATTCCGATTTACTCACCTGTTATCAGGAGAGACCTCAGTGCTGCATCTTTCAGCCCAGTACTGATCCTGAAAAGTAATTTTAACCGTACTTACCAGTAACTTGAATTTCCTTCCATAGGATATCATTGCCTGCTTTTTGCTGAAAAAGTTTCTAAGTGTCAATTTTTGAAACATACAAATATTCCTCTAAAATCAGCCAAAATACGAATCCCGATTTACTCACCTGTTATCAGGAGAGACCTCAGTGCTGCATCTTTCAGCCCAGTACTGATCCTGAAAAGTAATTTTAACCGTTCTTACCAGTAACTTATATTTCCTTCCATAGGAATCTGTTGTCTGGTTTTCAGCAGAAAAGTTTCAAAGTGTTGATTTTCACAAACTACAAATATTCCTTAAAAATCGCCTGTATGACTTAAACGCATTCTTTCAACTGTTTACAGGAGATGCACCAGTGCTGGATCCAGGATCCACCACTGAGTAAGAAAAAGTAACGATAACACTACTTACCTGCTAAGTGAATTTCCTCCCATAGGATAACATTGGTGATTCTATGTGAAAAAGTTTCTAAGTGTCAACTTTTAAAATACAATAATATTCCTTAAAAATCACTACTGTAACCAAAACGCTTTTACTCAACTGTTTACAGGAGATGTCCCAGGACTGAATCTAGGATCCAGTCCTGTGGTTAGAAAAAGTAATCCATAAAGTAACTAATTGCATTTAGCTAGAAATTCACATTGAGCTCAATTTTGCATTGTGTTTGAAATTGTGTTGCCCATTGCAACAACTGTAACTACTGTACTTAAAAGTCTATTGCCTATTTGCAAAGTATTTAAACTAAAGTAATTCATTCTGAGAAAGTATATTTTGTAATGTAATGTATAATGTAATTACAATGTAATTAAAAAAATAAAATATCTAAAAATAAATAGTTTAAAAAAATGTAGTAAATCAGTATCAAAAAAAATAAATATAACAATTAATACATTTAAAAATTGTCATTTACAAAACCTTTGAAATTCACTGAAAAAAACCATAGGTTTCAGACATGTTATAGTTAGGAATTAGCATTTAAAAAACCTTTGAAATTCACTGAAAAAACCATAGGTTTCAGGCTTGTTATAGTTAGGAATTAGCATTTTAAAAACCTTTGAAATTCACTGAAAAAACCATAGGTTTCAGGCCTGTTATAGTTAGGGTTTAGCATTTAAAAACCTTTGAAATTCACTGAAAAAACCATAGGTTTTAGGGAAAGTTATAGTTAGTTGGACATTGCACTCGTACAAAACCCGTGAAATTCCCCCGTTATAGTTAGTTCAGCTAACTATAACTCGCGCCTCGTAATGCACTGCTGATGACGTCACATATTACATCACTCATGACATGGTCAGTGACATCACTGATGACATCACTGATGACATCTCAAATGACATCACTGATGACATCATCCATGTGAGAATTTAATGCATCTTCTCACACCCTAATATAACGTTTGATACACCCACTCTAAATTACAGACTGCCATTCTCAAAACCATACACACACCAATACCAATAAGTACATCTATGCACAGAGTCACACATACCCCACCCACACAAACACTGAGGCACCCATATAGATACTCAGAGAACCAATCCATAACCCATATAGACACTCATTTAGCTAGTCAGAAACCCATGCAGCTGCTTACACAACAACAGACAGACGGATACAGACATTCACACAGTTTAGTCACTCACCCATGCATCCAGTAAGATACATTTAATCACTCACTTATAGACTCAGTCACGCACCTACTAAATCATCCATTCAGACGCTTATACACCCACTCATTCTTCAATATGCCTTTCCCTATATATATTAAACATATTTAAACTTTACAGAAACACACAGTCACTGGATGATGTCAGTGATGTCATCAGTGATGTCACTGACCATGTCATGAGTGATGTAATATGTGACGTCATCAGCAGTGCATTGCGGGGGCGCGAGTTATAGTTAGCTGAACTAACTATAATGGGGGAATTTCACGGGTTTTGTACGAGTGCAATGTCCAACTAACTATAACTTTCCCTAAAACCTATGGTTTTTTCAGTGAATATATATATATATATTATCTACTGGCGGTCGCCAGTAGATAGTTATAGTTAGGACCTATTATCCATAGGAAATTCGTAACATTCTTTTCCCAATAACTTTGGCGGTTGACGAATCTTCGTGAAATTTTCAAACCTTATGGCCCGCTCCGGTCAGCTCCTATCTTGAAAGTTTCGGGGTGATTCGGCAAGCGGGGGCCGAGAAAAAAGGGGGGTCCCAAAACGTGTTTTCTCCATGTTAATTCCCATAGGAAACTTTAGACACGGCTACAGCCCAAACTGCTAAACGGAATTACACCAAATTTGGCAAAAGGGTAGCCCTTGATTCAGAAAGCGCCCTTTTTTTAAATGGTGTAAATCCGTTCAGTAGTTTTTAAATGCTAGTTTCTAACTATGCCTACAGAGGTAGGACATGTGCAGAAAGAAGAAAAAACGCACAGAAAGAAGCAAAAGATGTGCAGAAAGAACCAACCGAGGAGCAGAAAGAGGCCTTGTTCCAAATCATCCTGTGCCCACAACTTTTTCAGACGGGTACTGGTGGTAACTGACTCTGACTAACCTGAGCCAGTGCTATGCTAAAAGACACTTAGAATACAGTGAAAACACCTACATACACTAGGGAACACTATGCGTTGGGGTACCCCTGTGATTAGCATGACCTCCTCTGTAAGTCCCTAGTACATAATAGGGCAGGGGGATTAAAACTACCTCTTAAAACGCGCTACAGGGCGCGTTTGCACAGTGGTGAAGGGAGGGGGGCCTGAGGTGACATGTGTGCAAACGCGCCCTGTGGCGCATTTTAAGTTGCGGGATTAAGTCCCCTTGAATCATGAGGGTCCCTGGGGCCCAACTAGCCCCCCAGGTACCTACAGTTAGGACCACAGAGCTGAGTTGCAGAGAGGCGTTCCGAGGCCACGCACCTTTTTCACCTCTCTGCAACGCAACTCTGTTGTGCTTACTGAAGGTACCTGGTGGGCTAGTTGGCCCCAGGGTCCCTCAGGATTCAAGGGGAATTAATTCCCCAACTTAAAACGCACCACAGGGCGTGTTTGCGCACATGTCACCTGAGGCCCGCCCCTCCCTTCACCACTGTGCAAACGCGCCCATGGCGCGTTTTAAGTTGAGGGATTAGGTCACCTTGAATCCTGAGGGTCCCTGGGGCCCAACTAGCCCACCAGGTACTTCCAGTAAGCACCACAGGCCTGCGTTGCAACGCCTGTAACAAATTGTGCAGTTGTGTTTAGGTAGTGAAGAGGGTCGTGCTGGGGGTAGTGTTTTAGGGTTTAGGGTAGTGCAGTGGTGTTTGTGTAGTGTAGGGGGTCATGCTGGGGGTAGATTTAGGGTTTAGGGTAGTGCAGTGGTGTTTGGGTAGTGTAGGGTGACATGCTGGGGGAGTGTTTTAGGGTTTAGGGTAGTGCAGTGGTGTTTGGGTAGTGTAGGGGGTCGTGCTGGGGGTAGTGTTTTAGGGTTTAGGGTAGTGCATTGGTGTTTGGGTAGTGTAGGGGGTCGTTCTGGGGGTAGTGGTTTAGGGTAGTGCAGTGGTGTTTGGGTAGTGTAGGGGGTACTGCTGGGGGTAGTGGTTTAGGGTTTAGGGTAGTGCAATGGTGTTTGGGTAGTGTAGGGGGTACTGCTGGGGGTAGTGTTTTAGGGTTTAGGGTAGTGCAGTGGTGTTTGGGTAGTGTAGGGGGTACTGCTGGGGGTAGTATTTTAGGGTTAAGGGTAGTGCAGTGGTGTTTGGGTAGTGTAGGGGGTCGTGCTGGGGGTGGTGTTTCAGGGTTTGGGGCAGTGCAGTGGTGTTCGGGCAGTAAAGGGGGTCGTGCTGGGGGTGGTGTTTCAGGGTTTTGGGCAGTGCAGTGGTATTCGGGCAGTGTAGGGGGTCGTGCAGGGTTTTGGTGTTTTAGGATTTAGGGCAGTGCAGTGGTGTTCGGGCAGTGTAGGGGGTCGTGCAGGGGGTGGTGTTTCAGGGTTTAGGGTAGTGGTGTTCGGGCAGTGTATGGGGTCGTGCTGGGGGTGGTGTTTCAGGGTTTGGGGCAGTGCAGTGGTGTTCGGCAGTAAAGGGGGTCATGCTGGGGGTGGTGTTTTAGGGTTTTGGGCAGTGCAGTGGTGATCGGGCAGTGTAGGGGGTCATGCGGGGTGGTGTTTCAGGGTTTAGGGCAGTGCAGTGGTGTTCGGGCAGTGTAGGGGGTCATGCAGGGTTTTGGTGTTTCAGGGTTTAGGGCAGTGAAGTGGTGTTCGGGCACTGTAGGGGGTGGTGCAGGGGGTGGTGTTTCAGGGTTTAGGGCAGTGCAGTGGTGTTCGGGCAGTGTAGGGGGTGGAGCAGGGGGTGGTGTTTCAGGGTTTAGGGCAGTGCAGTGGTGTTCGGACAGTGTAGGGGGTCATGCTGGGGCTGGTGTTTCAGGGCTTAGGGCAGTGCAGTGGTGTTCGGGCAGTGTAGGGGGTCGTGCTGGGGCTGGTGCTTCAGGGTTTAGGGCAGTGCAGTAGTGTTCGGGCAGTGTAGGGGGTCGTGCTGGGGCTGGTGTTTCAGGGTTTAGGGCAGTGCAGTGGTGTTCGGGCAGTGTAGGGGGTCTTGCTGGGGCTGGTGTTTCAGGGTTTAGGGCAGTGCAGTGGTGTTCGGGCAGTGTAGGGGGTCGTGCTGGGGGTGGTGTTTCAGGGTTTAGGGCAGTGCAGTGGTGTTAAGGCAGTGTAGGGGGTTGTGCTGGGGCTAGTGTTTCAGGATTTAGGGCAGAGCAATGGTGTTCAGGCAGTGTAGGGGGTTGTGCTGGAGGTGGTGTTTCAGGGTTTATGGCAGTGCAGTGGCGTTCGGGCAGTGTAGGGGGTCTTGCTGGGGGTGGTGTTTCAGGGTTTAGGGCAGTGGTGTTCAGGCAGTGTAAGGGGTCTTTCTGGGGGTGATGTTTCAGGGTTTAGGGCAGTGTAGTGGTGTTCAGGCAGTGTAGGGGGTCGTGCTGGGGGTGGTGTTTCAGGGTTTAGGGCAGTGCAGTGTTGTTCCGGCAGTGTAGGGGGTCGTGCAGGGGATGGTGTTTCGGGTTTAGGGCAGTGCAGTGGTGTTCGGGCAGTGTAGGGGGTCGTGCTGGGGGTGGTGTTTCAGGGTTTAGGGCAGTGCAGTGGTGTTCAGGTAGTGTAGGGGTCGTGCTGGGGGTGGTGTTTCAGGGTTTAGGGCAGTGCAGTGGTGATTGGGCAGTGTAGGGGATCGTGCAGGGGTGGTGTTTCAGGGTTTAGGGCAGTGCAGTGGTGTTCGGCCAGTGTAGGTGGTCTTGCTGGGGGTGGTGTTTCAGGGTTTAGTGCCATGGTGTTCGGGCAGTGTAGGGGGTCTTGCTGGGGGTGATGTTTCAGGGTTTAGGGCAGTGCAGTGGTGTTTGGGCAGTGTAGGGGGTCTTGCTGGGGCTGGTGCTTTAGGGTTTAGGGCAGTGCAGTGGTGTTCGGGCAGTGTAGGGGGTTGTGCTGGGGCTGGTGTTTGAGGGTTTAGGGCAGTGCAGTGGTGTTCGGGCAGTGTAGGGGGTCGTGCTGGGACTGGTGTTTCAGGGTTTAGGGCAGTGCAGTGGTTTTCGGGCAGTGTAGGGGGTCGTGCTGCGGCTGGTGTTTCAGGGTTTAGGACTGTGCAGTGGTGTTCGGGCAGTGTACAGGGTTGTCCTGGGGCTGGTGTTTCAGGGTTTAGGGCAGTGCAGTGGTGTTTGGGCAGTGTAAGGGGTCATGCTGGGGGTGGTGTTTCAGGGTTTAGGGCAGTGCTGGGGTGTTCGGGCAGTGTAGGGGGTCATGCTGGGGCTGGTGTTTCAGGATTTAGGGCAGTGCAGTGGTGTTCGGGCAGTGTAGGGGGTCATGCTGGGGCTGGTGTTTCAGGGTTTTGGGCAGAGCAGTGGTGTTCGGGCAGTGTAGGGGGTCGTGCTGGGGGTGGTGTTTCAGGGTTTAGTGCAGTGGTGTTCGGGCAGTGTAGGGGGTCTTGCTGGGGGTGTTGTTTCAGGGTTTAGGGCAGTGCAGTGGTGTTCGGGCAGTGTAGGGGGTCTTGCTGGGGGTAGTGTTTCAGGGTTTAGGGCAGTGCAGTGGTGTTCGTGCAGTGTAGGGGGTCGTGCTGGGGGTGGTGTTTCAGGGTTTAGGGCAGTGCAGTAGTGTTCGGGCAGTGTAGGGGTCGTGCAGGGGGTGGTGTTTCAGGGTTTAGGGCAGTGCAGTGGTGTTCGGGCAGTGTAGGGGGTCATGCTGGGGCTGGTGTTTCAGGGTTTTGGGCAGAGCAGTGGTGTTCGGGCAGTGTAGGGGGTCTTGCTGGGGGTGGTGTTTCCGGGTTTAGGGCAGTGGTGTTCGGGCAGTGTAGGGGGTCTTGCTGGGGAATGTGTTAAAGGGTTTAGGGCAGTGCAGTGGTGTTCGGGCAGTGTAGGGGGTCTTGCTGGGGGTAGTGGTTCAGGGTTTAGGGCATTGCATTGGTGTTCGTGCAGTGTAGGGGGTCATGCTGGGGGTGGTGTTTCAGGGTTTAGGGCAGTGCAGTGGTGTTCGGGCAGTGTAGGGGGTCGTGCTGGGGCTGGTGTTTCAGGGTTTAGGGCAGTGCAGTGGTGTTCGGGCAGTGTAGGGGGTCGTGCTGGGGCTGGTGTTTCAGGGTTTAGGGCAGTGCAGTGGTGTTCGGGCAGTGTAGGGGGTCTTGCTGGGGGTGGTGTTTCAGGGTTTTGGGTAGTGGTGTTCGGGCAGTGTAGTTGGTCTTGCTGGGGGTGATGTTTCAGGGTTTAGGGCAGTGCAGTGGTGTTTGGGCAGTGTAGGGGGTCTTGCTGAGGGTAGTGTTTCAGGGTTTAGGGCAGTGGTGTTCGTGCAGTGTAGGTGGTCGTGCTGGGGATGGTGTTTCAGGGTTTAGGGCAGTGCAGTAGTGTTCGGGCAGTGTAGGGGGTCGTGCAGGGGTAGGTGTTTCAGGGTTTAGGGCAGTGCAGTGGTGTTCGGGCAGTGTAGGGGATGTGCTGGGGCTGGTGTTTCAGGGTTTAGGGCAGTGCAGTGGTGTTCCGGCAGTGTAGGCTGTCGTGCTGGGGCTGGTGTTTCAGAGTTTAGGGCAGTGCAGTGGTGTTCGGGCAGTGTAGGGGGTCGTGCTGGGGGTGGTGTATCAGGGTTTAGGGCAGTGCAGTGGTCTTCGGGCAGTGTAGGGGGTCGTGCAGGGGATGGTGTTTCAGGGTTTAGGGCAGTGCAGTGGTGTTCGGGCAGTGTAGGGGCCGTGCTGGGGCAGGTGTTCCCGGGTTTAGGGCAGTGCAGTGGTGTTCGGGCAGTGTAGGGGGTCTTGCTGGGTGTGGTGTTTCAGGGTTTAGGGCAGTGGTGTTCGGGCAGTGTAGGTGGTCTTGCTGGGGGTGATGTTTCAGGGTTTAGGGCAGTGCAGTGGTGTTTGGGCAGTGTAGGGGGTCTTGCTGAGGGTAGTGTTTCAGGGTTTAGGGCAGTGGTGTTCGTGCAGTGTAGGTGGTCGTGCTGGGGATGGTGTTTCAGGGTTTAGGGCAGTGCAGTGGTGTTCGTGCAGTGTAGGGGGTCATGCTGGGGATGATGTTTCAGGGTTTAGGGCACTGCAGTAGTGTTCGGGCAGTGTAGGGGGTCATGCAGGGGGTGGTGTTTCAGGGTTTAGGGCAGTGCAGTGGTGTTCGGGCAGTGTAGGGGGTCGTGCTGGGGCTGGTGTTTCAGGACTTAGGGCAGTGCAGTGGTGTTCGGGCAGTGTAGGCTGTTGTGCTGGGGCTGGTGTTTCAGGGTTTAGGGCAGTGCAGTGGTGTTCGGGCAGTGTAGGGGGTCTTGCTGGGGCTGGTGTTTCAGGGTTTAGGGCAGTGCAGTGGTGCTCGGGCAGTGTAGGGGGTCGTGCTGGGGGTGGTGTTTCAGGGTTTAGGGTAGTGCAGTGGTGTTCGGGCAGTGTAGGGGGTCGTGCTGGGGCTGGTGTTTCAAGGTTTAGGGCAGTGCAGTGGTGTTCGGGCAGTGTAGGGGGTCGTGCTGGTGCTGGTGTTTCAGGGTTTTGGGCAGAGCAGTGGTGTTCGGGCAGTGTAGGGGGTCGTGCTGGGGGTGGTGTTTCAGGGTTTAGGGCAGGGCAGTGGTGTTCGGGCAGTGTAGGGGGTCGTGCTGGGGGTGATGTTTCAGGGTTTAGGGCAGTGGTGTTCGGGCAGTGTAGGGGGTCTTGCTGGGGGTGATGTTTCAGGGTTTAGGGCAGTGCAGTGGTGTTCGGGCAGTATAGTGGGTCTTGCTGGGGGTAGTGTTTCAGGGTTTAGGGCAGTGCAGTGGTGTTCGGGCAGTATAGGGGGTCGTGCTGGGGGTGGTGTTTCAGGGTTTAGGGCAGTGCAGTGGTGTTTGGGCAGTGTAGGGGGTCGTGAAGGGGGTGGTGTTTCAGGGTTTAGTGCAGTGGTGTTCGGGCAGTGTAGGGGGTCGTGCTGGGGGTGGTGTTTCAGGGTTTAGGGCAGTGCAGTGGTGTTCGGGCAGTCTAGGGGGTCGTGCAGGAGCTGGTGTTTCAGGGTTTAGGGCAGTGCAGTGGTGTTCGGGCAGTGTAGGGGGTCGTGCTGGGGGTAGTGTTTAAGGGTTTAGGGTAGTGCAGTGGTGCTTGTGTAGTGTAGGGGGTCATGCTGGGGGTAGTGTTTTAGGGTTTAGGGTAGTGCAGTGGTGTTTGTGTAGTGTAGGGGTCATGTTTTAGGGTAGTGCAGTGGTGTTTGGGTAGTGTAGGGGGTCGTGCTGGGGGTAGTGTTTTAGGATTTAGGTTAGTGCAGTGGTGTTTGGGTGGTGTAGGGGGTCATGCTGGGGGTAGTGTTTTAGGAATTAGGGTTGTGCAGTGGTGTTTGTGTAGTGTAGGGGGTCGTGCTGGGGGTAGTGTTTTAGGGTTTAGGGTAGTGCAGTGGTGCTTGTGTAGTGTAGGGGGTCCTGCTGGGGGTAGTGTTTTAGGGTTTAGGGTAGTGCAGTGGTGTTTGTGTAGTGTAGGGGGTCATGTTTTAGGGTAGTGCAGTGGTGTTTGGGTAGTGTAGGGGGTCGTGCTGGGGTAGTGTTTTAGGATTTAGGTTAGTGCAGTGGTGTTTGGGTAGTGTAGGGGGTCGTGCGGGGGGTAGTGTTTTAAGGTTTAGGGTAGTGCAGTGGTGCTTGTGTAGTGTAGGGGGTCATGCTGGGGGTAGTGTTTTAGGGTTTAGGATAGTGCAGTGGTGCTTGTGTAGTGTAGGGGGTCGTGCTGGCAGTAGTGTTTTAGGGTTTAGGGTAGTGCAGTGGTGTTTTTGTAGTGTAGGGGGTCATGTTTTAAGATGCAATGCTCCAATACCTGACCAGTCTGCACTACATAAAACTGCAAAAAACCTAAAAATAAAAAGTGTTTTGCACACTTTTGTCATTGGGCTATATGTGGGCTACATCTGGGTAATATTTGTGCTACATTTGGGCTCTTTTTTCTCTGGTGGCCATCTTGGAAGACTTCTTTGTTATGAAGTTTCCTAATTTCCTCATTTACTGCAGTCTCCTCAGTAGGAAATGCTTTCAGTTTTTTACTTTGATTCCATCAAGAAGGCATTCAGATGTGTCTCACATTTGCCATAAATTCAGAATGTTAGCACTCTAGTTGCTCATTAGATCACTGTAGTAAAGCTACAGCTACACCAGGGAGTTAACTGGAAGTCTGCTGCTGGGATTGAAAGTAATTGTTTCAGTCTGCATGTCAGAATTTTCTAATGAAATAGAAGAGGATTTGAGATCTCACTTAAAACATGCCCTAATTTTTCTTTCTGCAGCACTAACCATAATTTCTATTTCAAAAAGAACCCCCTCATTTTGTTCCTTTTTATATTAAATGTTTTAAGTGTTACTGGTTTATTCCAATCAAGATGGCTTCGGGTGTGCCATACTTTTGTCATAAGTAAGACTGTTAGCGCTCTAGTTGTTCTTTAGAACACTCTGGGAAGCTGCAGTAGAACACAAAGGCATCAACTGGCAGGCTGCTCCTGTTGAAATGTAACAGGAAGATATTTGAGATCACACTTGAAACATGTCCTAATTTTTCTTTCTACAGCACTAACCATAATTTCTATGACAATATGAACCCCATCATTTTGTTCCTTTTTAAATAAAATGTTTTAAGTGTTACCAGTTTATTACAATCAAGATGGCTTCAGGTGTGCCATACCTTTGTCATAAGTAAGGCTGTTAGCACTCTAGTTGTTCTTTAGAACACTCTGGGAAGCTGCAGTAGAACACAAAGGCATCAACTGACAGTCTCTGCCCTTGCTGGATGTACATGTTTTACTGAGAATGTCAGACTTCATTCTCACATGACTGAGAAAGATAATGTGAATTTACAGAAAATATGCTCTCATTTTAGCTTTTGTAGCACCTTCCAAACCTCTATGGGACAAGCATGTGAAAATAGTTTTCTCTCAAACATGATTCATGATATCCCAGCAGAAGGTTTTTCACAGGGTAAAATCACCTTAGAACACACCACAATTCCTGAAATTAGTATGGTACCATCAACAAATGAATTCTAATGTAACTAAAGTCTGTTATCACCCTTAATAGTTCTCCTTTTGGTAACCCAAAAAAGCATTTTTTTTTTTAAACGGCGGGATGCGCTTAGGGTGCGCGGATCCCGCCGATTAAAAAAGCACAAGAAACAAGTGCGCAAAACGCACAAAGGGGGCAGGGTAGAAACACCCTGACCCCTAGGTCTGCTCAGGGGTCCCACAAGGACCCCTGGGCAGAAAAAAGCATTTTTTTTCCAAAATCGGCGGGATGCGCTTAGGGTGCGCGGATCCCACTGATTAAAAAAAACCCACAAGAAACAAGTGCGCAAAACTCATAAAGGGGGCAGGGTAGAAACACCCTGACCCCCTAGGTCTGCTCAGGGGGTCCCACAAGGAGCCCCTGGGCAGAAAAAAGCAACAAAAAAAAACAAACAAAAAAAAGACCGGCATCCTGCCGAGGTCCCGCCCCCTCCCTGCAGCAGTCTGCAAACGCGCCCCCTGGCGCGTTTTAAGAAGGGAAGTAATTCCCCTTGAATACTGGGGGTCCCTGGGGGCCAACTAGCCCACCAGGAACCTCCGGTATGCGCCAGGGGCTGCGTTGCAGAGAGGTGTACAGAGGCCACGCCCCTTTACACCTCTCTGCAACGCAGCTCTGTGGCGCTTTTGGAGAGTACATGGTGGGCTAGTTGGACTCCAGGGACCCTCAGTATTCAAGGGGACTTAATCCCCCAACTTAAAAACGCGCCACGGGGCACGTTTGCACAGTGGTGAAGGGAGGGGCGGAGCTTCAGGTGACATGTGTGCAAACAGGCCCCGTGGCTCATTTTAAGATGGGGAATGAAATCCCCTTCAATCCTGACGGTCCCTGAGGGCGAACTAGCCCACCAGGTACGTCCAGAAAGCGCCACAGAGCTGCGTTGCAGAGAGGTGCAAAAAGGGCATGGCCTCTGAACACCTCTCTGCAATGCAGCTCCCTGGCACATACTGGAAGGTACAGGGTGGGCTAGTTGGACCCCAGGGACCCTCATGATTCAAGGGGACTTAATCCCCCAACTTAAAACGCGCCACGGGGCGCGTTTGCACAGATGTCACCTCAGGCCCGCCCCCTCCCTTCACCATTGTGCAAATATTCCTCTAAAATCAGCCGAACTACGAATTCCGATTTACTCACCTGTTATCAGGAGAGACCTCAGTGCTGCATCTTTCAGCCCAGTACTGATCCTGAAAAGTAATTTTAACCGTACATACCAGTAACTTGAATTTTCTTCCATAGGATATCATTGCCTGGTTTCACTTGGAAATTCTTCTGTGTGTGGAGTTTTGGAACTTTATAATATTCCTCTAAAATCAGCCGAAATACGAATTCCGATTTACTCACCTGTTATCAGGAGAGACCTCAGTGCTGCATCTTTCAGCCCAGTACTGATCCTGAAAAGTAATTTTAACCGTACTTACCAGTAACTTATATTTCCTTCCATAGGAATCCATTGTCTGGTTTTCAGCAGAAAAGTTTCAAAGTGTTGATTTTCACAAACTACAAATATTCCTTAAAAATCGCCTGTATGACTTAAACGCATTCTTTCAACTGTTTACAGGAGATGCACCAGTGCTGGATCCAGGATCCACCACTGAGTAAGAAAAAGTAACGATAACACTACTTACCTGCTAAGTGAATTTCCTCCCATAGGATAACATTGGTGATTCTATGTGAAAAAGTTTCTAAGTGTCAACTTTTAAAATACAATAATATTCCTTAAAAATCACTACTGGAACCAAAACGCTTTTACTCAACTTTTTACAGGAGATGTCCCAGGACTGAATCTAGGATCCAGTCCTGTGGTTAGAAAAGTAATCCATAAAGTAACTAATTGCATTTAGCTAGAAATTCACATTGAGCTCAATGTTGCATTGTGTTTGAAATTGTGTTGCCCATTGCAACAACTGTAACTACTGTACTTAAAAGTCTATTGCGTATTTGCAAAGTATTTAAACTAAAGTAATTCATTCTGAGAAAGTATATTTTGTAATGTAATGTATAATGTAATTACAATGTAATTTAAAAAATAAAATATCTAAAAATAAATAGTTTAAAAAAATGTAGTAAATCAGTATCAAAAAAAATAAATATAACAATTAATACATTTAAAAATTGTCATTTACAAAACCTTTGAAATTCACTGAAAAAAACCATAGGTTTCAGACATGTTATAGTTAGGAATTAGCATTTAAAAAACCTTTGAAATTCACTGAAAAAACCATAGGTTTCAGGCTTGTTATAGTTAGGAATTAGCATTTTAAAAACCTTTGAAATTCACTGAAAAAACCATAGGTTTCAGGCCTGTTATAGTTAGGGTTTAGCATTTAAAAAACCTTTGAAATTCACTGAAAAAACCATAGGTTTTAGGGAAAGTTATAGTTAGTTGGACATTGCACTTGTACAAAACCCGTGAAATTCCCCCGTTATAGTTAGTTCAGCTAACTATAACTCGCGCCCCCGCAATGCACTGCTGATGACGTCACATATTACATCACTCATGACATGGTCAGTGACATCACTGATGACATCACTGATGACATCTCAAATGACATCACTGATGACATCATCCATGTGAGAATTTAATGCATCTTCTCACACCCTAATATAACTTTTGATACACCCACTCTAAATTACAGACTGCCATTCTCAAAACCATACACACTCCAATACCAATAAGTACATACCCACTCACTGATTCTTAGGTCTACACACACACATCTACTCACTCACCCGTACAGTCACTCATACTTACAGTCACTCAGTACCGGACTATCATATGCACTCATACACCTATATAAACACTCACACAACGCAACTCATCCATAGAGGTACTCACACACCTAGTCAGTCATGCAAATAATTAATCACACTCCAATTTACTCACCTATACAGTTATACACACCAGCTCACTTATTCATTAAAATACTAGCACATTCTTACGCTCCTATGCAATCACTGATGCAAGCACACACTCATCCATATAGCCACTTTCACAATCACACACTCTCACTTATAGCCATTTATATACTCCAACACACATATATACTGCCTTTCACATATGTAGTTACTCACACATGTACCACTGAGATATACATTCAATCACTAACACACCCATACACACACTCACCCACCCATACAGTCCATCACAGACGCACTCTTGAAATCATGCACCCAGTGAATCACCCACTCACACATCTATGTACAGAGTCACACACACCCCACCCACACAAACACTCAGGCAGCCATACAGATACTCAACCAATCAATAACCCATATAGACACTCATGTAGCTATTCGCAAATCCATGCATCCACTTACACACCAACAAACAGACGGATACAGACATTCACACAGTTTAGTCACTAACCCATGCATTCAGTAAGATACGTTTAATCACTCACTTGTAGAGTCAGTCACGCACGTACTAAATCATCCATTCAGACACTTATACACCCACTCATTCTTCAATACGCCTTTCCCTATATATATTAAACATATTTAAACTTTACAGAAACACACAGTCACTGGATGATATCAGTGATGTCATCAGTGATGTCATTTGAGATGTCATCAGTGATGTCATCAGTGATGTCACTGACCATGTCATGAGTGATGTAATGTGTGACGTCATCAGCAGTGCATTGCGGGCGTGAGTTATAGTTAGCTGAACTAACTATAACGGGGAATTTCACGGGTTTTGTACGAGTGCAATGTCCAACTAACTATAACTGTCCATAAAACCTATGGTTTTTCAGTGAATTTCAAAGGTTTTTAAATGCTAATTTCTAACTATAACGTGCGTGAAACCTATGGTTTTTCAGTGAATATATATATATATATTTATTTATATATTGCTCGGGAAACAATGTAAACAATTTCCCCAATTGCTTTGGAAACAATGCAAACAATTACCCCTTCTCCACTGACTCCCCTTCTACAGATCAAAAAACAGAAAAAAAATTCATTGACAAGAACGATACGGCCTCTAAACATACCCAGCATTATCGCATGTAATTTCCAACAGTTGATAAAGTGACAGTGCCTGCACAGTACAGTACAATGATATGTCGAGCATGAAATAAAATAATGATATAATCCAGAGCTTTATTCCTCCCCTTCCTAAACATTTAAAACCACAAATGGATCCCGGGGTGGACAACATAATAAAGTGAAAGTGCAAGTGTTGAAAAGTGGGTTATTAGTAGTGGTAAATATATATCTACCACTGGCAAAAAGGCCACTAACACAATATAGGGCTCAGTACTGGTATTGAAAAAGGATCACTGACATAATATCGAGGAAGAAAATATCGACCTGACAAAATGTCGAGTTAAAAATATCAAATACCAAAATATTGACTCCCTATCTACAAACAGGTAAGTACAAAAATATTGAATCAAAAATATCGTTGTAAAAAATATAGTTAGTCAAAATATCGAATGTTTTAAATCTCTTAAAAGTAATGTAAAATTAATAAGATAATAAATATAATTAAGTAAAACATACTTAAAAATACTTAAATAACTTTCAAATTAATGAATAATTAATTTAAGTAAAAAAATAAATAAACATACATTTTTATTTTTTAATACATATATTAACGTAATATTATTAAAAAATATTCAATATTTTTAACGTAGGATAGCGGGAGGATAAAATTTACTATTCCCACTCCAGTGAGTGCAACAGTAGGAAAGCGTTGGATAGCGTAGGGGTAAACATTACTATTCCCACTCCAAAGAGTGCAACAGTAGGGAAAGCGTTGGATAGCGTAGGGGTAAAAATTACTATTCCCACTCCAGTGAGTGCAACAGTAGGGAAAACGTTGGATAGCGGGAGGGTAAAAATTACTATTCCCACTCCAAAGAGTGCAACAGTAGGGAAAGCGTTGGATAGTGTAGGGGTAAAAATTACTATTCCCACTCCAGAGAGTGCAACAGTAGGGAAAGCGTTGGATAGCGGGAGGGTAAAAATTACTATTCCCCCTCCAGTGAGTGCAACAGTAGGGAAAACGTTGGATAGCGGGAGGGTAAAAATTACTATTCCCACTCCAAAGAGTGCAACAGTAGGGAAAGCGTTGGATAGTGTAGGGGTAACAATTACTATTCCCACTCCAGAGTGCAACAGTAGGGAAAGCGTTGGATAGCGGGAGGGTAAAAATTACTATTCCCACTCCAGTTAGTGCAACAGTAGGGAAAGCGTTGGATAGCGTAGGGGTAAAAATTACTATTCCCACTCCAAAGAGTGCAACAGTAGGGAAAGCGTTGCATAGCGTAGGAGTAAAAATTACTATTCCCACTCCAGAGAGTGCAACAGTAAGGAAAACGTTGGATAGCGGGAGGGTAAAAATTACTATTCTCACTCCAAAGAGTGCAACAGTAGGGAAAGCGTTGGATAGTGTAGGGGTAAAAATTACTATTCCCACTCCAGAGAGTGCAACAGTAGGAAAGCGTTGGATAGCGGGAGGGTAAAAATTACTATTCCCACTCCAGTGAGTGCAACAGTAGGGAAAGCGTTGGATAGCGTAGGGGTAAAAATTACTATTCCCACTCCAAAGAGTGCAACAGTAGGGAAAGTAATATTTTAATATTTTAATAACAATTATTTAATTATCAATACTAATAAACATTATTATTAAAATTAATTACCAATTACAAAATATTTAATAATTAATTAATTATAAATACCAATACAGTTTATTTATTAAAAATTATTTACCTATTAATTAATTAACAACCAATTAATATTCAATACCAAAAATGTATAAATAATAAAAAAAATACCAATTAGTAATTAATTAACAGTAAATTAATTATCAAAACAAAAAAATTATTTTCAATAATTAATTATTTACAATTAAATTACTTCGCACCATATCCCCCTATCAACCCACAACCCGCTACAAATAAAAAATTAATAGAATAAACATAATTATCAATTAATCAATTAATAAAAACTAATTACCAATTAATAAAAATTAATTACCAATTAATAATTAATTAACAATAAATTAATTATCAAAACGAAAAAAATGTTTTCAATAATTAATTATTTACAATTAAATTACTTCCCACCATATCCCCCTATCAACCCACAACCCGCTACAAATAATAAATTAATAGAATTAACATAATCAATTAATCAATTAATAAAAATTAATTACCAATTAATAATTAATTAACAATAAATTAATTATCAATACCAATAAATAAAAATACATATTTACTTAATTACAATTAAATTACTTCCCACCCTATTCCCCTATAAACCCACAACCCGCTACGGAATTAAATGACGCAAAAAATTAAATAACATAAAAATCATTGCTTTAAAAAAATTAAACATACATTACAAAAACTAATATAAACTTTTAACTCATACACTAACATACAAAACACTTTGAAAAAATTCGATATTATAAAAAATTCGATATTTTTTAATGCCTATATTTTGTACTTAGATATTTTGACAATCAATATTACTTACCTTAATTTCGATATTTTTAACGACTATATTATGTCCATTCGATATTATGTCCATTCTATATTTTGGATTCAATATTCTGTTCATTCGATATTTTTATTTCGATATTATGTCTATTTACCCTTGAAAAATTATTCCCATACTCAACCCTTGGCAGCTTGGCTGCGAGCAGGCAGGCTTAACTTCAAAGACAGGTATGTAAAGCATTTAAGAACAGCTATTCAGTAAATAATTAAGACACAATGCACAACAAAAATACAACACCAATTTATAAAAATAGGAAACATTTTTATCTTTAAAATGACACCAAAAATAAACAAAATCCAATGTAGGGAACCGGAGATATGAATTTTTAAAGCTTTAGCACCATATAGCACATAGAAACCTATAGCGCTTATTGGGACATCTCGTCACACTAGACTGGGACAAAGTCAAAGTTACAGACCACCGCTTTGGAGCCCTGCGCGGTTACCCCTCGCTGTAGGACTCAGTCAAAGTTTTTACCTTCGGACTTAGAAACTTTTCTGGAGCTTTTCTTTCTCAGGTCCCCTGAAGCTCTCAGCCAGTCTGGATTCTGTGAGGGTTCGCTGGCTTGCCTTGCGACGAGCTCCCGGTCAAACTTGTAGAAGTCAGACCTCCAGAGCTTTCCAGTGGGAAGATCCAGGGATCCAGGCCAGCTCGGGGTTGAAGGTGGGCGGCTTGCCTCTCGGGGTTGTCCTGGTCACCTCTCCTAAGTTCGGACTTAGAAACTTTTATGGAGCTTTTTCTTCAGTGGTCCTTCACTGCTCTTCAGCAGGCCGGATTCAGTGAGGGTTCGCTGGCTTGGGTTTCAGCTTACTCCCGGTCAAACTCTGGAAGTCGGACCCCCGGAGCTTTTCAGCGGGATGAACCTGGACAGCAGGCCGGTTCGTGTTTGAGGGTTGCCGGCTTGGCTGGCCAGGTCCAGTTGGTCCACTTATAGAGCTTTTTTCCAAAGTTGCTCCAAAGTTGCTCCAAACTTCTCCAAACTTCTGGAACTTCTTCCTGAAGTTCCTTTGAGGGTCCCAATGTGTTCAAAACTTACTCCAATTGTCTGAAAGCTCCAAGATGGTCCTTGAAAGTTTTGAACTTCAATTCCCACAATCCACTTGGACAAAACCCTTACAAATCCACTGGTAATACTCCAGGCTGGGGATTCTTGGTGGTGATGGTCCAGGTGAGCTCTGTTAAACTGCAGCTTGCAGGGAGTCCACTCTTGAGTCCTTTTGACGCAGGTTTGATCCACAGGTCTGTAGTTCCAGATTGTGAAGCAGGCGCAGTCAGTCAGAGTGCAGGGCCTGGTTGGTGCAAATCAAACATCCAGCATGGACCCTTCTTCTTCCTTAAGTTTCAAGCAGCAGATCTGAGTGGCTCTGCCCCTCTCAGAAACGTATTCCAAGTTCTCTGGGTCAAACAGGGTGGCACTCCTGTTCAATGAGGTGCAGGGCAACACCCCAGGGTATGACCGCATCCTCCAAAGAGTGGCACTATCTTCTCCCAGAAAGCACCATTTCTCAAAAGTTCATCATGGCTGATTTTTCAGCAAAGAGAGAAGAGCTAACTAAACTGGCCTACAGGATGATTCATCTACATACGCTCCCTCCCCTTTGCATCCCCTCCTCTCTTTGAAGAAGATGTTTTACAACCCCTTCCCCTGCCATAGCATTCCTATGTAGCAGAACCCAGTATGGCTCCCTGACCCCCTGGGCTACCTATCACCTTATAAAAGCAGCCTGGCTAATCCACTTAACTCTGGCCAATCAGATCAGAGCCCTAGAGGGTTGAATTTTGGCTTACAGACAAGAAAGTCTTATAACTTTTTGCCTCTACAATTTAGGATAAATTCAACAAAACCATATTGTTGGATTTATTAATACTATTCTAGGAAGACCTTGACTGATATTTTTATCACCTCCTTGACGTTAGTTATTATTTAATTACTTCTTTCCATGTTAACCTATGTAGCTGGGGATATGCATTGGGGAAAATGAACTGGGCAATTTCTCCAACATCAGGGCTATTAAAACATCTTATATAAGGACCCTGCCCATATCTACAGGACCCCCCACCCCTGGAACACCTAGGGGAGACTTTAGGGGTTCTGAATATGTACAAATATTGCCAATCCTCATTCCACAGTGCTTCTAGCACAAAAGTCGATTTTGGGAAGCACTTTACCACAATGTTGGGAGTGAAATGTGCAATTTCACTAAACCCAGGGCACATAAAACTCCTTTTATAAGGGTCCTCCTTATAAATACCTGACCCCCCACCCCTGGGACACCTAGCGAAGACCCTGGGGGTACCTCACATGCCCAAAAATTGTAGTTTATCAATTTTGAAGTGCCCCAAACACCGAAGTCGAGTTTGGGCACAATTTGCATTTTAAAAGCAGTCCTGCAACACAGGGCTGCTTTTAAACTAACCTCAGGCTTCAGCAGTCCACACATGCAAGTGCAGAAAAGCTGCTGGCCTTTAAACTGCCATGCCCTATTATATGCTAGGGTCTTTAAGGTAGTTTTAATCCCCCTGCCCTATTATGTACTAGGGCCTTATACGAGAGGGCATGCCAATCATAGGGGTACCCTAACCCATAGTGTACCCTAGTGTACGTAGGTGTTTTCACTGTATTCTAAGTGTTTTTTCAGCATAACATTGGCCCTGGGCCTGGTTAGGCAGAGCCCAGGGACAGTCAGAGTCAGTTATCACCAGTACCAGTCAGCAAAAAGTTGGGTGGTGCCCAGGGCAACAGCATGTACAGTTTGTTTAGCTATATAACAGAGATAGGGCTTCAGTGCAGAAAATGCCTACATTTACAAAATAATTAGTAGTATAAAGTGACAATGCAAGAGGTAGATTGAAGAGCTCTCTCCCTTCCATCCTGAACCCTTCCGGAAACAGAAAACATGATTAAATTGACGATGCAAATTTTATACTAGATACCCTTCACTTCCAAACTTGACAGCTAAAGTGCTATGGTGAAGTCTATATCAAATTCTGTTCTACAGCCTCTTCACCAAAAAAAGACCCCCATATCTTTTTATGACATTGTATATTTTTCATGCAAGTGTGATACCAATATTCCCTGATGTAAGTTCTCCTCATCTTACTTAACCACTCCTCAAATGTGGGCTGCTCGGGGGACTTCCTATGGCTAGTAATAAGGGAACGGGCCACTAAGGTTGAGATATAGATAAATTGGGCGCATTGCTTCCCAAACTGTGAGGAGTTGATGAAGCCCAACAAAATCCCACCTTGGTTGAAAATAGTGGAAGATCTAAAATTAAAACTCTGAGATGGCACCACATGACATAAACATATGCCCCCAATTTCCCACATCCTTGCACCTGGGGCATATTCTAACAGAAATGCAAAACATTTTATTAAGCTTCTCTGGAGTGTAGTCGAGCATCCAGGAATTTAAGAGCATCATCCTATGAAAATGTGCCCCCCTCAACAGCAAGAAGCCGTACTCAAAATACTTTGTCCACATGTCCCCATTAATGTCTATCTCTGTCCGTTCCCTCCATTTTGTCCTGATATTAGTGGTAACGATAGAGCTGTTATTGAGGAGATTTTAGAAAGTCTTTAAATTCTCGACTATTGAAAGGTGGACCATTGTCAGACTTTACTGCAGGTACAACCCATGTCACAAAGATGCCATCTAGTTTTTGAATGACCTTTTCATTTGTAGTGGATGAAAGATCTTCCACCAATGGAAAACCGGAGTATTCATCAACAATCACAAAAGATGATGCCCATTCTCAAGATGACCTAAGAATTCAATAGCAGTTCTCTCCCAAGCATGATGTGGCAACTCTGACACGTTCAAATGGTGCTGAATGACTTGAGATGAAAGACAGTTGCACATATGACAAGTCTTAAGTTCTTTTTCAATCCTTTTGTTGAGACACAGAAACCAGACTCAGTCACGGTGAGCTCTCTTGGTGGCAACTATTCCTCGATGTTCCTTATGGGGGACATCAGTCATTTGTTGTCGTAGACTCTCAAGAATAACAATTTGTGTACCTGCAGAATGAGGCCTTCTTGAGTCACTGAAAGCGCATCTCTTACATTTTTGAACTTCAAATACTCATTGTCATAAGTGAAAGGTCTGGAGTGCTGGTTCCACCATTGATGAGCAATAATGTATTTTAATCTTAAAATTACACTATGTTGGTTAGGGGCCGTGACAACTTGTTCTAAAGAAATGCAGCTGGTGTGTTCAGTTTTACAATAAAATTCATCATTATCATCATCATCTTCATTGATAACTTTATTCGGCAAATACATGAGCCATGAAAGTACCCAATAAAAAATCACAATAAAACATTCATATATAATAGATACAAAGAAGATAAAAATATAAATTAGGAGATAGAATAGTGTATTAAGCCACATACATTAATACCAGACACATAAATTAATTAGCTTATATCTGTGGGTGAATACACAGGTCTAAAACAATAAATACAGCGACTGGCACGTTCTATTTTTAAAATACTTAGAACTACGACCTATACACTATGGACTAATAATGTCCTATCTTGCAGGCACCGCTGCCTTATTCTCCATATTGCTAATAAAAACAGAGTTACTACAAATAGAGTTATATAACTTACATAATTTTTCAGTATTCAGAATGTATTAGAAGAAATTATTGTGCCCATGGCCCTGCAAATTGGCATAAGCCACTTCTTCCTAGATAGTGAGTAGGTTGGGCAGAAAAAAAACGTGCTCTGTAGTTTCCCTCCAGCTCCACAGGTTGGACAGGGGCAATCTGAGGGATGAATGGTTTGAGACCATCTACTGGTATATGTAGCTATTTGTAGGGTTCCATGCCTAAATTGCAAGAAGAGTCTGTGAGCTAGTGGGGGCTCTATAGCATCTAAAAAGTCTTCAAAGCTATATGAGAGTTTAATTTGGAGAAATTGGCCGGTCATGGTACCTATTTTAGAAGCTGTCAAAAACGGACCCAGTTTGAACTGGCAGCAACTTGCTTTAATCGAGCATTTAGTGGTAACTGAGACATCCTCACATACATCCCACAGCTCTCTGAATCCAATCTTACCTACAGTATATCTCTCATAATTGAACCAGGGAATATTACTTGTCCCTGGAATCGCCATCTCATCCTTAAGACCATCCAAATAGGATGAAAGTGTAGGTGTGGCCCACATCCATCACTAGTAAAGAATGGGCATAAGACCTACTTCCTCTGAGATGGGCTTTAATCCCAAGTGAAATCTCAGGAGGACTAATGGTGTACTACTAAGAAGGCCTAATAAATGGTATCTAAAACAATTGTCTGAGACTTGTAGGCTATGGATGTTTTTATAACCCCAGAGTTCTGAACAATACATTGCAGTTCCCAGTATCTGTGCCTTATAAATTGCACAACTGGCGAGATTGAACAAATTTAATGATTTTTTTAAACTCTGAGTAATGCCCCACTATGCTGCACAACTTTAAGTCTACTAATTTCTATGTGATTACACCAGTACATACCTTCACTAAGGGACAACCCCAAATAGTCAAAAGCTTTAGCTCTCTCTAAAGGGACACCTAGAAGTTTAGGATTGGGTCTTGTAGAATGGTGTGGGTTTAATATCATAAATTGAGTTTTCGCTACATTTATTTATAGGCTCCGCAGTTCACAAAATCTCTCAAAGCCACATAGGATATTCTGAAGGCCCATAGGAGATTTAGAGATTAATAGGGTATCATCTACGAACTTTAGGGCCGGGCCCCAGTGTTTGCCAATCTAGGTGCATCCCCATCACAATCATTCAGGAATTAAATTAAGTAGTTTGTGTACAGTGAAAACAGGGTGGGAGCGAGCACACATCCCTGCCTCACCCCACAATCCACAGAGAAAGGGGCTGTTGAGTTGCCTGACGTTCCACACTGCACTTGTGCATAATTTCTCAAGTGGAGCCTGATTAAGATCGCCAGAAGATCCGAGGGGACACCCATTTCAGACAAAACTTGCTAGAGGTTATATCGTGTCACTATATCAAAAGCTGAAAGTAAATCAACAAAAACAACAACACCACAAATTTCCAATAAAGTAGCAAAAGACGGAAGACTTGATCAATTGTAATAACACCCTTTCTGGAACCTGCTTGGAAAGGGTTAAAACTTTATGATTCTCCATCCAAGAATGTATCCAATTTAAAAGTATGGTGCCAAAAAGCTTTTGAGAGCAATCTATTAAGCTAATTGGTCTTTATTTACTTGGATCCTCTAGGGAACCCTTTTTATGTATGGGGATAATTTCAGCCCCTGTCCTCGTTGGGGGAATAGCTGCTCCATTTAAAATGTTATTAAACAGTACAGTAAAATACGGAGCCCACACATCCTGATTTTGCCTATAGAGGTCTCTATGGATTTTGTCCAATCCTGGAGATTTATTGCAACTTAATTTACTAAGTGATGTATTAACTTCCTCCACGGAAATAGATGTAAACATTTTTGACTGTGGCAGATCCCATCCTTCCTTCTGTAAATTTTCAAGCAAAGTTAACTGCTGGTGAGAATCACCACCCCCCTCCAGTAAATAAAATGCTGCAAAATGTGTTACCCAGTCCATAGCAGATATATTGCATATAGGTGGACCTACTCCACCTTTACTGCTCAACGAAACCAAATTACAGAAGCTGCGCTGGTCTTTATCAATAACTGAAGTTAACATAAGCTTCCAATGTTCCTTTCCCAAACCTCTCTGACCCTTCTAATGTTAAGTTTGTATGTGGCCCCAGGACTTTAATTTCCCCCATTCCTGTTTCTTAATGGCCAAAAATGTCTGGCATCCTTACAATCCATGTTATACCACAACTGTGCAGGGGCAGGTTTGAGGGATTTCCTAGCTACTACAAAGACAAAATCCCTCAGATCATTAAACAACTTGTTATGCATTTGGGAGATGGATGATGAATACATCTTCCCTTCACCATCCCATCCCATCCCAAATTGAGTATCTCACATAAACTTGTAGCTACACAGGAATATATTTTACCCAACTGTACCTCCGAGTCCTTCATACTTGCCCATTTCACTCTGCGCATATTACTAGATACAACTACATTCGAATCAATACTGTCCTCTTGGAGAGACTTCAGGCCTAATATCGTATGATCAATTTCAAGTGAAAGGGCATTATGGTCACTCTCTAACCAATCTACCAACATGAAGTCAATGAGGGAAGACCATAATCGTAGATCTATTATAATATAGTCAATAAGACTAGTACTAAGTGGTCTATTGAAAGTGTGTTTCCCCATACTGTCTGAGAGAGATCTCCCCTTCACTGTTCAAAGGCCTGCATTTAATGTCAGGGTATTAATTTGGAGAGCTAGTGATGTCCAATTCTTAATGGGCGCCAGGGACAACATAGGGATGCCCCAGGCAATGTCTTCTTCATATGAGCCAGCTCCACCTTCATCACACAGTGGTTCAAACTGGTAATTAAAATCGCCACCAGCTATTTTTAGAGCAGGCCATGGTGCAGCAATCATATGGGAGAATTGCAAATCCTAAGTGTGCAATTCGTAGGCTGAACCTCCTGGTCTAAGGTAGACATTATATATGTACACAACACTAGTCAGGTTAGTGATGGACACACATGGAATGTCAGGTGAGGCCACTGAAACCTCTGTGAGTTCCCCTAATACATTAGAACAAACCCAGGTGGGCAGCCCTCCTGATGGTCTTCCCCTACCATTTGAGGCCGCTTCTTTACTAAAATTTACATAGCCAGCCCTATATAGTGGTTTGAGCGCCCGGTTTTCTGGAATAAACAATGCTATGTTGATCAATAAAAGTAGCCCAGTCAGGAATGTTAAATTTTGTGTTTAGTCCAGCAATATTCCATGATAATAACTTGGGGTTGCCACGAGGAGCTTGGAAACACATTTTCGCCACATAAGCGCGAGCATTCATATCATTAGAACCCCAGCTTCCATCTGACAAAACTGCATGTGGATGCATGTTTGAACGGCTATCAGCAACATTAGACCTACCTATTGAACTTACGAAGTCTATTGGCACACCCTTCCCATGCAATTCCTGTTGGTCACGGCCTTCACTAGGACCATGGGGGGATCCGATCTCATGAGTTCTGGAGCTGGGATACTGGATTGTGCCGCCTTCCACCTTGCCACTACCTATCAGATCAGCAAATAACCTGTCACCCTCCACTGAAGGAGTAAACCCCTCATGGCACACCCCCTAAGAAATAACAACCCTACTGCCCACTATAGCTTCTGCACCTTTTAACTTAGAGACATACAGCCTCTCTAGGACAATGTGGTTTGTTCCCAGTCAGTCAACTCCATCTAAAACATCAAATTGATTGGATGTAGTGATGTTAAAACCAAAGGGGCCCTTACAAATATTCCTTAGGGCTCCAATAGGACTAGGTGCAAAATTGAATAGATGGTGAACGAATTGACTTAAGTTTGGAGGTTTGTAAAAGTATGCTAATGGCACCAGCTCAATTTTAGACTCTCTTGAGGGGCTCTGATGTGGACCAAATAATAATCTGTGAACAATCCTGGGAGATCTGAAATTCATAATTACACTGTCACCTCTTAGCGATTTGGCCCCCTTTCCCAGCCAGCTCACTCTCCTTGATAAGAAAATCTCCCACTGCCAAAGAGGGAGGGAACTGCGTATGTTGCCCCTACCAATTAAGACAATTGATAACTCTACTTGGCCCTCCCTCTGATCTGCGCACAGTTCAGGAACTTCGAGTAGCACAAGTACATAGGGGCATGAGGCAGGTGGTAAATCTATTACCGGGAGACCCTTTGAGTTGTCAGAGGTATTAGGAATTGTTTTTCCCCATCAGTCCACACCATAAATGGGGGAGCAGGAGGCGGGCCAACATCAACGTGCGAAGTCCACATAATTCCAGACTTTTGTCCACTCGATTGTGAGACGCGGTTAGCCATTGTTGCTCCAGGCATGTCCCTATTCTGAACCTGTGAGGGATTGCCGGGCCTGTTTGCAGAGGATGAATGACATTCAAGAGATGGAGCATGGGCACCAACAGCCCAGTTTACTAAAGAGTTGGCCAAGCTGATTTTGCTAACAGCAGAGTTACCTAGATGTTTTTCAATAGACGATGACTGCAATTTCTTTAGTCAGTATGTCTTTGATCTTCCCATAATATGATTCCATAAGTGATACTGCCCAGGGAAGAGTACCGGTTAAATCCTTTGTGTCAATTGCTAGATTGGATTTTATAAATATTTGGTCAGGGGCATCAGTACTAAAGGGATCAGTTGTTGGCCTAGCAGAATCTAGGCTGGGCAGTGCAATTCTCCCATTGTCTTCTAGCAACTCGAATTGATCTTGCTTTGACCTTTTTCCTAGCCCCCAATCGAGTACCAGATACAAGTGAGGGAGCTTGAAAACCGGGGTCTATATCAGCCACTAACTTTGCTCCCTCCAAGGAGACCTTCGTATTATCAACACAGGAGGTATCCAATAGTAGGGGAGGGGAAACAGCGTTCACAACGCTGGTAATACCACACGGGTAGGTTACAACGCGGACGTTACATCGTCCGCGTTGTTCACTGCATGGCATTACATCGCAAGTCGTTTCTACGACTTGCGCTAGATGGCGCGCAACACCAGGGAATGTGTTGGATTTTAAATCCAACACATTCCCTGCTGTTGCGCTAACTGGAGTAGGAATAGTAATTTATACTATTCCTAAGTCCAGTGCGCCATCTAGCGCAAGTCGTAGAAACAACTTGCGATGTAAAGCCATGCGTGGTAACAACGCGGACGATGTAACGTCCGCGTTGTAACCTACTGTGGGGTAATGGATGGCGTAGTAACATCATACGTTCGTAGGGGAGTCCTACTACAACCATTTGCAGGTGTACCCAGGGACAATCATCTCTCGATTAGTTCAATTTCTGTCGGAATTATGCCCATGGCCCGCTGGAGCATTTTATCAGTGCTCGTGGTCCTCTGCTGGGAATGAGGCTGCAACAAAGCCACTTTCCTTTTGCCCATATTGAGGCCCACAGATAATATCAAGGGGGATACTACAAAAACATAGGATGAAGGAAATAGAGGCAATAGAGGAAACCAGAATGTGGTCACTGATGCTGCAGCAAGGCAGGCTGGGGCTTGTAGTTTGGCCCGACCCCTCTGGCTCACACCTGCAGGAGCCCCGGTGCTGAAAATAAACACCTCCTGCACGGTCACTGACGCTGCAGCAAGGCAGGCTTGGGATTGTATTTCGGCTTGACCTCTCTGGATCCTCTGGCTCTCCAACAATTCTTTATTTGCCCTATTCGTCCACAATCATCCGGCGCAGTGAGTTATTCACTAACTTGCACCCAGGAGGGTCGGGGTGTGTGTGGAATTGCCGGCTGCCGAACAGTTTGTTGAATGGAGTCAGGTGCCACCAGAGGGGCAGGCGCTGCTCTGGAGCAGGAAGAGTGTGGAACAGCCACGCTCAGCCCAGGCTTTCACGTCCCTCCGCTCGCACTGCTGCCCCACTGAGACAAGAATGTGCCAGTTTTCTGGTATCATGCGATCAGCACAGTCAATGATGAAAATTAGGGCTGCAAAGATGCGGCTAGGGAGAGAGGTCCCGGCGAAGCCCACAGTCAGAATACAGCAGCACTCACTGGCAGGAAGGGATGGACATGCTGTAACTGTCCGTTGCTGTCTGCTCTGGGTTCTAGCAGCTCCAGGCTGGCCGAAAGGTGAGGTGCCACGTCTCCTCAGCAGGCGATGCACCAGGATCCAGGCAGATACCGCAGTGCTCTCAGCGGCGGCCCTGGCCGCTCTTTGGTAGTTTTCTTCAATGGCCCCATGGCGTGTTCTCATGCCTCCTCCACCCCCGACATCAACATTGCCATCCCGGACGGATACAAGATCCAAAGGAAGGATCGCCCCAACCACCCGGGAGGGGGCCTCACCATCGCCCACAAGAGCACCCTCCGCCTCACCACCTCCAGTGGAACCTTTCCCTCCGCCAAACACCTGCACTTCCAGATCCAGATCACCCCCAATGCCACACTCCGAGGAACCCTCGTCTACAGACCCCCTGGCCCCCGGACACCCTCCGCCACCTCCATCACCGACTTCATTGCACCGCACGCCATCGCATCAATGAACTACATACTCATCGGAGACCTGAACTTCCACCTCAACAACCCCAACGACCCCAACTCCTCCACCCTTCGTGACAACCTCGCCAACATCGGACTCAAACAACTCATCACCACACTGATCCATCGAGCAGGACACACTCTCGACCCCATCTTCGCCACAGGAAACAGCATCCACTACAGCCACACAACGCAACCACCATGGACCGACCACCACTGCGTACACTTCATCATCGACAAACCAAGGACACCCAAACCTACCCCACACCCACCACGAAGGAACTGAAGCAAAGTCACCGATGAGCAACTTAACTCCACCCTCACCCGAGTCAGCCACACCTGGAATTCCGACACAAACAGCGCAGCTAGGGAACTTCACACCTGGAACTCCAACTGCGCAGACGAGCTCGCCCCACTACGCAACCCCGACAAACAACGCCCCAGGAAAGCCGTCTGGTTCACCACCGCCCTCCAAGAAGCCAGGCGCACCTGCAGACGCCTGGAGAAGTACTGGAAAAACACAGAGACACCGGAAACTACGCCGCCTACAAGGACGCCATGACGGACTACCACAACCAAATCAGAACCACCAAAAGGAACTTCATCCACAACAAAATCCTCGTCAACTCCACCAACTCCAAGGAACTCTTCAGTGTCATTCAGGAATTCACCAGCTCACACAGCGAAGCCACAGACATCACCCCGTCCCAAGACCTCTGCAACAAGCTTGGAACCTATTTCCACCTCAAGATCAAAACCCTCTACGACAATTTCATCGAAATTCCTCCGGACGCCACAGCCGCCCCCCTGCCCCCCAAGGACACCAGCCAACCCACCATCTCCAACTGGACACCCATCATGACCAAAGACACCGCCTCGACCATGAAAGGCATCCACTCGGGGCCCCCACCGACCACTGCCCTCCTCACATCTACCACAAAGCCACGGCAGCCATCGCACCCAAACTGCAACGCACCATCAACACCACCTTCAAAACAGGCACCTTCCCAGACATCTGGAAACGCGCAGAAGTCAGACCCCTACTCAAGAAGCCCACAGCGGACCCCACTGACCTAAAAAACTGGTCAACAGGGAACTGACACGTTTCATCGAAGAGAACTCCATCCCCGACCCGCCCCAATCCGGATTCCGAAGCAACAACATCACGGAGACCGCCCTACTAGCCGCCACAGATGACATCCGCACTCTCCTGGACCAACGCAACTCCACAGCCCTCATCCTACTCGACCTATCAGCGGCCTTCGACACCGTCTCTCACCGCACACTAGTAGCCAGACTGCACGACTCCAGCATTCAAGGAACAGCCCTGGACTGGATCAGATCGTTCCTCACCGGAAGAAGCTAGAGAATCAGACTACCACCCTTCCTCTCCGATCCTACGAAAATCACCTGCGGAGTCCCACAGGGATCATCACTGAGACCGACCCTCTTCAACATGTACATGGCCCCCCCTCACATCCATCTTCCGACAGTACAGCCTCAACATCGTATCCTACGCTGACGACACCCAGCTCATCCTCTCCCTCACCCGAGACCCACCACCACCAAACTCAACTTCCAGAAAGGAAAGCAAGACGTCGCAGACTGGATGACCAACAGCTGTCTGAAACTCAACGCCGAGAAGACAGAAGTCCTCGTCCTTGGAACCACACCTTCAGCATGGGACAACATCTGGTGGCCGACCACCCTCGGAAGCCCACCTACCCCCTCAGGCCACGCCAAGAACCTGGGCATCATACTCGACTCCTCACTCAACATGAACCGACAGGTCAACGCCGTCACATCCAACTGCTTCAACACCCTCCGCATACTCCGTAAGACCTTCAAACAGACAGAAGCTGCTTTGAGTCACGCTAGGCGCGAGGGTAGCGTTATCACCTTGTTGCTTACTTTTTAAGAAAAGCATTGTTCTTAGCTTATATTAAATTGCATAAGATTGTATTGAGCTGAATTTGAATTGATTGCGGGGAACCTGTGGGGGAATTATCTAAACCTGATTTTACTCACTGCTTATTTGCACAATCGATTTTAGCCGCCATTACTCTGGTCAGTGCTCTAGTCGCTGAATCTGCCCAGGATACTTAAAAGCCCGATGACGCGACCGCGCAGCACTGACAGAAGCTGCTTTGAGTCACGCTAGGCGCGAGGGTAGCGTTATCACCTCGTTGCTTACTATTTAAGAAAAGCATTGTTCTTAGCTTATTTTAAACTGAATAAGATTGTATTGCACTGAATTTGAATTGATTGCGGGGAACCTGTGGGGGAATTATCTTAACCTGATTTTACTCACTGCTTATTTGCACAATCGATTTTAGCCGCCATTACTCTGGTCAGCGCTCTAGTCGCTGAATCTGCCCGAGCTACTTAAAAGCCCGATGACGCGACCGCGCAGCACTGACAGAAGCTGCTTTGAGTCACGCTAGGCGCGAGGGTAGCGTTATCACCTCGTTGCTTACTTTTTAAGAAAAGCATTGTTCTTAGCTTATTTTAAACTGAATGAGATGGTATTGCACTGAATTTGAATTGATTGCGGGGGAATTATCTTAACCTGATTTTACTCACTGCTTATTTGCACAATCGATTTTAGCCGCCATTACTCTGGTCAGCGCTCTAGTCGCTGAATCTGCCCGGGCTACTTAAAAGCCCGATGACGCGACCGCGCAGCTCTGACAGAAGCTGCTTTGAGTCATGCTAGGCGCGAGGGTAGCGTTATTACCTCGTTGCTTACTTTTTAAGAAAAGCATTGTTCTTAGCTTATTTTAAACTGAATAAGATTGTATTGCACTGAATTTGAATTGATTGCGGGGAACCGGTGGGGGAATTATCTTAACCTGATTTTACTCACTGCTTATTTGCACATTCAATTTTAGCTGCCATTACTCTGGTCAGCGTTCTAGTCGCTGAATCTGCCCGGGCTACTTAAAAGCCCGATGACGCGACCGCGCAGCACTGACAGAAGCTGCTTTGAGTCACGCTAGGCGCGAGGGTAGCGTTATCACCTTGTTGCTTACTTTTTAAGAAAAGCATTGTTCTTAGCTTATTTTAAACTGAATAAGATTGTATAGCACTGAATTTGAATTGATTGCGGGGAACCTGTGGGGGAATTATCTTAACCTGATTTTACTCAGTGCTTATTTGCACAATCGATTTTAGCCGCCATTACTCTGGTCAGCGCTCTAGTCGCTGAATCTGCCCGGGCTACTTAAATGCCCGATGACGCGACCGCGCAGCACTGACAGAAGCTGCTTTGAGTCATGCTAGACGCGAGGGTGGCGTTATCACCTCGTTGCTTACTTTTTAAGAAAAGCATTGTTCTTAGCTTATTTTAAACTGAATAAGATTGTATTGCACTGAATTTGAATTTATTGTGGGGGAATTATCTTAACCTGATTTTACTCACTGCTTATTTGCACAATCGATTTTAGCCACCATTACTCTGGACAGCGCTCTAGTCGCTGAATCTGCCCGGGCTACTTAAAAACCCGATGACGCAACCGCGCAGCGGGCGCACAGCTGGCACGCCGAAGGCACGCCAAAGGCAAGCCCGTCTGCGCCCATCCGCGTCTGGACGGGGACAGGGGCCGGAACCCCTGCCCGTTCCCTATTAGATAAGTACTGGTATAGCGCGGAGCAGCTTAGACAGCTGAATTTGCCCCCAGACCCCATTTGCCTCCACTCCATTGTCCCCAGTAGTCTGGACACTAACTGTACGCACTGTCCATTCAGATCCTCGTTTTCTTCCCCCGCTGCCCTTGCCGCAGCATCGTCGGACAAAGCTTTTAAACTACTTCCACTAAACTGCAGATCTCTGCCTAAACACTCCGCCGAACTGTCCATCCTGCTTATGGAGGAAGTCCCTGATGTCCTATTCCTCACTGAAACCTGGTTGAATGCAGCCTCAGACCCCGATATATTTCAGGCTCTCCCCCCTGATTATATAATACAAAGGCTGGATAGGGCCACTGGCAAGGGTGGTGGCATTGCCATCATTCTGAAAAGTCAACTCACTTGTCGGACTCTAGGGAGCCCCTTACTCGACTGCGAAAACCTTCACTTTTCAATAGGATTTACGCCCATGCTAACCCTATCAGGCATCCTGATCTATCGTCCCCCTGGATCTATAGGCCAATTCTGCAAGTCACTTTCAGAAATGGTCCCTAAACTAGCAA
Organism: Calotriton arnoldi; assembly: GCA_963921515.1. Lineage (NCBI taxonomy): Eukaryota > Metazoa > Chordata > Amphibia > Caudata > Salamandridae > Calotriton > Calotriton arnoldi. Next base: position 330,216 of record CAWUFW010010192.1, on the reverse strand, counting down.
GCACCGCCGCGAACTTTACCATCCTGGGAGACATTAACGTCCACTTCGATGACTTAACATCAAAAGTTGCATCTGAACTGTCTCTGGAACTAGCGGCCCTACAGCTCACCCAAAAGGTATTACACGCAACACATTCAAAAGGGCACCTCTTAGACCCCATTTTCTCTGGTCTGAGGGCGCTCTCTTGCCAGACACCGATCCCTATTCCTTGGTCAGATCACCTTATCATCCCTTTTACCTGGTCCCCCACTCATGTCACTCCTTCAACTCGGCTTATGCAAACTAAGTCCCGCTGCTGGTCAAAACTTCCCTTAGAAAACTGGATACCGGCATTGGAAAATTCTAAGCCCCCCCCCGATACTGATCCGGTGGTGGCTAATGATAAATTCAATAACTGGATTGACAGTACATTAGATCAAGTCCTTCCTAAAACGACCATGCAGTTGCATAAAGGGCCCAACAGAACGGCCTGGTACACCCCCAAACTCCGAGAATTAAAACAAATCTGTAAAAAAACAGAAAGAGTTTGGAGAAGGGACTTCTCCCTGAATAAGAAGAAGGAATACAGGGAGGCTATTAAAACTTATAAGATTGAAATTAAAAAAGTCCAGGCCTCATATTTTGAGGAAACCATATCCTCAGCTGTAAATTCCCCCCGTGAAACATTCCGAATTGCTAAGAAACTATTGAAAGCCCCATCACTCCCCGACTCCCCCTTAGCCACAGACCAATGCTGCAACGAACTTGCGGAATATTTCTACAATAAAATCCAAATTATCTATGGATCCTTTTCCCCTACCGAGAGCTACACTACTCCCCTTTTTGAGGATTTACACATAGGGAGTAAGGAACCTTCTCTAATAGCCTTCCCTTTAATGGACCATGACTCACTCCAGACTACATCTGCCCCTGTTAAAAGTGGATCACCCAGCGACCCTGCCCCATCTAAGATCCTGAAGCAGGTGACAGAGGTAGTTAGTCCGGTCATCCTGGATTTGATCAATTCATCTATTTCCTCTGGGGTGGTTCCCCCTATGGAAAAAAGCTATGGTCAAAGCCCTCTTGAAAAAGCCTACCCTGGACCCAGACTGTTTGGCCAATTACCGTCCCATCTCACTCCTTCCAGGAATTAGCAAGATTCTGGAGAAACATGTTAATTCCACGCTCTCTGCCCATCTGGAATCTAATAATCTTCTTCATCCCACTCAAACTGGCTTCCGCCCCCGTCAAGGCACAGAAACGGCTCTTCTAGCTGTTATGGAAGAATCCAGAAAGATTCTCGATGCAGGAGGTTCCTCCGCCGTGATTCTTTTAGATCTAAGCGCGGCCTTTGATACGGTCAATCATCATATCCTGGTCGACCGACTTAGAAATCTGGGCATGTCCGGAGCAGCCATGATTTGTCTGAAGTCTTTCCTGGAGGGGAGATCCTTCCAGGTATTCGAGGGTGAGACCATCTCTAAACCTTGGCCCCTCCATTGTGGGGTTCCTCAGGGATCCTCCTTGAGTCCAACACTTTTTAATGCCTATATGGCTCCCCTCGCGGACATCATCCGTCCCTATGGAGTGAATATCGTGACGTACGCTGATGACACCAAGCTGGTGGTTACACTAAACCACTCAGATTTGGCCTACACCTGCCTCTGCACTTGCCTTGAAGAAGTAGCCAAGTGGATGAAACATTCTCACCTAAAGTTAAATGGCGATAAAACTGAGCTTATGCTCCTTGGCAATCCTTCGCCCTTCAGAGCAGATACGATGTGGCCATCCTCAATGGGACTGGCACCCATCCCCAAGTTAGAGATAAAAAGCCTGGGGTTCTGGCTGGACTCAGACCTCAGCCTCAAAGTCCAGGCCAGAAAGGTAGTGGCTTCCTGCTTTGGTATCTTAAGGATGCTTCGCAAAGTGCTACCCCTGCTTCCCTTTCAGGCAAAAAAACGTATTGTCCAAGCACTCATTCTGTCATGCTTGGACTACGGCAATGCATTATATCTTGGTGCCCCGAGTTTGGTCGTTGCCAAACTTCAAATTGTACAGAACTGTGCCGCAAGGATTCTAATGTGAACTCAGAACCGGCAATCGGCTAAACCCGCCATGAAAGCTCTCCATTGGCTCCCCATCCGGGAAAGAGTCCACTTCAAGGCCCTATGCATCACTCATAAGCTGTTTGGAGGGAAAGGACCAGAGATCATCTCCTCTATGGTCAAACCCTACCGAGCCAACAGGCCCTTACGCTCAGATGAACAACATCTGGCATTCGTCCCTAGGATTAAGAGAGTCAGAAGTGGTGGCCGGCTATTTTCATACAATGCTGCTAAGCTCTGGAACTCCCTTCCCCTTCAGCTACGAAGGGAGACTAACCACCCGGCCTTTCGCAAGTTGCTGAAGACATGGCTTTTCCCTAAATGAGTCTCGGAAGCTTCAGTTATTCTCCAGCGCTGGGATGCCCATGGGTAGCTATGCGCTTTAAAAATGTTATCTCATTCATTCATTCAAATGGGTCCCCACTGAGTCAAGGAAGACGGTCACCCACGCACTCATCACCAGCAGACTGGACTATGGAAACGCACTCTACGCCGGCATCCACAAGTCCCTACTCCGCAAACTCCAGACCATACAGAACACCGCAGCCAGACTCGTCCTCTGCATCCCCCGGCAAAAACACATCAGCCAACACCTACGAAGACTCCACTGGCTCCCCGTGGAGAAAAGAGTTACCTTCAAAATCCTCACCCACGCCTACAAATGCCTACACAACAATGGACCCGAATACCTCAACGACAGAATCAACTTCCACGCACCCAAAAAAAACCTCTGATCTTCCAACCTCGCACTGGCCGAAACCCCGCGCATCCACAGAGCCAGAGCAGGCGGAATATCCTTCTCTCACATTGCAGCCATGACCTGGAACGAGCTACCGGCAGACATCAGACGTGCACCCTCCCTGAACACCTTCAGAAAGACTCTCAAGACCTGGCTCTTTGGCTAAACAGACCGGCGGACCCCCCCCCCAGCGCCTTGAGACCCTCATGGGTGAGTAGCGCACTTACAATTCCACTGATTGATTGATTGAACCAAATCAACCTGTCTGGGGGCCACACGCCACACCAGGACCTAGCCTGGCCGCCTCTGGGACCCAAAGGCAGGCTGCAGCACAATCCCCCCTTAACGGGGTCCTACCCCCAGAATCATGAAGCAAAGTGTGGGCAATAGAAGAAGGTAGGGGCCCTAGTACCCACCAAATCACCACTGCTCTCGATGAGCTTATAAACACAAGGGCCCACTCTGACCCTCAGGAAGTCCAGATCCCTTTGGGGAGATCGGCCTAATCTCCTGCACCACTCCAGAGTCATGTTAACATCTGTAGGCGTCCAGATCTGCCGTCGTCGCTCTAAATGGCGATCTCGCACCCCTAAGCGATGGCCAGCACAGTTGAGGCATGCACACTCATTGCCTCGATGGGCCTAATAAAATTGATGTAGGCCCCTAATGTCTTAGATGGGGTACCAGGGCATTGTAATGGCTCTCTTGAAAAATAATCAGCCGGATTCTGATCTTTTCCTGGATGAAGAATAATCGTATAGTTGTATTCTTGTAGGCTTGAACCCCAAAGTTTAATTCGAGGAGGCAGTTTCTCTTTGTGATTGTCAAATATCATCAACAGTGCTTAAAGATCAGTCACTACAGTAAAAGGCTTTCTGTACAAGAAAACATGGAAATATTCATAATCCCAGACTACTGCGAGAAAGCACGTTCTGTTTGTGACATTTTCTTTCTGATGTATGCCACAATATGTCTCCGGGCATTTGGCTGTCCGCTCTGCTGTGCAAGGATTGCTCCCAACCCAACAGGGCTAGCATCAATTACAACATCTGTATTTAGTTTGGGATCAAAGTAGGAAAATATCAGGGCTTGCTTGATGTGTTGGAAGCTCTTCTCACACTCACGTGAACAATGAAAAGATACTTTCTTTTTCGTTAGTTATCGTAACAGTGCACTGACCTTAGCAAAGTCTTGTATGCATCTTGAACTGTAACTGGCCAAACCAAGAAAGTATCATAACATAGACGTGTCTTGTGGGGGATTTGTAGTAGACATTGCTTGCACTTTTGCTGGATCAGGTCATACCCCATCAGAAAAGACATGGGCAAAGAATGTCAAGCTTTTCTTGTGGAATTCACATTTGTCGGCATTCAGAGTTAAGCTTGCATTGGTCAGCAAACAACAAACTTGCATGAGAACTTTGTCGTGTTCTTTCTGTGTGACTCCGAAAAGTACTATGCCATCACTATAGTCCTGCTGCAGAGGATACACCAAAACTCAATTACTTATAGCAAAACAGACCAATATGCATAAAAAAGGTTGTATTGTACCTGGATTTTTCTTCAGGTTCCAATTGGTGATATCATTCATTTGCGTTGAATCGAGAGAAGAACTTTGCACCTTTCAGTTGAGTTATCATATGTGCGGACTGGGATGTCTCTCTCTCTCTCTCTAAATTGCCTTGTTGGCCTGACGCATGTCAATGCATATGCGCACAGCTCCTTCACTGTCTCTTTTGGGCACTACTACAATGGGAGTAATCCATAGTGTTGGACCAGTGGAGCATTCAATGATGTCATGTCCAAGTAAAGAATTAAGTTCAGCGTCTTGCAATTGAAACACAATTCATCTGTGTCTTTGAGCAACAGGACAAACATCTTCATTTATGTGTATTGTTACTTTCATTGTTTTGAGTTTTCCTAGCCCATGAAATAATGAAGGACATTGACTTACAATTTCATGAAGAGCATTCATGTTGTAGTTCACTGATATCAGTCCCATATCAGCAGCAGTATTAAAACTCAGCAAACAGGCACTTGAAGCTGTTCTTTGAAGTCCATGAATATGTGCTTGTACCACATTTTCTTATATTTCATCGTGGCTTCAAAGGATCCTTGACTCTTTGAGGGTGTTGAAGCAGCCCATGTGTATACTTCTGTTTTTGATTTAGTAAGTTGTGTTAACGGAAACATTAAATGCTTTCCAGCTCATCTGAGACTGGAGCAACATGCTCCGTACCTGAGACTAGAATGTGACATCAAGGATGCCCAGAAGTTTATCACACCCCCTCTGCCGCCCACTTCTTACATGCATTGCAAGAGGCTACTGGGAATGTTGACAGGCCTGATGAATGCTATTCAGTGGTGAGTGGGGAAGTACAGCTGTCCCCCTCAGTGTCAGAGCAAAGTTACTACACAGTTTGTGGGCTATGCATATTATACTTCATTCATATGGTAAAAAACAAAGCCACACGATACGTGCTTTCTGACTGTATTGGGCCTCAACGAATAGGACTGATTTTGAGGTGAACGCACTAATCCTTGGCATGCACCCATTGCTATTGCCTTCGGTTGGCTGTAATACTCTCTAAACTGGAATGTGTGACACCAATCACTGGTGGACATCTGCTGTAGCTATGGAAAGGCTACAGATTATTAAAGACATGAGACTGTAAACAGGGCAACAGCAACACTCCTCTTTGACCCAATTCATATGAGGAGGACACTGTGCAGAGAGGGGTTGCTGCAGGCAACCAGGTCGTGAACACAACAAACTTGATAAGGTCCTGAAAGCCATCACTGCTATGGGTGAGACTCTAGAAACAATAATAGACATGACCATAATACACATTGGGTTACTGATAAACGGGTTGACTGACGTAATATCAACACTTAAAATATCCCCAAACCAAAATATCATGACCCAAATATCGATGTCAAAAAGATCGTCATCCTATGCTTATAATGATAAGAATATGTATATATATAAATATATTCACTGAAAAAACCATAGGTTTTAGGGACAGTTATAGTTAGTTGGACATTTCACTCGTACAAAACCATAGAAATTCCCCCGTTATAGTTAGTTCAGCTAACTATAACTCGTGCCCCGCAATGCACTGCTGATGACGTCACATATTACATCACTCATGACATGGTCAGTGACATCACTGATGACATCACTGATGACATCTCAAATGACATCACTGATGACATCATCCAGTGACTGTGTGTTTCTGTAAAGTTTAAATATGTTTAATATATATAGGGAAAGGCGTATTGAAGAATGAGTCGGTGTATAAGTGTCAGTCAGTCAGAAATACTTTATTCGACAGCCAAGAGTCATAAAAGCTTACAATATTATTAAAAGAAGATACACATTCCAGCCAAATACATAGCAATAAAATAATCCCACATATCAATCACAATATTCACATCTAAAAACATTCATAAAAAGAGCCAATATCATATAAAGTGCACTGTGCTTAAGCAATAGACCAAAATCTTATTTAATATCACGTTTAAAAATAAAAATCAGGAAGGAGAAAACACAATTGAACCAACAGACAGCACAAGATTTCAATTACGGAAGTAGTCTGTTCCTATGTCTAATGGCCCCAGTTAAAAAACTTGCGACCCCGAGGCAAACCATGGGTGATGCCAGCATTTGTAAATAAAGCAGGGCTGGCCTCACTTGGACAAACTGGCATTCTCTAAGTAAAGGGAGGATATGCTGCCTACGCAGGGACTCATAGTAGCTACAAAAAAACATTTGGTGCAAGGTATCCTGTTCCGAGAAGTTATCACAGGGACAGGGTTTTAACAATTCAGATTTTGAATATCCTCTCGGGAATGCCAGCAACCAAGGAACCATATTTAAACGAAATCTTGTTAAAACAAAACGATGGAATGGTTTATTAACATAAGATAAATATGGTTGCAATTGCGGGCCTAGGCTCAGAGTGACATACCTTCTCACCGAAGGCTTGCCTAGCTCAGCCTCCTCCCTAGGGCATTTCCGCCTATCCACAAACTGCCGTTTAAAATTTATAATCGCAGTCTTGCCCAAAGGCTTTGGGGTCAAAAACAAATCTGGGCACCCTAGACATTTTGTTTCTTCCTTTATATATTTAAGCCAAGGGATATGCTGGGCTCTCTCTAGCGCCATACAGTCCGAGATTATAAGTTGATTTAAATTCGGAGGGGTTGAGTCCAGATTCTAAGCCATCGTAGCAGGGGGAAACTGCGATCTGGTCTGCAATATATCCCATCCCCAGCTCTTCATGCAGGCAGTAAACAGGGGTGGCTACAGGGACCCCAAGGAGTTTGCGCATAAAGTTATTCTCTGCCACTTGTATTTCCTTTACATCTTTATAGCCCCAGATATCGCATCCATACGTGGCCATAGGAATGCATTTTGCAGTATAAACTTTCAAGAGTGCGGGCAGGGGTTTTGACCCTAATCTTTTTGCAAAATCCATAGTGGCCCCCGTTGCTCTTGCCAAAATATTCTTTTTAAGTGTTCGTTGTGCTCCCCATGTACCTTGATCATCAAAAAGTACCCCAAGATATGGAAAAGTGGATACTTTAGTTAATTCATCACCATTACAATAAAATTTGGCCTTGGCAGCCTTACGCGAACCAATCGTCATTGCATGAGATTTCTTAAAATTCGTTATCAAATCTAGTGAATTCATAAAATCTATAAAACAATTTAAAAGTTGTTGCAGACCCCTTGCAGTTCTGGACAATAAAACCGCATCATCGGCATACAACAATGCGGGAATCAATTTGGCACCGGCCCTTGGCGTATCCTTACAGCATGATGTTAAAATATCCCCCAGTTTGTTGATGTATAGGGTAAATAGCAGGGGGCCAAAATGCACCCCTGCCGGACCCCCTTCCTACTGGCCAAGAATCTGTCAAACTGCCATCTTCATTAAACCGTACCGCAGCCGTGGTATTAACATGTGCAGTATGCAGGAAGGAAATCAATTCAGCCTCTAGCCCTATATCACGAAGGACCAACCACAGCTTAGACCTATTGACAAGGTCAAAAGCTGAGGTTAGATCCATAAAGGCCAGATGCAAGACACCTCCCTTAGCGATGGTATACTTCCCGATCACCAAATGGAGATTCAGGCATTGGTCTATTGTCCCCTTTCTCTGTCTGAATCCATATTGGAGATCAGAAATAACATTAAAATGATCAAGCCAGACTGTAAGACGATCCAGGACTACCTTGCCCATAATTTTAGACGCAGAATCTAAGAGCGAAATAGGCCTATAACAAGCCGGATCGTCACGGAGGCCCTTTTTAAAAATGGGGACAATTACTGCCTTTGCCCATGACGGGGGAAACCATAAGCACAGGCAGCATTAAAAACATGTGTTAGGATCCTGGCCCAAACTTTGGGGTCTGCCTTGTAAAGGTCTGCCGGTATCCCGTCAGGGCCAGGAGCCTTTCCCCCGATGTCGATAAAATAGCTTTGTAGACTTCTTCTATGTTAAAATGAAGGGGGCACTGTTTAATCCGGGAGCTACATATCCCACTATTTCTGCTAAATTGGAGCCACTATAGATATTACCAAAATGCTGGACCCACTTCTCTGCCGGTATTATACAGTCCTTACTTAAATTTGGCATGTCTGAGAAAAGAGGACTGTTAACTATGGACCAAAATCGTGAGCTGTCCGACAGGACACTAAGCTTGGCCAAGCTCCTCCCAGGCGTGCTCTCTTAATTGTTTTTTCCTCTCACACACAGCCAGTTTATACGCCTTCCTGCAACTCCTGGTTAGTATCAGGTCCCTCGGTTTTTGCTTTACAGCCTTCATTAACTCCTTATGGGCAGCTGAACATGTGTCATCAAACCACCTTTTTAATTTTGAGGATTTCACCTTGGTTTTAGTCACTAAGTTCGAGGCTGCCATTTTAACAATAATATCAAAGGCATCTAAGGTAGATATATCTTGTAATGCAGGGTCCATGCATACTTTAAGCTCTGGGGCGCAAGTAGTATACAAGTTCTCCAAAAAACTATCTGGAGTAATCTTTTCCCACCTCAACCTTCGTGCTTGATCTTTAGTAGTAATGTTTACATTAGTGATATGGTTCGCAGCCCCCTGTTATACCAAATGAGAGGAGGAGAACCAATATTAAAGGGTTATGATCACTAAAACAATTACAAATAACATTAAAAGTCTGTACAGCCGAAGTTATTAAAACAGATAAAAAGATATGGTCAATTGTGCTAACACTACCATTTCCTACATAGGTGGGAACCAGAACAGATTTGTCAGATTGTTGTAAACAGTTCAGATTAAACACAGAGAGCAGTCCTTCTATGAGCGTTCCTGACAATGTATGCTCAAAGTGGTTTGACCCTTGTAAATCATCTACCTCCTTCAATATCAAAGGACAATTAAAGCAACATTTCCGTGTATTAAAATCCCCCATGATTAGCATGTCATAATACGCTTGGCTGTCTTCTCCATAATTTTTTAATAATTCTTCCAGGGCCAGGAGATGCTCAGTCTCATGGGTCCTAGAAAAAGAATTATAAAAATTTACCACTAGCATAGTGGTAAGATTCTTTCCTGACAATTCCACTGCTAGCACATAGGGTGATGAAGAATCAATCAGTTTAGCCCTATAGCAGAGTTTAAGACTAAACATCAAAAGGAGACCTCCCTTGGCTCTACCCATATTAGACGGGATTGCATATTTGCAAAAGAGGTAAAGCCATCAAGATAAAAGCAATCGTTAGATTCCCAGGTCTCTTGAAGGGCAATAATATGATGCTTAGCAAGGAAGTGTACCCACGAAGTATCCCCCTCTTTGATCTCAGCCCAGCTATATTCCATGACAATACCTTCATAGAGGCATTGTTAGGGCTATCTGGAATAATAGTAGAGTTGGTAGAATTATCCAGCAAACATTGGGAAGTGGGGGCAACTATTAATGATTCTATATGTGCCACTGGCTGTGTGGTCTTAACCTGTGGCATTCCCACTGCCATTGTCAGTCAATCATTTTCATCAAGTCCTTGCAGATTCGCTAATGGTAAGAACCGATTTGATAATGATAATGTAGTATTAAGATTGCTTTCTTGGGGGCATGTGAGTAGCTTAAAAGGCTTCTGCCAGCCAGGCATATGCCGATCGCTATTTGCCGGAAAGTATTTGGGAGGATAAAAAATTTGTAGTGGGACTATTTTAATTGTAGTTTTAGCGTCATATTTATGTTGGCAGTCTAATAGTGCTTTAGCTTGCAGGTGGTGCTTAAAATTAACAATTATACAATCCCCCTCCCTATTTTTCCTAGTCCCATGGCCGATCCAACCAACCCTTCTTGCCATGATAATATCTGGAGTGATATTTGAGCTATTTATCACATTATTTTTACACCAGTGGATGATCTTATGTATCAGATCTAATGAGGTTTCCTTTGTACCAGATGAAAGAGGAGGGACCCCCACAAGTACAGCTACTAAAGGCGCTGATTGCTGTGGGAGATCAATTATACATTTGTTTATCAATGTTACCCGTTTATTATGGGCTAACGTGAGTGTAGATGGGAGATCCTCGTTCACACTTTCCCGGGTTTCCTGACAAGCTACCCGCGGTTCAATACCAGCCCCCAGTGGCACGCAATCAGTAGTTAGGGAGCTAAGATGAGACACACCCAGGGTGGATTGAGTGCCAGTCACCCTATCTATTTGTATGCTACCGTTCGGGTGTCTACATTCTGGGCCATTAGCAACTTCAATGACACCCCTTCTCCCACCAGCTGCAATATCACCCCCTACTATGCAATTTTTATGCATAGAGACAAAGGAGTCAAGTTTTAGCTTAATGCCCTCTATCTTGGCAATTACAGGTTCTAATAAGGCTTTAGTCATAGACTCCAGTCTCAAAAAAGGCCATCCAGCAGCAGGTCCGAATTTTGCTCAGCCAATACCGCTGCCAGTGGTAATGTTGATTTGGTCCGTGGGGGCTTTCTCAAGGTTTTACTTCCCGCAGTTCGTTTTCTCTTCGTTGGTGGGCTGTCCAGATCATCACCTACAGTTACAGTGGCCACAGGAGTGCCAATAAATGGGTCCTGACCACCCATTTGGCCTTCCAACAATGTACTTGATGGTGCGGGGGAGCCTATTTCTTCCGATAGGACCCTGTTTCCCCCTGATTCCAACCGCACCCAACGTTGCCCAGTGCAATTTTCTCAGTTTCCAGAGAAAGTCTTTTCTCAGTGAGGGCTATCTCCTTTGTTAAGACATCAGCTGCCCTGGTTAAAAAGGCATCTATCGTCCCAGCTGAGCCTGCAGCAATTGGCCCTGAAGCTCCCCCCACAATCAATTTCCTTTTGCCCATTTCCGCTTGGCCAGGAAGCACTTAAAATAATAAAGGACAAAAACAGCAAGAAAAAAAACTTGATGTAAGCCACAGCACCAGTGAGAGACCAAGCCCTCCTCGCTCCAAATTGGGTAACAGCAAAGTGGCAACAAAAACGCAAAGTAAATTAAAATAGTACGGACAGGTACCTTGTCGTTTTTCGAATCTCTATGCCATATCCTGGTGGGACACAGACCACACCACGAGGATTAGAGCCCTGGCCCAGCCCAGCCTCTCCCGGCCGCGGACGGGCGCAGACGGGCTCGCCCTTGGCCCGGGCTTCGCCCGCGCGCGTCCCGCGCTGCGGGAGCCGCGAGGTGGTTTTGTAGCGCCTCTGGGCGCGATGATCAGCAAGAGCGCCTCCTGGCGCAAAGCAGACTGGGGACTGTAGTCCCAACGACCCCCGGTGCCAAAGATGCAGGAGGCGGCTTCCCGCGCTGCGGGAGCCGCGAGGTGGTTTTGTAGCGCCTCCGGGCGCGAAGATCAGCAAGAGCGCCTCCTGGCGCAAAGCAGACTGGGGACTGTAGTCCCAACGACCCCCGGTGCCAAAGATGCAGGAGTGTCTGAATGGATGATTTAGTACGTGAGTGACTGACTCTACAAGTGAGTGATTAAATGTATCTTACTGAATGCATGGGTTAGTGACTAAACTGTGTGAATGTCTGTATCCGTCTGTCTGTTGGTTTGTAAGCGGCTGCATGGCTTTCTGAATAGCTACATGAGTGTCTACATGGGGTATTGATTGATTGTCTGAGTATCTGTATGGGTGCCTGAGTCTTTGTGTGGGTGGGGTGTGTGTGACTCTGTGCATAGATGTGTGAGTTGGTGATTCACTGGGTGCATGGTTTCAAGAGTGCATCTGTGATGGACTGTATGGGTGGGTGAGTGTGTGTATGGGTGTGTTAGTGATTGAATGTATATCTCAGTGGTACATGTGTGAGTAACTACATATGTGAAAGGCAGTATATATGTGTGTTGGAGTATAAAAATGGCTATAAGTGAGAGTGTGTGATTGTGAGAGTGGCTGTATGGATGAGTGTGTACTTGTATCAGTGATTGTATAAGAGCGTAAGAATGTGCTAGTATTTGTATGAGTAAGTGAGCTGGTGTGTGTATAACTGTATAGGTGAGTAAATGGGTGTGTGATTAAGTTTTTTGCATGACTGACTAGGTGTGTGAGTACCTCCATGGATGAGTGGCGGTGTGTGAGTGTTTATATAGGTGTATGAGTGCATATGATAGTCCTGTACTGAGTGACTAAGTATGAGTGACTGTACGGGTGAGTGAGTGGATGTGTGTGTAGACCTAAGAATCAGTGAGTGGGTATGTAGTTTTTGGTGTTGGAGTGTCTATGGTTTTGAGAATGGCAGTCTGTAATTTAGAGTGGGTGTATCAAAAGTTATATTAGGGTGTGAGAAGATGCATGAAATTATCACATGGATGATGTCATCAGTGATGTCATTTGAGATGTAATCAGTGATGTCATCAGTGATGTCACTGACCATGTCATGAGTGATGTAATATGTGACGTCATCAGCAGTGCAATGCGGGGCGCGAGTTATAGTTAGCTGAACTAACTATAACGGGGGAATTTCTATGGTTTTGTACGAGTGAAATGTCCAACTAATTATAACTGTCCCTAAAACCTATGGTTTTTTCAGTGAATTTCAAAGGTTTTTTAAATGCTAATTTCTAACTATAACGTGTCTGAAACCTATGGTTTTTTCAGTGAATTTCAAAGGTTTTTTAAATGCTAATTTCTAACTATAACGTGCCTGAAACCTATGATTTTTTAAGTGAATTTCAAAGTTTTTTTTAAATGCTAGTTTCTAACTATGCCTACAGAGGTAGAACATGTGAAGAAAGAAGAAAAAGATGTGCAGAAAGAACCAACAGAGGAGCAGAAAGAGGCCTTGTTGCAAAATCATCCTGTGCCCACAACTTTTTCAGACGGGTACTGGTGGTAACTGACTCTGACTAACCAGAGCCAGTGCTATGCTAAAAGACACTTAGAATACAGTGAAAACACCTAGATCCACTAGGGAACACTATGCGTTGGGGTACCCCTGTGATTAGCATGACCTCCTCTGCAAGTCCCTAGTACATAATAGGGCAGGGGATTAAAACTACCTCTTAAAACGCGCTACAGGGCGCGTTTGCACAGTGGTGAAGGGAGGGGGCCTGAGGTAACATGTGTGCAAACGCACCCCGTGGCGCGTTTTAAGTTGCGGGATTAAGTCCCCTTGAATTCTGAGGGTCCCTGGGGCCCAACTAGCCCCCAGGTACCTACAGTTAGGACCACAGAGCTGAGTTGCAGAGAGGCGTTCCGAGGCCAAGCACCTTTTTCACCTCTCTGCAACGCAACTCTGTTGTGCTTACTGAAGGTACCTGGTGGGCTAGTTGGCCCCCAGGGTCCCTCAGGATTCAAAGGGAATTAATTCCTCAACTTAAAACGCACCACAGGGCGTGTTTGCGCACATGTCACCTGAGGCCCCACCCCTCCCTTCACCACTGTGCAAACGTGCCCCGTGGTGCGTTTTAAGTTGGGGGATTAGGTCACCTTGAATCCTGAGGGTCCCTGGGGCCCAACTAGCCCACTAGGTACTTCCAGTAAGCACCACAGGCCTGCGTTGCAACGCCTGTAACAAATTGTGCAGTTGTGTTTAGGTAGTGAAGAGGGTCGTGCTGGGGGTAGTGTTTTAGGGTTTAGGGTAGTGCAGTGGTGTTTGTGTAGTGTAGGGGGTCATGCTGGGGGTGGGTTTAGGGTAGTGCAGTGGTGTTTGGGTAGTGTAGGGAGTCGTGCTGGGGGGAGTGTTTTAGGGTTTAGGGTAGTGCAGTGGTGTTTGGGTAGTGTAGGGGGTCGTGCTGGGGGTAGTGATTTAGGGTAGTGCAGTGGTGTTTGGGTAGTGTAGGAGGTACTGCTGGGGGTAGTGTTTTAGGGTTTAGGGTAGTGCAGTGGTGTTTGGGTAGTGTAGGGGTACTGCTGGGGGTAGTTTTTTAGGATTTAGGGTAGTGCAGTGGTGTTTGGGTAGTATAGTGGTTCGTGCTGGGGGTAGTTTTTTATGGTTTAGGGTAGTGCAGTGGTGTTTGTGTAGTGTAGGGGGTAGTGTTTTAGGGTTTAGGGTAGTGCAGTGGTGTTTGTGTAGTGTAGGAGGTCGTGTTTTAGGGTTTAGGGTAGTGCAGTGGTCTTTGGGTAGTTTAGGCAGTCGTGCGGGGGTAGTGTTTTAGGGTTTAGGGTAGTGTAGGGGGTCATGCGGGGGTAGTGTTTTAGGGATTAGGGTAGTGCATTGGTGTTTGGGTAGCGTAGGGGGTCATGCGGGGTGTAGTGTTTTAGGGTTTAGGGCAGTGCAGTGGTGTTTGGGTAGTGTAGGGGGTCATGCTGGGGGGAGTGTTTTAGGGTTTAGGGCAGTGCAGTGGTGTTCGGGTAGTGTAGGGGGTCGTGCTGGGGGGAGTGTTTGAGGGTTTAGGGCAGTGCAGTCGTGTTCGGGTAGTGTAGGGGGTTGTGCTGGGGGTAGTATTTTAGGGTTTAGGGTAGTGCAGTGGTGTTCAGGTAGTGTAGGGGTTCGTGCTGGGGGTAGTGTTCTATTGTTTAGGGCAGTGCAGTGGTGTTCGGGCAGTGTAGGGGGTTGTGCTGGGGGTGGTGTTTCAGGGTTTAGGGCAGTGCAGTGGTGTTCGGGCAGTGTAGGGGGTGGTGTTTCAGGGTTTAGGGCAGTGCAGTGGTGTTCGGGCAGTGTAGGGGGTCGTGCAGGGGGTGGTGTTTCAGGGTTTAGGGCAGTGGTGTTCGGGCAGTGTAGGGGGTCGTGCTGGGGGTGGTGTTTCAGGGTTTGGGGCAGTGCAGTGGTGTTCGAGCAGTAAAGGGGGTCGTGCTGGGGGTGGTGTTTCAGGGTTTAGGGCAGTGCAGTGGTGTTCGGACAGTGTAGGGGGCGGTGCAGGGGGTGGTGTTTCAGGGTTTAGGGCAGTGCAGTGGTGTCCGGGCAGTGTAGGGGGTGCTGCAGGGGGTGGTGTTTCAGGGTTTAGGGCAGTGCAGTGGTGTTTGGGCAGTGTAGGGGGTCATGCAGGGGGTGGTGTTTCAGGGTTCAGGGCAGTGCAGTGGTGTTCGGGCAGTGTAGGGGGTCGTGCTGGGGCTGGTGTTTCAGGGTTTAGGGCAGTACAGTGGTGTTCGGGCAGTGTAGGGGGTCGTGCTGGGGCTGGTGTTTCAGGGTTTAGGGCAGTGCAGTGGTGTTCGGGCAGTGTAGGGGGTTGTGCTGGGGCTGGTGTTTCAGGGTTTAGGGCAGTGCAGTGGTGTTCGGGCAGTGTAGGTGGTTGTGCTGGGGCTGGTGTTTCAGGGTTTAGGGCAGTGCAGTGGTGTTCGGGCAGTGTAGGGGGTCATGCTGGGGCTGGTGTTTCAGGGTTTAGGGCAGTGCAGTGGTGTTCGGGCAGTGTAGGGGGTCTTGCTGGGGCTGGTGTTTCAGAGTCTAGGGCAGTGCAGTGGTGTTCGGGCAGTGTAGGGGGTCTTGCTGGGGCTGGTGTTTCAGGGTTTAGGGCAGTGCAGTGGTGTTCGGGCAGTGTAGGGGGTCGTGCTGGGGTGGTGTTTCAGGGTTTAGGGCAGTGCAGTGGTATTTGGGCAGTGTAGGGGGTCGTGCTGGGGCTAGTGTTTCAGGATTTAGGGCAGAGCAATGGTGTTCAGGCAGTGTAGGGGGTTTTGCTGGAGGTGGTGTTTCAGGGTTTAGGGCAGTGCAGTGGTGTTCGTGCAGTGTAGGGGGTGGTGTTTCAGGGTTTAGGGCAGTGGTGTTCAGGCAGTGTAGGGGGTCTTGCTGGGGTTGATGTTTCAGGGTTTAGGGCAGTGCAGTGGTGTTCGGGCAGTGTAGGGGGTCGTGCTGGGGGTGGTGTTTCAGGGTTTAGGGCAGTGCAGTGGTGTTCCGGCAGTGTAGGAGGTCGTGCAGGGGGTGGTGTTTCAGGGTTTAGGGCAGTGCAGTGGTGTTCGGGCAGTGTAGGGGGTCGTGCTGGGGGTGGTGTTTCAGGGTTTAGGGCAGTGCAGTGGTGTTCGGGCAGTGTAGGGTGTCGTGCTGAGGGGTGGTGTTTCAGGGTTTAGGGCAGCGCAGTGGTGTTCGGGCAGTGTAGGGGGTCGTGCAGGGGTGGTGTTTCAGGGTTTAGGGCAGTGCAGTGGTGTTTGGGCAGTGTAGTGGGTCATGCAGGGGGTGGTGTTTCAGGGTTTAGGGCAGTGCAGTGGTGTTCGGCCAGTGTAGGTGGTCTTGCTGGGGGTGGTGTTTCAGGCTTTAGTGCAGTGGTGTTCGGGCAGTGTAGGGGGTCTTGCTGGGGGTGGTGTTTCAGGGTTTAGGGCAGTGCAGTGGTGTTCGGGCAGTGTAGGGGGTCTTGCTGGGGCTGGTGTTTCAGGGTTTAGGGCAGTGCAGTGGTGTTCGGGCAGTGTAGGGGGTCGTGCTGGGGCTGGTGTTTCAGGGTTTAGGGTAGTGCAGTGGTGTTCGGGCAGTGTAGGGGGTCGTGCTGGGGCTGGTGTTTCAGGGTTTAGGGCAGTGCAGTGGTTTTCGGGCAGTGTAGGCGGTCATGCTGGGGCTGGTGTTTCAGGGTTTAGGGCAGTGTACGGGGTTGTGTTGGGGCTGGTGTTTCAGGGTTTAGGGCAGTGCAGTGGTGTTCGGGCAGTGTAGGGGGTCGTGCTGGGGGTGGTGTTTCATGGTTTAGGGCAGTGCAGTGGTGTTCGGGCAGTGTAGGGGGTCGTGCTAGGGGTGGTGTTTCAGGGTTTAGGGCAGTGCAGTGGTGTTCGGGCAGTGTAGGGGGTCTTGCTGGGGCTGGTGTTTCAGGGTTTAGGGCAGTGCAGTGGTGTTCGGGCAGTGTAGGGGGTCCTGCTGGGGCTGGTGTTTCAGGGTTTAGGGTAGTGCAGTGGTGTTCGGGCAGTGTAGGGGGTCGTGCTGGGGCTGGTGTTTCAGGGTTTAGGGCAGTGCAGTGGTTTTCGGGCAGTGTAGGCGGTCATGCTGGGGCTGGTGTTTCAGGGTTTAGGGCAGTGCAGTGGTGTTCGGGCAGTGTACGGGGTTGTGTTGGGGCTGGTGTTTCAGGGTTTAGGGCAGTGCAGTGGTGTTCGGGCAGTGTAGGGGGTCGTGCTGGGGGTGGTGTTTCATGGTTTAGGGCAGTGCAGTGGTGTTCGGGCAGTGTAGGGGGTCGTGCTAGGGGTGGTGTTTCAGGGTTTAGGGCAGTGCAGTGGTGTTCGGGCAGTGTAGGGGGTCTTGCTGGGGCTGGTGTTTCAGGGTTTAGGGCAGTGCAGTGGTGTTCGGGCAGTGTAGGGGGTCGTGCTGGGGCTGGTGTTTCAGGGTTTAGGGTAGTGCAGTGGTGTTCGGGCAGTGTAGGGGGTCGTGCTGGGGCTGGTGTTTCAGGGTTTAGGGCAGTGCAGTGGTTTTCGGGCAGTGTAGGCGGTCATGCTGGGGCTGGTGTTTCAGGGTTTAGGGCAGTGCAGTGGTGTTCGGGCAGTGTACGGGGTTGTGTTGGGGCTGGTGTTTCAGGGTTTAGGGCAGTGCAGTGGTGTTCGGGCAGTGTAGGGGGTCATGCTGGGGGTGGTGTTTCATGGTTTAGGGCAGTGCAGTGGTGTTCGGGCAGTGTAGGGGGTCGTGCTAGGGGTGGTGTTTCAGGGTTTAGGGCAGTGCAGTGGTGTTCGGGCAGTGTAGGGGGTCATGCTGGGGGTGGTGTTTCAGGGTTTAGGGCAGTGCAGTGGTGTACGGGCAGTATAGGGGGTCTTGCTGGGGGTAGTGTTTCGGGGTTTAGGGCAGTGCAGTGGTGTTCGTGCAGTGTAGGGGGTCGTGCTGGGGGTGGTGTTTCAGGGTTTAGGGCAGTGCAGTAGTGTTCGGGCAGTGTAGGGGATCGTGCAGGGGGTGGTGTTTCAGGGTTTAGGGCAGTGCAGTGGTGTTCGGGCAGTGTAGGGGGTCGTGCTGGGGGTGGTGTTTCAGGGTTTAGGGCAGTGCAGTGGTGTTCGGGCAGTGTAGGGGGTCGTGCAGGGGGTGGTGTTTCAGGGTTTAGGGCAGTGCAGTGGTGTTCGGGCAGTGTAGGGGTCGTGCTGGGGCTGGTGTTTCAGGGTTTAAGGCAGTGCAGTGGTGTTCAGGCAGTATAGGGGGTCTTGCTGGGGGTGGTGTTTCAGGGTTTAGGGCAGTGGTGTTCGGGCAGTGTATGGGGGTCTTGCTGGGGGTGGTGTTTCAGGGTTTAGGGCAGTGCAGTGGTGTTCGGGCAGTGTAGGGGGTCTTGTTGGGGGTAGTGTTTCAGGGTTTAGGGCAGTGCAGTGGTGTTCGTGCAGTGTAGGGGGTCATGCTGGGGATGGTGTTTCAGGGTTTAGGGCAGTGCAGTAGTGTTCGGGCAGTGTAGGGGGTCGTGCAGGGGGTGGTGTTTCAGGGTTTAGGGCAGTGCAGTGGTGTTCGGGCAGTGTAGGGGGTCGTGCTGGGGGTGGTGTTTCAGGGTTTAGGGCAGTGCAGTGGTGTTCGGGCAGTGTAGGGGGTCGTTGTGGGGGGTGGTGTTTCAGGGTTTAGGGCAGTGGTGTTTGGGCAGTGTAGGGGGTCTTGCTGGGGGTGATGTTTCAGGGTTTAGGGCAGTGCAGTGGTGTTCGGGCAGTGTAGGAGGTCTTGCTGGGGGTAGTGTTTCAGGGTTTAGGGCAGTGTAGTGGTGTTCGGGCAGTGTAGGGGTCATGCTGGGGGTGGTGTTTCAGGGTTTTGGGCAGTGCAGTGGTGTTCGGGCAGGGTAGGGGGTCGTGAAGGGGTGGTGTTTCAGGGTTTAGGGCAGTGCAGTGGTGTTCGGGCAGTGTAGGGGGTCGTGCTAGGGTATGTGTTTCAGGGTTTAGGGCAGTGCAGTGGTGTTCGGGCAGTGTAGGGGGTCGTGCAGGGGCTGGTGTTTCAGGGTTTAGGGCAGTGCAGTGGTGTTCGGGCAGTGTAGGGGGTCGTGCTGGGGGTAGTGTTTTAGGGTTTAGGGTAGTGCAGTGGTGCTTGTGTAGTGTAGGGGGTCGTGCTGGGGGTAGTGTTTTAGGGTTTAGGGTAGTGCAGTGGTGTTTGTGTAGTGTAGGGGGTCATGTTTTAGGGTAGTGCAGTGGTGTTTGGGTAGTGTAGGGGGTCGTGCTGGGGGTAGTGTTTTAGGATTTAGGTTAATGCAGTGGTGTTTGGGTAGTGTAGGGGGTCGTGCTGGGGGTAGTGTTTTAGGGTTTAAGGTAGTGCAGTGGTGTTTGTGTAGTGTAGGGGGTCGTGCTGGGGGTAGTGTTTTAGGGTTTAGGGTAGTGCAGTGGTGCTTGTGTAGTGTAGGGGGTCGTGCTGGGGGTAGTGTTATAGGGTTTAGGGTAGTGCAGTGATGTTTGTGTAGTGTAGGGGGTCATGTTTTAGGGTAGTGCAGTGGTGTTTGGGTAGTGTAGGGGGTCGTGCTGGGGTAGTGTTTTAGGATTTAGGTTAGTGCAGTGGTGTTGGGGTAGTGTTTTAGGGTTTAGGGTAGTGCAGTGGTGTGTGTGTAGTGTAGGGGGTCATGCTGGGGGTAGTGTTTTAGGGTTTAGGATAGTGCAGTGGTGCTTGTGTAGTGTAGGGGGTCATGCTGGGGTAGTGTTTTAGGGTTTAGGTTAGTGCAGTGGTGTTTTTGTAGTGTAGGGGGTCATGTTTTAAGATGCAACGCTCCAATACCTGACCAGTCTGCACTACATAAAACTGCAAAAAAACTAAAAATAAAAAGTGTTTTGCACACTTTTGTCATTGGGCTATATGTGGGCTACATCTGGGTAATATCTGTGCTACATTTGGGCTCTTTTTCACTGGTGGCCATCTTGGAAGACTTCTTTGTTATGAAGTTTCCTAATTTCCTCATTTACTGCAGTCTCCTCAGTAGGAAATGCTTTCAGTTTTTTACTTTGATTCCATCAAGAAGGCATTCAGATGTGTCACACATTTGCCATAAATTCAAAATGTTATTACTCTAGTTGTTCATTAGATCACTGTAGTAAAGCTACTGCTCACCAAGGAGTTAACTGGAAGTCTGCTGCTGGTATTGAAAGTGATTGTTTCAGTCTGCATGTCAGAATTTTCTAATGAAATAGAAGAGGATTTGAGATCTCACTTAACCCTTTCTATGCTCATGACGAGCTCAGCTCGTCATGATGCGCGGTGCTCGTGTGCGCATGACGAGCTGAGCTCGTCATGAACCCGCCCACTCAATGAAACGCCCCGCACAGGGCGAAAATCGGCCGCGCACACAAGGGGTTAAAACATGCACTAAATTTTCTTTTTGCAGCACTAACCATAATTTCTATGGCAAAATGAACCCCCTCATTTTGTTCCTTTTTAAATTAAATGTTTTAAGTGTTACCAGTTTATTCCAATCAAGATGGCTTCAGGTGTGCCATACTTTTGTCATAAGTAAGGCTGTTAGCACTCTAGTTGTTCTTTTTAACACTCTGGGAAACTGCAGTAGAACACAAAGGCATCAACTGACAGGCTGCTCCTGTTGAAATATAACAGGAAGATATTTGAGATCTCACTTAAAACATGTCCTAATTTTTCTTTCTACAGCACTAACCATAATTTCTATGGCAAAATGAACCCCCTCATTTTGTTCCTTTTTAAATTAAATGTTTTAAGTGTTACCAGTTTATTCCAATCAAGATGGCTTCAGGTGTGCCATACGTTTGTCATAAGTAAGACTGTTAGCGCTCTAGTTGTTCTTTAGAACACTCTGGGAAGCTGCAGTAGAACACAAAGGCATCAACTGACAGGCTGCTCCTGTTGAAATATAACAGGAAGATATTTGAGATCACACTTGAAACATGTCATAATTTTTCTTTCTACAGCACTAACCATAATTTCTATGACAAAATGAACCCCATCATTTTGTTCCTTTTTAAATTAAATGTTTTAAGTGTTACCAGTTTATTCCAATCAAGATGGCTTCAGGTGTGCCATACTTTTGTCATAAGTAAGACTGTTAGCGCTCTAGTTGTTCTTTAGAACACTCTGGGAAGCTGCAGTAGAACACAAAGGCATCAACTGACAGGCTGCTCCTGTTGAAATATAACAGGAAGATATTTGAGATCACACTTGAAACATGTCCTAATTTTTCTTTCCAGAGCACTAACCATAATTTCTATGACAAGATGAACCCCATCATTTTGTTCCTTTTTAAATTAAATGTTTTAAGTGTTACCAGTTTATTCCAATCAAGATGGCTTCAGGTGTGCCATGCTTTTGTCATAAGTAAGGCTGTTAGCACTCTAGTTGTTCTTTAGAACACTCTGGGAAGCTGCAGTAGAACAGTAGTCTCTGCCCTTGTTGGATGTACATGTTTTACTGAGAATGCCAGACTTCATTCTCACATGACTGAGAAAGATAATTTGAATTTACAGAAAATATGCTCTCATTTTAGCTTCTGGAGCACCTTCCAAAACTGTATGGGACAAGCATGTGAAAATAGTTTTCTCTCAAACATGATTCATGATATCCCAGCAGAAGGTTTTTCACAGGGTAAAATCACCTTAGAACACACCACAATTCCTGAAATTAGTATGGTACCATCAACAAATGAATTCTAATGTAACTAAAGTCTGTTATCACCCTTTATAGTTCTCCTTTTGGTAACCCTCCAAATCTTCGATTCACTACAATGCATTTCAGTGGGGTACTATCATTTATATTGGTCCCAAGATGGCTGCCAGCAATTCCAGGATGAAGTGCTGACAGCCAATCAGATCTCACGATGACATGTGTGGTTAGGCTCCGCCCAGATATATATGTGTTTTTACTTTTGATTTTCTCAGCAACTACTGAACGGATTTACACCATTTAACAAAAAGGGTTCTTTTTGAACCAAGAACTACCTCTTTGTCAAATTTGGTGTAATTCCGTTCAACAGTTCAGGCTGTAGCCTTGCATAAAGTTTCCTATGGGAAATTGATTTTGTGACTCTTATTTTTTTAATTTCTCCGCAACTACTGAACGGATTTACACCATTTAACAAAAAGGGTTCTTTCTGAACCAAGAACTACCTCTTTGCCAAATTTGGTGTAATTCCGTTCAGCAGTTCAGGCTGTAGCCGTGTCTAAAGTTTCCTATGGGAAAATGAATGGGGAAAACACGTTTTGGGACCCCCTTTTTTCTCGGCCCCCGCTTGATGAATCACCCTGAGACTTTCAGGGTAGGAGCGGACCGGAGCGGGCCATAAAGTTTGAAAATTTCGCGAAGATTCGTCAACCGACGCAAGAGTTATTTCAAATAGAATGTCGCGGATTTCCTATGGAAAATAGGTCCTAACTATAACTATCTACTGGCGACCGCCAGTAGATAATATATATATGTATATGTATATATAAATGTAAATATTAAATATATTAAATAGTAACATTATTTTGTAAAAATAAAAAAGATTTAATATATTTTTAAGCAAATATAACTAATAAACTTATTTTTAAAAGTTAAACGCACATATATTAATATATATGTACATATATCTAGTATAAAAACCACACACATATATTTTACATACCAAAACAGTCCATGCTGCAGTGTGCTCTTTTCACAGCTGGTGCTGACGTTGAGTGTGGACTGCCCCCGATACCAA
Source organism: Calotriton arnoldi (assembly GCA_963921515.1). Lineage (NCBI taxonomy): Eukaryota > Metazoa > Chordata > Amphibia > Caudata > Salamandridae > Calotriton > Calotriton arnoldi. The sequence goes on along the minus strand of CAWUFW010010192.1, from coordinate 307,455 downwards.
TTCTCCATCAAACAATTAACGCTGCACTCTTGAGAGGAAGGTTGCTTTTCAATTTATTGAATCTGTGCAGTTATTGCCATTGCACCACCACCAACGTGTTTCAACCCAACAGGTCTTTCTCACAGTATTATGAGTCCCTCATTGTTTTCTACTTTATATACCTATCTCCCATATAGTCCATTATGAGGCATTATGGGATTGGTAGTTTTGAAAACTATTTTTTTTTTTTTAAATAAACAAACAATTAATGTTACCGTTCATGTTGTTGGCATGCAATTCATCCAGTATTGTGCATTGTTAATCACAAGTAAAATTCAAAATGTGATTTCAGTATTGGGGTCATTTTTTCATTTTTTCATCTTTTCATTTTCTTATTGAGTATATACTGAGTTCTGCATGTCTTGCATATTTATAACAAGCGAACTATTATCCATCTTAGTTGGCATTCTTTTATCATTGACCACTATGTTACTAGAGCTATACCTTATATATCTTAGTAGAATTATTCTGCTCAATAGTGACCATGATCTAATCTCCATATCCAAGTAAAGTAGTCATTACTTCTTTACTAAGTGTATAGACACATCCCCTTATTATCTCTCTGAAGGGGACTATTTTAACCATACTCTCTGTATGTCTGGCTTAGTGCCCTCATATTCCTCACGGCCCATTGATATCTCTCTGGGGGGGTTGCTATGACCATGTCTCGATATTATTCTGGCTCAGAGCCATAATGCATCTCACAACCCCTTGGCTGTTTATCTCTCAATATGTTGTGGCCCCATACCTAAAACATTGTCAGATTGATGTATTATGCTTGCAAGCATTACAGTAAATCCAAATATGCAAATCAATTATCACTCAATTTGAAAAAGAAAACAATTTTGTATGATCTCTAATTCATCCCGAATAGTTACATTTTTCAATATTTTCATTTCCATAGTGTACAACCCCAGGACGGCCCGTTGTTTCATCCAAACCAACATATGTGTAATGGATTAATAAATTAACATACAGTTCCTCATCTCCATTGAGACCAAGAGGGCTCATTATGTTTAATCTAATGATAAGTTTTGACTCTAAACGTCTTAGTTTGAGAGTTCTATTGCCCCCTCTCTCATTTCTCAGAATCGTTGCTATCCCAAAGTAATTCAAATCCAGCCAATTTTTATCAGGATGTGGTGTCATAAACACACACACACACATATATATATACATTTACCAATAGCATAAAATATTTAAAAAACAAACCATTTTAATAAAAATAAAAATGTAAACAACATATATTTCTTCCAATTTAATAAAAATATTTTACGCATTAAAAACATTAATAATTATAAATAGAATTTTAAAAAAACATAATAATATAAATTGTAACAATATAGGTAGGGCTCCCGGTTTTATAGTATGTATTTTTTTAATATTTCTGTCTGTATTTATCCATATTTATTTTTTGCCCATTTTATCTGTATTTATTCATATTTATTTTGTGTTTTGCGTGTAAATGAGTTGTAAAACTGTACATTTCCATATTTATTTAAATGATACTTTGATGTCTGTCGTATTTTAGCTGTTTGAGTTGCCAAATATTACATGACAGTAAATCCACTGGCAAATATTAGCATTATACCACAAATGTATGTTGACACATGCAGTTATTTAAAGAAATGCCATCCTGTTTTTTAATTTCCCATGCTGTCCATCTGCTCAGCTGTTGGGCTATAATTCATGAAAGACAGCATGAAGAGTCCCATAAAAGAAGCATATTTTCTGTATTTATCCACTTTTAAAAATAAATGCAGACAGAAAACACATTGTTTTCTATCTGTATTTATCCACAAAAATCCATAAATATGGAAAACAGGGAGCCTTAAATATGTTTTTTTTAATATTACATTTAATATATATAATATTCCCAGTACAATTTATACAAAAGTAGACAAAGTGTTATACTAATAATGTAAAAAATGTACTACTCCCACTTCACACAACACAACAGTAATAAAAACGGGTAAAATTTACTACTCTCCCTCCACTCAGTGCAACAGCAGGGAAAATATTGGATTGTGGAGAGGTAAAATTTACTATTCCCACTCCAGTCAGTGCAACACTAGGAAAAATGTTGGATCACGGAGGAGTAACATTTACTATTCCCACTCCACTCACTGAAACAGTAGGGAAAGTGTTGAATTAAGTAGGGGTAACATCTACTATTCCCACTTCAGTCAATGGAACAGTAGAGAAAGTAATGGATTGCGAGGGGTAAAATTTACTAATCCCACTGCAATAAGTGAAACAGTAGGGAAAGTGTTGCATTGCAGAGGGGTAACATTTACTATTCCCACTCCAGTCAACGGAACAGTAGGGAAAGTGTTGGATTGCAGAGGGGTAAAATTTACTATTCCTACTCCAAACAGTGCAATAGTAGGGAAAGTGTTGTATTGCGGAGGGGTAAACTTTACTATTCCCACTCAAATTAGTATAACAGTAGGGGAAGTGTTGGATTGCGGAAGAATAAAATGTACTATTCCCACTCCAGTCAGTAGAAGCGTAGAGAAAGTGTTGGACTGCGGAGGGGTAAAATTTACTATTCCCACTCTAGTCAGTACAACAGTAGGGAAAGTGTTGGATTGATGAGGGGTAACATTTACTATTCCCACTCCAGTCAGTGCAACATTAAAAACAAACAATATATCTTCAACACAATAAAATAATTTCAAAAATATACTAAACAAAGAAAAATATGAATATTAACAAAAAATACAAATACATTTAATATTAAAAATTAAACAAAATAAATACATATTACAATGTTAAATACATATCATAAATAACTACAAATATTATTATAATTAAAATACAAAAAACAATTTAATAGTAAATAAATATTTTTATTTTAAAATGATTTATTAACAAAAAAGATATATTAAATAATTTTAACTTATTTACTTCTCACTGTGGTGTAGTTCCTATATTACCTATACAGGATCTGCGCATTTTGGATAACATAAACTGTGGGTTTGGTGGCAGACTGATTCTGTGCACCCCCACCGGATACATTAGCCTGTCTGTATCAGCTAGCTCACAGTGCCACTAGAATCTCCTCTTATCGGGGAGAGAATAGTTCTTGGCAACCTCAGAACATGACAACCCTGATCCCTCCGAATTGTGGAAACAATATACTACTTTTCGCTCAGTCACTCGTGTTCACTTATTTTGTCTCAGAGATACACCGAATAAACAGTCTGGGCGTTTCAATAAGGATTTATTTAACAGTTGTTATTCTAGTGTAGAATAGATGAGCTGCAACAACTATTAGACAGTAGCAGAGATATATGATTAGCAATACTACAAAAGTAAAGGGATGGTATAGTTCTACCATCTTGCAGAAATCATGGATATATACATGTACATAAAACACATGATAAAAAGGGCAACCTAAAAGTGCGTACTCCTACGATGTCTTCCTAACTAGATGTACCTAAATGTACCTAGCATCTATGTAGGTGTTATGCCAAGAATCCCTCTAGGATCTAGTCCACCCCATTACTTGAGAATTAGAGAATGTGGGCCCCGTCCTGGTCTCGAGTTGGACACCCCGCGAGGGATGTTAGACCACTGCTAACTGGAGCATCTGCATGCAGGAACCTCAGCGTCTCTGATCAGTGTGTCAGCCGGGAAGTCATGGTCTTCTCTGTCTTTCTAAGCAAGACATGATGTATATATACCCATAGGTCTCCCCAGGGGACCTACCTTTCTGTGTTACTGTGTCGGCCTAAAGGATGACGTCAGGCTTGAACTTTATACAGATATATTCTACAGGAGATGGTAATCCTAAAGTTAGTCCTGCTGTGCTTCCAAGAAGCCTCATGCATAATGTATGAGAATCGAACCAGGGAAAAACCCGCGTTCTGAATGCAGTGTCATTCCTGAGTAAAAGGTCAGTCCCTATGAACCGTTATGTATGTAATGTAGGGAAGGATATAGGTGAAAGGTTGTGGTGTTACCTGTGCCTATATAGGGTATCTATATGGAATATAACACCCACTCCTCTTCCGACAGGATGACATATGTAACCTATTATTGTACTACCATCCTAACTGGATATTGGTAAGCACAAAGTTTAAAAACATTTCTTTTGCTAAAATGTTTAAAATGTCTAAAAAAGTTCTAAAAAACTTAAAAATATTTTTTAAAAACAAACTTGCAAGCCATAGCTCTAAAGTGTCCGTAGCTATAGTCCGAACCACTATAAGCATTTGAAAGCCATGTATGCCCAATAAGGAAAGGAGTGTCAATGTTGATTTTGTTTCTGACTTCCAAATCGAGTTTGTTTAAAAAGGGCACATTTTTCTTCCAGCACACGACGAGCCAAATGAGTCAAATGTTTATGTGTCCTGGCTGGTAGACGCAACATTTTTGTTGCTTGCTTCCGCAGTAGACGGCCCCTGCAGCACCTCGCAAAGCACGTCGATTGAGCACAGATGATGTTCCACACTGTCCGCAGCTGGTGCTGGGGCAGCTTGTGCACCAACCAAAGCCTGGGTGTCAGTGGAGGAGCCGGTGACCATACCAACAGGTGCAGTTACTACCTGCGGTGGCTCAAGGAATGCCGCCATCAACATTGGAATACGCTGAGGACATTGCAGAACATGGGCCGTTATCAGGTCCACTTCTTCTTAGTTGAAGCAGGTGTCTGCTTGGAAGTGTCCTTTTCAGGACTGCTCATCAGTTGTGGTTTTAAAGCTTTCCCACCCAAACTCTCACTGCCTAATTCTGCGTATGCAGTTTCAATTATTTTTGGTAGTTCGTGTTCCTGTTCTAAAGGACTGAACTCCCTTAGGCGTTGGCGGATGGCCACTGATGCTGCTTTCCCTTTAATATTAGCTAGTATTATGGCTGATACCTAGGCATAGTTACCTACTAACTTCATCCCTAAGTTCAGAGCAGGCTCTGCTCCGTACTCGTTTTGTATTTGTCTTAATACATCGGGTATCACTGCTAACGAAGGAATACCATGAGTCCTGGTATAAATGGCAGCAAAGACTGTACCCCAAGTGGTACAATCCTCTACTTGTGGTGTTATCCCCATGGGCAAGCAGATTGTTAGCATTCTGTGTTTTTCGTACAGGGTAGTATTCGGGAATACTGCCTCTAGCTGTGCTATTTTCTGAGCTACGCAGAATGGCATTTGTTCACGTTTAGATGGCATTTTACCCATCACTGCGTGTAATGTTTGTGGTGTAAATTTAGTTGCTGTACCCTGAATTTGATTTCCATTTGTTGCAACTATTGCTGGTTGGACTGTAAATGTCCTCATGACGAATTGCGTCAAGTTTCAATAGATTTTAATCAACACTTTGTGTTGTATGAGTAAGTCTCCTGGTGGCATTGTGTCGATGTCAGGATGTGGTGTGTAGACCGCTAATATCGGCCATGTTGCCCCTTCTCCTCCGAGCAGGCCAAGTCGTACTCTTCTTCTTATATGAGGTAGGGCGCCTTTAAACCAGCATAAGTGTTCCTGGTACGTGAGCGGAACTTCGATGTCCTCGAACGGACAATATTCCTCTGGTGCATCGCCTTCTGTGTATGAGTGAAATGTCGTTGTTCTTGCATTTGCTGCTGGGAATGTAACCCACAAATAAAATACCTCTGTTTTGTTCGATTCGTGTACCTCAATCACGAAAACTACTAAGCCACCCCTAGCTGATAATCCATTTTCTAACAGTTTCAGGGTGACTGTATGTCTGCATTTTGGTGCAATTTGTATTGCGTCTGCATCTTCCTCGTCTGTGAGGGGCAGTGCTTCTTGCAGTGGGTCTAAGACCTGGTTAGTCATTGTTTTAGTACACTAAATAACTTTTCAAGGGAACCAAGAAACGGTGTTATGCACAATTTTAGGAACACTGTGTCCTTCATGCTTGATTAACCAACAGCCAATAAATAGGATTTTGTAGCCTACTCAGCTGTGGCGGAGTTTCTGCCCACCCACTCCAGACGTCTCTGGTGTTTTGTGAGTAGGGGTCTCTGAGAATAGCACGACTGAACTACTCAGATTCTACTGTTAAATAAGTACCCAACCAACGTTGGTGGCGCCATGTCGTGTAGTTCCTATATTACCTATACAGGATCTGCGCGTTTTGGATAACATAAACTGTGGGTTTGGCGGCAGACTGATTCTGTGCACCCCCACCGGATACGTTAGCCTGTCTGTATCAGCTAGCTCACAGTGCCACTAGAATCTCCTCTTATCGGGGAGAGAATAGTTCTTGGCAACCTCAGAACATGACAACCCTGATCCCTCAGAATCGTGGAAACAATATACTACTTTTCCCTCAGTCACTCGTGTTCACTTATTTTGTCTCAGAGATACACCGAATAAACATTCTGGGCATTTCAATAAGGATTTATTGAACAGTTGTTATTCTAGTGTAGAATAGATGAGCTGCAACAACCATTAGACAGTAGCAGAGATATATGATTAGCAATACTACAAAAGTAAAGGGATGGTATAGTTCTACCATCTTGCAGAAATCATGGATATACATGTACATAAAACACATGATAAAAAGGGCAACCTAAAAGTGCGTACTCCTACGATGTCTCTCTAACTAGATGTACCTAAATGTACCTAGCATCTATGTAGGTTATGCCAAGAATCCCTCTAGGATCTAGTCCACCCTATTACCTGAGAATTAGAGTATGTGGGACCCCGTCCTGGTCTCGAGTTGGACACCCCACGAGGGATGTTAGACCACTGCTAGCTGGAGCGTCTGCATGCAGGAACCTCAGCGTCTCTGGTCAGTGTGTCAGCCGGGGAAGTCACTGTCTCCTCTGTCTTTCTAAGCAAGACATGATGTATATATACCCATAGGTCTCCCCAGGGGACCTACCTTTCTGTGTTACTGTGTCGGCCTAAAGGATGACGTCAGGCTTGAACTTTATACAGAGATATTATACAGGAGATGGTAATCCTACTGTTAGTCCTGCTGTGCTTCCAAGAAGCCTCATGCATAATGTATGAGAATCGAACCAGGGAAAAACCAGCGTACTGAATGCAGTGTCATATCTGGGTAAATGGTCAGTCCCTATGAACCGTAATGTATGTAATGTAGGGAAGGATATAGGTGAAAGGTTGCGGTGTTACCTGCACCTATATAGGGTACCTATATGGAATGTAACACCACCCTTTAACCCCACGAAACTCTCAACCTGCACCTAAAACTTAACTTTAAAAATATTTTAAAAAAATCACTATTAACATAAATATTTCTCAACAAACTAATTATCATTAATTAAAAATGAATTATTAATTAATTATAATTGATTTACTTCCCACAAAATACCCCCACAAAACATGCAATACACTCCTAAAATTTATCAAAAAAGTTCTTACTTAATTAACATGATTAATTATCAATTAATAATTAATATCAATTAAACAAATAATTGTTACTTACTTAAAATGAATTCACTTCACACCCTGTACCCCTACAAAACCCACAACCCACACCTAAAATTTAAGTTAAACAAATTAATTGTGCATTTAACATAATTAATTAAATAAATATTATTAATTAAAAACGAAATATTAAGTACTTAGAATTAATTAACTTCCCACCCTATACCCGTATAAACCCCACAGCCCACACCTAAAATTAAACTTAAACAAATAATTAACTACACCATTAACCTAATTATCAATTAAATATTTAATATTAATTAACAACAAATTATTAATTAATTTGAATTAATTTAGTCCCCACCATTTACCCCTATAAACCCCATAACCTGCACCTAAAAATAAAATTAATTACACAATTAACACAATCAGCAATTAAATAATTAATATTAATTAACAACTAATTATTAATTATTTAAAAATAAATTACTTCTCAACCTGTACCCCTATAAACCCCACTACCCGCACATACATTTTCAATTAAAAAAATGAATAGCACAAGTAACATAATTAATTATCAATTAAATAATATTTATTAAAAAAAATCATTATTTACTATAATTAAATCACTTCCCACCCTGTACCCCTATAAATCCACAACCATCTACGATACTAAAAATCACAAAAATGAATTAAATTAAATTTTATAAATACTAAAAATGTAACAACTAAATTAAAAAGCATGAACAGTAATTATACAATTTCTTTTACATCACATACATTTAAAATATATACTAAAATACATACCAATAATTAGAAAACAATATTATAAACAACTATCTTTTTGTAAACTATATTAATGACTTTGATATTTTAAAAATCGATATTACTTACCTTAAAATCGATATTCTTGACAACTATATTCTTGCTGGCGATATTTCAATGTCACAATATTTTGGACACGATAAATTGGTAGGACGATATTTTAGTTTCGATATTTTGTCTGAATACCTGACAAAGGGTCACAAGATACTGATGGACCATGTTAAAAAAAAAGGGGACCCAATATCCCTAAAACATCCAAATATAGTTTTACTGAATACATTGGATCTGGATCTCTAAGAGAGCATGAGGACTTTCAAGGATGTTCCAGTGGTAAAAACGTGCATATGGTTGGCATTCTGGAGGGAGTGGAAGGTAGCAATAGGATGACCAACTTAAAGCAGTGACTGCAAAGGGTGGTGCCACTCTAAAGACTGTCAAAATTCTATGTGCTAGTCAGAGTGCACAGTGTATTGGTGATTCATCTGCCGTTCCCGACGCAGCCCTAGACCAGTGGTTTCTCGCCTTCTCCATTTTCAGGGCATAGGCGCTATTTTCCAAAAGGCCCAAAGGCCCGGGTTATCCACCTGAGGATTTTAGGTGGATAACAAGAAAGTCCTGAGCTTTTCTGATGATGCAGCCATGGTCCAATAGCACACAGCACCTTTTGTGAAAGTAAAGAGATTCCTCTGAGAAGTGGGAATGAGATGCATGCAGTTATTCCCAGAGAAGATGAAGACGATCGATTACAACACATTGATGTTTGTCACTGACCCTAGAAAGGCATTGGGTTGATAGGGTGACAGGAGACACATTCCAATGATAGGCACAGCACTAAATTGACATTCCCAGCTTTGGCAAAGCATTGCAAGGGAAGAACATGCAGTCATCATGAATTCAAAGGGCTGACAAGGAGCCTGTCAAGAGTGGGTAAGAGGTGGTAGCAGCAGTGGGCACAACAAATAAAACAATCACCAAGTCCCATTCGTGAAACGTCCCTTGACTTACGCAGTTCAGACTGGGTACAGAACAATTCCTGGTGGGGGACAGAGACCTTTTTCCTGTCACGCCTAGATCTGTGGACTATTTCGTGAGTACAAAGGATTGAGTTATTGAAGTGAACACTTATTGCCCAACAGCCGTAGAGAAAATACCAACAGAACTCTTCCTGAGACTTTTAAATATTAAAAAGTGAGTTGTGCTTACATATTGGGTAGCTGAATAAGGTGGGGTGCAGCTGTAGAGGGTGGCTTAACAAAATAAAGTTCACCTCACAAAGCCATCCTCTTCGAAGATGGAAAGGAGGTTTTCCTTTCTAACTGAATTTAATGGCCATGGAGTTTGTTACTACTCTGCCTTGGAGTAATGGAGTTTGGGTGTTGCTTATGTGGGTCAAAGGCTGTCTTCCCTTGTACTTACACAGTATTATGAGATGAACTGAGGGTCTAAATTAATTGCTGGTGGTCGAGAGGCAGGGGAGATACACCCAAAGGAAGGGGATTGGGTGCCTAACGGCCCTGGATAGAGAACAATGCTGTTTAACCTGAATAAATACAGACTTTGCACATGGAATGTCTCAGGAAAGGTCTTGGCTATCAAGCTCCTTAAGATCCATTCTTATATCCGATCAATCGGAGCCTTCTTATGTTCCTCAAAGAATCACATCTGACCAGGCAGGAGATTTTGAGGTTGCAACATTGATGGTGGAGCCACTTATTTGCCACAGAGTACTCCTCATGTGCTAAGATTTCCTTGGTAGGGGGTTCTCAATTAATCTCCATTTGTCCCTTCAAATATATGCTTGGATAAGGAAGGTAAATATGGATTGGTTAAGGGGAAACTGGACCGCATGGAGCTAGTATTGGTCTTTTTTTGTACCTCTACCACAGATCAGAAACTCTTCTAGTCTACCATTGTAGACTGAGTTGCAATTTGGCTACATGCTCCTAAGATGATGGATGGTGATTATAATTCTGTCTTGGATGTTAGCCTGGACTTTTCAAATCTGTCACTGTCTGGTAGTATGGTTAAGGGGCAGGCAGGACTTGGTTGGAGGGCAAATTGGGAGTTGGTGAACCCATGGCCCCAGTAACATCCCGGAATCTGGGAATACAGGATAGTATGACCTACATGTCTGATTAGATAGTGTTATGCTCCACTAGCATACAAGGTATGATCATGCACACAGAATATTTGGAAAGGACAATGTCTGTCTATAATCCACCATTGATGAGCATGGACTAGGGGAGGCAATGCACAGCGGACACCAGCTGGTGACTCCAAAGCACCATAATAGAGTGTGGGGAAATTAGAGTCCCTGAGCGATATCATATATCATTATGTTAGGGAAAACGAGAGCACTGCGTATGATGCTTCACTAGAATTGGAGGCCTTTAAGGTTATAATCAGTGATCACTAGTTTAAACCTGTGGCTGGGGTCCAGAAAGCACTGGGATCAAACTCCAACTGGACAAATCAGTCTCGGCTGAGGAATTGCTGTTGATCATAGACCACACATGATAAAAACAGCTCTTGGCATAGAGGGAGAAACACAACATGATACTTGAAATGCTTAGAGGCCTTAATTACACTGAATATTTGACTATGACTCCCTCTAACAGGGATAATGGTGGTCGCTTACTTCATGTCGGATGAAATCTGAACAATGGTGCACACCTGTAGCACTCATAAAGGGAGAATGGGGTAACGTGGTATACAGACCAAAATTAATTACCCCCTTTTAGATCACTATCCTGAACTCTGCAGGCAGGAGGACACGGAAACTCAGACATATATAAGTGCTTACATAAGTAAAACAACATTACTTTGTGTGTCGCCTGACTTTGTTAAGGAATTAAATCAACCAGAGACAGAACCAGAAGTAAATGAAGCCATTAGGGGTATAGCCCAGGGTAAAACCCTGGGCTCAAATTAACGTTTACATGACCTTCTTCAACCTGATGGCCCCACAAATAGCACACACAAACTCCACTGCTCTTGCAAATGGATCCCATTCTAGTATAACCAGGGAAGCTTTTCTTGTTTCACTCTATAAACTCATACTTGATCCCATGGGCATAATATTTTCCGGTGATTCGTAGGTAACATTAAAATCCCCAGCAATCAAAAGAGGATTGCAATCAATGCTTCGTTCCATGTGATCCTTTGGCATGCACAAAATATGTGATTCTTTGTTCTTGGGGGGGGTAGTGTGATTATAAACATTATCAAGCTTCATGGTAAAGCCATTGATGAAATTAATCACAAGCCCATGCAGCTTCCTTATATGGTGGCCTAGGGAAGTTTCACCCAAATTGTAAAACTACCAGAAGGTCATCCCTCTCCGAAAGGTATATACTCCATACTAAAATTTAAATACCGTGGTCCAAACACTGGGGTGGTAGCCCAAGTTTCTTGCAATGCGCACATGTGAAATTAGTCAATGGAATCCCCCCATGATGAGTCTACTAGCGTAACACTGATACTGATTAAGGTTATATTTTCTCTCTATGGAATATAAATTGCTCTCCTTGCCATTGTTTGTCAAGTCAAGAATAACTTTATTTCGGTTCGGAGAACCATAAAAGTTTAGCAGATAACGATGTATCAAAGATTATAAATCAAGCACAATAATACATTTTAAAAACAAATCATACAATTCTGCGGTTTTTATAAATTCTATACATAAAATAGTCGGTCTGAAGCAGCATGGTATTATACAGTTCATAATATTCCGACAGTATGAAATAGGACAGCAAGAAATTGCACCGTGCGTTACCAACCTCTTTTGCTCATAGCGCTTTCTGATAGCCATCGAGACTTTTATGGAATTAGCTACCGCAATTCAGATATCAGGGGTGGCCAGAGTGTGCAAAAAGTTAAAAACATCAATATACGTACAAGGGCAAATTTTCCTTAAAAGTGGGGCTAAAAATGTACTCCTCACCTCTTTATATAAGGTGCAGAATAGAATAAAGTGCATAGTTCTTTGGCTTGGCGGATTATCACACGGACAGGGCATAAGCTTATCGGCCCACCCTCTTTGGCACGGAAATGCCAGCAGAAAGTGCAAAGTACCTAAGCGAAATCTAGTTAAAAAGAATCTAGTCTGCCATTGTTCGGCTTTTTACTGGATTATAATATTATAGCTGTCTCAAAAGTATTTTGGTCCAGCCAATCCTGATTTGACAGTGGACTGGCTATCTGTCAATCAGTCTCATTTATGTTGAAATCAGGGGAAATAATATATATGATTTTTAACGCTAAGATTTTCGGATTGTTCACCATAACTAGCTGAGATTTCGATGGGATTTTAAGTTGAGGATTAAACTTGAATTGGATTTCAGAGCCATTTCACAGTGTAATAGGTAGATTTAAGGCCACAAGACAGTCCGTCAGATCTTTATTTCTTAAGGACAGTTAAATAAAGTCATAGGCCTTAGACAGAGATGAATGGCACTCAATTACCATAAGGTCAGAGCACAACAATGAATAGCAGTGCTGCATATGGCTAATCAGATGGCTTCCCTTGTTTTTCACTGGGTCACTATCTTCCCTTGTATCTGATGGGAGCTTTGGAACCTTAATCATATAAAGTGGTCCACTGACATTTGAAGAACCACATCAGTTTGAGGTGGTTATTCTAGATGGAGGAGGCGGCTTTTGAAATTAATTTTCTCCCTGAGCTTTCTCATGTGGTCTCCTACTTGGTGTAGCTTGGATTGCTGTTATGTGCACCTGATATTTGCCCTCCCGCTTCCTTTTCAATAAAATTGGCTGAGGGTGAGAAGCAGGTAAGATAGGTGTTAAATGAATAGCAGGATGCGCTGGCCCAATTTTGATATGGGCTTTTATTTATCTATTTCAAAACTCCAGTAATTTTGTATCAATAACTGAACCATACATTTTATCTTTCTAATCTCGACTCTCAGTGACTCTGTCCTAACTTCGAGATCTTCCTCTTTGCCAATGGTCAGAGCCAGTGAATTTTCCTTACTGTATATATTATCAGTCTTAGCTTCTTGTTGCTGCACTTCATGAGTCAATAGCTGCATACATCCATTTTACCGTGTTAAATTCGGTTATATATATGTGTTTGAGCAACGTTATTGGAACAGGCAAGATTATCATTTATTGTAGGATTTGCATCCATATCATGAAGGCCTTTTACTTAGTTGGACAGATCTTTTGCCTGATTGTAGGTTTAACTATTTAAGCCAAGAACTCTGAGACTTTTGTGGCCAGATTAGGACTCCTTTTGCTTCTTTCCATACTTAAAAGAGTCTCAACCTCTTCAATCAAGACACTGGTATCCTTCAGGGTATCATTTTCGGCCACTTTGCCTCATTAACTAACCTCTTGGATTTGCCAGCTGCCTGCAACGCCTCAACTGCCTTTCTTTTGTCCATGCTTCAAATACAATTTTATATAAGTATAAAATTATTAATAAATGGTTTACAGCTTCCCAGAAGCACCCAGCTAAGAAACCACTTTCCTAAAGACAAGGAACAAACATCCAAAGAAGCCCGTTTTACAGAGAGCTTTATGACCAACACGCTAATCAATTTCATGAATACTATAAGAAGAAAACGTAAGAACAAAAATGACCAGCGGAAAACGAGTAAGATTGGAGTTCCAAGGATCAATGGTCATACCCATCAATGAGCCAATAGGCCTTGTCCTGCGTCTTCCCGGCGATGATGGGTAAAGATGACCCCGCCCTTGGCCCGGGCTTCGCCAGGGTGTGTTCCTCACGTGTCCCAACACAGCAGGGTGAGAGGTTGTTCTGTGTAACACTCAATTAGTGGTGATAGGGACCTGACTCCTCCGATGGCTTGTGGGGCAAGAAGTCTGTCCTAGCTCCCCCCTCCAACATGATCACAACTCTGCAGTCTTGGCACCCCCTTTGTCTTTCCCTTTCATTGTCATCCATTCTTAAATTAATTCATCCACCCACTTCTCACCCATCCACCTATTCATTTATTAAGCCATGCAGTCATGTGTCCAAGCTTCATCATCCATCGAAGGATTGGACAAGGTTCTATAATGAAAAATGCGTTGTAAAACACACCATGGGCCATATTATCAAGAACGGTGCAAACATTATTGCCGCTTTAGTGGCAGGAAACTGTCACTAAAGCAGCGATAAGGGGCTTGATAATATGCCCTAGAGAATTCCAATAGAAGCCCAGGTTCTGGTGTCAAGGACATCAAACCTGGGCTTCTATTGGAATTCTCTAGGGCATATTATCAAGCCCCTTATCGCCGCTTTAGCGGCAGTTTCCTGCCGCTAAAGCGGCGATAATGTTTGCACTGTTCTTGATAATATGGCCCCATATGTGCAATGTTTTAAGATACATTTCTTGGGAGAGAACCTCAACCAATCCCCTCTTGCAGTGGTCAGACTCGCTTGCTGTCTTCACTGGCTATGTGCAGTATGACAGTTGGTCAGACAAAATTTGCCAGGGCTTCTTTTGGTTTCCAGTCAAGCCTCGGGATTGCCCAGAGACAAGGTAAATACAACGGCTTTACTGATAAGATGCTGATGCGCATGGGGAGCACGGAGCTGTACATCACAGTGAGTTGCCTGCTGGCAATTTTCCCGTGCCCGAAGATGAAGAAATGAGGGCTGGGATTTTTTCTATTTGCTCTTGCTGTTATTGAAGAGGGCTATTGCAATGGACGAGAAATCCTCAACTGCAACTTTTCTTTGTCAGTGGAAACAATGGGCTGAAAAATGGACAGAGACCTACAGTATGTCTCTACACAGGGAGGAAAGTAGAGGGTTACGAGGAGAACAGTAGCACAAGTGGGTGAAGTGTTACTTTTGTTGTTTCGGATTATAGAATTGACAGTACGCCGAAAAGCGGAGATATTGTGCTCTGCTCATATTCTTAGTAATACTCCAGAGAATGTAGATGAATACACTTTCTTAAACAGTGGTATCCGAAGCAGGGCCCCGCATTGGGGTGCTGCACATTACCACAGAAATAACAGCAATGAATCCGATTCTCTCTCCTTCCTCCTGGACAGGGACACATCTCAGTTGCCTACTCCTCCGGGTGATACTCGGTAACCACTATATATTGCCTCGTAATAACAGCCAAGGTTAAATATATATATTTTTTTAATTACATACAGAGAGGCATATTTATCATTGTATTGCATCACCATTGTGCCACACAGGGGGGCGCAAGGGCAATGCAAGGATAAAATCAGATGGACCTGGATAGCTTGATAAATCAAAAGTAATGCAACACAGCGCAAATCACTGCCTTGCATTGCTCTGCCTCAGGGAGGTGTTCCATGGGTGTTGCTGTGGGTGTTCCCACGCAATCACACATGGATTTTGGCACATTCACAGATTTACCGTTAGTGGTAGACCTGGCAATGTGCTGAAATGCTATGCCTCCCAAGGTGAGGCTTATTGAGGAGAAATTTATTTATTTATCCTCGTTTTTTCCTCATTTAGAAAGAGGAAAATGCCTTAGAGGATTGTTTTTGTGCAGGATGGTGTCCCTTCCTGCACAAAAAAAAATTCTGCTTACAGAGCAGGCACCCTTGCACCATGGTGCAAGGGTGCTGTTTTGGGGCTAGGCAGCAAAGAGTGCGCCTGTGCAAGGAAAAGACAGGAATGCGCCTTATGGTGTTAAGTAGGGCCCATTCCTGCCCTTTCCCTTTCAAGCAGCGCAGCAAGGTGGTTTGCCGCGTTGCACTGCATGATAATTGATAAATGTGCTCCAAAGGGTTTATAGACCACGCAGCTCTACTTGAAACAAGATAATGATCCGAATGATGTAAGTGGTTTATACTGACTGCTCCTAGACATTATTTATTGATTGCCGGTTTGCACTAAAGCCTATTTATGGGGGACAGGTGGAAATGATTGGAGAATATTCTGCAGATATGCAAATGTATTGGTTTGTTTCTTATCCTTCCAGAGCGCCCCAATACTAGCTCCTCGGTTCTAAATAATGACTGTACCATGGTTAATGTTTCAAGCTGCAGTGTAAAAAATAAGAAATGCCAATAAAGTAGATATAGCAAAAATATGAAGCAACTAGCAACTGTTTATGTGCATCCCAATGATTGTCAGTGTAAGGATCTATGTAACATTTTATTTTATTTTAACAGAGCAACAGGTGGACTATTATCAGGTTTGATCGATGTAGTGCTGGCCTTACTTAATCCGCTGCTTAAAATTGTGGACGTTGTACTTGGTGATCTGCTCAAATCGGTGGTGAGTCACTATCTGAAAGCATACTTTTTCAAACATATATTGCGCATTTTCTTTGCAATCAATGTATGACATTTTTGTTGTATTTTATTATTGGTAAGTACTAATGCAACCAATTTGTAGAAAGAGGGGCCACTTCATTGCAAACATATTTGTGTAGACTCGAAGATTTTTGTCATCCAAAGTGAAGCACACATTTTAAGTTTGCAATTTATTGGAAATACTCAACGCTCCAGGTTTGCTCAAAAATCTTTAAACACAAGGCATGTTCCCGTTAGAAACCCAGGCGAGCCTGCCCCATTTCGACCACCATAGCACCATTCATTGTTGTAGAAACTCTTTTTTCAATGTTACCTGTTCTCTGGTCTTCTGAATCTGATCAATCACTTTATTAGCAGGATAACCTCTTCTGACATGGGCTACATGCTTACATGTTGCAAAAGGAGTGAGAATGTCATCCTTTTTGTCCTGCTTACATTATTTTTTGCTTGGTACTGTTGGTAAATGAATCTGACTGTGCCCTGGGCTCTGCTTACCAGGCCCAGTGCCAGTACTTTGATTATAAGGATATGCAAATTCAGTGTAATTATAATTGGTACTGACAGCCTAGCTGTAAGCCCCTTGTATATAATAGGGCCATGTAGATTTAGAGGCCCAGTAGACTTAATGCACTTAAGTGCACACTACTGTGGTGCGTGCTGTCATTTTAAAGGCTGCACTGCCTTTCTGGCTGTCCTTACCTTAAATGTATATGCAAATTCGACTTTCGATTTAAAGGTACTTCCAAAGTCTCAAATGACTTTATTTCTACATATACTTCCCCCGAAGGTCTTCCTTAGGTGGCCCAAGGGTACAGTGCCTTGTAACTATAAGCAGGGACATTATACAATAAGTTTTATAAGCCCTGGTGAGGGAAAAACTGCCAATTCAGTTTTCCCCACTGTAATGAATGGTTCCATAGGCTAACATTGAGATATGTTATTTAAGTCAAAAGTTTGACAGGAGCTACCTAATAATACACTTCAAGGTATCTAATTAATGGTTAAGATAAATCCAACAACTTGTCACTGTTAGATTTATAATAATTGCTACACAAAAGAAGGTATTAAACTTTCTATTCTGTGAGCCAAAATCTACCTTTCCAGCTGCCATCTCCTGATTGGCCCACCTTTTCCAGGCTAAGCCAGAACTACTTAATGAGGTGTGAAGTGCCCAGTCAGAGAAGACAATGGATTTCCTATGGGTGGAGAAATTTAGCTGTGAATCAAAAAGGCAGGAAGAGGGTGGGGAAGCCAAACTGGTCTTCAAAGGGAGAATGACAGTTTGGAACCAGCACACACCTAGCCCCACATCCTGCACCCCCAGCCATACAGACGCCTCAGTAATTAGATTAGTCAGGGGTTGAAAGGGGTTTGTTAGTGAAACTTAGCCACCCCAGTGGGTTACCTTAGTCAGATCTGACCCCAGAGGATAGACTTTCTCCATGTCGGATTTTGAGAGAATAGTGCTTTCTGGGACAAGAATATGCCACACTTCGGAGGAAGTGGTCATACACCTGGGTGGCACCCTGCATCCCATTGGTCAGGGGTGCCCCCTTGCGTGATGCCCAGAAATTGTGAATAAATATGGGGGAGCTGCTCAGCTCCTCAGATCTGCTGCCTGAAACTACAAGGAGAAGAGGGACTGCCCTACTGGAATCTGGATCTGCACTCAAATGACTCAGCTCTGAAGGACTGCACCGGCTGCACAATCTAGTGCTACAGCCCTAACAACTTTGCCTTGTTTCAAGAAGGATTAAGGAGTGGACTCCTTGTGAGCTACAGTTCAATAGAGCCCGTCTGCATCATCTCCACCAAGAGTTCCCATCCTGGAGTGCGTCCAATGGACTTTTAAGGATTTAGCCAGGTGCATTGTGAGAATTGAATCCAAACATCCCAAGGACCATCTAGGAGATTTCAGACTGTTGGATTTATGTTTTGGACACTTTGAACCCTCAAAAGGAATTTCAGGAAGCAGTTCTAGAAGGTTGGTGAAGTTTGGGAACTTTCTGTCAAAAAGTTCCATAAGGTTACTGACTCGACATCGAGAGTCAAGCGGCTAGCTTCAACCGCATCCCGGCCTGGATTTGAGGTTTACCCCGCTAAAAGCTCTGGAGCTCCAGAGTTCCAAGCTTTGACCGACGCCTTGCAAAGAAGCATTCCGACAATGTTGCATCGAAATTGGCCTGCTGGAAGGGACCTTTTAACATTGAGAGAAAAATCCTTTATAAAAGTTTTAACGTTTGAAGGTGAAATTTTGACCGAGGCCTCCCGCTTAGTGTATCCCACCAGGCTCCATTGTGGTGACCAGATATCCAAAAGTGGTGCTTTAGGTTTTTATGCACTAGAAAGTGTTTATTCTTTAAAAAATCATATCTCTGTTTCCTACGGATTTTTATTGTGTATTGTGTCTTACTTATTTCATGTATTGGTGTTTTTAAATGCTTTACACACCTGGCTCTTAAGTTACGCCTGCCCGCTGCTTGCCAGCTACCTAGGGTTGAGCAAGGGAATAATTTATTGAGACCTTGACTGACCCTTTTAATGTGTTTGTGGCCTTACAACTAGTGGTAAGTCACTACTTTTCACTACTAATAAACCAATTTCCAACAATAGGTGCAAAGTTGGTAGGGCAGGTGTTAGAAATGGGGGTCTCTAATTGGCAGAGGTGGGTACTTTTGTCCAAGTAGGGACCCTTGCTTCTAGTCAGGGTAAGGTGGATACACACTTTAGATAACCCCTGCTCAGCACCTTGGTAGCTTGGCATGAGCAGACAGGCTTATCCCAAAGGCAATGTGTAAACTATTTGTACCAACACTTACATTTGTCGTGTAGTTCCTATAGTACCCATGCAGGACCTGCGCGTTTGTATAACATAAGCTGGGGGTTTGGTGGCAGACTAACTCTGTACACCCTCACCGCGTATGTTAGATTGTTTTGCATTAGCTAGCTCACAGTGCCACTAGAATCTCCTCTTATCGGAGAGAGATTAGTTTCTGGCAACCTTAGATCATGACAACCCTGATCCCTCAGAATCGTGGAAACAATATACTACTTTTCGCTCAGTCACTCGTGCTTACATATTCGGTTTGTCTCAGAGAGTTACACAGAATAAACAGTCGGGCGTTTCAATAAGTATTTATTGAACAGTTGTTATTCTAGTGTAAAATATATGTACTGCAGAAACCAGCAGACAATAGCAGAGATATATTATTAGCAGTACGATGAAAGCAAAGGGATAGAACAGTTCTACCATATTGCAAGAGTCATGAATACATACATGAATATAAAAGCATTATGCAAAGTGTGCGTACTCCTACGATGCCTACCTAGATGTACTTATGTGTACCTAGCATATGTGTGTAGGTCTTAGAAGCTAAGAGCCATGGAATCCTTCTAGGATTTAGTCGAACCCCCATATCTGAATAGAGAGAGTGTGGGACCCCGTCCTGGTCTCGAGTTGGACACCCCGTCCGGGTTGTGTCAGACCACTGTCAGCTGGAGCGGCTGCATGCAGGAGCCTCAGCGTCTCTGGTCAGTGTGTCAGCATGGAAGTCTCGGTTCCCTCTGCCTTACCGGGGAAAGATGTGGTATATTTATACCCTGGAGACTCTCATCCCTTTGTGTGGTTTGCATTGGGCCTGGTCAGTCTTGAGGAAAACGTCAGGGGTGAACTTTGTACAGACATATTATGCGGGTGCTATTTTGCTAGAGAACCATGCATAATTAATGAGTACAGTGTGGGCCTGTGCTTGGGAAAAACCCTGCTGGATTCAAAACCACAGGATAGATAACGTTCAGCCCTCAGAGCACGTTGTGTACTAGTGGGACTAATGTAGGTGAAAGATCATGCCTTTATATGGAATCATGACTATAATAGGACATGTACAGTTATGACCATAATTGGGCATATGCGACTATGACCATTATAGGGCAAGTACGAATATGACCATATTAGGGTAAATATGAATACGTCCATTTTAGGGCATGTACGAACGGGTCTACATTAGGGCCTCTATACGGGACATAACACATTAACATAGTGAAAACACAACAAATGGACACCACACCAGTTTAGAAAAATAAAGTATCTTTATCTAAATCAAACAAGACCAAAATGGCAAAAATCCAACATACATAATTCAAAAAATTACTTTAACTATGGATGTGTGATTTTACACCAAGGTACCTGTAGGTGCGTCAAACTTCACAAGGCCAAACAGCCGCAGACAGGGGAAGCGTTGGAAAATACAGCAATGCGTCAGTTCCTGAGTCCTTGGGGAGGCGAGGCGACAGTTCTGCTGCACGCAGAAGAAGTGATGCGTCGAATTGGGACTGTAGGGGGAAGTGAAGCGTTTTAATCCAAGACAATTCTGGTCGGCGGGTGATGCGTGGAAAAAGTTGGTGCACAGGTACTATGCGTGACACACCGTCACCCTCGGGACTCAGCGAGGCTTTGCGTCGTCCGCCGTCGTTTTCAAGAGGCTCTGCACGGTTTTTTCGATGCTTCAGCCAGTTCTTGCAGAGATTAGCTGAAAACCCCACCTCTGAGGCCCTGTAACTGGAAGGAGGCACCTCAGGCAAGGGTAGGATTCACAGATGGCAGAGTCCAGCAGCACCAGCAGAGTCACAGGAAGTCTTTTGTGTCCCTGAGACTTATTAACAGGAGGCAAGCACACACATGCCCTTGGAGAACCTTCGCAAGCAGGATACACAGCAAAATCTAGTCTTTGCCCTCTCCTTGGCAGAAACAGCAACTGCAGGACAACCCAGCAAAGCACAGACAGCAAAGGGGCAGCCCTCCTTCTCACAATTCTCCAGCTCTTTTCCTTGACAGACGCTCCTCTTGATTCCAGAGGGAATGTAATTCTCTGGGGTTTAAGGTACAATACTTATACCCCATTTTGGCTTTGTTCTCTTTGTGGCAAGGGTCTCTGAGTCCAGTCAAAACTAGCTCTGCCCTCTCTGGTCCAGCTTCACTACAAGGGGTGGAGACAGAATTGTGCAGAGGACACACTGCCTATTCTCCTCCCACCACTCTAAATGCAGTCATGGTCTTTTCAGCTCAGCTCTGAGTTACCCAGGAAAGACAGGACACACTTCAAACCCCTTGTGGCTGTCCACAGTTAATGCACATCCCCAGCCCCTGCCACTCCAATACCAGACAGTCAATACACAAAGCAGCAGAGACCCACAGAATGGTTAGATAAGAAAATGCCTACTTTCTAAAAGTGGCATTTTCAAACACACACTTTAAAAACCATCTCTGCTAAAAGATGTGTTATTAAATTCTGAGTTCAGAGAGCCTAAACTCCATTTCTCTATCTTGTCCCTATGGAAAGTTGTACTTGTAAGATTTTACAAAGTAACTTCCATGTTAGCCTTTGGGACAGATAGCCTTTCAATAGTGACATGTCAAACACGCCAGTACATGTCCTACCTTTTACATACACTGCACCCTCCGCATGGGGGTACCTTGGGCCTACCATAGGGGTGCTTTACATATAAGAAAAGGTAAGGTTGGGGCCTGGCAAGTGAGTGCACTTGCCAGGTCAACATGGCATTTAACAACTGCGCGTGCAGACACTGCAGTGGTAGGTCTGAGGTACATTTACAGGGCTACTCCTGTGGGTGCCACAATCAGCGCTGCAAGCTCACTAGTAGCATTTGATTTACCCGCCCTGGCACTCTTAGTGCACTTTACTAGGGACTTGCCAGTAAATCAAATATGCCAATCATGGATAACCAATCATAATTACAATTTACACAGAGAGCATATGCACTTTAGCACTTATTAGCAGTGGTAAAGTGCCCAAAGTCCTAAAACCAACAAAACAGGTCAGGAAAAATAGAAAGAAGAAGCAAAAAGTTTAGGGATAACTCTGCAAAAAAGGGCCCTTTCCAACAGCAGGGATTAAAGTCACTGTTGTCACTTCCCACACATCCTCACAAAACATGTGGTGTCGAGCAGCAACCAAGACTAAGACACAATCATATACCCTTTGCAAGGTAATTCAGACACAGAGATGGTGATTTCAATAGCAATCCATCTGAGAAACATTCTAAACTTTACAAAAAGAATGCAAATGAAATTACCACATATATCTTGGTGATGGTTTTTCATGATGTGTAAATGCTGCGGAGCCATACATAAAACAATGCATTATATGAAAAATACATTTGGAAAGTTCCCTATAGAACTACCACATAGCCAGCTTTAACGTAGCATGGTAAACTTAAAACATATTTCTTTATACTTGTCAAATCAAGAGCCGAAAGTGTTAAAGTAACTCATATATGGTGCCAAATAATAAAGCATTTCTTATTGCTCAACAAACATATATTCACTCTGAAAAATGTGTGTTAAGTCGTGAGCCGTGCTGGTGATTATAAAGGATGTATTACCGGTTTTGCAAGGAACAATGGGGCATATTCCGAAGGACTTATCGCCGACTTATTGGCACTTTAGCGCCGCAAAAGTGGCGATAGAATTATCGCCCTATTCACAAGCTGGTGCAAACTGCCGATATCGCCACTTAACCAGCGATAGCTGCTGCTAAAAACATCGCCACGGATGAGTGCGACAACTAACGCTAATGATATGCAGAGTAGGCGTTCCCGTGCAAAAACACACGAAAACCCCACTCCGCGATATTCTCAACGACCAGCCAGATCTGCGATGCGACCCAAAAACAGGCGATAAGGCGCGTTAGCAGCAGGGATTTAACACCTGCCTTCTGCTAGTGCTAAGCAGGACGACTACCTGCAGTATGAAAGGGAGCCCAGCCCAGAGCCACATCTGCAGACCAACAGATGCCATGGAGCCAATGATAATGCAGCTTGGAGAACCAAGAGGGCCACAACACCCCCGCCACCACTCCCAGGCCCCCCCCCCGGACCACCACCCCCGTATTACCACCTAGGCAGTGCAGGACAGCGGACGACCCTAAAACGCACCAGCCCCAGAGACCCAACACCAGAGGAAGCCATTGGCCAACACAGGCTCAAAAGGACAACCATCTACCGCATCCTGACCCACATTGCCCACAGGCTGACGGTACCAACACAGGGGACAACCTACATCCCCCCGCAGACAAAGCAGCTGGCTGTGCTGCACCCGCTGGCCCCTGGTACCTTCCAACCAACAACTGCCGGAGTCGGAGGAGTCTCACAGCCAGCCCCATCAAACCCCCTCACATATATCATGGATGCATGTCCACAAAAGCAACAGTGGGCCCCTGTATCCGCACCACACGAAAGTTCCAATTTGTAGTGTACCTGCGCAACCAACCCCAACGCCAGCCATGCTAGACGCCTCCGTGCCCCAGACCCAAGATCGTACTAACCGAAATGTGGGTGCGCCAGGTCATGAAGTCCAGTAGTCAACAGTAGTGTAAAAACAGAACTTTATTACAAATACACAAACAAACAAAACGAAAAGCTCAGCCAACGCGTTCCATTCCCAACGGGGAACTTCAACAGGGCAACGTGTCTTCAGAAACCTGTGGGAGAAATGGTGACAATGGTTAAACTTCCGTATAGTCACATGCCTAATCTGGTCCAGTGTACTGCACTTGGACAAACCGGAATGCTCACAGGCATGATACACCATGCATGAGAAGACCGTAACAGAAGTTTGTGTGGCCATAACCGTCATAGGAATGAAGAGGAAGGTAACGACCACACGAACTGCTGTTACGGTCACATCATGCAGGACTCATCATACCTGAAAGCACCACAGTGTGTGTCAGCTCGATACCCCTGCCCCTCGCTCCCCCCCTGCGCAGAAACATCTTGAGACCACGCAAGGGAACTACGCCATAGCTCGCGTCACGCACGTGTTGGGGACAATTCACAGCACACGTGTATGACTTGTGCCTCCTGCCAACACTGCACACAATCACCTCAACAGCAACCACATGCATGCCATCACTGTGCATACAAAAGTGGACCACCGTGGCCTGTCCACCAATGTCGTCGCATACTCCCCAGGCAGTGTGCATGATCCCCACATGTCCGCAAGTCCGCCACCAACCAGCGCTCTGAGGATGACCCCCATGGAAATGCACTGCCCATCTGCAAGTACCAACTGAACACACCACACACCTTAACTCCACAATCCCCCAACTCACAACTGTGGGAATGCACACGTCACCAATCCACCACCAAACTGACTACTGCGTGTGTCTCAGTCTCCACCACAACCTGCACATAGGCCTACACACACGCGGCCACCAACAACGGGCACATCCACACTGGAGACGAGGTGGCTACATCCCAAACCAACCCACGCACATCACGATCATCACATGCAGGGTCGTGTCAGCAAGGGCGGTGCCCCCCACCCAGCCACGAGTCTGCTGCCGTGACGGCTGGTGCCTGCGCGATCCTGTGCGCCTGATGCACCCCAGCCCTGGTCCCCAGACCGGTCCTCCGCCCAGCAATGAAATGAAATGAAATGAAAATAATATTTATAAAGCGCATAGTTACCCGCGGGCATCCCAGCGCTGTAGGCAAGTCGAAACAGCTGTGACACAATCAATTGGGGAAAAGCCAGGTTTTAAGCATCTTACGAAATGACATGTAATTGGGTTCCTTTCGGAGCTGCAGAGGAAGTGAGTTCCATAGCTTAGCGGCGTTGTAAGAAAAAAGACGTCCGCCGCTTCGGGCCTTCTTAATTCTAGGCACAGACGCCAAATGAAGATTATTTGAGCGAAGGTCCCTAGTAGCTAAATAGGGCTGGATCAAAGATGAGCTAATGGGAGGTCCATTCCCTCCTATCAGCCTGTGAGTGATACACAAAGCTTTAAAATGGACTCTTTCCAAAACTGGAAGCCAATGGAGAGCCTTTAGGGCAGGTCTTGCTGTTTGGCGACTATGAATTCCCATAAGAATCCTAGCGGCACAGTTCTGCACAGTTTGAAGTTTAGCCAACACCAGGCTAGGGGCAGCAAGGTACAATGCATTTCCGTAGTCCAGACGGGATAAAATAAGCGATTGGACTACAAGCTTTCTAACCTGGTGGGGTAGCAGAGGAAGCACTTTGCGCAGCATTCTTAAAATGCCAAAACAGGCGGCAACAACCTTTCTGGCTTGGGTTTTGAAACCGAGCTCAGAGTCAAGCCAAACACCAAGGCTCTTTATCTCTGATTCAGGGGCCGGCATAGGGCCCATACAAGTAGGCCAAGTAGAAGCTATATCAGAGAGAGAAGGTTTGCCAAGGAGCATAAGCTCAGTCTTGTCCCCGTTAAGTTTAAGATGGGAATGTTTCATCCATCTCATCACTTCCTCGAGACAAGGGCCAAGACAAGTAGATGCTTTATTGGTGTGGTTCAAAGCGACGACCAATTGAGTGTCGTCGGCATAAGTGACAATTTGCACCCCAAATGGAAGAACAATGTCAGCGAGAGGAGCCATGTAAACATTAAAAAGAGTGGGGCTCAAGGACGACCCCTGAGGAACCCCACAATGAAGAGGTCGAGGAGTGGATGTAGCCTCACCCTCGACTACTTGGAAATATCTGTTCTCCAAAAAAGATCGCAGCCAATCCAGAGCAATTCCAGTAATACCCAAATCCTGAAGCCGTTGGATTAAAATACGGTGATTAACCGTATCGAAGGCCGCGCTAAGATCTAAAAGAAGCACGGCCAGGGAGCCTCCTGCATCGAGGATCTTTCTGGAATCCTCGACGACTGCTAGTAAAGCGGTTTCTGTCCCATGTCCTGGGCGAAACCCAGTTTGGGACGCATGGAGAAGGTTCTCCCTTTCTAGGTATCTGGAGAGTGATCGATTTACATACTTTTCTGTGATTTTGCTCACCCCAGGAAGGAGCGAGATGGGATGATAGTTACCAAGACAGTCGGGATCTAAATTCGGTTTTTTCAATAAAGCCTTTACCAAGGCTTTTTTCCAAAGGAGAGGGACCACCCCAGAGGAAAGCGAGGCATTGATCAGTTCCATAATAGTAGGGCCTACTAAGACAGATACAGATTTCAAGATATTAAAAGGAGCCGGATCACTAGGTGATCCACTCTTAACCGATGCGAACATGATTTTGAAAGTTTCGATGTCCAGTGGCGGGAACACTTCAAGAGAGTGTTCTTTACTCCATACCTTTATTTCCTCTAAGGGAGGAACAGGCAGGGGGTTGGGAAATAAGCAGCTAATGGTTAAAATTTTATTGTGAAAAAAGTCTGCAAAGTCATTGCATCGGTCATCTGTTGCTTCGTAAGAGACCAAGGGAGTGGGTGCATTGAGGAGTTTGTTTACAATGCGAAACGTCTCCCGAGGGGAGTTAACGGCAGCAGAAATTTTTTCGCTAAAATAGTATGCTTGCGCCTTTTTAATTTCACTTTTGTATATACTAATGGTGTCCCTATATTGCTTTTTCTTGGAAAGGGAAAAATCTTTCCTCCAGCTTCTCTCTGCCCTCTTACACACTTGCTTTAACTCGCGAAGTTTAGGCGTGTACCAGGCTGCTTTATTGGGTCCTATGTTTATCTGGATGTTCTTTTTAGGAAGAACCTGATCTAGAGTCCCTTCGATCCAGTTGTTAAAATGATCATTCCCTACTACCGGATCAGAGATTATAGAAGGTTTGGAAAGATCCAGAGCAGAGGTCCATTTTTCTAAGCTAAGTTTAGGCCAGCCGCGGACTAATTTCCCTAATGGTTGAACGGTAGGGATAGCCGACTTAGGCGACCAATGTAAAGGGATCAAATGATGGTCTGACCAAGGAATGGGAATAGGGTCCAAACAAAATAACTCTTGTAAGTTAGAAAAAACAGGGTCAAGAAGGTGACCTTTAGTGTGAGTAGCCAATAGCACCTTCTGGAAGAGTTGAAGGGCGGCGAGGTCCGAAGAGAGTTCTGACGCACCTATTGACGCATGATCGTCAATGTGGACATTTAGATAGCCTAGAACAGTAAAATTAGAAACACAACTAGCCAACTTAGTGACTGTTTCAGATAGAGAGTTAGAAAACTGACCCATCGATCCAGGCGGTCGATAGATTAAAATGCCCGAAAAGGAAAGCAAGGGGGAGAGTCTTATAGAGAAATGAAAATTCTCGCAATCACTTAAAGGACTCCCAAGGTTGCGACACTTAAAAGAATTTTTAAAAATAATAGCAACCCCACCGCCCTTCCCTGTAGGTCTATCAAGTCTCTGAATTAAATAATCAGAGGGAAGGGCTTGGACAATATCAGGTTCCGAGTAGAGGTTGGTCCATGTTTCAGTAAGAAACAAAATGTCCGGACTTTCCTCTGACAACAGCATAAATAATTCCGATGAGTGTTTAGGAAGTGATCTACAATTGAGCAGGAACAATTTGTAGGTTCTCCCCTGTGGTTCTTCCAAAGAAGAAAAGGAAGATTGAGTTTGTAGCCTAAAGGAACAATACCTACAACACGTCTCTAAGCAGCTAGGGTTAATTTTATGAATACATCCTATAACAGGAATTTTATTTACATTTTTTAGTCTGCTCAGGGCTGTATGAGTGTCTCTTTGGTTGAGAGGGGGCAGGACTCCCGACCCCTAGCCCCTGCCGGCCGCGGACGGGCGCAGACGGGCTTGCCTTAGGCGGGCCTTAGGCACGCCAGCGGCGCGCCCGCTGCGCGCGTCCGCTAAGCGGTCGCATCAAGTGAGTTTAAATTCCCTAACAGGGTCCAGCGACTAGAGCGCTGACCCAAAATGGCTGCCAATTGCGGAGTATGAAGAGGAGACGAACGTAATCTCCTTTGAGCTTTAACACAGCTCACAGTGAATCACCAACACAGTAAAATCATCAAATCACAGCAATAGTTAAAATCACCTTTAAAAAAGAATTTAGAGCAGATTTTTAAAAAAGCCCCCTCGCGCTGCAGGCTCGTAGCGACTAATGCCTGCTGCGCGGTCGCATCAAGTGAGTTTAAATTCCTAACAGGGTCCAGCGACTAGAGCGCTGACCCAAAATGGCTGCCAATTGCGGAGTATGAAGAGGAGACGAACGTAATCTCCTTTGAGCTTTAACACACCTCACAGTGAATCACCAACACAGTAAAATCATCAAATCACAGCAATAGTTAAAATCACCTTTAAAAAAGAATTTAGAGCAGATTTTAAAAAAAAGCCCCCCTCGCGCTGCAGGCTCGTAGCGACTAATGCCTGCTGCGCGGTCGCATCAAGTGAGTTTAAATTCCCTAACAGGGTCCAGCGACTAGAACGCTGACCCAAAATGGCTGCCAATTGCGGAGTATGAAGAGGAGACGAACGTAATCTCCTTTGAGCTTTAACACAGCTCACAGTGAATCACCAACACAGTAAAATCATCAAATCACAGCAATAGTTAAAATCACCTTTAAAAAAGAATTTAGAGCAGATTTTAAAAAAGCCCCCCTCGCGCTGCAGGCTCGTAGCGACTAATGACTGGCCGCCCCTGCGCATCCAGGCCTCAATGCTCACCTGCCGCCACCGGCATGTCTCCAAGAGGGCCCACCACGTGCTGGTGCATCCTCCTCAGCCGATCGCTGGATTCCGCACCACAGGCCCCCAGCGCACCCTGCGGCACCGCACCGCGGAGTCGTGTGTGTGCTGACTGCTGCCTTCAGCGTGCACTACGGTCCAGCAGGACTCACAATTCAAATCAATCCACGGTTAGCAGGACGGCTCATCGAGGCCTACGCATCATCGCAGGCTGCACACCCGCTCAGCTCTTCAGGTGCCACTACCCCTGTGCAACGCAAATCATAGTCACATGGCGGTAGGCCCCAGCCAGCCGCAGTGCAGCGGGGGCCACTGACCCTGTGCAACTTAAGACATCGTCACATGGCGGTAGGCCCCAGCCAGCCGCAGTGCAGTGGGTGCCACCAACTCAGTGCGCCACAAGTCATAGACCCTTCATGATTGGGTCGCGTGTTGCGGACGCCATCATGTCATCTCCGGCATTGGGGAATGTGACGTGCTGGGCCCCTTTTATTGGCAGGGTCACATGTCCTGTGACACCTGTGCTGGATGGGTGTGGTGTGGGTGTGAATCAGCCCTCAGGGAGTGGCTGTGGCATGCTGACAACTAGACCAGTGAACAGCAGATCCCCACAGGGAAGACCTGGGACATGTAGCTTTGTCCCCCCCCCCCCTCTGAGCGTAAGCGGAGTGGACTGGCCTGGCGTATGGCAGGTCAGCGTAGAGGTGGGAACAATGAGCCCGGGGCTCTGTGCGTGCTTCAGTTCTGGGCTGGACATGGAAGTAACTGATGCTTGTGTCTCTGATGTAGTGTCTATGCCACCCGGACCGCAATCTGCAATGTTGCACCCTGTGACTCAAGTCCCACGACATGAGCAACATGGACGTAAGTGGGAATCACTAACCCTACATTCACCCATACTCTCATACTTGAATGATCAAAGGCATGACACATCTGTGCGATTATGAATGTTTAATTCACATCCAGTGGAGTGTTGCAGCTGGAGCAGTACAGGGCCATGCAAACCCCACTTCACATTGATGGCCCGTGGAGGGCCAGCTAGAGTCCTTCAGGGAATGACAAGTACATCGGAAGAGGAAGAGTTCAGTCCGCAGTCTGATCGCTGTGTCATTGGTAACCAAACGGAATATGGCAGTCCATGTCGAGGTCCAAGGTGAGTGTCGTAGTGTGTATCGGGGGACAGTGGAAGGTGATGATGCAAAGGGCAGAACCAAGCAGAAACAGGCCATATGGTGGAGATGAATGCTACTGCATCCTCCTTACCAGTAAGGTGGATTCACCCGCATCCACGTCCTCTGATGTCACATGTGCCTCACACGTGGGTGGTGGTGGATTGCCTGCCGCACTGTGAGGCACTGACACATCAGGGGGCGGAGATGTGGATGGAGTAGTAGCAGCAGCATTCATCTGTGCAAGGCCTTAAGGCAGCAATGCCATGACGATGTGCTGCAGGGCATGGAAGGTCCCAGCCACATCTCCATGCTGTGCAGCCGTGGCAGCCAATCTTTCCGCCATCATCCGCTCCATGTTCTCCATGAGCCCCCGCATCTGTCCCAACTCCCGGGTGACGTCGCTGGAGCCACTCTGACTGGACAGTTGTTCTTGTCTCAGTATCATGACTCCAGCGATGTCAGCCATGGATCGTTGGAGAGCATGGAGCGGACTGTGGGTGTCCGTTAGGGACTGTAAGTGGTCCCTGATGGTACTCAGACACCCATGTATGGCATCAAGTTTTGCTGCCATGAGGTCGAACCCCACCCGCACCTGATCAGCCATCTTCTCCTGGACCTTTGACACACGGCGTTGGAAGGCCATGTGTTGTTCTTGGGATCCTGGGAGGCAGCCGGGGTGGTAGGTGCTTCCTGCTGTGTGGTCTGTGCAGGGGGTGGGGTCTCCTCGATGCAGCTGGGCTGCCCTGCTCCTGAAGGTGGGGTTCCGAGGCTGTCGAAGAGGGTTTGGAGTGCTTCGGGGTCGATGTCAGAGATGTCCTCATCATCATCAGTGAAGAGTTGTTGGGGCTGCTCTGCAGTAGGTGTTGGTGCTCCCTCTGCAATGTGAAGGGGAGATGCAGGGTTACATTGTGTTCACATGTATGTTGACGCATTGTACAAGTTTACATGCAGACTGCATGGCAATGTACATTGTGGCTGTTTAGGAGGAGCTGCCTATTTGATGCGGAACAGTGGACATTTCGTCAACATCACGGATATGTGTTTGTACTTATACATTGTCATCTCACATTTCCCTGCTATGCCAAATGTGCTTGGCCAGTTTCTACACACAAGCGGCACCTGTTGTGTCCTCTGTCCTGTTGTAAACGTGTTGCAGTTTGTACCACATTGTTGTCAATGCTGATGTGCTCTGAATAAATAAATAGATAAATAGATCTTCACCCCAGCTGCTTGATCGCGTCTCTCTGCCCTAGAACGGAGTGCGAAGGGGGTGATTCCGGAGTTATAGCGCTCGTGAAAGTGTCGGAGCGCAAGGATTCGATTAATGAAGGTCTGCTGCTCCCGTTGGTGTTATGTGAGATGACTTTTAAATAGCGGCTCGGAAATAATACCTGATGCAACTTTTGGCCCGGAGTGAAAGAGCTTTATCAAAATGGCGAATTCCGAGCGTTCCTGCACCAGACCTCCGTATGTGGCAATACTCTAATCACGATTCTTGGTATCGCCGGATTTCATTGTATATTACTGCTCTCAGCTTACTACAAGGTGTTTATGCTTTACAATTGATCCCTCTGTTAAAGCGGAGCTTTTTTTCACGAATGAAGCCTGACTCTAAGATGGCGGCTCTCGAGAGTTACGGCATCGGGCTTTGTTATTGCCAGTAATTGAATATAAGATTCCTCATGCCTCCTGCTGTATCGGTATTCTCCTGGTTTTACCCTGCATCAGTGTACTTGTGCTCCAATACCAATGACCGCGCTGAGCTGAGGAGTCTTGCATTTGGCGGCGGCTTGTGGGAACCAGCTGCTGATGAGACTAGCGAGTGCGGAAGTCTCCCCGGCGTATTGACGCCTCCCCTTGCAAATCAGATGAGAGGCAAGATGGCACCTAGCGGCCCTTCAAGCGCATTCCCGGCGCGGCGGACCCCCACGACGGCAGCTCAGGCAGTGGCGCGATCAGAGGCCACTTGTGGACCCCTACTCTGGTTATCAGTGATGCCGCACCAGCTTCCAGCGCCTGCACCAAGAGCCCTGGTGTGGGGAGAAAAGAATTAGTCACAATAATTAGCGTCGCAGCGTGGGACAAGCCCGACGCCTAAGACGAGTTTAAAAGGTTCAAGAAATATTAGCAGGCTGGGAGCCACTCCAATTCCTTCCGATTGTCCAACCGGACGCACATCCGATGGGTATTTGCCGCATTTTTTTGACTTTATTAGGGGCTCTGCGGCTGTTCGTTTAAATCGTGTTGGCTGTCCTTATAATGGTGACTCTACGAGCAACACGGAGCTCCTCCTTCCAGCCTGGCGATTTGGTGCTTTGTCAACGTGGCGCTAGCCAAGAGGGAAGAGGCAATGCCATTAGCCCCTTTTACAGGGAGTGCCTTTCTCTACCAGCTTGACTCCCTTAAATGGCCCCCATAACTATGCCCTTGTCCAAAGCACTCCTACTCCCCTTGTTGGGGATGGATCCAGCACCTTTGCCC
The DNA here is from genome assembly GCA_963921515.1 of Calotriton arnoldi. Taxonomy (NCBI): domain Eukaryota; kingdom Metazoa; phylum Chordata; class Amphibia; order Caudata; family Salamandridae; genus Calotriton; species Calotriton arnoldi. Next base: position 274,842 of record CAWUFW010010192.1, on the reverse strand, counting down.
TGGAGTCTCAGAGACCCCCCTGAGAGAGTCCACAGTGACAATGGTGTCACCCATAGTGGATGACCGGGATTGATCCCCTTACCACTGGGAGCTGTCTCCTACCCTGCCGGACGTCGGACACTGTGTTCCCGCTGGGTTTCCTACCCCTCCCCCTCCCCCACCTCTTCCCTCCTTCATTCTTCAGAGTGTGCCCGTGACCAAAGCACTCCTCTCCCCTTGTTGGGGAGGGATCCAGCATCTATGCCCTGGAGTCTCAGCGACCCCGCTGAGAGAGTCCACCGTGACAAGGGAATCACACATAACTGAGGACTGAGAATGATCCCTGTACCGCGGGGAGCCGTCTCCCACCCAGCCAGACGTCAGACACAGTTATTTCCCTGTCTCCACGCTGTGTCCCCTACCCCCTCCACCTCCGCTTCCCTCCTTCATTCTTTGGCTACCTCCCATTTTCCTTTCCGCTCTCCCCTGAATTCCTCTCCACCTGCCTGCTTTGTCTATCCTTATGCCTATGCTCCCCTCAATCTCCCTCCCCGTCACCCTTTTACATTACCCCTTTACCCCTCTACACGCCATGAACCAACGGATGTTACTTGTAACTGTTGTACCTTCTGTAACAATGTTTAATTTGTAACCTATGTAACTCTCCTCATGTAAAGCGCTCTGATACCTCCGGATCTAGCCAGCGCTATATAAAACTCAAGCAAATAAATAAAATATATAAATGTCATGTGTGTGTGCTGCATTTTGGGAGAGTCGCCCCTGCAGCTCTGATTTTGCTGCCCCTTGTCCCTTTCAGGCAGTGTGCCTTTGACTTCTGTGCCCATACATTACTGAGATGTTGCAGACTTGGGTGAATTTGGGTCTTGGTGGGAGTTGGGACTCTGGGGCATGGTTTGTCCGCAGATGTGTTGTTGACGTCAGGGGTTGTTTGTGCATGTGGATGTGTCAGAGTGTGACCTGCTCCTTTACGGATGTGGGCCACACTCAGCCACCTCAGTGTGGTGGCGTGCAACATGTCATGATATATTGACTGCAGCCATGCTATTCGTCATGCAGTGTCACTTGCATTGTCAGTGTGGCTCACAGACACGCCGCTTTGCTGGGTTTGGCACATGTGCATGGGTTGGTTGTGACATTGGTGATGTGTGGGAAGGGCCCCCTCTGGGCACATAGTTGACGGGGGTCTACTTGCTGTTTCTATGTGTGCTGCAGTGTGCCAAGGGGATCAGGGACATGATCCAGAGTCATTGTGGGTGTGCACTGTGCCATTGTGCCCATCTCCCCCATCCCCCTAGTCCCTTGTGGTTACTCACCCTGTTGCTGTTGTGTCGGGTCATGTTGAGCAGTGTCCGGTCCCCCAACTCCTGCCACTGTCTCCACACTGATGACTGTGGACACCATTTCCTCCATCTAATCCAGCTCCTCCTGTGGCGCTGGACTCCCACCTCCAGTCTCCATTGCTGCCTTCTGGTTGTTGGTGAGTTTCTGCTTGGTCTTGCGCTTCACATCATTCCAGCACCTCTTGAGCTCTTCCATTGTCCTCCTCAGCACTCCGACTGCATTCACCTTGTCCAGGATGGACTGCCATGTTGCATTTTTTGTTGCTAATGACACAGTGGAGGTGACGAACAGTTGTTGATGGTGTTCTATCACCTCCGTGATCAGGATCCTCTTTTCATGCGGACTGAACCGCGGCTTCCTCTTCTTCTTGTCCTTGCCCTTCCCTGTCCCCGAGGTCCCAGGCTGCTCCTCCTGGGGGCTTGTGGGGTTCTGGCCGTCCTCTGTGCCTGCTCCGGCTGCCTTCATTGTGCTTCGCTGTATTTTGATTTTTGTTTGTGTTATTTTTTTCCTGCTTTTGTAGTCATTTTTCCCACCTGACGTGTGTCATTTGCAGGCCTGGCGCTGCTTTTCGCTGATTGTCTTATCGCGGTTGTGCCCATCGCGACTTTTTTCGCGTTAGGGTTTGGATTTTCATTGCCGTCCCGGTAATGTTATTGCGGACATTTGACGCGTTATCGGGGTAATATCGCATGTTACCGCTGTGTTGTGAATGCCACGTTAACACAGGGTTATTTTCCCGCGATAGACGGCGATATGGAAACTTGCGTTAACCTATTTTGGCGATGATTATCGCACGTTCTTGAGAATATGCCCCAATGAGTTTTAACAAAAATAAAATAAAGGTATATTATGTATTTTTCTGCTTTTGATAGTTCGTTTCTAAGTGTTGTACTCTGCACCCTTTGTACCTTAGCTCCCTTTGAAAAATTGGAAAAGGGTGAACGACACTGACTGGGTAATCCGTTATGTAGTGTACAGTACAAAGTTGTCCAGCCTGAGTATATATACTTTCCGTATTTGCTTAGTAGAATTGTTATGCATGCTGTGTGGGTACCATAGAAAGGTATTTATTTGTTTCTGTGAAGACCAATTCATAGCTGTAAATGAACATTCTTTGATGTTATAATACATTTGCAGGTTCAACATTTCTCGTTAGGGCAAATCTATATTGTTTTGACAGAATCGTCATTGTTTACCGAACGCATATTCATATGAGTGAATGTACATTTGTTTAGGATACATTCTATATACTCCAGAGAGTTGCTGAATTATGGCTCTACACTAAACAAACTTGCAAGCCTGCGTTTGGAATGGCTTTGTGGAATGCCGTGCATGCCATGGTACTTTAAAATATTGAAATATTAATCAAACAAACATTGACTTTAAAAAAACATATTTAATCTATTAAAATATTGAAGAATGTTCATCAAAAAGTTCTAGAGGACCTAGATGATCTACATTCAAAGATTTCAAAAGTTATAGCCAAACAGATTTTGAAGTCTCTTTGAAAACTGTAGGGTCACCATAACTGCAGTGATACCATCGCATCACTATCATTTTTATGTGCAGTTCTATAACACAAACGTGCTGTCTGTCACAACACCTCCAAGCAGAGTGCATCATGCATGTGCTAGGACGGTCATTGTTAGATGGCCTCCGGATCCCAACTTGTCTCTTTATGGGAGGTAAATTCCTACCACCATCACATGTGGTCGTCACCATGCAGCGCAGTATGTTCAGCTTGTCTGCAACCAAAAGCTCTCCGACTCCTTAGCTTTTGGTTTTGGAGATATTGTGCCAGATGGCACGTTTGTGCAATGGCGGTGCGTCCATTTTGGCGCTGGGGCATTCCCCACCTGCCACTAATGCCACATGCCCCCAGGGCCCATCGTTCTCGCTCTACACAGTACAGTACTAATGTCTGATGATTGTTGTGTTCAGTTAGTAAATCGAGTGAGTCGCACTCGCGCCGTACGGCTGTTCCGGCGGGCCGGCACGTGACCGGGCCACGCCCACTTACTAGTGGTGGTGACTGACAGGAGACAACAAGCAGTGAGCGCAGCAATAGTGCGCATGTTCGGTTTTGGGCATGGTCATTTTTACGACCAGCCCGAACATGCGCACTACTGCCTTCCCCTTAGGAGAGCAAGGGCCGAGGGACCGAGGGTTGCTTGCTTCATGCAGCAGCCCCGGCCCCCGGGTCTCCTAATGGGCAGGGGGCATCTCTGCTCAATGCAGCGTCTGGATTGGCTGAGAGTGCCGCGCGTGGGTGGCACAGCACTGCCGCACTTGAAGGCCAATCACTGTGTGGCTTATGTGAAGCCATGCACAGTGATTGGCCATTTCTGCAGCCTACTGCTCGTCGTGGCTCAGATCACAGTCCACCTCGCCGCGCCCGCAAGGCCGCAACTGCATCCTTCTTTGGCCAGAGACTGCAGTATCGAAGAGAGAGAATCACCGCTGCTCGTCACTAATGTAAGTTCACTATTTTTGTCTATATTTCTTCATGCATACCGTCCATAGGCGAGCCTGATTCGGTCTGTTTTTTTTATCACATGTGGCAGGCCAGTCGTCTTGACGGTACCAGTCTGTAGAGCTTGGAGACAGACAGGCTGTGTCGTGTCGGTCAAAGGGTCATCATAGTTCTTTTATACTTAACATCCACACTGACTGCGCCCACGTGTGTTTTGTCTACGCTGGTAAAAGTGCTGCCTAGGGAGGCTTAAAAGATACACAGCCCTTCGGGTACTGAACTTTTCAGTTTTCACGCACTTAAGCCATGCTTCTTCGTCGCTTGATTTGCCACATGGTACTTACTCACTCCCGCCATCTATCCCTGTTCTCACCCCTGCATTTACTATGCACTCCTGTACACACCGTGCACCCCTCCACCACTCCCTCCCCTCACCCCCTGCATTCTCCCCTACTTATGCTCACACTGTGCATTCCACCGTCACCACTGTACTGACCCTCGTGCACGCCCTCCTGTACTCCTAGACATACTGTGCATGCAAACTTCCGCCCTGCACTCTCCCTTCTGCACTCTCCTGTCCTTCTGTACAGATGATGCATGACTCCATCATTACTCCATCGGCCCCTGGACTCGCCCGCCTGTACTGTCCTGTCCTTTTGTGCAGGCTATGCATTCATTCACTAGTCCCTGCACTCGCCCTCCTACACTATCCTTTACTTTTGTGCAGATTACGTACTCCCCCGTCACTCCCTGCACTCTCCTGTACCTTTGTAACGCTGCACATTCCGTCGTCAACCCCACCCCTGGTCCCGTGCACTCTTCCCTGCACTTCTATACAGACTGTGCATTTCGTAATCAGTCCATGGTCTTATTCCCTGCATTGCACCATCCCTCCCTTCACTCTGAGTGCACTCGCCCCTGTACTGAGTGTTCGTCGCGCCATCAGTGCTCACTCTCCTATATTCTCCTGTATTTTTAACCTCACTGTACATTCAGTGTTTTCTCACCCTGCACTCCTGCATACCTTGTATATTCCGCCATCTAGTCTTGCACTGCTCCCCTGCATTCTCCTGTACTTCCACCACTGGTGGCTTTCTCCTCACCGTAAACAACTTTATTTTTAGTGCAGTGATACTGGTGATTTGGGGTGTTTGGACTGTTTGCCAGCTGAGATTTGCACATGTCTTCGTGTATTTTGGCAAGAGATGAGCTAGTCAGCTAAAGACGAACATAAACAGTGGTAAATTAGGATTATTTTCAAGGGGGTGGGTGTTCGAGTCTCTCATTTCTTTTTAAACTGGTAAACAATATTTGTAGGTTGTAATGTTGGTGAATTGATTATTTAGGCATTTTGAAAATATTATTATTGATAATACCTATCTTCCGAAATAGCAGCCACCTGCAATTTTATGTTGTGTATTCCCCGCCTCGTGCTCTTCAGACTCTTTCTGAAACCTGCAAACACTCGATGTTCCAACCTGATGCAAGAACAGTTTCATTTTATGATCATTTACGAGCATTATCATAGAGTGTTTCATCTTCCAGCGCTCAGAGACCGGGCTTTCTCACACATTTCCACATTAAGGCCGCAAAGTGCTGATCTGTGCGTGCTGAATGAACACAGCAGTTTTTAAGCACAGGTAGTTTGAGTTTATCTGTCTCAAGATATCTTTTTTGCTTCAGAGTTAGAGAGTGGCACCACTAGATATGTTTGTATTTTTGTCGGCTAATCTGTAGCTGAAACAAAATTGTGCGAGCCTTAGCCGAATAGTTGTTGTGGAAATTCAACAGGTCTTTCTTATTTAAAAAAAAACATAGGGTTTTGCATTTTAAGAAGGCAGGTGTATTGGTCGGCTGTATAGTGTTCCAATCATGATATTACTTAGAGTACCATAAGAGACAATATGGTATATTGGCAGAATCCTATGGTGCACCCTTACTGCTATTGCAGGCACTTCTGCTGTTAAGAATTTAGGTCACTTGTAGTGTGTGTGTAACCCCGATCTATGTGTTAGGGAAGAATATGCTAAACCTGTTGTATGTTTATGTGTGTGTGTGTGAGAGAGAGAGAGAGAGAGAGAGAGCGCAAGCGAGTGCAGCTTGCACAATGGCGTCTGCTTGCACTGTTCCTTGCTGTTGGCCAAGCTTTGGCTGCTGCTGTGCTCCCTGTTACTTAATCTAGGTAAAGCCCATTCGAGTATACAGAAGCCAGACCTATTGACTTTGTTGCCATTCTTTACCATGCAGATGGGGTCATTTTTGTTTTGTTCTGGAATCTCAGCATCCCTGACTCTGTAATCTATGGTTGGCAAGTACTAGTACATTCAGAGGCACAGCGGGCGATGGCTGACCTGAGGCCCTCTAGGGGCTGCAGACAAAGAGGGGACAGGAGGGGAAGGGAGCCTATACTGCACTGTGTCCTTCACAGCTGCCTTAAGCATGGTCTTCAGTACTCACTCTCCCACCTACAAATCTCGGTGGCTGTGCCTCCTCACTCTCCCACCTACAAATCTCCCTCCGTTTCCTACCGCTACACACATGAGCCCTACTGTCTGTAACCGATGTCTTACATTTTAAGTCAAATAACCAAACTCTATCACAGTTGCACTTGTATTTCGTGTATTTAAGAACACCGTTCCCGTTTAAACATGGAAGTACCCTGTCTTCCGGTTCCTTGTCTTTGTGGATGCTCTGGGTGTCCGTACAGGCGTGTGTCGGTGTGGTTCTGCCTGCTCAGTTTACCTGTGCGAACATGCTTTTGCATCGTTCGTTGCTTCTACACCTGTGCATAGAAAACATTGAAGTGAATGCCTTGGTCCTCCTGTGTGCATTATTTTTAGGTGTCCTCTGATCTGTGAAGCAGCAGGAGTTGCGTATTTCCATACTCGCTGTGTAAAACAGGGCGGAGTAGTACCCAGTGCCTGCTCTGGCTCTGTGTGCATTAGTGTTGAAGGGTTGGTGCTTTGTGCAGTAGTAGGTAAAGGGTGCTACCTGGTTAAGTATGCAAAAACGTGACAGTGCGACAGCCCTGCATGTGTGCAAGGGCCCTTTCTGATGTTAATGACTTCATCTCCCTTCTACGAAAAGGAACTGTTTTTGCGCCTAACAGTCTGGGGTGCACTTATAGCCAAAGTGCCTTACACACAGCCTTTCTGTGTTATGGAATTGTACCTTCTGCAGTCACTGTCTTTGTTAGAACAGATTCACAATTGCTTTGTTAACCTTCCTGCTTTCTCAAATTTACTTGAAAATGCACCATTTGCCCACTCTTTTTTCAAAATTCTCTTGGGGGGAGAACCCCCCGTAGGTGGTTCAGGCTCGCTCGCTACGCTCGCTCGCTACAGTGCTGTACGACAATTGTTTTACGCCCCACCACTTTCAAATGTCACCAGACGCCACTGCGTTTGTGTCCTGAATAGGCTGGTGTACATTGTGTATAGGGCCGAAACATCAACAGTTTAATAGGGATTGTTTGACATTCAGCCAGCTGAAGACAGGAATCAGTGAACATTGATCGAACTGTTGATTTTTATGACATATTGTGACATTCCGGCTGCATATATGTATTGTTGTAAATATTGTACAACAATGCACGTTTGAGCACTGTGCCATCTGCACTAACTTTGTTTATATATGACATTTTTATTTATGAGGGCACAAGACATAATGACAATCCCAGACATTGTAATGGTTTTGAGCCTTACTATCGGCGCAACTACACCAGTGCTAAACATTATCCAACAGAACCTCAGATGCATAGGTTCCTGTTGACATCTTCTAGTAATTTCAAAATATGATATGGAACATATGTACAAGACTGAAAAATAATTTTCCAGCTCACCACCTTCACCAAAAGTCAATTAACCACCTCCACTCTTGCAGCAGTCTCTAACTTTCCACCTAAATACACCTCTTCCTCAACAAGCGATACCTCCGCCTGCATAGAGTGACTGCCTGACCAGGCATGTTGCACCTAATGGGCCAATTGTGGGAAATATGGGTGATCAGACCATAGAGAAAAGCAAGGAAGAAATCCATGAATTGGTGGGTGAGCTGGAATGGGAAGAAATGGAGCTCTACAGCATCGAAGACAGTAATGCTTAGGGACCATATGACTTAGAGGATTTGCTCAAACTGGATAATGAACAGGAAACACCAAAGCTAACAGATTCTTAACCAGATGATATTGCCAAGTTTCATTCACTACTGGAAAGGGCAGCAAACAGTTTATGTCTTCCTATAATGGCAGCAAAGCTGCATTGTTTCCATTATAACTTCAAGGAACAACTCAAAAAGTCTATTAAATCTGTTCCGATTTTGGATGTGTCTGGCAAGAAAGATGTAAACAAATGTAGATGCTGGCCTGTTGTAGTTACTGGTCTAGAACAGACATATAATGCTCCAGACTGTGTTCTGATCGGTCTCAAGAGTCACCATGTCTTGATTCCACCATTTGCTACAGCTGATCAATGCAGATCGTGTAACCCAAAGATGCCTACATTTGCAACACCTGAACGGGATGGCAGATGGATTGTTGCCTTAAGCAAAAGACAGAGTTCCAATTCGAGGCAGCAACATACAATAAAGTGGCAAACACACTGTCCACTTTAGGCTGTTATGAGAGGTGATTGTGGAGTGATATCTTTTTCCAGGATATAAAAGAACCAGTGATGGAAAAGAAACAAGTTACTTACATGTAACTATTGTTTTCCATTGCTGGTATCTACATGCAACAATTCCTTGTCCCTGGTAAGAGGCTAACTGGTTGTTCCATTTAACTTAAATGCTTTGAAAATCTGAGCTACAGTGATCTTCAGGGAAAGTGAAAGTTTTAGGTACATCCTCTTAATTAGCTAAAATGTTGTTATTTGTAACGACATGAATGTGCTACAATTCAAAGACTGTTCATTGGTCAAAGTCCATTTTAACAATGTTTGTAGCTGATTTATGCTACCAGGGTTTCTCAGGGTTTCTCAGCTCAGTGATGGGGAACAATTCAGGCATGTGAATCTATGAGAGATATTAACACTAGAACTATAGTGACCGAAAAATAACTTGTTTCGTAATCCGGCCAGGGCTAATGCTCTGAGACAGATACCTATGAATGGCAAAGAGGAACAAATAGGAATTGGCATCATAGAGTGTGCAATAGTAATGCTGTGACGAGTCTACCCATGAGCACCAGAAGCCTTGCTGTTATACAAACAGTTATTCTATATTCTCAGAGGAAATCATCAATGAGTGACATAGGAATAGGCATTAAACAACCATTATATAACTAGGTATTGCAGCTCTCATGACCCCTGCAATAATGCATGTGCCCTCAGAGATCTGTTTGATCTCATGGTCACAGGTTTGATTCCAGGTGGTCCACTCAAGCTATTTTTCGTCTGAGGTCAATAAAAGGAGTACCATTGAGTTGGGTTTCAACCTTTTATTCAGTGCCAAAATGCAGCAAGGAGTGATCTTGCCCTTTACAGATACACATTCTACACATTGTATGTTACTGGGTTATAGTGTTCACCGTACAGCAGAGAAGCATACCAGAAGGACATGTTTTCTGACACCCATTTTTTGCCACCAGTCTTAAAATATATATTTCAATAATTTTTAGCACCAAAGCATACAACTTTGGAAACAGTAATACCTCCCCAACACAACTCTATAGACAGAACACAAATAGCCCTTCCATAGCGCATTACATAACAAGAAATTCCACAATGGTAATGTGACATTCCTGGGTATCACCTCTGGAAAGTCCAAATCCACGCCCAACAACTATTTGGAAAACAGCAAGGTTGAGCGGGCAGAGAGGAAAGGAGCCATAGGAACAAGGTAGTCACTTTATCAGTTCAAACACCAATCTAAATATCCTGGCTCCATTGCCACCCTCTTACAGAGCTATTTTCAGTGTGCTTTGTTATCATTAACCTGAGGGAACATCTATATATGGACCATGGATCAGTAACTATCATCTCTTTGAGTTCCATTTTATCTCATTAACAAAAGAGGAATGGCTCAGCAACTTCCACAGGGGAAAAAATGAGTTTTGCCCTTCATCACCACCTTCCGCTTCGCAGGATGCCACAATGAAATATTGCATCCTAGAGCAGTCAGGTCTTTTTTAAAGCGCTGGGGTTGTTGGTGCTGTCTCAGGGTGGGTCCACTGTAATCTGAGAAAAACAGAATTCTTCCTTTGTGCAGCTTTATATTTCCCCTCTGCTGGATTGCATGCTGGACATTGCAATGTCATCAGTGATATCACCAATTATGTCATTTAACATGTAATGAGGGGTGTATGTTGTGGGAGGTCACCAGCAGTGCATGACAGTGGTGCAAATTATGACAGTCCTGTAACATGAAAAGCAGGCACTCCAAGGCATGTGGTTCCAGATCAAATTTATTAACCGAAAATTCATGGTAGCCAACATCAAAGCATTTTTCTATTCTTATGCTTTTGTTCACAATAGTGATACAGAGTTTTGAAGCCATTTTTAAAGAAACACCTCATGACTCAATAGTGCACTGAAAGATCGAACATAGAAAGCATCCTTGTTTTCAGTGTTTGCTGGTGACATCTCATAATGTTACAAAACATTCACATTTCATTGATTGAATTGACTGAAATCAATTCATTTTACAAGTGAAAGCATTAAGAGGTAACAAAACAGTTGCATTAGAAGAAAATGCAACACAATAACAATCCAACACCCATTTGTGAAAATAGGTTCAGGTTTAAAAATAGAACACCTCAACAACAAACATCTACCAGATGTTTCCAGAGATAGCAATTTTTAAAGGAACAATAAATCACAACTTTTCACTTAGCTCAATAAATCAGTGTAATCTACTGCAACTCGCGGTTTAGTTAGGGTTAGCCAGAACATGTAATTTAGAAACAGCTATAAGGGCACACTTGTGGTGACCATATCTCCGGCAGGGAGCCAGTCATAGGAACCAACAAGGTCGAGCGGAACAGTTACCTCACAAGGAAAGCCGTCTAAAGTCCAAATCCAGTGTCTATGGACAACCCACCATAGACAATGCAGCAGTTCTAGTGCCACTGATACAAGATGCTGAAAATGCTGTAGGATGCTGAAGATGCTGTGCGATCAACGAGGGGCTTCCTGGGGCTACTCCTCAGTCCACGGCCTTAGTGGGGTGACTTTGGCCACAGGGGTCGATGTCCCTCAAAGCCATGGTGGGTCCAGTAAAAGTCCAATCGCCACTCATTTACTGGTCACTGGTAACAATGAAACCAGTGGCTCTCTTTGGCAAACCATGTGTACTCCTTGGGGGACCAAACTACACTCCGACTACTCTCCCAGTTCCAACGGGCTCAAGTGCAACTTTTGAGCACCGTTACTCAGCCTTTCTGGCTGCATGTCGGTGGCCAGTGAGGGTCAAGTGTACTTCAGTTTTTGTGGCCCTGTAGCTGTAACAGGAAGTCAGCCAACTGAATCTTGGAGTTACCTTCTGTGTCTGTGGCTTGGAGACGACTTTTTCTTGAACGGCAGACCAGAGGCACAGTCCTTTCTTTGCTAGCCCAAGACGCAGCTGGTACAGTCCAGTCTTTCATGCAGCCTCTCTTTGCTGGGTCTCAGGAATGGCAGGGCAGCCCTTCTTTAGTCCTCTTTACAGTTCAGATATAATCTGGCATCTGAGTGCCTGGGGAGCCCTTTTATGCCTGTTTCTTGCCCAGGGAGATGTGGTGACTACCTAGCCAATGGGCTACCAGGTTCCCTTCCACCTGAAGACAACTTCCTGTGAACTGTGGCATCTAGCTAGCCCAGAATGCACCATTTTGCCCACTCCCAACATGGCAATACCCTTCTCTTGGTGTGTGGAGCTCCCAAGCCCATCCCGAGGTGTGGCTACCTTGGGGCTACAAGCTGCTGGAAAAACGGTTTGGCAACCGCTTCTTCCTCTCTGTCTGAGATGTCAGCCAAGCTTCTAATACAAAAGAGCACCGTCTCTCATGTGTGACTGCCATTTGCCACTCAAAGGCAGTTTTTTTCCTTTGAAGCTCCCCCTTTAGGCTCCTCTTCAGTCAGCAGGCCCTTTGTGTTCTTTCCTGAGAGTCGGTCTCACCTCTCCTGAGGAGAACAGAAGGCTGTCTCAAGGATAGCAATTTCTGTGCAACAGTAAACAGTCACTGGAAACTTTGGACAACAAAGTGACAGCTTTCTAAAATTGGCATTTGTGCAAAAATTACATTAAATTCAACTTGAGCATCAAGGATGGTTAAATGTAGCGATTCTTTTAACACCATGAAGTACCGTACATGGTATTCCTATTCAGACGTTAGCACTGCTGAATTGTCCTTGTTTAATTCTGTACTTTCCAATGGGGCTACTAGACTTTCCACAGTAAAAATGACAATGCAGGGTTTTTACTGTCAAGATATGTAAAGCTACTAAAACACATGGCCATCTTTTCGATATAATGCACCCTGTCTATAGGGCTCAGTGGCCTACCTCAGGAGTGACTTATAAATATTTAAAAAAGAAGGTTTGGCCTTTGAAATTACTTTCAATGGCAAAGTCGAGTTAGCAGTTTAAAAACTGCTCAGCCAGCCAGCATGGGCTGGCTGGGAGTCATGTGTAGCTTTGTCATACTCTTGGTGGCACAGTAAGCACTGCAGTACATGAGGGACACTTCAACCTTTACACCCTGGGTACACCTGGTACCATATAACTGTGATTTATAAGTAAGTTAACTTATGCCACTTGAGGGTGAGCAAATTAGGCACACGTTTTACGGGTCATAGCACTGGCACTGAGGCCTGTTTGTCAGGACCCAGTGAATTTACGGATTTGAAAAAACAGCAGCATCTTTCCATATGCTTGGGGGGATCATGCAAAAAGAGGCATGTCAATATATAATGATCTCCTCCATATTTTGCTTGTTCTTGTCAGTATCATGGCAATGATATTATGGTATCATAATGTTTCTGTAGCTGATTTTCTGACTTTACACCCAATAGAAAGCATTATGCAAATAAAAATGTGAGTATGTCAGTTAAGGATAGGATGGTTAATGGGATTGGATTAAGAGAGGGAGCATGTAGGGTTTCCTTCCTAGATGGTGAAAAGGTGAGTACTGTATTTAGGTCACACAAGTATGAGTGAATGATGGAAAGTGGAAGGTGACAAATTTAGTTCAAAGCAACATAAATGCGACTTTCAAACTATTTTATTTGACTTCCCCCAGATTTAATTCATATTGTACAATATTTGATATTACTAAGAGAAAGATTGTTTTGTTAATTATTTTTGTTTCAGTTGCCCGATCTTGTGAAGACAGTTCAAGATTTATTGAATAGCAATATGAAAAAGGTGACAGGTAAGTTTCCAAATGTAATTTATTTGTTCCCATTGTTAACTATGTCTGCATTTCCCTGACTCTCTTTGTTTCTCTTTCTCTCGCTCTCATGCTTTCTGTCTCTCAATGTATATGTATGTATGAAAACATAGTTAAACACACCTATGGTTATGAGTTAATACCAAGAAAACAGTGAAATTCACCAGTTATGTTTACCTCCACAAGCCATAACTCGTACAAGAGCTATGCAAACGATAACTTCCACAACAAATGTAATGCTTATGATCTCACTCTTAATGGGACAGATTCAATTACAAAAGTTATTTGTGTGTGCCTCTTTTCCTCTTTCATGCTTTCATACATACATACAAATATTTATGCCTGTTTGTCCTTGTGAATGTATATCTTCTATTGCGGGGTCGTGGGAGACCTGAGAAACAATAAATGAGCCCTATTCCTACTTACCTCGAGTACGTGCCTCTTCTTTGTTGGAGTAGGATTGTCTCCTTTTATATATATATATAGGGGCCGATTCCGATCTCGGCCGGTAGGGCTCCGAATCGGATTCGGATTAACCGGATCCGATTCGGAGCCCTATTTCCCGACCGATTCGTACGCGCGTCCGGGCGAGCGAGTACGATGCGAAATCGCCGACCGACTCGTCCGGGCGTCCCGACCGCTCCGACCGACTCGTTCCCGAGTCTAACCACACCGACCGACTCGCTCGGACTCGACTCGCACCGCGCAATGGAGACGTTCCCCGGCCGGGTAAGTACGATGCGCGCCGCGAGCAGTCTGACCGAGCCGCGCACTCCGGCTCGAAAGAGCAGTCGGAGCCGTACTTTGGGGGTCCGTGTCGGACCCCCCTGTACGCATAACCGCGTGAGTCGCACACAGGGGGACCCATGGGTCCCCCTTACCTGTGCGTGTATGGCGCGAGTCGCTTCGCCGCGTACACGCTGTAGGGGGCGCCCTTGTCTGCCTCGCACCCATTGAGTCAATGGGAGACCGCGTACGCATTGTACGACCGGCTCCCATTGACTTCAATGGGAGTCCGACCGACTCGAGTCCGATGGCATACGTGCGCATCGTACTCGTTCGGTCGGGCTGCACGGGTCCGATTCGGTCGGAAATCTCTCCGGGTCCGGCTCGGTCGGAGAGATTTCCGGCCCATAGTCTCTGAAAAAAACAAAGGTTAAAGTGATGTTATAGTTAGCAACTATAATATTTTGCTTTACATTTTAAAAAAACTTTGAAATTCAATGAAGAAAAATAAAGGTTAGAGGGGCGATATAGTTAGGTGAAATCTCAGTTAAAGCATGCCATTTTATACTACCAAAACCACTGAAATTCACCATTTATAGTTATCTCAAGTAACTATAACTAGTACCCTAAAAAAACTATAACTTGCAACACTGCCATGCACAGTGTTATTATCAAAGATGTTGTTTCAGATGTTGCAGTGATTGTATCAATGATGTCAAAGAGCATGTCAAGAGCATTGTAATATTTGAGGTCTTTTTAGATGTCATCAGTGATGTCATCAATGATTTAATTTATCATGACTTGAGTGACATAATATGCGAGGTCATATACAGTGTGTTACGGGGTGCATGTTATAGTCAGCTCACTGAATAACTGGTGAATTTCAGTTTTTTGTTTTGTTTTTAAGCTTTAGTTTTTCACTCAGTTCAACACCTATCTATAACGTTCTTTAACCTTTGCTTGGTCAGTGAATTTCTAGTTTTTTTTTTTAACTTAAGCAAATATCTTGAAGCCATTTCTAAGTGTAATTTCACTTTAACCATTTTTTTTCAGTGAATGTCTGTGTTTTTTTAAAGTTAGAGAAGATCACATTACCATACCTGACTAAAACGCCTATTTAATCTTTTTTTTCCGATAGGAATGTCTAGGCTTATTTGAACATGTTCAGTCAGCATCTCCTTAGCGCACAGCCTTCGGCCATTATCAACAGGGAGTTCCTACTGCTTGCAATCAGTTATCCATCTGCGTGCCCTTGCCCCCCCCTCCTGCCCTTCATACTGAGCTTGCTGCCCTGCCTCCTTCCTGCCTGCCCTCTGTTCTCCATTTGCATGCCCTCGCCACTCTCACCTGCTGTCTGTGGTCAGCTTGCTGCCCCATACCCATCCCCTCTCCCCGGCCCTCTGTGGTCCATTGAGCTGTCCCTGCCAGCCTGCTCTCCATGGGAAATTTGCTACTCCTGCCCATGGCCCCCACCCTCTGCCCTCCATTTTCCATGTGCATGCCCCTGCTCCACCCATTTGTCTTCTGTGGTTCATTATACAGGCCCTGTCCATGCCATGGTCAGACTGTTGCCCCTATCACCCTTCTGCCTGCCTTCCGTTCACCATCTGCATGCCACTGCCCCTTCCCACCAGCCCTCTATGGACAGCTTATTTTCTCAGCCCGTGTCTGGCTGCCCTATGTGTTCAGCTTGATGTCCTCGCACCAGCCCCCCCTTCTCCCTGCTCTTCGTTCTCTGTGTATGTCCCTGCCCACTCCCTTCTTCCCTCCATGTGCTGCCCCTCTCCATACAGGCCTGTCCTCTGTGGTCAGCTTACTGGCACTAACCCTCTCCTCCCTACCCTCTGCTGGTCGAGTCTGTGCCTTACCCCCTTCTGCCTGCCTTGCATAGCCCAATGTGCTGCCTTTGCCTCTCCCACTTACCCTCAGTGGTTAGCTTATTGTGCTTACCCCTGCGTCTTCCCCTGGTTGTCCGAGTCCATGCCCCTGTCCACTCACGCCAGCACTGCGTGGTTTGTAGTGCTGCCACTGCCCCCTGCCTGACCTGCTTTGTTAGCTTGCTGACTCTGCCCTGTTACTCCATGCCTTCCGTTCTATGTGTGTGTGGCCATGCCCCTTCACTCCTGTCCTCCATATTCCATTGAGCTGCCACTGGCACTCCAGCCTGCCCTGTTTAGTGCATTTTGCTGCCACTGCCCCTTCCACCTGCTCAGCATGGTCAGCTTGCTGGCCCAGTCTCTGCCCCTATCCCCTCCCTACTGCACTTCATGCTGCCATTGCACCTCCTGCTTGATCTGCTGGTCTTTTGTGCAGCCAGTGCCCTTCCTGTCCATCCTGCATAATGAGCATGTGTGTGTGTGTGTGTGTTTGTGTATGTGTGTGTGTATATATTACCTACTGGTGATCACCAGTAGGTAATTATAGTTAGGACCTAGTTTCCATAGACAAAGCGTTTATTGTTTTGCGAATAACTTTGGCGCCGTTCGGTGAATCTTCACAAAAGTTTCAAAACAGGTGTACTGGTCATTTCAGCTGCTGTTTGGGAAATTTCGGGGTGATTTGTCAAGCAGGGGCTGAGAAAAGCTGGAGTCCCAAAAACTGTTTTCCCCTTCCAATTTCCCTGGGGGATTGTGAACACGGCTGCAGCCCGAACCACTGGACGGAATTACACTAAACTTAAGCAGAAAGCTAGCTCTTGGTCCAGAAAGAGACATTCGTCTAATTTGGTGTAAATCCATTCAGTAGTTTTGGAGTTATTAAACAAAAAAAAAGAATTATAGATGTCTGGAGACGCAGAGAGTCAACCATTCCGACAGTTCTCATTCTGAGAGCTGATTGGCTGCCAACACTTCAATCAGACAGCCATCTTGGGACTCAGACTATTCTGAGTCCCAAAAAAAAGGTGAAAAAAAAGAAGAGGGCAGAGTAGGAATAGCCTGACCCTCCCTAGTCCAGGTGATGGGGGTCCGGGGGGTGAAAAATGTTTTTTTCTTTCAATTTTGCCACAATTTTGCGCTTGTTTTTGATAATGTCCCCTGGGTAGGCCAGGTTCCAAAGGGATTATTATTATTAGGAGGGCATGCCCCCCCTATTTGACAAAGGCATTGTGTTAGCTAACATTGCTGTTTAACTCAGCGATTTCTATTCAAAACATTCTTAAAGCCCGATCATGATGTGTACCAGGTTTGTTATTATTTCTTAGAGGTGTGCTTGCAAGGATTCACTGATAGAATATTGATGACAAAAATATCGATGTTCAAAATATCGAGCAAAAAATATAGACTACAAAAATATTGACTCCCATACATACACAGGTAAGTACAAAAATATTGAATCAAAAATATCGATGTAAAAGATATAGATGTAAAAAATATCTATTTAAATATATATATAAAATAAAAATATTATATATAAAATATATTAAATATTAATATTAATTTTAACAAAATAAATTAAATGTAATATACATTTTAACAAAATATAAGAAATAAACTTAATTTAAAAAGATAAACACGCAAACATAATAATGTATACATACATATATATTTAATTTAAAATAATTAATAAACTATTATCTTTAATTTATTTTAAAATTTTAGAATTATATAAAAATAATATATATATATATATATATATCAATAATTGAAAATATCAAAAAAATTCTATATTAAATTAAAACAAACTTAAAAAAAATATTTAAACTTACATTTCCCAATACAATCAGTGCAACAGTAGGGAAAGTGTTGGATAGCAAAATAATTACATTTACTATTCCAACTCCAGTGAGTGCAACAGGAGGGAAAGTGTTGGGTAGCGGAGGAGTAAAAATTACTATTCCCACTCCAGTGAGTGCTACAGTAGGGATAGTGTTGGATAGCGGAGGGGAAAAATTTCTATTCCCACTCCAAAGTGTGCAACAGTAGGGAACGTGTTGTATAGCAGTGGGGTAAAAATTACTATTCCCACTCCAGTGAGAGCAACAGTAGGGAAAGTGTTGGATAGCGGAGGGGCAAAAATTATTATTTCCACTCCAGTGAGTGCAACAGTAGGGAAAGTGTTGGATAGCGGAGGGGTAAAAATTACTATTCCCACTCCAAAGAGTGCAACAGTAGGGAAATTGTTGGATAGCGGAGGGGTAAAAATTCCTATTCCCACTCCAAAGAGTGCAACAAGTAGGGAAAGTGCTGGATAGCGGAGAGGTAAAAATAACTATTCCCACTCCAGTGAGTGCAACATTAGGGAAAGTGTTGGATAGCGAAGAGACAAAATCTACTATTCACACTCAAACAGTTAAAACAAAATTAAAAACGATAAAAAATTATTAAAAAATCATAAAAATAAATAACCAATATTTAGAAATGAAAAATCAAATATATGAAATATATAAAAAGATACAATATTATAATATTAATTACATATAAAAACCTACAAATAACATATAATAGAAAATAATAAATACATTAATTTAAAAAAATCTTTTAAACTAGAAAATATTTACAAACAAATAAATTAATTATTACATAAATGTATTTATTATATTTCCTACCCTATAATACCACACCAATAACAAAACACTTCAACATTTTTAATTAGATTTTTTCCCAAAATTAACTTAACTAATAATCAATTTAAAAAATATTATTAATAAAAAAAACTAATAAACATTAATTGACTCCACACACTTTAACACTATGATATCCACTACACACACCTAAATTAAACTCTAAAATAAAAAAACACAATAAAAACTTATTTATAAATTGAAAACTATTACTAGTAACAACTAATAATAAAGTAATTAAAATGTATTTAATACCCACCCTTTACCCCTTTCAAAAAACAAAAAAATAAACAATTACCCAAAATACATATCAAATAATTAACATTAACTAAAAACTATTTACTAATTAATTAAATACAAATTACTTCCCACTCTTTACTCCTATAAACACCAAAACACACCTAAAATTAATTAGACAATTACCATAATTAACAATTAATTAATTAAAATTAATTAACATCCAATTATTAATTCATCAATTAAAAATTAATTACTTCCCACCCTTAACACCTACACACACCACAATACACACCTAAAATTAATTACACAATTACCATAATTAATTACCAATTAATATTAACAGCCAATTATTAATCCATCAATTAAAAATAAATTACTTCCCACCCTTAACACCTATAAACACCACAACACACACCTAAAATTAATTACACAATTACCATAATTAATTACCAATTAAATCATTTAAATTAATTAACAACTAATTAATAATTAATTAATAATAAATTACTTTACACATTTAACACTATAACATCTCAATTAAACACATAATAATAAATAAAAAATAATCAATACATTTAATATAATTAAATTACTTCCCACCCTATTCCCCTATAAACCCACAACCCGCTATGGAACTAAAAATGCAAAATTCAAATTAAAAAAATGAATACATTTAATATAAATAAATTACTTCCCACCATATTCCCCTATAAACCCACAACCCGCTATGGAACTAAAAACGCAAAATTCAAATTTAAAAAAAATTAATAACTACTAAAAATGTAACACATATATTAAAAATACAAACAATTCTTATACAAAAAAACATACAAGACATACATATAAAATATATACTAAAATACATAACATTAATAAACAAACAATATTTTTAACAACTATATTTTTTGCAAACGATATTAAACACTTCGATATTTTTTAAATCGATATTACTTACCTTAAGTCGATATTCTTGACCACAATATTCTTGCTGTCGATATTTCTCACCCACGATATTTGCAACTCGAGATTTGTGCAACTCGATATTTTTGATTCGATATTCTGTCTCTGCCCCGCTTGCAAGGAAGCGAGCGGGTAAAGGTAGGCTGCACAATTACCTTTTAAATGACATTAACACAAATAACATTCTTAATAACGAAAACGTTTCCTGTGCAACCATATGCAAGCAAGCTTTCTCCTTTACAAAACTTGCTGCTCTGCCCCAAACACAGGCAGTAAAACATATGCTGTCCAGACCTATGCAAGTCTCACAGAGTGTTGTTTACAACGGTTTATCAGTGTATGTAAAATCACTACCTAGAAGCACCCCGGCAGGGAGTGACTTAGTGCATGCACTGCACCTTGAGGTCGCTTCAGCGAGCCATACCCAGCTCTGTGGCTGCAAACGGGAGCCCTCCATTGCTATCGCCAGTTGCTTGCAGATCTCTTGAGGGCCTTGGAGTGGTAACATATTCCTCAGTTTGCAGACAAGGATTGTTGTGATGAAGAGGCAGGGAAAGTGAAGGGCAGCAGGGCCAGTGAGGGAGCCCTGTGGGTTGGGAGAGGTCAGCTCTCCCTGGCAGTCTCTTGACATTGCTCCCCTCCCCAGTGTTCATCCACATAAATCACTTTGTGCAGCTGCTCGATACAAGCCCCGCCCGCTGCCTGGGCAGCCAGAGTCCTGAGGTTTCCAAGGAGCCAGGAAGATCTGCCTTTCCACCACAAAAAAGTGCGACGTGCCAGCACATAAATCCACTCTACAGGTCCGGTGATCGGCAGCAGAAAAGTGACCACACGGAACTCTGTGCCTCCTCACCATGTGAAAATCAATACAACTTCCACCCCAAAAGGCTATCGATACCAGTTCCAGCCCCCTAATCAATAGCCATGTGTGTTACAGCAATTAAGCACAACACCGCAGATCGCGAACACCAAAGCGGATGGCAAACTGTGATTCAGCAGTACATAACCTGCGTAATTCGCTCAGCAAGCCCTGGCAGTCGGACAAAGCAAGAAGCCAAGTGCACAACAAGTTTAAACTTCCTTGAAAACCACACACATAGTGGAAATACCAGGCACAGCGATCCCAGTAAAACAATAGCAGCACGCCTCAGTGCTAGTAAAACCAACCACAAAAAAGAAATCTCAAACAACCAAAACAGCACAAGAATTCACAATTAAACTGATATTTAATTGTGGCAAAAGCAGAAAAACAATTGTCACTCACCCATACTTTCCCCCCCAAGATAACGGAAAGGTTTACAAATTACAACACAGGCATCAAATCATGAAATAAGCGATAACACATCTCCACATTCATAGTATGAATGCAAACATAGAGTGGTTAGCAATGAGAGAGGTCACATTGTTATCTGGGATATAAAACCTTAATGCAAAATAAGTTAAATATATACCTCTGGAGATAACATACCATCTTCGGTTTTCTCTTTGCCTAAAAGCCTCCAGTTAAAGCATATGGAAGTTGCGTCCAAAATGCCTGAATTGGCCCAGTGTCATTGGGATGTTATAGTTAGGAATTCGATTTTAAAAAAGCCTAAGAAATTCACTAAAGAAACAAAGGTTACTGGGACGTTATAGTTAGTTTAATAATTTACACACACAGAGCAATAGAAAGTCAGTTATAGTCAGAGTTTTTTCAAGAAACTATAACTCATGCCCTAAAGTAACTAGAACTTGCGCCCTCCACATGCACTGTAAATTTCCCCCATATTACATCACTCATTACATCTTCTATGACATCATTGGTAATATCACAAAAAAATTTGCAGTGAAAATATTGATGAGAAGACTGTGTACGGCGGGGGCGCGAGTTATAGTTACCTTAGGGCATGAGTTATAGTTTATTGAGATAATTCTAACTCAAACGGCTGAATTTCTATTGTTTTGTGTGTATACATTCTGAGCCTAACTATAACATCCCTGTAACTTTTTTGTGTGAAAATATATATTATCTACTGGCGGTCGCCAGTAGATAGTTATAGTTAGGACCTATTTTCCATAGGAAATCCGCAACATTCTATTTGAAATAACTCTTGCGTCGGTTGAGGAATCTTCGCGAAATTTTCAAACTTTATGGCCCGCTCCGGTCCGCTCCTACCCTGAAAGTTTCGGGGTGATTCGTCAAGCTGGGGCCGAAAAAAAAGGGGGGTCCCAAAACGTGTTTTCCCCATTCATTTTCCCATAGGAAACTTTAGCCACGGCTACAGCCCGAACTGCTGAACGGAATTACACCAAATTTGGCAAAGAGGTAGTTCTTGGTTCAGAAAGAACCCTTTTGTTAAATGGTGTAAATCCGTTCAGTAGATGCTGAGAAAATCAAAAGTAAAAACACATATATATCTGGGCGGAGCCTAACCACACATGTCATCGTGAGATCTGATTGGCTGTCAGCACTTCATCCTGGAATTGCTGGCAGCCATCTTGGGACCAATATAAATGATAGTACCCCATTGAAATGCATTGTAGTGAATCAAAGATTTTGAGGGTTACCAAAAGGAGAACTATAAAGGGTGATAACAGACTTTAGTTACATTAGAATTCATTTGTTGATGGTACCATACTAATTTCAGGAATTGTGGTGTGTTCTAAGGTGATTTTACCCTGTGAAAAACCTTCTGCTGGGATATCATGAATCATGTTTGAGAGAAAACTATTTTCACATGCTTGTCCCATACAGTTTTGGAAAGTGCTCCAGAAGCTAAAATGAGAGCATATTTTCTGTAAATTCACATAATCTTTCTCAGTCATGTGAGAATGAAGTCTGACATTCTCAGTAAAACATGTACATCCAACAATGGCAGAGACTGTCAGTTGATTCCTTTATGTTCTACTGCAGCTTCCCAGAGTGTTCTAAAGAACAACTAGAGTGCTAACAGCCTTACTTATGACAAAAGTATGGCACACCTGAAGCCATCTTGATTGGAATAAACTGGTAACACTTAAAACATTTAATTTAAAAAGGAACAAAATGATGGGGTTCATTTTGTCATAGAAATTATGGTTAGTGCTGTAGAAAGAAAAATTAGGACATGTTTCAAGTGTGATCTCAAATATCTTCCTGTTATATTTCAACAGGAGCAGCCTGTCAGTTGATGCCTTTGTGTTCTACTGCAGCTTCCCAGAGTGTTCTAAAGAACAACTAGAGCGCTAACAGTCTTACATATGACAAAAGTATGGCACACCTGAAGCCATCTTGATTGGATTAAACTGGTAACACTTAAAACATTGAATTTAAAAAGGAACAAAATGAGGGGGTTCATTTTGCCATAGAAATTATGGTTAGTGCTGTAGAAAGAAAAATTAGGACATGTTTTAAGTGAGATCTCAAATATCTTCCTGTTATATTTCAACAGGAGCAGCCTGTCAGTTGATGCCTTTGTGTTCTACTGCAGCTTCCCAGAGTGTTCTAAAGAACAACTAGAGTGCTAACAGCCTTACTTATGACAAAAGTATGGCACACCTGAAGCCATCTTGATTGGAATAAACTGGTAACACTTAAAACATTTAATTTAAAAAGGAACAAAATGAGGGGGTTCATTTTGCCATAGAAATTATGGTTAGTGCTGCAAAAAGAAAATTTAGGGCATGTTTTAAGTGAGTTCTCAAATCCTCTTCTATTTCATTAGAAAATTCTGACATGCAGACTGAAACAATCACTTTCAATACCAGCAGTAGACTTCCAGTTAACTCCTTGGTGAGCAGGAGCTTTACTACAGTGATCTAATGAACAACTAGAGTGCTAACATTCTGAATTTATGGCAAATGTGTGACACATCTGAATGCCTTCTTGATGGAATCAAAGTAAAAAACTGAAAGCATTTCCTACTGAGGAGACTGTAGTAAATGAGGAAATTAGGAAACTTCATAACAAATAAGTCTCCCAAGATGGCCACCAGAGAATAAAGAGCCCAAATGTAGCACAAATATCACCCAGAGGTAGCCCACGTATAGCCCAATGACAGAAGTGTGCAAAACACTTTTTATTTTTTGTTTTTGCAGTTTTATATAGTGCAGACTGGTCAGGTATTGGAGTGCTTTACATGAGCATTGGTTACATCACACAAGGACAAATTCATGTTGGTTGACCCCTACACTACCCAAACACCACTGCACTACCCTAAACCCTAAAACACTACCCCAGCACGACCCCCTTCACTACCCAAACACAACTGCACTACCCTAAACTCAAAAACACTACCCCCAGCACGACCCCCTACACTACCCAAACACCACTGCACTACCCTAAACCCTAAATCTACCCCCTACACTACACAAATACCACTGCACTACCCTAAACCCTAAAACACTAGAACCCAGCACGACCCCCTACAGTACACAAACACCACTGCACTACCCTAAACCCTAAAACACTACCCCCTACACTACACAAACACCATTGCACTACCCTAAACCCTAAAACACTACCCCCAGCATGACCCCCTACACTACACAAACACCACTGCACTACCCTAAACCCTAAAGCACTACCCCAGCACGACCCCCTACACTACCCAAACACCACTGCACTACCCGAAACCCTAAAACACTACCCCCAGCACGACTCCCTACACTACACAAACACCACTGGACTACCCTAAACCCTAAAACACTACCCCAGCACGACTCCCTACACTACCTAAACACCACTGCACTACACTAAACCCTAAATCTACCCCCAGCATGACCTCCCACACTACACAAACACCACTGCACTACCCTAAACCCTAAAACACTAACCCCAGCACGACCCCCTACACTACCCAAACACCACTGCACTACCCTAAACCCTAAAACACTACCCACAGCATGACCCCCTACACTACACAAACACCACTGCACTACCCTAAACCCTAAAACACAACCCCCAGCATGACCCCCTACACTACACAAACACCACTGCACTACCCTAAACCCCCTACACTATACAAACACCACTGCATTACTCTAAACCCTAAAACACTACCCCAGCACGACCCCCTCACAACACAAACACCACTGCACTACCCTAAACCCAAATCGACCCCCAGCACGACCCCCTCCACTACCCAAACACCACTGCCATACCCTAAACCCTAAAACACTACCCCCAGCATGAACCCCTACACTACCCAAACACCACTGCACTAACATAAACCCTAAAACACTACCCCCAGCACAACCCCCTACACTACACAAACACCACTGCACTACCCTAAACCCTAAAACACTACCCCCAGCACGACTCCCTACACTACCCAAACACCACTGCACTACCCTAAACCCTAAATTTACCCCCAGCACGACCCCCTACACTACCCAAACACCACTGCACTACCCTAAACCATAAAACACTACCCCCAGCATGACCCCCTACACTACACAAACACCACTGCACTACCCTAAACCCTAAAACACTAACCCAGCACGACCCCCTACACTACCCATACACCACTGCACTACCCTAAAGCCTAAAACACTACCCCCGGCATGACCCCCTACACTACTGCACTACCCTAAACCCTAAAATACTACCCCCAGCATGACCCCCTACACTACCCAAACACCACTGCACTACCCTAAACCCTAAAACACTACCCCCAGCACAACCCCCTACACCACCCAAACACCACTGCACTACCCTAAACCCTAGAAAAGAAACCCCCACCCCATGCCCAATCCCCCTTACCTCTCACTCCTCGTGGTTCCTCTCTCCTCGTGGTTCCTGCTTCACGTCGTCTCTGAGGGGCGGTGCACGTCGTTGTGAGGAAACGGAACAGCCTCTGTTTCCTTACAACGACATGGATCGTCTACATGTTTTTTAGAAAGCATGGTCATTTACCATACATACCTTTACAACAAAATTCGTTGTAAAGGCATGCGTGGTAAATGACCATGCGTTCTAAAAAAATGCGTAGTAATGACTTCGTGATGTACAACGCATGCGTGGTAATGCATGCTTTGTAATGGTATCGCAAAGTAAAAAAGTCGTTGTAACGGCTGTTTACCGATCGAAGCTGCCCCCTGTTCTTCAGTGAGACGTTTATTTGATTAATTAGGAGGAAGGAATGTGTTTTTTTTACCGAAAAGTGCATTCCCGGCTGTTGTATTGTGAAAGTGTCCGCGTGGCCTGGTTTCACTTCCGGTGAGAGAGTGGAAGAGTCTGTTTGGATCTAAAGGAGTTCTGTTGTTGGACGGGGCCGGCGCGACAGGTCATCAGAAAACATAGCTAATGGAAAGCGTCCTCCCTGAAGTGTGGAGCAGTGCCATGAGAGGTCAACGAGTGTGCGTCCCACCGCAGTATGACCGTACCGCGTGACCCATGTGCCACCTCCAGGGTACGGGAGGCAGAAGCGGCATCGCAGGTCCTCTTGAAGACCGTTGTAGCACTAATTCTACATTTTGGTACTAGGGCATTTTAACTTCGTTGTTCCTGCCAGATACAAAGAGAAGATCCTGTGTTATTCAGTGCCCTCGTTACCTTTTTTGTGGGTTGTGGTGCTTGTCACTTTGCTGCCCCGCCGGTGCACACGACTGGGCACCCCACCTCGTGTGCCATCTGCAGGGCCTCTGCCCTCGGATCACTGGTTTCGGTTTCTGGAGTGGCAACATAAACAGTTGCTCCCAAAGGACTAGCCTGAACACTTAGGTGAATATCCCCTGCACCAGCATTCCACTGAAATTCTTTCCTAGCTCTCCCACGTCAACGAGGACGTCATAATAGCACGGCTCCACTCGCGACACCGTATGACGTCATCGGAGCCATAAGAGAACCTCGTCGGCCTGCTGACGTCAGTTCCACCCATTTTTTCCGTGCCACCGAGGCAAACAGGGGACCGAGACATTTTCACATGTATACATAGTATAATAAATATATATATATATACACAGAAAAAACCATAGGTTTCAGGCACGTTATAGTTAGAAATTAGCATTTAAAAAACCTTAGAAATTCACTGAAAAAACCATAGGTTTCAGGCACGTTATAGTTAGAAATTAGCATTTAAAAAACCTTAGAAATTCACTGAAAAAACCATAGGTTTCAGGGGCGTTATAGTTAGTTGGACATTTCACTCATACAAAACCATAGAAATTCCCCGTTATAGTTAGTTCAGCTAACTATAACTCGCGCGCCCGCAATGCACTGCTGATGACGTCACATATTACATCACTCATGACATGGTCAGTGACATCACTCATGACATCACTGATGACATCTCAAATGACATCACTGATGACATCACTGATGACATCATCCAGTGAATGTGTGTTTTTCTGAAAATTAAATATGTTTTATATATGTATATCTCAAGGTCGATGGAAGAATAAATGGGTATATAAGTGTCTAAATGGATGATTTTGTTTTGTAAAATTGATTGTATAACTGACTAAGTGTATCTTAGTGAATACATGGGTTAGTGAGTAATGTTTAAATATGAAAATATCTGTATCAGTATCTCACTTTGTGTATAAGTGGCTGCATGGGTTGGTGAGTAGCTACATGAGTGTCTATATGGGTTATTAGTTGGTTTTTTGAGTATCAGTATGAGTGTCTGAGTGTCTGTATGTTTCGGTGGGGGTATTACTTAGTGCATAGATGCATGAATGAGTGACTCACTGTGTGTATGTGTTGAAGACAGCATGTGTGCAGGACTGTATAGGTGGATGAGTATGTGTATGGGTGTGTTAGTGAGTGAATGACTGTCTCAATAGTGTCTTTATGAGTAACTACATATGTTTTAAACTAGTATAGGTGAGTATTGGTGTATAGAAGTGAGTATATGTGAGAGTGAGAGATTGGAAGAGTTCCTGTACAAATAAGTAGGTGTTTCTATAAGTGATTGTTTAAGAGAGTAAGTATGTGTAAGTTTCTTTAGAAGTAAGTGTGGTAGTGTGTGTATAACTGTATATGCAAGTAAATGGATGTTTGATACTTTGTTTGCATGTGTGACTATGTGTGTGAGTAACTCTATGGATGAGTGGCAGTGTGTAACAGGATGTATAGGTGTATGAGTACATATGATGAGTGAGTACATGTATGAGTGACTGTATAGGGACTGTTGGTGAATGAGTGGATGTGTGTGTAGATCTTGGAATTACTGAATAGGTGTGTTGTAACTGGTATTGGTATGTCCATTGTTTTGAAAATGTTAGTTTGTATTTTTGAGTGTGTGTATCAAAGGTTATATTAGGGTGAGAGGAGGTCTGCCACTCTATCACAAGGATGATGTCATCAGTGATGTCATCAGTGATGTCATTTGAGATGTCATCAGTGATGTCATGAGTGATGTCACTGACCATGTCATGAGTGATGTAATATATGACGTCATCAGCAGTGCATTGCGGGCGCGCGAGTTATAGTTAGCTGAACTAACTACAACGGGGGAATTTCTATGGTTTTGTACGAGTGAAATGTCCAACTAACTATAACGCCCCTGAAACCTATGGTTTTTTCAGTGAATTTATATATATATATATATGTCAAACCAAATTGCCCAAAAGCAGCGAGAGGGCACTCCACGGTGCTTTCACCATCCGGTTTTGAAGCCTCGCTGCAGCTCGTTTTCCAACTCCCAAATTCAACAGTCTGCCTCTGCCAACGCGTTTCGAGGCCAATACGCCTCTTCATCATGGGCTAACAACAGAACACTGATCAACCACCTCCATTTTAACCAACTTTTATTTAGTACAAACCCCTCAGTGGGCGTGGCACAGTTCGTTCGCACAGCGGTGTGCTGGGAGATGTAGTTCCTTGGAGGTGCAATTAAAATTAATATCCTCTAGTAGGTTCAGTGTGATTTTGCCTTATTTACAGTCCATTATAATACCTTTAGTAGGAAGGGGAATTTAGAAAAACAAGGTCTTTAGCAGTAAAGCGCCGTGCTGTACGGGTTCGGGAACGTTCCATCTCACAGCCTTCCAATTGTCGAAGTGCTGCTGCTCTCCACGGCGTGAGCAGCCGTGATATTCAATGTCAAACCAAATTGCCCAAAAGCAGCAAGAGGGCACTCCACGGTGCTTTCACCATCCGGTTTTGAAGCCTCGCTGCAGCTCGTTTTCCAACTCCCAAATTCAACAGTCTGCCTCTGCCGACGCGTTTCGAGGCCAATACGCCTCTTCATCATGGGCTAACAACAGAACACTGATCAACCACCTCCATTTTAACCAACTTTTATTTAGTACAAACCCCTCAGTGGGCGTGGCACAGTTCGTTCGCACAGCGGTGTGCTGGGAGATGTAGTTCCTTGGAGGTGCAATTAAAATTAATACTGTTGAATTTGGGAGTTGGAAAACGAGCTGCAGCGAGGCTTCAAAACCGGATGGTGAAAGCACCGTGGAGTGCCCTCTCGCTGCTTTTGGGCAATTTGGTTTGACATATATATATATATATATATATTACCTACTGGCGGTCGCCAGTAGGTAGTTATAGTTAGAACCTAGTTTCCATATGAAAAGCATTTTTTGATTTGCTAATAACTTTGGCGTCGTTTGACAAATCTTCGCAAAATTCTCCAAAAACAAAGTCTATCCAAGTCAGCTCCTATCCTGAAAGTTTGGGGGTGATTCGTCAAGCGCTGGCTGAGAAAAAAGGGGGGTCCCAAAACGCGTTTTCCCCATGTTAATTTCCATAGGAAATTTTGAGACAGGCTACAGCCCGAACTGCTGAACGGAATTACCCCAAATTTTGCAAAAAGGTAGTGCTTGGTTCAGAAATCAACCTTTTTTTTAAATGGTGTAAATCCGTTCAGTAGTTGCTGAGAAATTCAAAAAATAAGAGTTAAAAAATCAATTTCTCATAGGAAACTTTAGGCAAGGCTACAGCCCGAACTGCTGAACGGATTTACCCCAAATTTGGCAAAAAGGTAGTGCTTGCTTCCGAAAGCAACCTTTTGTAAAATGGTGTAAATCCGTTAAGTAGTTGCTGAGAAAATCAAAAAATAAAAATATCGATATCTATGGCCGAGGAGGGTTCGCGAACGCTCCCAACCATAAGCTTTATTCTAATTGGCTGTCAACACTCCAAACCAGGAAGTGTAGAACCGAGTCACAAGAAAACAGAAAAACAAAGGTGAAAAAAAAGAAAAGGGGGCAGGGTAGAAACACCCTTACCCCCTAGGCCTGCTCAGGGGGTCCCACAAAGACCCCCAGTGCCAAAAAAAAGCATTTTTAAAAAAAAAAAAATCGTCCGAATTTGCACTGGGTGTGCGAATCCGGACACATTTTTTTTTTTTTAAACGAAGCGCGGGCTCCCGCGCTTCATATTCAAAAAGTTTCTGGGTGGGCCAGGTACCGGGGGCACTTATAAATAATGTTGTGGGGGCCCGCGGGGGCCCCCGCAGCCCCGGGGACCACCACCTCCCCGGGGCTTATTAAAATAAATGTGGGGGCACGCGCCCCCATAGCCCCGGGGACCCCAACCTCCCCGGGGCTAGGGTCCCCGGGGCTACCTAAAGAATGCATGGGGGGTCCCAACCCCCCCATGCTGCTCCGGGGACCGCCACCTCCCCGGAGCATTTATGATAATTGGCGGGGGCCCCGCGGCCCCCCCGAGCCCCGGGGACCGCCACCCTCCCGGGCTAAAAAATAATTAGTGTGGGGGGCTCAAGCCCCCCCACACTGCCCCGGGAACCACCACCTCCCCGGGGCACTTAATATTGAGATTTGGGGGTCCGTAGCGGACCCCCAGCCCCGGGGACCACCACCTCCCTGGGGCTTTGAAATGCAGGGAGGGGGGCCGCGCCCCCCCTCCTGGAGCCCTCGATGGCCCTGGGGACCAACACCCCCCAGGGCCGGCTCCTGCAGTGTCCCGGGGTGCCCACCCCAGGACACTGCTGTTTGCTATGACAGGGCCGGAGCCGTGCAGCTCCCGCCCTGTCATAGCAAACTTACTTTGGATTTTGGAAGCGAGAGCAGGGAAACCTGCTATCGCTTCCAAAATCCAAAGCTGATTGCTTTTCCACACGGGAGCTGCATGTCAGCAGCTCCCCATGTGGAAAAGCAATGCTGGCTCCCGCAGGACGCGGGGAGCCAGCGGGACCGTGGGGGCATTGGGGCTCCCCCCACGGTCCCCAATGGTGAGGCCAGGCCCCGGGGAATGGGGTCCCTGGGGCCAGAAGTGGCCCGGGAGGGGGGCCACACGGCCCCCCTCCCCTGTGAATATTAATTTAAAAAAAAAACAGGCCAGGCCCTGGGGGATGGGGTCCCCGGGGCCATAATTGGCCTGAGGAGGGGGGCCACGCGGCCTCCCTCCCAAAAATAATGAACCTAAGGATGGCCAGGCCCCAGGGGATGGGGTCCCCGGGGCCAGAAGTGGCCCGGGAGGGGAGCCACGCGGCCCCCCTCCCCAAATAAAAAAAAAAATAAAGGCCCCGGGGGATGGGGTCCCCGGGGCCAATAGAGGCCTCAGGAGGGGGGCCACGCAGCCCCCCTCCTTTCAAAAAAATAGATGTGGCCATGCCCCGGGGGATGGGGTCCCCAGGGCCAGAATTGGCCATGGGAGGGGGGCCCCTTCCGTATACATTTAAACAAAACAAAAAAAAAAGGGGTCAGGCCCTGGGGGATGGGGTCCCTAGGGCCCAAAAAAAGGCAAGAGAAGGGGGTCACGCAGCCCCCTTCTTTAAAAATTTTTTTTTTTTAATTCCGGCATCGCGGCTAGGCCCCGCCCCCTCCCTGCAGCATTCAGCAAATGCCCCCCCCTGGCGCGTTGTAAGTTGGGGAATTAATTCCCCTTGAATACTGAGGGTCCCTGGGGGCCAACTAGCCCACCAGGTACCTCCAGTATGCGCCAGGGAGCTGCGTTGCAGAGAGGTGTTCAGAGGCCACCCCCCTTTTTACACCTCTCTGCAACGCAGCTCTGTGGCACTTACTGGAGGTACCTGGTGGGCTAGTTGGCCCTCAAGGACCCTAAGGACTCAAGGGGAATTAATCCCCAATTTACAATGCACCAGGGGGCGCGTTTGCACAGTGGTGCAGGGAGGGGGCGGGACCTGACATAGCAAGTGTGCAAACGCACCCCCTGGCACATTGTAAATTGGGGGATTAAGTCCCCTTCAATCCTGAGAGTCCCTGGGGGCAAACTAGCCCACCAGGTACCTCCAGTATGCGCCAGGGAGCTGCGTTGCAGAGAGGTGTTCAGAGGCCACGCCCCTTTTTACACCTCTTTGCAACGTAGCTCTGTGGCACTTACTGGAGGTAGCTGGTGGGCTAGTTGGCCCCCAGGGACCCACAGGACTCAAGGGGATTTAATCCCCCAATTTACAACGCTCCAGGGGGCGCGTTTGCACAGTGGTGCAGGGAAGGGGCGTGGCCTGATGTGACAAGTGTGCAAATGCGCCCTGTGGCGCGTTTTAAGTTGGGGGATTAAGTCCCCTTGAATCCTGAGGGTCCCTGAGGGCCAACTAGCCCACCAGGTACCTCCAGTAAGCGCCAGGGAGCTGCGTTGCAGAGAGGTGGTCCAAGGCCACGCCCCCTTTTTACACCACTCTGCAACGCAGCTCTGTGGCGCTTACTGGAGGTAGCTGGTGGGCTAGTTGGCCTCCAGGGACCCTAAGGACTCAAGGGGACTTAATCCCCCAATTTACAACGCACCAGGGGGTGCGTTTGCACAGTGGTGCAGGGAGGGGGCGTGGCCTGATGTGACAAGTGTCCGTGCGAGTCGGTCGGTGCGGTTCGGACCCGTGAACGTGTCGGTCGGCGATTTCGCATGCGCTCGCATCGTACTCGCTCGGCCGGACGCGCGTTCGAATCGGTCGGGAAAGAGGGCTCCGAATCGGATCCGGTTTAGCAGAATCCGATTCGTTGCGCTACCGGCCGAGATCGGAATCGGTCCCTAAGTGTCTTTTAGCATAGCACTGGCTCCGGTCCTGGTTATTCAGAGTCAGTTACCACCAGTACCCGTCAGTAAAAAGTTGGGGGCACAGGAGGACTTTCTGCTCCTCTTTTGGTTCTTTCTGCACATCTCTTGCTTCTTCCTGCACTTTTCTTCGTCTTTCTGGACTTCTGTTGCCTCTTTCTGCATTTGTCTTGCTTCTTTCTACGCTTTTCTTCCTCTTTCTTCACATGTCCTAACTTTGTAGACATAGTTAGAAATTAGCATTTAAAAAACCATTGAAATTCACTGAAAAAATCATAGGTTTCAGGCACGTTATAGTTAGAAATTAGCATTTAAAAAACCATTGAAATTTACTGAAAAAACATAGGTTTCAGGCGCGTTATAGTTAGAAATTAGCATTTCAAAAAACCTTAGAAATTCACTGAAAAAACCATAGGTTTCAGGGACGTTATAGTTAGTTGGACATTTCACTCGTACAAAACCATAGAAATTCCCCTGTTATAGTTAGTTCAGCTAACTATAACTCACGCCCGCAATGCACTGCTAATGACGTCACATATTACATCATTCATGACATGGTCAGTGACATCACTGATGACATCTCAAATGTCATCAGTAGGCACTTTACCAAAACATTTTTTGGTAGGCAATTTTGAAGTTGCCTCAAAACGTCTGTTGCGGGTACTTGGGCCTCCCACACGAGTGAGGCACCATTTTTATCGGGAGAGCTGGGGCAACGCTGGGTGGTAGGAAATTTGTGTGAGCCCGGTGATACCACAAGTTTCCCACACAAAAATGTGTGAAAAAAGTGTTTTTTCAGCTAAAATTGAGGTTTGCAGAGGATTCTGGGTAAGGAAACGTTGGGGGATCCACGCAAGCTATACCTCTCTGGAAGCCCACGGGTGTCTAGTTTTCAGAAATGTGTGGGTTTGGTAGGTTTCCCTAGATGGCCGCCGAGCACGGGACCAAAAACCCAGGTGACCCCCCTTGCAAAAAAGATAGGCAATTTTGATGTCGCCTCACTACGTTTTGGGCCCTTGCCTGTCGCGGGTCCTTGGGCCTCCCACACAAGTGAGGCACCATTTTTATCGGGAGACCTGGGGGAACGCTGGGTGGTAGGAAATTTGTGTGAGCCTGGTGATGCCACAACTTTCCCACACAAAAATGTGTGAAAAAAGTGATTTTTTCAGCTAAATTTGAGGTTTGCAGGGGATTCTGGGTAAGGAAACTTTGGGGGATCCATGCAAGCCATACCTCCCTGGAAGCCCCCGGGTGTCTAGTTTTCAGAAATGTGTGGGTTTGGTAGGTTTCCCTAGGTGGCCACCGAGCCCCGGGCCAAAAAGTCATGGGAACCCCCTTGCAAAACAAGGTCATTTTGTGATAGGCAATTTTGATGTCCCCTCAATACGTTTTGGGCCCTTGCCTGTCGCGGGTACTTGGGCCTCCCACCCGAGTGAGGCACCATTTTTATCGGGAGACCCGGGGAAACGCTGGGTGGTAGGAAATTTGTGTCAGCCTGGTGATGCCACAACTTTCCCACACAAAAATGTTTGAAAAAAGTGATTTTTTTCAGCAAAATTTCAGGTTTGCATGGGATTCTGGGTAAGAAAACGTTGGGGGATCCACGCAAGCCATACCTCCCTGGAATCCCCCTGGTGTCTAGTTTTCAGAAATGTGTGGTTTTGCTAGGTTTCCCTAGGTGGCCGCCGAGCCCCGGGCCAAAAAGTCCTGGGACCCCCCTTGCAAAACCAGGTCATTTTGTGATAGGCAATTTTGATGTCCCCTCAATACGTTTTGGGCCCTTGCCTGTCGCGGGTACTTGGGCCTCCCACCCGAGTGAGGCACCATTTTTATTGGGAGACCCGGGGGAACGCTAGGAGGTAGGAAATTTGTGTCAGCCCGGTGATGCCACAACTTTCCCACACAAAAATGTGTGAAAAAAGTGATTTTTTCAGCAAAAGTTCAGGTTTGCAGGGGATTCTGGGTAAGAAAACGTTGGGGGATCCATGCAAGCCATACCTCCCTGGAATCCCCCGGGTGTCTAGTTTTTAGAAATGTGTGGGTTTGGTAGGTTTTCCTAGGTGGCCGCCGAGCCCCGGGCCAAAAAGTCATGGGACCCCCCTTGCAAAACCAGGTCGTTTTGTGATAGGCAATTTTGATGTCGCCTCAGTACGTTTTGGGCCCTTGCCTGTCGCGGATCCGTGACCCACCCACGCGAGTGAGATACCATTTCTATTGGGATACTTGGAAAAAGGCAGCGGGGTAGGAAATTTGTTGTTTCTGTCTGCAGCGTGAAAATGTTGGCACAATAATGCAAGAAAAATGTGACAGACACAATTTGAGGTTTGCAGGACATTCTGGGTAAGATAACTTGTTGGGATCCACAAGAGAGACAGCAGCATGTACTCCCATGGGTGTTTAGTTTACGACAATATCTACAGTTGGTAGGTTATTCTTAGATAGAATGTACACCTTGTCAGAGAGACAAAAAAGACAAAGAATACTGCACAGCCATCTATTTCTCAAGCACACACACATACTGGTTGGATTTGGCACGAGGGCGAGTGATGGTTCAGTATATAAAATTTTATTAACAAGAGATTTCACAAAAATGAAATGCACTGTCAATAATTGAAAGACAAAAAACTGAACCAGTGACTCGCAGTTCGTGAGCTGTAAAGCCACGTCAAGGCCCCAACCGCTTTACAGGCCATTCACACACCTTTCATACGTGATACAAGACCATTCACACCACCAGGCACAAAACCAACACATTACAACAGTCATAAAAAGGGACAAGGTACACCCGGCTTGAGAAAGACAGAAAAGACAAATATTTCTGCACAACCACCTATTCCTCAAGCACACAGACATACTGGTTGGATTTGGCACGAGGGTGAGTGATGGTTCAGTATATACAGTTGTATTAACCAGAGATTTCACAAAAATGAAATGCACTGTTAATAATTGAAAGGACGGGAAACTGAACCATTGACTCACAGCTCGTGAGCTGTAAAGCCACGACAAGGCACCAACCTTTTTACAGGCCATTCATACACCTTTCATACGTGTGACACATACAAAACCTTTCACACCGCCAGCCGCGGGCCCAGCACATTACAACACTCACACCACCAGACAACGCCATTCAAGTGCCCATCACTTTCACACGCCCACATTCCTGACACAGCAACCACACCAGCTCACGGATTGCGTGGAGTGGCGTTTGACTAGCAGTGTGTGTAGTGACCAGCAGCAAGTCACTACTCACACACCGCCAGCCAAGCGCCACTCCACCCACACCGCCAGCCAAGCGCAAGTCCACCCACACCACCAGCCAAGCGCCAGTCCACGCACACCGCCAGCCAAGCACCAGTCCATGCACACCACTAGCCAAGCGCCAGTCCACGCACACCGCCAGCCAAGCGCCAGTCCACGCACACCGCCAGCCAAGCGCCAGTCCACGCACACTGCCAGCCAAGCGTCAGTCCATGCACACCGCCAGCCAAGCGCCAGTCCACGCACACCGCCAGCCAAGCGCCAGTCCACGCACACCGCCAGCCAAGCACCAGTCCACGCACACCTCCAGCCAAGCACCAGCCTACACACACCGCCAACACATTTAGGATTTTTTTATATAAAAAAGAAAACACAAACAAATTGCAAATAGATACAAATCTACTAACACAAAATCTGAAACTAAATACATTGCACTAATGCCAACCTTGAAACAGAACACATTTTTTTAAACAATACAGACCAGGCAGTTCACTTTACCACTCATGGATGCTCCCAAAAATTATTTTGCATTTGGTACGTTCTAAAACAAGCAGGCACACACAGCCCAGGGTTAGAAGGACACTCGGGGCAGTACATACAAGTCTCCTTCCGCATACCTCTTCGCCAACAGACTCTATATCTCCTAGTGGGAAAGTCTTTTGAGGGTGTGGGAGGAATGTGATCAGGAAAGTGTCGATCTTTCAATCTAGCCACATCCTCCACCACTCCAACTCTAGGAACACTTGCCTGTTCCACTACAACAAGGCTGCCTATTACAGACTCCTGAAACTTAGCAAAAGTCATCTTTGACTCAGGACAAGAATCCTTGAACACAACAAAAGCATTAAAGGCTGCCAAGTGGAAAAGGTGGATAGCCAACTTCTTATACCAAATGTAAGCCTTACGAAGAGCAGTGTAAGGTTCCAACCTCTGATCTACTCTATCAACACCACCCATGTGCCTATTATAGTCTAAAATGCACACAGGTTTGCGCGCTTCAGCAACCTGACCCAAAACAGTCACAGGTGAAGTGCTTTCATCATGGATGGTAGTCAGCATGTAGACATCTTTCCTGTCTGAAAACTTCACAGCTAGAAGTTCCTCACAACGCAACGCACTGCACTGTCCCCGCACAAGCTTTTGACAAACAAGTTCTTTTGGGAAACCTTTACGGTTAGAGCGGATTGTGCCACAAGCAACGGTGTCCACTTTGGCCAATTCCCTGAACAACCGCACACCAGTGTAGAAGTTATCTACATATAAATGGTGGCCTTTGTTAAAAAGTCCTCTACCAAGTTCCCACACAATTTTCTCAGTCACTCCAAAAGTGGACGGACAACCAGGGGGGTTAATCCTGGATTCCTTACCGGTGTACACCCTGAAATTAGAGACATATCCAATCCTACTGTCACACAGCATATACAGCTTAATTCCATAGCATGCCCTCTTACTAGGAATGTATTGCCTAAAAACCAAGCGGCCCTTGAACAACACCAAAGACTCATCCACTGCTATTTCTTTCCCTGGAGCATAGATCTCAGAAAAACGATCAACAAAGTGATCAAGGACAGGCCGAATCTTAAAAAGACGGTCACAATCAAGGTGATCTCGTGGCAACGCTAAACCATTATCGACAAAATGCAGCATCCGAAGCAGAAGCAAATACCTATCACGACTCATGACTGCCGGAAATATAGCCGTTGCCATCAAGGGAGTAGTAGACCAATATGAAGACATTGATGGCTTCCTTAGCAAGCTCATCAAAAAGTTAAACCCAAGAACTTCTTCATCTCTTCCAGATTTGTGGGAGTCCACCGGGTAGCTCTAGAGTGGGGCCTAAGGCTGGCACTGTTGTCCCTCAAAAACTGTTCGGCATACAAATTAGTCTGCTCAACAATCTCTGCCAAAAACACATCGTCCATAAACAACTGAAAAAAATGTATTGGCAAAATATTTTCTGTATTCACTCTATACCCTGGAACACCAGTAAAGTCTGGCAATGCCGGCTGCACCATGCCTGGGGCAACCCAGAGGTCATCACTTCCAATGGGAAGCCTTGCAGCCCCAGGCTGCAGCCCAGATGCCTCTTGCCGCACTATCGGCACATCAATGTCCTCCTCTAACACAGGCCCTTCATCCGCACTAAGAGTAGCTTCATCCGCACTTAGAGTAGCTTCATCATCCGATGATTCCATGTGGAGAGAAAACTCACTGCCTGAATCTTCCCCTCCCTCCTCTGCCTCAGATGCAGAGTCAGTCTCTGAACCATGGTCAGAGGAAGACTCAAAAAGCATACCAACAACCTACTGAGCAGTAATCCTGTGGCTAGCCATTATCCTTACTCAGAAAGGAGACTGCACAAACAAGTCAACAACAACCAACACTGTGCAAAATAAGTAAGTAAAAAAAATGTGTGCCTTTATCACAAAGTTTTATATAGTCAAAAACTATACGATTCACTTGCAAGAGACAGCTACACTCACCAGCACCTACTCTGCAGAGACACAGCAAAAACCAACGATATCCCACTAGAAAGAAAAAACCAAAACCAATTACTCACAAGACAACAAAATACACATCGAGCACAAATGCAAAATGTTTTTGACAATCAAAAAACAGAAGCCAAACATACTGCTATTATTACACCATTTGCAAAAAACACATTCATGCAGGGAAATGAAACAAATTTACATTGCACAAAAAAAGTCTCTTACCAAACACATGCAGCTACACAAACAGCAGAACCACCACTAACGAAACCGCAACCTGGAACAGTCTAAAGAGCAAACGCCTTTCACTAGAACAAAAAGGGAGAAATAAAGCATTACAAT
This sequence comes from Calotriton arnoldi, assembly GCA_963921515.1. NCBI lineage: Eukaryota > Metazoa > Chordata > Amphibia > Caudata > Salamandridae > Calotriton > Calotriton arnoldi. The sequence continues at coordinate 236,203 of CAWUFW010010192.1, read as the reverse complement.
TGCAATTCACAAGAAATAAAACAATTAACATTATAACACGCTATGTCACTACTCAAATGGTCAATCTGCCAGATGGGCCTTCAAATAGGGCTGAGAAAAATGGGGGGTGATCTTGCCCAAGGGATCGGGTGAGGTTGTCTGCCAGGCCGAACTGTCCCCCAGGTGGGGCAGAAAACAGCAGACAGAAATGTGCCCCCCTTGCAAAAGAAATAACTCCCTGGTGCCTAGTAGGGATTTCTGCCTCCCCCCTCCCGCCTAGGGCAGAAAGGCCAAAAAAGGGGGAGAAAAAACATTAACCAAATTTTACCACCTTAAACACAAAACAAAATCCCTGATGCCTAGTGGGGTTTTCTGCCCCCCCCCCGGGGGCAGAAAGGCCACAAAAACGTGCCGATCCGCCACCAAGGAGGGGGCAGAAAAAAAGATAACCAATACATGTCCCCTGGAAGCGACCTTTGCCCAAGGGGTTGCTTCCGTTTAAATTTTAAAGAACTCCCTGGTGTCGAGTGTAAAGGGCCGATCTGCCCCCAGGGGGGTCAGAATACACATTAAAAAAAATTAGCCCCCTGGAAGCGACCCTTGCCCAAGGGGTCGCTTCCATTTACATTTTAAATACCTCCCTGGTGTCTAGTGGGGTTTTCTGCCCCCCCTTGGGGGCAGAAAGGGCAAAAAAACGGGCCAATCTGCCCCCACGGGAGCAGAATAAACATTAAATTGGCCCCCTGGAAGCGACCCTTGCCCAAGGGGTCATTTCCTTTTAAATTTTAAATGCATTTAAATGCATCACTGGTGTCTAGTGGGGTTTTCTGCCCCCCCTGGGGGCAGAAAGGCCACAAAAACGGGCCGATCTGCCCCCAGGCAGAATTCCCATCAAAAAAAAATTGGCCCCCTGGAAGCGACCCTTGCCCAAGGGGTCGCTTCCTTTTTAATTTGATTGAAATCCCTGGCTCTAGTGGGCTTTTCTGCCCCCCCCCCCCCTGGGGGCAGAAAGGCCAAAAAAAACAGCCGATCTGCCCCCAGGAGGGGGGCAGAATACACGTTAAAATAAAATTAGCCCCCTGGAAGTGACCCTTGCCCAAGGGGTCGCTTCTATTTAAATTTAAGTGCATTTAAATGCATCCCTGGTGTCTAGTGGGGTTTTCTGCCCCCCCCCCCGGGGGCAGAAAGGCCACAAAAACGGGCCGATCGGCCCCCAGGGGAGCAGAATTCCCATTAAAAAAAAAAATAGGCCTCCTGGAAGCTACCCTTGCCCAAGGGGTCGCTTCCTTTTTAATTTTAATAAAATCCCTGGCTTTAGTGGGCTTTTCTGTCCCCCCTGGGGCCAGAAACGCCGCAAAATTCAGGCGATCTGTCCCCAGGGGGGGCAGAAAAGTCTTCAAATAAATGATCCCTCTATGGAAGCGACCCTTGCCCAAGGGGTCGCTTCCTTTCTTGAGAAAAGAAAAGACATCGCTGGTGTCTAGTGGGGGCATTCCTGCTGCACGATCGCGACACTGTGCGCGATCGTGCAGCAGGAATGCCCTGCATTGAGACATCAGGGGAGAGGAAAAACTCTTTCCTCTCCCCCGATGCCTCAAGGCACCGCCAAATGCCCCCCCCGCTCCACCGGAGCAGAGAAAACTCACCTTGCTCCTCGGACGTCTGGAAGCATAATGGCTTCCAGGCGTCCCAGTGCTTCCTGATGACGTTGACGCGCGCTGTGCGCGCTGACGTCACAGGATCACCGAGGGGGGGGTCGGGGGTGGCAGCGGAAACTCTTCCGCTGCCATCCCTGCCTGGGGGTGCATATGGGCTACCCATGGGGGGAGCGCCAGCGCTTCCCCCGTGGGTGGGTGCCATGACGAGCTGGACTCGTCATGAGCACACGCCCACCGTGTGCCATGACGAGTCCAGCTCGTCATGGGCACCGAAGGGGTTAAGGTTGTAGTTGATGGAAATCAGCCCCATATCAGCAGAAGTGGTGAAACTGAGTAGACAGGCACTCGAGGAAGTACCTTGGAGGACATGAAAGGTGCTTGACTGCCATTTTCTTATGCCTCATGGTCGCTATGAATGACCGTTGACTTTGCAATGGCGTAGAGGCAGCCCATGTGTACACCATTGTTTTCAATGGCAGTAGATGTGGCACTGGAGACAGTTTGTTGTACTGTTCTGCCGGCATGATATTGTTCAATGCACCATTTTCTATAATAAAAGTTGTAGGGCAGCTATTCACCTTTAACGTGATCTTGAGGCACAGCCCAAATAAGTTGGCTCGCTTCACATGGCGATCTTTCTTCGACTTGCGTCCTTCCTTGCAAGCAGCCAATCCTACATGTGCTTGTCGTTCTGCGGTCAACATCACCATTGCACATCCCTATTCTTCACTTTTGCTCAATGATAATGTTGAAGAGCCTTTAGAAGATGAATTTGATGACAATCGACTTTGTTTAGTCTCTATTTGCCTCCATTGATGTTGCTGTTTGGCCTTGTGGGCGTGTCTAGAATGCTTCTGGAAACTTCTGGCGTCCATTTTCTTTCCTCGTGGTGACGTACCTAGCTTCTCTTTCATTTTGCAGACTGTTACTCCCTCCACCAGCCTTTGCATCTCTGTCCGATGGTGGGACATTTACCTTTGTGTGGAAACTAGAATGCACATCGGAAACACAATTTTGTTTTCTTCTGAGGTATCGTCTTGTGGGCCTCTGCTTTTTGTTTCTGCTTACTTTTCATGATCAAGGCTGATTCGTTTTGGGTTGTTCCAGCTTCCATTTGGCAGCCTGTTGATTTGCACATTCCTCCGCTCTTGCAGACATGAGTACCTTTTCTAGACAGAGTGTCTCCCTCAGCATGCATTGCTGAACAAATTGGACAGGCAACCATCGATGACCCTGAAACTCATGGCTTCTTCATCATTAAATTTAATGAGCTTGCAGTGCTTGATGAGGGTATCAAGTCTTTTGACAAACTCATCCATCGTTTCACCAGCTTGCTGTCTTGCTTGTTGGAAATGTACCTTTCGTACTCGACATTCGGTATTGGATTGAACTTGGCTTCCAACGTTTCTTTGATTTGACAGTACAATATTTCATCGGCTTGTGTCAATTTTATTTATAAATTCTTTCACTCCGTCACCTGCAAGTTCTTTAAGTATTTGATGAACTTTTAGTCATCTGCTTCTTCTAGAGCATCTATGAAGTCATCAAACATTTCGATCCATGCAGTCTATCTGGTGCCAATAACCTGCTTTTTGGCATATCAAATGGTGGCGGAGGTTTCAAGAATGCAGCAGCACTGTACTCCATCTCTTTGGACGCAGACACTGAAGAACTTCAGGATCTCAAAGACTTTTTGAGTTGTGCTGAATGCCGCCAGAGGTCTCTTTGGTCGTTGCTGCACGGACCAACGGCATCGTAAATACAACCCACGTGCTGACGCTTGAGTCACCTCGCCGGATCTTGATGTCATAAGGCGCTTGGTCTGCATTCGCCGGTGAGTAGCCTTTTGTTTTTTGTACCTGATTTTTGCTGCCTTTAGCATTTCTTTGTACCTGGTTATCGCTGTTTCTAGCGTTTCTGCTTTGAACGAACGATGGCTCTGTGTTACACTGTAGTGAAGTATCTTTTCTTTCGGCCTTACCCAAAGGCTTCTTTCGGACATTCTGCCTGTACTCCTCCATAAGACCTTCACCTTCTTCGATGGCCTTGTAACAGCTAGAGTGGCACTTTGACTCCACATATACCAACAGTAGATTGTTTCTTGGGGCGCACGTGGCATGCACAATGTAGGAGAGTAGGATCTGCCTCTTATGTTGCCCCCACTTTTTTTCTGATGTTAGCACTGGTTTCTGGCTATAGTCTGGCTGGGTCCCTGCCAATCAGGGCCCCAGCCTCTCTGTTCTCTCTAAACGACATGGAGTGCACTCTAGGTGCACTAGTGATTGGATACTGTGGTGCCTTATGAGTCCCTAGTATATGGTACCTTAGGTGCCAAGGGCATAGGTACTTCACAGGCCTACCAGGGGCTGCAGCATGTGTTATGCCACCCCTGGGAAGCAGTCTAAATCTGACACCACAGGCCTGCTACTGCAGCCTGGGTGAGGTGGTGCTAGCACCCCTCACTGAGATATAGGTTTCCTATATCTCTCCTGCACACACATATAAACCTATCAGTCACCCCTAAGGCAGGCCCTATCAATCCTGAGGGCAGGGTGCTTGGCTTCTATGTGAGGGGTGCCTCTGCCTGAGCAGGGCCCCTCTGCAGCTCTCAGAGTCTATTCTCTGGTGCTGTTTGTGGATGCGGTTAAACCATATACTATTAAGTGCATTATATCCTCGCGGTAAATGCTAACTTTGGAATGGCTGCATCAAAACATGTCGTGTTTGGTGTCAAACATCTTGGAATACTACCCCCCGCCAATCCTGGCGGCGGGGGTAGCATTCCACCCTTCTAGAGGGATAAGACATGTACCTGCTGTGGAAACGCGGTAGAATCCTAAAGAGCCCTGGCATCACAAAATGGATGCCACCAGTCACAGACACTGGGCTGCCCTCCTGCTGATGACCGAAACTCGCAGTGGAGGAAGCCCAACAATAGGCATCCTGTCACAGGGAGGTGTAACCACCTCCCAGACAGGGTTTAGTGTATTGGGGCTGGGTGGGTGCACTCTTAGAGTGCTTTGAAGTCCTGCACTGGGGGAGCAGAAGGCTCCTCTGTGCATATGCCAGTTCAAACCAGCTCAGGGGCTACCTGCCCCTGCTCTGGTGCGAAACTGGACAAAGGGAAGTGGGTGTAGCCACCCCCTCCCTTGACCCTCCCATAGGTGGGGTCATAGAGCTAGTCCATCCCCTCTTTTTAGTATAAGAGGGGGAACCTTGCCATTGCAAGGCAGATAACCCCTGGACGACGCTCTACAGAAGAATCCTGGCCCTTCGATGTTCCACTACCTTTGGAAGACAGAAGAATCTCCCTTGGAGTCAAGGAGTGACTCCCCTGCTTGGCAGGCAGCAAAAACGACAACGACGGTCGCAAACTACGCTGCTCCCGCTGGAGTCCGAAGTCCCTGCAGCCCAAGAAGTGGATTTCCTGACCTCTCCCAGGCCATCGTGACTCCCCAGCGAAGCTGAGGCAAGTGGACCCCACGAGTAATGAGGAACCGCGACCCCTGGGTACCGTGCACTATTGTCAAGTGCAACCCCTTCACAACGTTCTACGAACTTGTGCTTTGGACCACGTATGGTCCCGACCTCCAGCAGGAATCCCTCCGAAGATCAGAGGCCTACACCGTCCCGAGTGACCGTGGGCCCCTGTTGAGTGATTCCGCCCGAGGTGTCTTCGCGATCCCTTGCCCATCGGCTTGTGGGTCCCCAGAAGACTTCTTAAAGAAACCAAAGAGCTCCCCTGGTTGCTCCAGGCCTGCCCTGACTTACCCTCGCTGGGTGAGTCCCTCAGACCTTGCTGGTCTGCGCCATCAACTTTTCTTCATCTCCCTGAGACTTGCTGCTGCCAAGGCTTGTTGGCTCCTATCGAGTTGCCGACACCGCAGTCAGCTGCAGACGTCGAGGCACACACCGAATCCAGCTCCTGGTTGTCGTCGACACCTCCTGGACCACGTGGCTGAAGAGTCAAGGCACCCGCAACCGACCTGAATCAACCGACGACGGTGGGCATCCATCTTCCTTGCCCCGGGTCACTGCCAAGTGACTTTGAACACTGTCCCCTCTGCTTTCAGGTCATCCTTCTTCAGAATCCAGGCTTGGATTCCACCGGACACTTCTTCAGCTCCCGCAAGCAGCAAGTCTTCTTTGTTCGCCATTGAAAACGACGTCGCAACCCGACACCAAAGGACACCTGTGCACCCGGCTTCCCTGGGTGAGGTAACTCCAGCACTACGGTGCTCCTGTGGCTGTGGGCCCTAGAACTACTTACCCTGTAAGTGACTTGCTTGTAGGTCCTCCCGAAGTATCCTAAAACTCTTTATTTCCAACCGCGACTTGCCCCATTGAAGTTAACGGCGATCCGCGCCTGTGTATCCACACTGCACGCGTCCCCCGTGGGTCCTTTACTTACCTACCTTGGGTGGTTTTGTGAGGCCCCAGCACTTCTGAAGGCCCTAGGCCTTGTCTCCCTGCAAGTCGTTGTTTCTAAGTCTCTTACTTAGTATATGGTCTGGTACGCCCCTAGGGCCCCAGCCATATTTTGTGCTTAACTTATTGTGAAACGTTGATTTGTGCATATGTTTGTCTTCTAATCTCATAAAGAGATTAGTAGAGAGTTATTTAGAAATAAATACATATATATTTGATATATATACCTGTGTGGTGTCTTTTCATTTGGTGATTCAAGAGATTATATGGTAAAACAAGCTGCTTTACATTCCTCCGAGACTTAGCCTGAAGGCTGCTCTCCACAGCTACCACTAGGATAGCATTCTTTAAAAGGTTGTCTTAAACCTATCTACCATAAGAGTCGATTTGCCCTGGTGCAAGGTGTCCACTTTAATTAGTGAACAGCATATACCAGGCCAACTTCTCACATTGGTGGGCAGCGTGTGGGATTCCAGCTTGCCATTGTTTTACCAGAAAATCTCTATTCGAATTACTAACTGAAAACCATTATAGGTACTCAAGGTACATATAAAGTCAAGCTTAGTATCAATAAGTTCTACTGAACTTAGAGCTGTGTGCCAAGGGATAGCACACCCTTTCCACAGCTCAAGCTAGGATCAGTAGGCCACAAACTAGTGTAGGTAGTACAACACTGCACAACACTAGAATGTCCTTAAAGGGTGGACCCAGTGGATCCACTCAGCCTCAGTATAAGGACATGGCTTTCTCTGACTTGAGAGCCATGTGTGTTGACAGACACCTGAGACTAGGACAGAGTCCCTCAACCCTGCACCTGATAGATCTGCTGACAGCAGATGACCTGAGATTGGCTCTAGGAGCTAAAGGGTTTGAATCAGTGGGTGGGTCAGTCATAGTATCTGGGTCAGATGATGAAAATCAGAATGACCAGGACTCTGTGATTGAAGGGCCAGGCTCCAAGGGGCCTGAAAAGGACAGAGGAATTCTCCCTAAGAGAACTGACAGAGAGGAGGAGAGGCACAGATCCCCTTCCAGGGAATCTGACCACTCTTATCACTCTGGCAGAGAATTTGTCCAGCAGAGGAGCTCATACTTTTCCTTAAGAGAGACCTCCTCTGAGAGAAGGTGCAAACTGCTCCAGTATGAGGAAGCCAGAGTGGCCCTCAGAACCAAGCAGTTGGCACTGGATAGGGAAGCCCTGGAGATCCAGAGAGCTTCTAGAAAAGAGGGGTTAGAACCCCCTGGTGGCAGCAACAGTGTCCCTAGAGGCAGAGAATATATTCCTGACCATAGGAACCTGAGCAAGGTTGTTCCTCCCTACCAGAGTGGGGATGATATCCACAAGTGGATAACTGCTATGGAGAGGGCCTGTAGAGTACAGCAGGTCCCCCAAAAGCAGTGGGCAGCAATCTTGTGGCTCTCCTTTTCAGATAAAGGAAGAGACAAGCTCCTCACTGTTAGAGAGGAGGATGCTGATGATTATGAGGTCCTGAAGAGTGCACTGATAGATGGGTTTGGCTTAACCACTGAGCAGTACAGGTTGAAGTTCAGAGATACCCAGAAGGCACAGACTCAGGACTGGACTGACTTTGTTGATTGTGCAACCAAGGCTCTAGAGGGTTGGCTGGTTGGCAGTAGGGTTACTGATTTCAAGGGATTGTATAATCTGATGATGAGAGAACAGATCCTAAATAATTGCCAGAACCAGTTGTTGCATCAGTACCTGGTGGACTCTGATCTGACCTCTCCCCAAGAATTGGGAAAGAAGGCAGACAAATGGGTCAGAACCAGGGTGAGGCAGAAAACCCAGAACCAAGGGGGTGACACTAAGAAGCAAGATCCTAAAGGCTCTGAGAAAGGTGGGGATAAGTCAAAAGACCAGAAGTCTTCACAAGGGCCCCAAAAATCTGCATCTGGTGGGGAGTCACAGTCCAACAAGGGAAAAGGCCAACAGAAGCCCTGGTGCAAATTCTGTAAACAGAAAGGGCACTGGACTTCTGATTGTACCAAGTCCAAAGACCAAACCACCACCACTCCTGCCCCTAAGGCAACTGTGCCCCCTAGCTCAGCTACTGGTGGAGGTGGTACGCAGAATAAGGGTGTAGTAGGGTTGACCCTGGGTTCTGAAGTGGATTCTGACCTAGTCAGAGTGACCACTCAGGCAATGCTGATTTGTGAGGGAAACATTGATATGTCCTTCCTAGTAAGCCCCAGTAATCTGGGCAAGTACAAACAGCAGCCTTTGATAAATGGCAAACAGGCTTTGGCATTTAGGGACACAGGTGCTAGTGTCACCATGGTGGCAGAGGACCTAGTGGACCCTGGACAGATCATCCTGGGTGAAATGTACCAGGTGACCAATGCAAGCAATGCCAAGACCAACCATAGTCTGGCAGTTGTGAATTTCTCCTGGGGAGGGGTAACTGGCCTCAAGAAGGTTGTAGTCAGTGCAGACCTCCCTGTAGAATGTCTATTGGGCAATGATCTAGAGACTTCAGCCTGGTCTGAAGTAGAGTTATGGACTCATGCTGAGATGTTGGGCATCCCTGCAGAGGTATTTGCTGTGACCAGGTCACAAGCAAGAATGCATGACACTGAACCAGCTCTGGATCCTGGAACAATGGACCAGATGCTTCCCAAGAGGAGGAGCAGTAGGGTTAAGGCAGTGCCTTCCCCTCTGTCTCAGATCAAGGATTCACTTCCAGAGGGAGGTGAAGCAGAACCTGAAGAAGGAACTGCCCCAGAGGGACTTGAACCTGACCAGGTTGAGTTCTTGGGGGCAGGGGGCCCTTCCAGGGAAGATCTGAGCAAGGAGCAACAGTGCTGCCCCTCTCTTGAACCCCTCAGACAGCAGGCTGCTGCTGAGGCTGCTGGGAGTGCTAGTGGGTCCCATAAAGTTTATTGGGATGAGGGACTCCTATATTCTGAGGGTAGAGACCCAGCCCCTGGAGCCACCAGGAGGTTGGTAATACCTCAGAAGTTTAGGGGTTCCTCTTGACCTTAGCACATGATATCCCTTTGGCAGGACACTTGGGCCAAAACAAGACCTGGGACAGGCTTGTTCCACATTTTCATTGGCCACATATGTCAGAGGACACAAAGGAGTTTTGTCGCTCCTGTGTCACTTGCCAAGCCAGTGGTAAGGCAGGTGGCACAACAAAGGCCCCCTGATACCACTACCTGTGGTGGGGGTACCCTTTGAAAGGGTAGGGATTGACATTGTTGGTCCCCTTGACCCTCAGACTGCATCTGGGCACAGATTTATCCTGGTGGTAGTGGATCATGCCACCAGGTACCCAGAGGCAATTCCCCTGAGGACCACCACAGCACCTGTGGTGGCAAGAGCCCTCATTGGAGTTTTCTCCAGAGTGGGTTTTCCAAAGGAGGTCATTTCTGACAGAGGTACCAACTTCATGTCAGGATATCTGAAAGCAATGTGGAAGGAGTGTGGTGTAACTTATAAGTTCACCACCCCCTATCACCCACAATGCAATGGTTTAGTTGAGCGCTTCAACAAGACCTTGAAAGGAATGATTAAAGGACTCCCAGAGAAGCTTAGGCGGAAATGGGACCTTCTTCTTCCTTGCCTGTTGTTTGCCTACAGAGAGGTTCCACAGAAGGGGGTTGGCTACAGCCCATTTGAGCTTCTGTTTGGGCATCCTGTGAGAGGTCCACTATGTTTGGTAAAAGAGGGCTGGGAGTTACCTCTCAAGCCCCCAAACAAGATGTGATGGACTATGTACTTGGTCTCCGCTCCCGGATGGCAGAGTACATGAAAAAGGCAACCAAAAACCTGGAGGCCAGCCAAGAATTGCAAAAAGCTTGGCATGACCAAAGGCTGTGCTGACTGTATACCAGCCAGGACAGAAAGTGTGGGTGTTGGAGCCTGTGGCCCCAGCAGCCCTCCAGGACAAGTGGAGTGGCCCCCATACAATAGTTGAACAGAAGGGAGAAGTCACCTATCTGGTGAATCTTGGAACTCCCAGGAGCCCCCTAAGGGTGCTTCATGTCAACAGATTAAAGCCATATGTTGACAGGGCTGACATGGGCTTGCTCATGGCAACTGATGAGGACCAGGAGGAGGAGAGTGACCCTCTCCCTGACCTGCTCTCTCAGAACCCTGATGATGGGTCAGTAGATGGTGTTGCTTTGGCAAGCAGCCTCACTGACCATCAGCAAACTGAGTGCAGACAAGTTCTGCAACAGTTTAGACATATGTTTAGCCTGACCCCTAGTCAGACTACCTGGTGCACCCATGAGGTGGACACTGGGGACAGTCTGCCTGTCAAGAATAAAATCTACAGGCAACCTGACCATGTCAGGGACTGTATCAGGACTGAAGTCCAGAAAATGTTGGAGTTAGGCGTGATTGAGCCTTCAGATAGCCCTTGGGCTAGCCCAGTAGTCCTGGTACCCAAGCCTCATACCCAGGGTGGTAAGAAAGAAATGAGGTTTTGTGTAGACTACAGAGGCCTCAATGCAGTCACTAGGACTGATGCCTATCCCATACCAAGGGCAGATGAGCTGATTGATACTTTGGCCTCAGCCAAGTATCTAAGCACATTTGACCTAACAGCTGGCTACTGGCAAATCAGATTAGCTGATGATGCAAAAGCCAAAACAGCATTTTCAACCCCTGGTGGGTACTACCACTTTGTGGTGATGCCCTTTGGATTGAAAAATGCACCTGCCACTTTTCAGAGGTTGGTGAATAAAGTTCTGGCAGGGATGGAAACTTATTGCTCAGCTTATCTAGATGATATTGCTGTCTTTAGTTCCTCCTGGCAGGATCACCTGGTCCACCTCAGAAATGTTTTGGAGGCCCTGCAGAAAGCAGGCCTCACTATCAAGGCCACCAAGTGCCAGATAGGGCAGAGTCAGGTTGTGTACCTGGGCCACCTTGTAGGTGGAGGCCAGGTTCAGCCTTTGCAGAGCAAAATCCAAACCATACTGGAATGGGTTGCTCCAACCACCCAGACACAGGTGAGAGCCTTCTTAGGCCTGACTGGGTACTATAGGAGGTTTGTCAAGGGATATGGATCTATAGTGACCCCCTTGAATGATCTTACCTCTAAGAAAATGCCAAAAAAGGTTCAGTGGACAGCTAGCTGTCAAAAGGCATTTGAAGACCTAAAGCAGGCCATGTGCACTGCCCCCATCTTACAGAGTCCAGACTACACCAAAAAGTTCATTGTCCAAACAGATGCTTCTGAGCTGGGTGTGGGAGCTGTACTGTCTCAACTGAATGATGAAGGTCAAGACCAGCCAGTAGCTTTTATTAGCAGAAGGCTGACCCCTAGAGAGAAACGTTGGTCAGCTATAGAGAGGAGGCCTTTGCTGTGGTTTGGGCCCTGAAGAAGCTGAGGCCATACTTGTTTGGTACTCACTTCATAGTTCAGACTGACCACAAGCCCCTCCTATGGCTAAAGCAGATGAAAGGTGAAAACCCAAAACTTTTGAGGTGGTCCATTTCCCTACAGGGGATGGACTATACAGTGGAACATAGGCCTGGGACCCAACATGCCAATGCAGATGGACTCTCAAGGTATTTCCACTTTGAACACGAAGACTCAACTGGTCAAGGTTAGTTTAGTGTCCCTACGTTTGGGGGGGTTGTGTAGGAGAGTAGGATCTGCCTCTTATGTTGCCCCCACTTTTTTTCTGATGTTAGCACTGGTTTCTGGCTATAGTCTGGCTGGGTCCCTGCCAATCAGGGCCCCAGCCTCTCTGTTCTCTCTAAACGACATGGAGTGCACTCTAGGTGCACTAGTGATTGGATACTGTGGTGCCTTATGAGTCCCTAGTATATGGTACCTTAGGTGCCAAGGGCATAGGCACTCCACAGGCCTACCAGGGGCTGCAGCATGTGTTATGCCACCCCTGGGAAGCAGTCTAAATCTGACACCACAGGCCTGCTACTGCAGCCTGGGTGAGGTGGTGCTAGCACCCCTCACTGAGATATAGGTTTCCTATATCTCTCTTGCACACACATATAAACCTATCAGTCACCCCTAAGGCAGGCCCTATCAATCCTGAGGGCAGGGTGCTTGGCTTCTATGTGAGGGGGTGCCTCTGCATGAGCAGGGCCCCTCTGCAGTTCTCAGAGTCCATTCTCTGGTGCTGTTTGTGGATGCGGTTAAACCATATACTCTTAAGTGCATTATATCCTCGCGGTAAATGCTAACTTTGGAATGGCTGCATCAAAACATGTCGTGTTTGGTGTCAAACATCTTGGAATACTACCCCCCGCCAATCTTGGCGGCGGGGGTAGCATTCCACCCTTCTAGAGGGATAAGACATGTGCCTGCTGTGGAAACGCGGTAGAATCCTAAAGAGCCCTGGCATCACAAAATGGATGCCACCAGTCACAGACACTGGGCTGCCCTCCTGCTGATGACCGAAACTCACAGTGGAGGAAGCCCAACAATAGGCATCCTGTCACAGGGAGGTGTAACCACCTCCCAGACAGGGTTTAGTGTATTGGGGCTGGGTGGGTGCACTCTTAGAGTGCTTTGAAGTCCTGCACTGGGGGAGCAGAAGGCTCCTCTGTGCATATGCCAGTTCAAACCAGCTCAGGGGCTACCTGCCCCTGCTCTGGTGCGAAACTGGACAAAGGGAAGTGGGTGTAGCCACCCCTCCCTTGACCCTCCCATAGGTGGGGTCATAGAGCTAGTCCATCCCCTCTTTTTAGTATAAGAGGGGGAACCTTGCCATTGCAAAGCAGATAACCCCTGGACGACGCTCTACAGAAGAATCCTGGCCCTTCGACGTTCCACTACCTTTGGAAGACAGAAGAATCTCCCTTGGAGTCAAGGAGTGACTCCCCTGCTTGGCAGGCACCAAAAACGACAACGACGGTCGCAAACTACGCCGCTCCCGCCGGAGTCCGAAGTCCCTGCAGCCCAAGAAGTGGATTTCCTGACCTCTCCCAGGCCATCGTGAGTCCCCAGCGAAGCTGAGGCAAGTGGACCCCACGAGTAACGAGGAACCGCGACCCCTGGGTACCGTGCACTATTGTCGAGTGCAACCCCTTCACAACGTTCTATGAACCTGTGCTTTGGACCACGTGTGGTCCCGACCTCCAGCAGGAATCCCTCCGAAGATCAGAGGCCTACACCGTCCCGAGTGACCGTGGGCCCCTGTTGAGTGATTCCGCCCGAGGTGTCTTCGCGATCCCTTGCCCGCTGGCTTGTGGGTCCCCAGAAGACTTCTTAAAGAAACCAAAGGGCTCCCCTGGTTGCTCCAGGCCTGCCCTGACTTACCCTCGCTGGGTGAGTTCCACAGACCTTGCTGGTCTGCGCCATCGACTTTTCTTCATCTCCCCGAGACTTGCGGCTGCCAAGGCTTGTTGGCTCCGATCGAGTTGCCGACACTGCAGTCAGCTGCAGACGTCAAGGGACACACTGAATCCAGCTCCTGGTCATCGTCGACACCTCCTGGACCACGTGGTTGAAGAGTCAAGGCACCCGCAACCGACCTGAAGCGACCGACGACGGTGGGCATCCATCTTCCTTGCCCCGGGTCACTGCCAAGTGACTTTGAACACTGTCCCCTCTGCTTTCAGGTCATCCTTCTTCAGAATCCAGGCTTGGATTCCACCGGACACTTCTTCAGCTCCCGCAAGCAGCAAGACTTCTTTGTTCGCCATTGAAAACGACGCCGCGACCCGACACCAAAGGACACCTGTGCACCCGGCTTCCCTGGGTGAGGTAACTCCAGCACTACGGTGCTCCTGTGGGTGTGGGCCCTAGAACTACTTACCCTGTAAGTGACTTGCTTGTAGGTTCTCCCGAAGTATCCTAAAACTCTTTATTTCCAACCGCGACTTGCCCCATTGAAGTTAACGGCGATCCGCGCCTGTGTATCCACACTGCACGCGTCCCCCGTGGGTCCTTTACTTACCTGCCTTGGGTGGTTTTGTGAGGCCCCAGCACTTCTGAAGGCCCTAGGCCTTGTCTCCCTGCAAGTCGTTGTTTCTAAGTCTCTTACTTAGTATATGGTCTGGTACGCCCCTAGGGCCCCAGCCATATTTTGTGCTTAACTTATTGTGAAACGTTGATTTGTGCATATGTTTGTCTTCTAATCTCATAAAGAGATTAGTAGAGAGTTATTTAGAAATAAATACATATATATTTGATATATATACCTGTGTGGTGTCTTTTCATTTGGTGATTCAAGAGATTATATGGTAAAACAAGCTGCTTTACATTCCTCCGAGACTTAGCCTGAAGGCTGCTCTCCACAGCTACCACTAGGATAGCTTTCTTTAAAAGGTTGTCTTAAACCTATCTACCATAAGAGTCGATTTGCCCTGGTGCAAGGTGTCCACTTTAATTAGTGAACAGCATATACCAGGCCAACTTCTCACACACTTACACAAAGAAATGAGCAAAATGCAAGGCCAACCTACACACCTTTTACAGTGAAGTGGGGCAGTGGGCCCCACCCCTGCATCCTGTGGTTTATACTGAGAAGGAAGGCCTGATTGATTTCAATATAAACAAATTGGAACAACAGTTTCTCCTAAAACAGATTGCAATAAGGATGGAACAACTTGAAAAGAAAATGCGCTTTAAGCTCATTGATTCCCCTAAACGTTTTGGGATGGATGTTGAATTTGGTTAGTCAGTTGGGTATGGCCAGCTGCGTGCAGTACTAAATATATGCTGACCTCTGGGATATATTCAGTGTTCACCTTTTGAATCTTAGAGCTCTGCATACTATTGTAGAGGAAGGTGAGACAGAGAGACTGGATTCTGACTGTCTCCTCCCTAATGGTATGGACCATAGCCTAAGACTGAGGAAGAATCTCTGTGCTGCTGCTACTGAAAGGCAGATGAGGTGGACTACCCAATCAAGGGGAACCTACGCTCTTCAGTAAGGCTTGCGTTTTGCATACAGATGCTTTCTGTTATGAAGTTGTAAGCACCAACAATACCAGCAGCCTCCAAGCATCTCTTGTGGGTGGCGCTCCTGAATCTGGTGTTTCCCTCCTGCTGTCATTACAAGAGATAGAGTTCATTTAACTATGAGGACTTTGTGAGAGCTATGAGCCTGCATTATGAATTTGGTGCTCAACTGTGTCATGCCCAGGGGTGGTTTCTAGATTAGGGCATTGGGACTTGCTCCCTCACTTACTTTCCCACCCCATTATCATGTTCAGTGTTATGTTTCATATAGGTACCCTAATTTAGGCCTGGGTAACATCATACCCCTTCACCTACATTACCTCCCCTACACTACACTGTAACAAGCCTTTTAGGATTGAACCTTTACCTAGTTCTAGTCCTAGGTTAAGAAGGAGGGTTTCTCCTAAACAATAGAGTCCTATAACTCCATCAATAGACTCACACAGTATGAATGAATATTCATATGGGTTCTTAGAAACCAGGCTGGGGCTACACCACCTTCCTCCCCATATCTACGTACACGGTTCATCCCATACGTCATCCTCAAATCCAACAATGGCTAATACAAGCAACAAGGGACAAAGGAGCCCTAGATACTTTCTGTATAAATATAGCACCTCTTGCTAGTGTTAATTAGAGGGAACCGAGACTTCCAGGCCGACACACTGGCCAGAGACGCTGAGGCTCCAGCATGCAGACGCTCCAGCTGACAGTGGTCTGAACATCCCTTGTGGGGTGTCCAGCTCCAGACCAAGAAGGGCTCCTACATTCTCACTCTTCAGGTAAGGGGTTTCAACTAAATCCTAGAGGGATTCTTGACTTCACACCTACTCACATGCTAGGTACACTTAGGTACATCTAGATAGGCATCATTGGAGTACGCACTGTCTTTTATTAATGCATTTTATATTCATGTATTTATTCATGCTTATTACAAGATGGTAGAACTATACTATCCATTTATATTCATTGTACTGCTAATCATATATCTCTACTACTGTCTAATGGTTGTTGCAGCTCATATATTCTATACGAGAATAACAACTGTTCAATAAAACCTTATTGAAACGCCCAGGCTGTTTATTCTGTGTATCTCTGAGACAAGATAAGTGAGCGCGAGTGACTGAGCAAAAAGTAGTACATTGTTTCCACGATCTTGAGGGATCAGGGTTGTCATGTTCTGAGGTTGCCAGAAACTAATCTCTCCCCGATAAGAGGAGACACTATCGGCACTGAGAGCTAGCTTATGCAAACAGGCTAACATTTCTCAGTGGGGGTGCTCAGAACCAGTCTGCCACCAAACCCACAGTTTATGTTATCAGAAGACGCAGGTCCTGTATGGGCAATATAGGAACTACACGACATCAGTAAATCTCACTCTGATAGTAAACATATGACATGTAATGTTGAAAGCCTGGCTGCCTGAGCATCTCTCGTAGTAAAGGCCAGGTAACTAGGCACTTTCTCATGTTCCAATGTGTAGGGCCCAGTCAGGAATGATGCAATGACACCAGGCTTACCGTTGTACAGCCCTGGTGGTGCAGGCTTGCAAGCAACAGTACAGCAAATAGATGTATCTTTGGGGATTGTAGACAGAAGCCATACATGAGGCCTCAAGTCAACAAAGTTTATCTCTCATCACAAGGCGGTGGAATCACAAGCTTCACTGACCCCATCTCACTCTGTGATAACAGGGGAAGGGGGAGCTACAGAAAGGAGTCCTGCCTCCATCATATCTTGCAAAGCTGCTACGTTTGCTGATTGCTTATGTGTGATATTTCTATGGTTTTATTGTGTGTATGAGTGAGACTCTACTGCCACATGTATGACATGTTAAGTGACACTTTCTTCTAAGTAAATTAAAGCAATGACCACTAGTTGTGAGTTTCTCTGGTTCCATTATTGTATCCAGGCATTAACAGCAATGAACATACTCTTAAAATAAACCAGACCTCTTGGCATTGTTGGGACTAGTGAGCAGTATCAGATGAATAAACGATTGATAGATCCAACATTACATAACACAGTCCTTGGTGCCATGATATGACACTGAGAGCACAATTATACCTTCTACTACAATCACCTCACGACACTGGGGACCTCCGAACTCCCCACCACTGGCCACAACTAACAGGGCTAGTTACCAAATGCTGATGGAGAGCTCTTGTCATGGCTGCCCCACATCATCATAAGAGCCTGATACGTTCTGTACTACTTAGGCAGCTTTCAAAGGCAGGCAGTGAAGCGTCGTGTGAGTTTGTAATGACTGAACCCTTATGGCTCCTGATGGACTCCATAGAGTGTCCAGTGTGCTATATTAGAGAAGCTCAGCCTCAAATCTGTCTTAAATTCCACTCTTCGAGCTTATCGCTCAAGCCCTCACTTGACTACAGGTGAAAGCCCTGCTACCTTGATGTTCAAGAGAGCCATGACGACCAAGTTATCTTAATGGACCAATGGATGAGCAAATATCGAGGAAGAAACACGCATGAAAGTCTTGGATTGTAAGAGAAAAATGAAATCCTATGCAGGCAAGCTGCGACATGCCAGATGTCATGTTTACTAGAGGAGATCGAGTGCTTGTTTGTCACCACAGAAAACGAAAGATTAATGCTCCTTTTTTGTGTTCTCCCCGGTCGTGGGGCTCACCTGTGTCCAGCCAATTTTGGGCACTCGCAGTGGCGTTCAAGAGTCTAAGAGAGTCCATTATGCCAGTCCCCTTCTGTCAGGAATCAACTGAATGCCATCTCTTTGGAAAAAGGCTGTCACAACAAGAGCCAGGCGAGAAGGCACAAGGTCTTAGTGAAACCTTCTCTTATCAATCTATGGAAAGATCGTTAGTTTGAGACCAAGCACACATTACAAGATGGCCACCATGTTTTCATAGTATTCTGTATGTAGTTAGTTGTTGTAGAATTCTCGTGATTTTAGAGGTCTCAAGATGAGAGCGCGCGCACCTCTCTGCGTACTTCAATTCGAAAACACGAAGAGAAGGCACGTTTCGTGTCCACTCCTCCTCATGTTCTCTGAGCGAGGTTGCAGACTGTTTTCGTCTGTCCAACTGTGTGTCGGGACATTAATAGCTCCATTTTGAGTGACAGTCGAAGATTTTCTGAAGAATTATCTCGCAGAAATCTGAACTTCAGATACTCCTCTTTTGACCCCGTGAAGAGTCACCGAGTATCTCCGCTCGCTGGTTCTTCACTATTCTCTAGTGAATTTACTCAGCGGATTTCGTCTAGCCTGCAGACTCTAAATCTCATCAAGAAATCATAGCGCTCCAGTTCTCAAGGGCTCGAGTAAGTTAGCCGCCAGCGTTCCTGTTCTCCAGGGTTCGAGTAAGTTTGCTGTACTCTCAGACTTCGAGTTCATCGACCCTGCATTCAAGTAAGCCTTCAATTTTTTTATTCGCACTGCCGCTGAGGAGAATTCTTCAAGTGACTCCAGGGTGAATAAGTAGAGCGCATGCTTGTTTGGCTTACTCCGCTCCATCTAGCCTCTTCCTCCCTCAGCATTCCTTCCTACTCTTTCCCTCCCCTGTTCCTTTTTGCGCGCTCTCTTCCTGAGAAGCAAGACTCAGCTATGGAACCAAGCAAGTTCAACTGAAAACTGCACAAAAAGTGTTGGAGAATAATTCTTGCATCCATTGAGAGACATTGACAGAAAGTAGTTGAGCATAACTATTTACTACATTAGTAGTGGGGATGAATACCCCCAATTGAACAGAGAACTAATCATTTACATGAAACAGTGCAATCTCTATAGAAGAGAAGCAATAATTCCTGCAACACATGGTAGTGGGGGTTTAGAATTCAATTGGACATGGTTACTAAAGTAGAGAGTAAATGTATGAGTGTTGATTTTGGCATCTGTTTCCTTTTCTCCCTCTGTGCATTAGGTACTCTCCTGCTCAGAAATTGTTATCAGATTCTGTAAGAGTGAAGACTCCATAGAAGCGAGAGAGAGAGAGTGCTGGTTGAAGTCAAAGTTGTCTCTTCTTCTCCCAATCCCCTTTCCCCCTTTCAGGTGCAGCTGTGGGTAAACCTAGGTGGTATGTACCAGTGAGAGGGCATTGGGTCATAGCAACCATTCTGCTTCTGCAGAGATCGAGGTACTTGACACCTTCTCCAGGGCCTCCCCGCTTGGTTCCCTGTGATGTCTGATTACCTGGTGGCAGCGGTTTTTATCTTCGCTCATCACGTTGGCTTCCAGGGCTGCCCCCCACCACTCTCCAGCCTTCTAGCTATTCCCAGGCTGCCTCCCGTGTGTTAAAGACCCATACCTTCCCTTTGGCCTCAATTCTAAGTTTTTCTGGTTAGATCATGGAGTACTTCACTCACTTAGCACGCAGTTCTCATTTTACCTCTTGAAATGATCTTCTTTGTCTTTGTACCCTGGCGGTGAAGTCTGGTAAAAAGGTGATGATACTGGTATCGTAGCACACCGGTGGCGCTCTCCTCGCCATTTGTAAGATTACATCACGGTCACGGAAATTGAGCAGTCGGGCCAGGATCGGTCTTGGTGTGGCCCCAGGCTTGGGCCTGACCCTGGGGACTCGGTGTGCTCTTTTCACCGAGAAGAACTGTGAGAGGCCACGCGGTTGGAGGTGTTTAGTTATGAGCTCTTCCACAAGAAGATCTGTTGCTGGCCCTTCTGCATGCTCCAGCACACCTATGATTCAGATGTTATTTCACCATGGCCATCCCTCATAGTCGTCTAGTTTCGCTTCCAGGACATGACAAGCAGTTTGCAATTCCTTGACCTGCTGCTGCATGACCTTGGAGTCTCCCTGGAGTACCGTCATTGTAGTTTCAACGTTGGTAACTGTGTCTCTCATTTTACCAAGGTCTGTTCTGAGTAGTTGTACCTCCGTTGTAATTGTGTCCATCCTGTGCTCCAGTGAGGAACGCACACCGTGATAGCCTCCATGATATCTCTAAGTGAGGGATCATCAGTCTCTAGTGGTGGCTGGGCAGTGGCCTCAATCTGTGACAACGGCGCACCCTCCGTCACCTGGGTCTTTTGAGTTGTAAATTTATCTAGTTTAGTCTGATGCGACCCTCTTGGTCCTTTCCCCCCAACATTTTACTGGATTAGGCCAATTGCGTGTGATCTTTAAAAGTTCTGAAGGTAGTCCCTGCCGCCTGACCGTGGGGTTTCCCTCTCGGCCTGTCAGATTTCCCCTCAGTTGCGAGTGCGAGCCCTATATGATGATTCCTCACCCACCAGTTGTGTCCGATTTGGTGTCGCACTGGTGTTTGATGGATTCCTTCGAGGGGAAGAGGGGGATGGGGGCTCCTGTTATTTAGTTGTTTTCTGTCTGTGAGGTGTGTTTCCCGTTGCCACTTCCAGCAGCTGGTCCCTGCTGGTTGGGCCCAACCTTTATCGCCTACCTGTGTCAGGCCTGGCCCTGTTAGTTTTCCAGCTGGCACTGGGCAATCAAGCCTCCTCACCACGCTGTCCGCATGTATTGTAGTGGGCTTCTTTTCTGGAGACCAGTGGGAGTACTGTTCTGCTATTCCACTGAGCCCCCTCTAATGTGCTTTCTCCCTAGGCACAATGACACCTTTTTGTTTTATCTATGTGGGTCGCTTTATTGCCCTCGAGATCACTAGGTCTCGCTACGGCTCCATAAGTGCACCAGGTTTCTTCGCTACAGCTGCTCGCTCTTCTTGCCTATGCATGTACTACAGAGAGGGTGAGTGACGCCGGGCCTCGGATCACCCTGGTGGCTCTGCATCATGAGAGCACCACACTGCACATGAGCCACCCAGCCCCCACCGGTACAATATCCCCAGGAGTGCTAGGCCACTTATCTGTTTCCCTGGGGCTGCTTGATCTCGTCAACTCCACCGGACGTGCCGTCGCTCCTCTGTCTGATGGCCTGTTTCTGTGATGGAATGAGTGGCGCAGGGCCTCGTGTTGCCCACGATGACCTAGCCGCTTCACTCTCTCACCAGAGAGGCCCTCCTTTTATTACCTGCCTACTTCAGGTGAGTTACTGCAAGTTGCTGGGCTACTCCGGTGGTCGTCAAGCCTGTGAGGTTCCCCCACCTCATCCTCTCCTGTCCTTGGCTGGGTGCAGGCCCAATCACTGCTGCTGTCGCGTACTGCGTGGTCCCTTCGGGGCTTCACTTCCCGTGATGGGTCACCTTCTTTCGGGGCACCGCAGTGGTTTCTTGTGGGTGATCTCCCTGGAGCGCGGGCCACCCCAGTACCTCTCTGATTTCCCTAGCGTAAGATCTCCTTGTTTTACCCTGCTCCACCAAGCCCCTGGGGCTCTGCTATTCAGTCCAGACAGGGAAGGGAAACACTGATGCCCAGCTGCTGTGTCGGTCCGGGTTTTCAATGATGGACCCACTCCGCCTACCACCATCGGGGGCTGAGTCAAGCCGATTCTGACAGTTGAGGTAAGCATAGCCCCGGTCCACACTCCTGCTAGGTCGCCACCCCCAGTCACCTCAATTTCTTTCAGTCTCCGGCAGGGTTATTGCTCATCCGCAGCAGGAAATACCGTTGGACAGAGTCGGGGGCACAACCTGGCTCGTTTTAGTTCGGATTATTGACGGATTATTGGGGGATTAGGAGGCGGAGCTGCTCTAACTTGCGGCCATCGTCCTCGGCATTCAGCCACGCCCCCTCCATCTGATGCTCCTTTTGATGATGAACCATTTCATGTTATAACCAGCAAAGGACATATGGTGACTGCTGAACGTCCTGGGAAGTCCGTTCCTTGAGACTCCTCGCATTTTCGACATGTGGCTCATCGCTCGTCATCCTTTCAGACCCAGTCTCTACAATGATATCAGTGGCTAGGTGAAGAACCCCTGATTGCTGCTGTTTCTCCATCACCCACGCCAGTCATGGATATTTCTACTTGCTGTCCCCAGTTTCTGAAGACATGGTCGGGATGTGTGATCCAAGCGCCGTGAAGACTCATATCCAATTAAAGCTATTCTATATTTGGTAAAAAAAGAAAATGTTATTTAACAGAAGGGAAGATGTTGTGTCATGTAATGATGGAACCCTTATGGCTCCTGATGGATTCTGTAGAACTGCGACTTAAGCATTAGAGTGTAGTGAGGTGAAATGCAGATTTAGAATGTTGAGTTTGCGGTTACACACAGAAGATAAAGATGTATTATACTAAACTCCTTGTGTGGCATAGTGATTGGCGAGTACCCAGGCTGGATAGGACACTACAGGCAGGTGCCCCTCTGCAGTTATCAGGAGGAAGACCGATGTTGACCGTTCACTGCCTCAGCCTGCCATAAATTGCTATTGCTTGCCCACTCTCAACAGCTTCAATCTGTCACCTTAATTCTTGAATCTTTGAGAGTCAGGGCTCAGTCAGCTCTCTTGCAGTTTAGCTGGAGACCTGAGGTCTTGCTGCTGGCAGTGTTGGGCTTGTCAGGTCTGGTAAATACTGTTGTGTACACCAGCACTAAAACAATGTGCCATCCAGCCCCCACAGCAAACATACCTGATCTGACCTGATCTGACCTCATCCTAAGGGCTGAAGAGAAGGGGCCTGGCCCACCCGAATGACTTCTCACAACCGACTGCCAGGCCCAGTATTGAGAAAAACAACAGCAGAAGAAAGGGGGAAGGGGTCACGAGTCACGGTGACAGAAAGCATCAGTTTGACCTAATTTACTGTAGGCTGTGGCATAATGATTTTCCAACAGCAGGCATGGGCAAGGAACAGAACAAAGCTGACCCCACCACCTAAGTGTCCACTGCCTCAGCTGGACCAATCATCTCTCCTGTGGTCACAGGGTGGTGCCTGCCAGAAAACACAAGGAAAGGTGCTGCCCGAATCCACCACGTGTGCAACTGCAGGTGGCTGTTATTATGTTTCACTTTCACGTTGATCAGCCCTACATCAAAGTGGTTGACAGTCAGACCACGGGGTCCAGGTACGGAGGCTGGGCTCCGACTTGTAGGGGTGCATGCCTTGACTAAAAACACAGACCACTAGCGCGTGAATTTTAGAGACACATGTGACACAGAATGAGTCAATATCTTTTTAATTTGTCACATCACTAGGCAGAACAAGCCAATTATGTCACTAATGGCCTACTTATGAGTGGCTCATTAAATTCATTCCCTTGGTTAACCCGTTTACACACGGGATGGAATTATGAGTTTGGTTTTATTATGCGCATCCGATAATTATGGGATGCATGAAATAACCCAACATTAGTTTAGTTTCAGTAG
Organism: Calotriton arnoldi; assembly: GCA_963921515.1. Lineage (NCBI taxonomy): Eukaryota > Metazoa > Chordata > Amphibia > Caudata > Salamandridae > Calotriton > Calotriton arnoldi. The sequence goes on along the minus strand of CAWUFW010010192.1, from coordinate 213,009 downwards.
GTCAAACCTGCTGAAATTTAATGGGGGAATAGCATATGGTATTTACTGTCTCATGAGGATTTAGGTGTCTTAAACACCAAAATACACGTTATTGCCCAGAAACTCGTATTAGGTGCTATTTATCGCACTTGATAAATATGGTAGTCAGGGTGCTATAAATCGTGAATAATGCATTTTTGGCCCTTATTTGCGGGATTTGGCATAGGGCAGCGCAGCAAGTCATTTTGCTGCGCAGCCCTACACCAAAGTGAAAAGGCAGGAATGCACCGTATATATGCAATACGGTGCATTCCTGGCCTTTCCCCCTTTGGTATCGCTTTCTCCCTGCCCTGGCGCCGTTCCAACTGCCTAGAGACAATGCAGTCACCCTTGCATCATGGTGTAAGCGTGCCTGTGTAGTCAGCAGGATTGTTTTTGTGCAGGAAGGGCCACCTTCCTGCACAAAAATAGTCCTAAGAGGCATTTTCTTGTTTCTATGTGTGCTACAGAGTGCCTCTATGGAGAAGAGAAGATTACTGGTGCATGTGACGTCTTGAATGAATTGAAAAATACATGTGCTGCGGAGCTGAAATAAAACTCTTACTGCTTGCTTGAAGTTAAAGGCATCGAGCCATAATTATTCTTGGCTGCAGAGAGAACCGACTCAGTTGTATGAAAGAAAACGTAAGTGAGACACATCTGCAGCTTCTCACCTGCGCTAAGGTATGGAAAATAAAATGAGCAGTTGACCTCTTTTACATTAGCGAAAGGTAACAGTTTTTGCAGTAGCTATCTGCAACTGTTGTAGTTAAGCTCTTTGTCCTGAATTATTACCTCTTTATTCCATATCCCGGATACTTGTGCCACTCAGGGCCCTTCCTTCTTTCTCAGCATTTCCCTTGCCGCGCTCAAATTTCCGTATGATCTGGGAGAGGATGTGACATTATAGTAAGAGCTGCTGACTCTGGAACTGGGGAGCCAGTTTGAGTCTCGGCTTCAGCTCAACATGCTGCTTCATGGCAAATCCCTTAATCTGCCTGTGTCTCAAGCAAAAAATATATATAACAAAATGAATGTGACCTTGTGTAATGTAACTGGTGCTCAAGTAAAGCGCTCCAAAACCTTTGGGTCAAGTTTGCGTCAAATAGAAAACCCCAATTTTATATTATTTTTTGCATTTTTCTTTTTAACAGGCCCATGTACACAACACTCTGAAAATGAGCTGAAAGTCCTGAGCACGAATCCTTAAGTGAGAAACAGGAAGGGAAAGGGACTGCCCGGCTGGCCCTCTTCACCAGATAAAATAAAGCACAAACGTTTACTCTAGCTGGAAGTTAATTGTGCATTTCATTTTGCTGTGATAATGTGCCTGTAGTCGCAATTAATCAACACCGTAAAAACCTAAATGTTTTGAAAACCATGGGGCAGATTTACAAGCCCCTTGCGCCATTTTTGCGTCACTTTTCCCATGTTAAAAATGACGCAAAAGTGGCGCAAAGGCCTAGTAAATAAGCCCCCATATGTTTGCCTTCTCTTTGTGTCAGCCTTGTTCCTCCATGTGAAGAATGAGGTACACGAGAATCTGTCTTCAATCAGCACAGCTTCTGGATCATTACCCTAAAGCTTCATGATTACTGTAACCTTGATGAGAACTTGTATCTCCTGTCTTCATCTAAGCATCACTTTTTTGCTGTGAAGGATCACTGTTCCTAAGATTCTCATGTGGTGTGACACCCAAGATGTATAGACTGCCTGTCATGTCATCACCAAATACCTCAGATAATGTAGAGTGTCTTTGACTTATATTTGAGTCATCTGAGTGGAGAAAGTCACAGGCTTAGCATATAGACAGATAAGTCTCTTCTGTGATAAAACAGGAATATAACCCAGACACAAAGTACACAAAGAATAGACTTTGCCATGATCATGGATTATAATTACATTCAGTAAATGTCTGTTTATGCCCCATCACTCTCAAAGTTCACCAGCCGTCACTGGTCGTGCCAATGACTCGTGAGACCAATGTACATGTACCCAGTATTTACTGCCCCCTGAAACTTCCGCTGTTTACCCCTAGAAGTTTTCTTAGACCGGGGCCGTGTCTACAGGATACATGGACCCTTATCAAGGACAAAGACTATTGAATTGCTACAGTTCACAACGATAACATTCGCATATAGATTTACAGACCCTGTACACAATCTGTGACAGAAGCCCGATTAATGCTAAAGACCGGTTACACCATGGAATTTAATACACTTCATGGGAGCCTCCTTTAAAATCAGCTAAGACACCTCCAGTCCACGCCCTGAGGATAACCCTAGAATACAGCAGGGTTTGAAACGCGTTGGCATTGCGGCTGAAGCCAACCAGCTTGCAGATTAATTTGCTTTCTTCAGCCTTGTATACAGGCAGGACTTTTTGAATTGTGTACAGTCCGCTTGTTTTCTTTGTTTTATATATGGACTGGTGCCCTCTAATTCTTAGGAGGACAACAATAGCCTCTATGGTGTCCATGTTGTACATATCGTCAAATTGATGTTTGTTTAATTCTTCATGTTGAATTTGTATGGAATTTATAGTTTTTAAATGTGTGTTACACTGAAAAAGTTGGTGTGTTTTGTATGACATGATGTAATGTTTTTTCAAAAAAATCGTGAAAAATATTTATAGTTAATGTGAAATAAATCACATGTACTTAAAATTAGTTGTTTAGGTACAGTACAGTAATTGCTGAATATCCTATCTGGTCATCTGTTTGTTTCTGATACCCCTAGAAGCAGGCAGCCCCAGACTGTGCCACCACTTCTCACCAGGTCAGGTCGAGACCCATGGCCCGAGTTCCCGGCTCCCACGTAGCTGAAACCAGGTAGTGGACTGTGACTTTATTTTGCTCTTGGAGGTTACTCTTGTGCTTGGTCATTAGAATGAAGCACCCACATACCCCTGATGGATGAGATACTATTTCAGAATGTTAAGTAATGCCATAAATCATAGTTTCTTTATGGTAATAAAAGCATTGTATAATTCTAAACAAGGAAAACCAGTGCATGGGCATTATATTTATTGTGCATGATAGGTGTGCTGCCTGAATTTATTCCCCACACCAGCATTGACTGTTCAACTTCACGATCTTGTGAAGGTCAAGGCATTAAAGGACATTCTTGGCTGTCCAGTGAGCAGCAGTATCTGGTGTTTGTGTTTCCATGGAGACTGGTAATATTTGTTAGAAAAATTGTCAATTACTGCCTTTGAGTTGCACGAACCACAGAGAACTGGCCTAGAACCTATTCTGCAAAGCAAAGGGTGGTGAGCGACAGCAATTACCCGTTGACCTATATGTGTGTTCCTGCTCCCAGCTCTGCCTCTAAGAGCATTGCATGGGCTCCAGTAGAAGTGCTGGACGATAAAGGGAGATGGAAAGTGCCTCCAGGGTACCACGATGGGAAGGGAGCTACAAGGGCTCATTTGAGCTGTGTGTTTTTTCCTGCTGCTTTAAAATTGATTTTTTGCAGGCAATTGCTCCTAATGAAAAAAAGAGAACCCATTCAGCAAAACTTCACGCCAGGTGCGCCACCAGTTTATGGCCGCCCAGTCAGCATTGTTTTTGTTTCACAGAACCCGCCAAAAGAAAACACTGTTTCTTTTAAAACATAATGTTTTTGTTGGGGCCTCTGGAGTACAAAAAAACACAGCATATTGTATCCATTTTTTTACTGAAAATTGTAATAATTACAGTTTTATCTAGAATTTAGAAGTGCCTAATCAGAAAACGCATAAACTGACCTGATTTATGAAGAAAAGGGACACAATGTTTATCTTGAGTAACAGTCATTAAAAAGTCAAAAGAAAACATAATGGGATTTTGAATTACAAAATGCAAAAACTTCTTTAGAAAATCTTTACTTTGGGGATTGACGAGTTACCTAGTTCTTCTAGGGCTAACCCTGTATGCACCAAGAAAAGCTGAGATTCATTCTTATACTGGAGATGGTTTTATAGAAAAAAAAAAAACTTTTTGATTGTTAGTTCCCATACAATTGTATAGAAAATGTAATTTCACAGTACATATGTTGCATGGTTGGTCATAAGAGAGAGCTGATCTAAAAAAAAAATTTTTATGGTTAAATATTATGTAGCGCTTTTACCCAGGTCTCCATTCTAAAGCGCTTCTGATGAACTGGGAGCGGTGCTGATGCCCTAAAGATAATGTTTCTCAACCACTGCACGGCAAATAACATTTCAGAATTAAATGTAAAGCACATTAGGTTTCAGAAAAAATACTGACAAGAATTATTTTGCATTCCATGAAGGTTTATTAAAGGCATTGCAGAAAGCAAAATCAAGGGCAAGGAGTCAGTCAATTTGTCATTTATCAAATAAAGCATGAAGTGTAGAATAAAATGTAAATCATGAAATAGAGTATAATGCAGGTCAGGAAATAGATCAGAAATCAGTCTGACAAAGTGTCACCTGCTAAAGATCAGGGGAGAGTGAACCCAACACCCTCTAGGTGAGGCTAATTTTATGGTCTAAAATACAATAGAACTCATTCGTTTGGTGCAAAAGTGCAAAGGCCCATATATCTCACAAAATCAAATTGCAGAAAGAACAATACAGTTTAAAATCACATTTGTTAGCACTGTATAACAGATTAATACAATACTGTTCCCATTCCATGTGCCCCTGTGACACCTTATGATACATATAAATTCTGTTACAAGTCACGATTAAGCTCTCATGAAAGTTACATTGCGGTCCCAATAGGTGAGCCCTGAGAAAGCATTCACTTTGCCAATATAGCATGAGAATGAAGCTTCAGAACGTAGCATCATGTGATACATGAGAGAATGATATTGTGTCTCAAAACATTGTGTATATTTTAATAATCATGCGCTGAAGGGCAGGGTGAGGGAGTGGACAAAGAGTTGACTGCATGTAACGAAAAGATGGCGACAGACAGCAGCAACCATTTCAAGACTGAGGCCTACATTATTCATGTTAAAATTAATATATTTCCTCAGTAAAATATCGCAAATTCATGATGTTTATTAAACTGTGTTAATACATTTATGATTTTTCGTTAAAACCATGTCACCACCAATGTTCCCTCTAATTTTTTTCCTCTGTGTGCGGCAGTGTAAGGTCTATGTGCGCTGCAACCAAGGCTATTTGCGTGTGGGTGCAGCGCCAAATATCGCTCCAAACTTTTGCTCAAAAAAGTGAAAAGACCATGCATTTCCTCACATACAGATCTACTTGAACGGTGTTAAGGCAGGTTTGAAACCGTCCCACATAGCAATTTGAAACCTTGGCAGCCATGTTGCTGCATTTCTTTTCTTAATAGAGCTTGGCTGCGGGGTGATTGTGTGCATTTGTTAAAGTTTTCATGTTAATTTCAGCTCCTGACGGGTGCTGCAATTAACATGAAAACTTTAGCAAATGATCTCTTTGAGCAGGAAAAATTAAATTATAATAACTTAGTTATTATAATTTTATTTTTCGCAGTTTCAGGGCTGTGTTAGGGTACGGCCACATCAGGCATTAGACTAACGCATTTTAATGCTAGTGTCCGCATCACCGCATTAAAATGCATTAGTCACGCATTCTAGTGCCCCTCTGACAATCCTGCAATTGAGGCACACTGCCAATGAGGCAGCACCAGCACGCTAAATTTGTCTAACATATAGGAGCATGCAACTGCGCTTTCAAATTTAAAATGCTATGCGTCAGAGATAGAGCAGGCAGGCCAGAGTTTAACAGATCAATTAGCTGTGCCCCAACCAGCCTTTCTATGAGGCTACTCTGGGGGTACCAGCCATCACGATCCATGGGGCGGGTCTTGACTGCTGTTTTCCCACAATCACACCACCCTTTTGGTGACCAAAAGCACACACATGCTTTGAAGATTGGACACACTGGCGGGTGGTAGCTTTGTTTTTCCTTCCCGCCAGAAGAGAAGTCACATTACCTGAGCCTCTTGCGTAGGATGTTATAGTTTGACAGCCTGCTGGGCCCATTCCCTCCTAAGCCCCCGCATCTGCCTGGACAGAGACTGTTGACAAAACAGTCAACTTCTCAGCCCCTACCGTGCCCTCTGGACATGTGTGCTTTCGTGAACCGGAGGCACAGTATTGGTCTTGTCACTTGATCCTGGGACTTGATTGTCATCAGAGCGGCACACAAGTGTTTAAGTGAGACCGGCCGAGGTAGGAGGCATTTTTAAAAACAAGCACATTTTCAAATATTCTGTTTGTATGATCTGGGTTTAAAGCAATAATTGCTTATATACTTCAAAACACTTTGTTTCGGAAATAATCGGCTTTGCCACACTTTTTGAATCATCGGCGTTTAACTAGTGTCACCGTCAATGAACCTTGCTTTACCGCCCAAAAAGACAATTTTTTTTTCTTGGAAAATGGACTTTGTGAGATTCAGGTCACTACCCAACCCTTACCTCAGCTACCACCTTCTCCCCAAAGATGGGGCGCCGCAGTCTTACTGCCTTGTCACACGGTAGCTGCTGCTGAGGGCACATCATTTCATGGGTCAAGAATTAGGTTTTCAGGGAAAGGGAATGGGAATGGTAATTCCAAGTGTACGTGATTCAGGACCCCAAGAGTAATAAAAAGTAGAGCTTTCATTAGAATACTCTGCATGCTGCACAGAGAAGGGAATTAAACATCTTTCAGCAATAGAATGAAAATGCAGCTCTGCCGGGGTTTTCTCCCCTCACTGCCAAACAAACTATGTCCATTGGATTCCCTTTCTTTTCCAACTCCAAGCACAAACATTTTTTTGCAGTGACGCTGTCAAATCATGTTGATTCACCTCATGCACTCTAGCTCAGCCATTCTAGTAGCAAGACGATCATTAACCCTCGAAGTAGTCTGCTTGCTTCCTAAAAGCACCACACATGCAGTGGTCGAAGTGGGCGGGATCAGCAGGGCACGGCATAATGATGATGAGAAATTTATAGAGCGCGACAAATAACCTTGAGTGTCGAGGCGCTGCCTTTGATCCAATCAGTACAGACAGAGAAGTAAACAATTAAACCGTGAACAACCAAGTTTTAAGGCCCTTCCTAAATTTAAGGAGACTATGTTCTTTTTTCAACGTGATAGGCAAGGAGTTCCAAAGGCTGGCTGTTGTGGCCGTAAAACTCTTACCACCCCATCTCACCCTACTAACTCTAGGAACAGTTAGGTTTCCAAGTTCCGCCGATCTGAGGGCTCTGGCAGGAGTGTAAGGCTTAAGCAATTTTGTCAGCTGTAATGGCCCCATGTTGTTAAGGGATTTAAAAGCGATACATAATGATTTAAATTGGATCCTCTTAGCTACAGGTAGCCAGTGGAGTCGGACTAAAGCTGAGGAGAATGAGTCAAATTTAGAAATGCCCATTAGTAATCTTGCCGCAGCATTCTGGGCCGTTTGAGGTTTATTGATGCTATGCCGCGGAGCACTAGAAAAGAGGGCATTACAGTAGTCCAGTCTTGAGGAAAACCACTGTCTTCCTTAGATCCATTGGTATTGCCGGGAGGATTTTCCTCAACATTTTCAGGATAAAGAAACATGCAGAAGTGGCCGAGTTGATTTGTGCCAAACAAGACACCTAGGGGCAAGTCATTTGCGCCGCCGGTACATCACTTTTTCCCATTTTAAAAGTGACGCACCGGCGGCGCAGGGGGCTTGTAAATAAGCCCCCTAGATTTTTGGCTTTAGGCACTGGATTGGGCAAATGGCCCAATTGGTCCGGCCACCATCTGTTTGTCCAAAATGAAGGATTGTTCCCCAGCAGCAAAACTTCAGTCTTGGAAGAGTTCAATTTCAGACAATTGTCTGACATCCAATTTGCAATGTGTCTCATACAATCGCAAAACCTGGTAGCTGTCTGGCTGGCAGAGCCGCTAACCGAGACGACGATCTGTGTGTCATCCGCATACGACACCAGGCAAAGCCGTAGCTTCTTACTAGACTGGCAATAGGGGTGACGTAGAGGTTAAAGAGCTTTGGGCTCAGGGAAGAGCCCTGGGGAACCCCACAAGGCAACGTAAAGGGGGATGACACCATGTTCCCCAAAGCCACCTCCTGAGACCGCTCAGACAAAAAGGAGCTTAACAGGGATAGCGCCTTACCCCTGATGCCGATGGAGATCAACCGGTCCCGCAGCAGCCCATGATTGACAGTATCAAAGGCTGCTGACAGGTCCAGGAGGATCAGCGCTGCATTCCCTCCAGTGTCTAGTATCAGCCTGAGCTCCTCCGTTGCAGTAATGAGAGCCAACTCTGTGCTGTGCTGAGCACGAAATCCAAATTGGGAGGGATTGCAGGATAGTATTGTCATTGATAAAGACAGAGAGTTCAGTGTTTACCGCCTTTTCAATTACTTTTGCGTGCCCCTACTTCTTTAATTTAATAGATTCCGTTCCCATGCTTTTTCATTTTAAACATGCGTCCCAGGATAGCAGAAATAGCCAAGGCCCACAGATAAGGCTCGGCGTTCGTGGCAGTACAGGGCGGGCGGGTAGAGAAGGAAAAGGACCCTGTCTCTTCCTTCTTGCCCAGAGAAGACAAGGACAGTGTCCACTTCTGCTCTGCCGCTGGCAACAGCACTCACTGATTTCTGAATAATGAGTGTAAAAGTGTTAAGGTGACCATGTTGTTCCTGCTTACATTTCACATGCGTTACTTAAACTTGCATTCCCTATGAGTGTTTGCTTTTTCCAGGATGTTGTTACTTTTATTTTTAGGCAGCATATTAATTGCGTAATTTGAATTGTGTTGCATCCAGGTGTTTATAGCAGGGCACAATTGGGTTGTAGCTGAAGGCAGTGCAAGTTTCTCTCAGTGGGGCAGTATGGTGCTCAGTGCAGGAGAGGATGTGGCACTATATTCAGAGCTGCCAAATTTGGAACTGGGGAACCAGGTTCAGCCTTCATGACCAGTCCCCCAGACCACTCTCCTGAAGGAGCACATTCACTTGATTGACCTTAGAAGATCCCGCTAGACCTTAGAAGCCCTGGTGTCTTAGCACCAGCAGGGGGACCCTCATGGTGGCAAGTTTGGGTTAACCTTAAAGGCCTGTCCACCACAATCCATACTGAAGTTCACCTCCAGTCTTGCGGGCAGGCCTATGAAGCAGCACACCCTAGCGCGACAGTGACTGCTAGCGCAACAGTGACTGTCACTGAGGTCACAGGACCCTTGAGCAGGGTGGCTCTAGGGCGGTGCGATCGCACCGGGCACTGACTTCGGGTGGGGTGTCATGCTTGCAAGTATATTATGTTTCTAAAAGCACTTGCTGCCTCCTTCCTGGCCTTCAGCAATTTTAGGCATTAATAAAAATGTCATGATAACTCCGGTGATTAGTGTTCTTCCTAGAGAGAGATGGAGTTTTGTCAAGTGGAAGTTTTGACTCATGGAAAGGTAGCACAGAGGGCTAATTTGCCTGCTGCAAAGAACATGTACCATCCAGATCACAAAGTGCACATAATGTAAATGGGTCAGTGGGTTACTGCTTTTGTCAGTGAGATCCTTTTGTTACTTGCAATTTATAAGTCAAACTCCTAACATAGAACAGTGAGCTATTAACTGGCATCTAAGAGCTGCATGTTGTTTACCCAGTCTGATTATCCTAATGTTGCAAATAGGGTTCATTTGAATAGAAATCAATTCTGGTTATTAAAGAGAACCCCCATCATGGTATTACGTTCTAAATTCAGAGTTTGTGTTTCTCCAGACCAATCACTATTAAACTAAAAGGCCTACTAGTATGGATGTCATGTGACTCCTACACCTTGTAGTCCTTTGTCATATGTAACATTTCCTATAGAGGGATTTACACACATATGATTAATTGTCTCTGTGTAATGAGTGTGATGTAAAGTGCTCTGACACCCTACACTGGTATCAGTGGTGCTGTAAATCAAGTTAAATTCCTCTGAGCGAGAGTATGGTTATGAAGACTTGAGGGGCACTGTTAAAGGGTGGTAGTGAAGGAATTCGTGGCGGAGGTGGTCATTGGGGGTCACCAACAAACATTGTTGCACGGGGCACCACCAGCGCTAAAGCCGGCCCTGCCCTTGAGGCCAGGCCGCCTCACCCATTGGTACCTCCATTGGCCTTGTTTCAGCAGTAGAAGCTGCAACTCACCAGGGGTCGGCGATGCAGGATTTGCACGCACACCAAACTAAGTTCACAAACTTCATGGTCTCTCTGCTTCATGCACAAGCACTTTTAACATGTGCTGCCTGCTTTGGGGCCACTGGAATTATGCAGCAATGGAGGACAAAATTATGCCACAGTGTTTACTAAATTATGCAGCAAAAAAAAGGCTGCAGCGTAATGCAGTATATTTTCTGATACTTTATTATATTTACATTTTTACACATGCTAACAGTCTCTGGAAAGATTTTGCTTTATTAGTAACAGTGTAACATACAAATCCAGCAGTGAGAAAGGTTATCAGTCAACCTTTGCAAAGGGCCATCCAATTCTCAGAAACACAAGTCACATTTTTTAGTAACTTTTGATCCGTTTGAGCTACAAACAACTTATTAGTTAAAATCGTCAAATTATGCAGCAGATGATGCATTATGCAGCAAATATTGCAAAACCAGAATTATATAGAAAACATATGCAAACTAGGATATTTTGCCATTCATGCTTGAACTGCTCTTGTGGAAAAAGGGAGGAGAAGTGCTGATGACAGTAGCTGCATGGCCCGGAGACAAATGGTTTGTGCTTCCACTTTTAAGTGTATTTCACCTGAAAGCACATGCCCTGTTTGTAGGCTTCCTGCATTTCTTCTCTTAATAGAGTGCAGCTGCAGTGTGATTGTGTGCCTTTGTTAACGTTTTCATGTCAATCGCAGTGCCCGCCATGAGCTGCAATTAACATGAAGACTTTAAAAAAAGGCACACAATCACCACGCAGCACAGCTCTATTAAGAGAAGAAATGCAGCAAGTCTACAAACACAGTGTGTGCCTTCAGGTGATTCTGAAAGAACGCTGTGTATGGTGCTGCATTTCTTTTGGTTTCTGTCTGGGAGGTTTATTGTATTATGTTGCTGTAGAGAAATGCACTGTGAAGCGAGCTCCTACTGTTCCAAATTTCTTTTCTCAGAAAAGTCTCTTTTCGTTCAGCTGCACAGCTTTCTTTGGATGTCACGGGCAGTGCAGCTCACTGATGATCAAAGGTCACAGCAGGGATCGGAGACGGACCCCCCCTCGACCCAGTCGGTCCCCGGCTCGTGACCTACAAGGGCCGGCTGCAATTTCACACTGGCCCCAGCCTGAGCACATTAGCCCCTCCCAGCCCGGTATTGTGTGCTTTTGTTTAAAGTATTCATGTTAATCGCAGCTCGTGCCGGGTGCTGCAATTAACACGAATTCTTAAACAAAAGCACATAATGAGCCCCGCTCTCGGGGGATGTGTGTGCGCGCCACACACATGGCACTGCGCGCTGGGGGGCACCGAGGTGCACACGAGCGCACGTGCGCACCTTAAAGGGAACACTGGTCACCACATACCACTGTGTCAATGCATCATCATTACTGGACTAGATTTGATTCAGGGCTCCAGTACTGGGTGCTTTGTCAGTGCTGCTCTTGGGCTTCCAAACGAGAGCAATTTGAATTGCAGCAGGTCTAGCTTCAGATGCATTTTTTGAACTGTTTGTCTGTCTCTTGAATGGTGTGGTTCAGCAGACAAGGCTTGAGGTCTATGAGGGTGCTGCTGATCGGTATTCAGGTGCAATGGAAGAGCTCTGTAATTGCCAGTGCTAAAAACGCATGGTGGGCTGTCCATTTTTTAAAATTCAATCTTGCTGATTTATGGGTTTTAACCATAATAGAACAGTTTGGGTCACTGCAAGTTAGAAGTGAAGTGCCTTAAAAAATCAACAGGTCAGGATTTAAGTTCAGACGTTTAATGAAAAACAAAGATGAACAATTGTGAAATAGACCGCATTGTGAAATTCAGGCATATTACACTGTATTTCACCTAAACGCTTCTGGTATTAAATGTGGCATAGACTCCCTGGGTCTCGATGGGTTCTCATGATAGGGTAGGGAGAAATCATTATGGATTCATCTGAGCCTAGATCCTCAAGAAATACTGCAGTAGACCTGTTTCTCTAGCCATTGCAGAAACAAAGTAACATCTTTTGTCCTTCCTGCTTAATCTTCGAGTTGCCCTGAATCAAAATTGCAGACTGAGCCGTGGGGTATGAAACCATCATAGCGTATAACACTATATTCCAGGAGCCATCCTTGTGAAAAACATTGAATAAGAGAAGGGTGTTGACCAAGTATAAGCAGACAAAGAGAAGGAGAAGGCTGCTCATGGTCTTGACAGCTCTGATTAGAGCCTCCAGTTGAGGTTGGCTGACTTGGCATGTGTTTTGGTTCATGTGACGTGCATGCCTATAGAGGGACAGAAGGACAAGTGTGATGGAGAGGACACCAAAGAAGAAAGGAAGGCCGGCCCCAATTATACATTGAGCCACAGAGAAAGGAACACTCCAAACTGCTTGCACCCCATCAGCCTCTGTCCAATTGGCAGTTATATTTGCAACTAAGGCAGCAGACGTGTCCCAGTACACAGGCAGACTGAGGACAAAGGAGCTCAGTGTTGATACAAAGAGCATCCAGTACACCAACATGGAAAGCCTCAGTCTTAACCAGGTGAGCACAGCATGGGTCAGTGGGACGATCTTCACGCAGTAGAAGACACAGAGACAAGCGGTGAGCCAAAAACCAGTGGTGGAGAACAAGGAGAAAAGAAACATGAAGACCCGGAACATGTTTGTGACAAAGTAAAGACTCTCCCAAAAATAGAGCACTGCATTGCTCACCAGGCAGGTGAAAAGAAGGACAATATTATTCAGTGCCACCATCACCAGGATCTCATCAATGTACTTTAGCTTCTTCCCCTGCACCAGCTCTGTGATGTTTACAGCCACAATGAAGGAATTGCTGAGTCCTCCAATAAGAAAGTTGAGCCCAATGTATAAGAGACAGGCTAGGTTCTCCCTGGACGGCATGCTTGATCTTGATGGACACGTCACAGATGCTTGGGCTATGTGTGTAGCAAGCTCTCTTGTTCAAAGGTGAACTCTGCTGAAATCACGCCTCACTCAACTTAGCGTTTGCATGGATGTAAATTTGAGGGTAGTCATCTGTCATTTTTGTTGGGCCATGCAAATAACTTTGCCAGGGAGTGAGAATGAATCTAAGACCAGGCTAAGGGGATCTTTTCAACATACAGCTGCAATATACGTGTTTCCAATAGAGACCTAGGCTACGGAGCTTGGATTCAAATGCAAATCAGGGTGCCATAAGTCTTTTACACGAAGACGTGAAGGGATTTAGTTTGCTCTCCTAAATTCTATTCATTCCAGCCTCCTTGACTTTTTGGAATGCAGGATGGGACTTCCTGGCCCTGTTCTAGACTGGTTTGCCTCTTTCCTCCACAATAGAACTCAAAGAATAAGGATTAATAATTCCCTATCTAACCCCACACCTGTCACATTAGGTGTTCCACTGGGTTCCACGCTATCACTCACTCTCTTTAACCTGTTCATGTAACCGTTAACTAATATTCTGAAATCATCAAACATCAATTATCACATGTCGGCTGATGGCACCCAACTTTACCTGAAAATCGCCTCCCTGAAGATATTAGGGAGTATATGTACAAGGACTGGCGATAACAATTTTTTTATGGCCGCGTTTCACCGCAAACTATCGCCATGTTAGCGACGTATGTACAAGCCGTCGCTACATGGCGATAGTTTCTCATCTCCTCGGAAATTGTCGACATTAACAACAGCGTCACAGTGATGAAAAGCTTGCCGCTAACGTGAAAAAAGTGGCGGCAGGCCAGTCAGCGGCCAGAAACTGCACGTTAATTAGCGTGACACCACTTTTTTTCACGTTAGGCGGGAAAAGCGACTACAATACGCCCGCTATGTATCACAGACAGGAAAAAAAAATACTGAAGAACCATGGAGGAAGCTGGACCCAGTACTGCAGGAGATAACAGCCCCCCAAACAGCCAGGAGGACCAGCCAGAGACCCAGGAGAAGGGCAAGGGGAAGAGGAAGACCAGGTTCAGTCAGCAGGAAAATGAGATCCTGATTGCAGAGGTGACAGAGAAACAACACCAGCTCTTTGTCAGCTCCATTGTGTCATTGGGGACCAAAAATGCAATATGGCAGTCCATCACAGCCAAGGTGAATGCTGTCGGAGAGGTGAGGAGGACAGTGAATGACTGCAAGAAGCGCTGGCATGATGCTAAGCGCAAGACCAAGGAGAAACTGGCAGCCAATCTCAAGGCAGCACAGCAGACCGGAGGTGGGAGTCCAGCGCCACAGGAGGAGCTGGATGCGTTGGAGGAACAGTTGTCCGCAGTCATCTGCGAGGAGTCGGTGGTTGGAGTCCCGGGACGATACTGCTGAACAAGACCAACAACATCAGCAACAGGGTGAGTAACAACTAGGGACTGGGGGGATGGGGTGGATGGGCCCAATGTCACTCATGCTCTATGAAATATCTCCCAGTGCACATCCACAATGACTTCAGATCCTGTCCCAGATACTCCTGTCCCTGGGGGTATAGACACATATCACCCTAGTCAACAAATATATTGCAGACACATATTGGTGGGGTCACAGACTTGGAAATCTGCACAGAAAAGTAATTCAAAATATATCCAAAGATACATATCAGACCACAAAATTAGAGCAACATGAAAGAGCAAAGGGGCACATTGCCTGGGGATGTGGCAGGTTGGCAAAATGGCCCCCTTGCCTCAACACCATGCATATACAACTTGTCTGCACAGGGCTGCATCTCTTTGACGACAATATGAGGATGCACTGTGAATGCGACTGATTATGTGCATAAGTGGGCATTCCAACACCAATGTCAGCACACATGCACCATTGTGCAAGGGTGTCTGAGTTGATTTGAAGATGGTACATGTGCATGAAGGAGGAGCTTACTGCACATACACATTCTTGTGCACAACTCAGACACAAGTACACAATGCACAATGCAGTCTGTTATCATCTGCACGTAAACCCCGGCAACAAATAATCAGAAACAGGACAACATGTATCATGCATGTGAGTATCTGCGTGGCATATTCCCAAACACACATCACCCTGCCAATCGCACCTGATGTGTTGGGGGAGTGTGATAGGACATGAGCACCACTAATAAGCCTTTGCAAATCCACAGCCCTGAAATCTAGGCCCACCTATACAATACACGTGGTGTCAAGGTGTCAACGTTGAGGGTAATGGGTGTTGTTACTGTCTGTTTAGTCTGCAACAACAATAGAAAGTCACACTGCACCATACTCCCAACGGTTAAGCCAACAGAAGGGCAGTAATCAATGCTTGCAATGAAAAACATGACCGATGACATGCACACAAGAGAAAACACAATAGCCAAAGCCATTTTGATATACCTGTGTACTGCATTGTGCAGCACACATACAAACAGTAATTAGTCCATCATTGCCAATGTGCCTGAAGGGGTCCCTCCTCACACATAAACATTCTTGCAACAAACCCCTGCACATGTGCACCACCCAGCAAAGCTTCCTGTCTGTGAGCCACACTGACAAGGCAAGTGACTGTGCATGCTGAAATGCATGCCTGCACCATAAAAATGTCAACATGGTGCAGGCCACGGTCACTGAAGTGGCTGAGTGTGGAGTTCATTCTTGAAGGAGCAGATCACACTCTGTCACTTCCTCTTGTTCATACAACCCCTGATGTAAGAAAGACATCTGCTTGCCAACAATGCACAAGTGTCCCAACTGTGACCAAGAACCATATTTCCTCAAGCTTGCTACATCTCATCATTGGAAATGCACATAAGTGAAAGGGTCACTGGGTGAAAGGGATAAGGGGCAGTAAAGCCAAAGGTGTACCATACCTGCAGATCAACATGCATCCATTAAGATGTCACCACTCCCTTTGACTTTACAAAATGAACAAGGATCTACAGTGTGTGTATCATGGCAAATCAAGCATACCTCCCTGCCCATATCATGTGGCACATCACATCAACCCAGATCACAACAGTGGGATAGCCCTAATCATGGCCCAACAACAATCATGTTGCATTGCCAACAGCAAGGTGTGGTACCATGCAATCCACCAGTCAAAAAAAGAGCAATCTTGAAAAGTATCAGGGTGTACTGAGTAGGGCTGACTCCCCCACAATGCAGTGCACAGACACATAAACTGAGCTAATCCACATTGTCAACAATGTGGTACTAACTGCATCACAGTCACTACTGAGCAGAGCACACAACAGGTGCTGCATGTGTGTAGGAATTGGTCACTCACATTTGGCCTACTTGTAAATTGTGAGATGATAATGTACAACTCTAATGTCAGATCCATGATGTTGTACAATGAATCACTATCCGCCATTTAATAGGCATCTCCCCTAAACATTCTTGAATGGACATTGTAATGCAGTCTGCTTGGAAACTTATCCAATGTTTGATCATACTTGAAACACACATACAACTGCATCTCCCCTTTACATTGCAAAGGGAGAAACATCACCTCCTGTCCAGCAGCCTGTCCCGCTCTTCAATGATGAAGAGGAAGACATTGCAACTATCGACCAGGACACCCTCCAACAGCTGCTAGACTCAATTAGCACCTCATCTCCGGAAGCAGGGCCATCCAGCAGCGCTGTGGAAACTCCACCCCCTGCACAAACCACCCAGCAGCAAGCACCGACCACCACATCTTTCTCCCGGGACCTTGAGGACCCAGTTCTGTCATTTCAACGTTGTACAGTAAAGGTCCAGCAGTAGATGGCTGGTCAGGTGCAGGTGGGGTTTGACAGCCTGGCGGCCAAATTAGATGGGCTACGTGGGTGTCTCAGTCCCATTCGGGACCACCTACAGAACATCACAGACACCCACAGTCTGCTCCATGCTCTCCAGCAATCCCTGGCTGACATCGCTGGAGTACTGACTCAGAGACTTAGTCAGTACTCTAGCTTATTGTGAGTGAAATTGCTCTCCCACCCTTGCAGCTCCCCATCTAGTGACGCCCTCCTGAGCCCCTGCACTCTTGAGTGTTGGTGTTTGAGGCCCTCCTCCACCCGCAGGCTATACCTGCGCCTCATCCCTGGTGGTCCAGTGGACCTCTCACTCTTTCTCTCGCTCTGTTTTTCTGCTTGCTTTTTCCTTTCACCTCTTTCCTTTCACCTTCGTTTTTCACCCTTTTACTGTCACTCTCTTTCTATCACTTTCCATCCTCCTTTTCACTTTTACTCTGTTTTCACTTTATTCTGTGCACCTCTCTCCTGTTTTTTTCTAGCCGCTGCTGCCCCTGCGGCCCCTCCCCCCCAGCGCAACCAGCCCAAGCCAGTTTCCCCTCCGCCTGCCAACTGTCCAGCCCTCCCCGACCCCTAATTAATGGCGGCCGCTGCTCTGGCGCGCAGTGGACGCGAGCTGCAGGCGTGCTGCTGGCGCGCCAGAAGGGTGCCGAAGGCAAGCCCATCTGCGCCCGTCCGCAACCTGAACGTGACCAGCGCCAGGAACCCTGGACCTCCGATCCGCCAATGCTACAACCCAGTGGCACGCTACGCACTCAACCCAGGTCGCAACAACAACTGCAAGCTAGCATCACCAGCCGACACCCACGGACCCTTCAGCTGTCACCGCCTCCGCCACTCCTGCAGCACCGCCAAGACCACAAATTCAGCACAACCCGCCCGCAACAACGTGACCGCACCAAAGACCCTGCAATGCATGCTCCTCAACGTCTGATCCCTCCACAAACATGCCACTGAAATCTGGGACCTCCTCGACAGCATCACCCCGGATGTCGCATTCTTCACTGAAACCTGGACCAACACCACCTCAGGACCTGACATCACCATTGCCATTCCCCAAGGATACAAGATCTCCCGGAAGGACCACCCCACCTGCCCTGGGGGGGGATCGCCATCATCCAAAAATCCACCCTCCGACTGAGCACACTTTCCGACGAGACCACAGACCTGATGGAACACCGACACTTCAAGATACAGGCCAGCCTTACCACCACCCTCCGGGGAACCCTCATCTACCAAACCCCCAGACCCCGTGGACCATTCACTAACACCATCATGGACAGCATCACCCCGCAGGCCATCGCGTCCACCAACTACACCTTGCTGGGAGACCTCAACTTCCACCTCGACAACCAACAAGACCCCAACACCACATCCCTCCTGGACAACCTCCACAACATAGGACTCCGCCAGATCATGCCTGATTGTCTCAAAATCGGCCAAGTCACACCTCTACTGAAAAAAACGGGCTCTGACACAAACAATCTTAATAACTTCAGACCTGTCTTCAACCTCCCTATCCTAGCAAAAATCCTGGAAAGATGTGTTCTCCTCCAACTTACTCAACACCTGGATAGCACCGACCTTCTAGACCCTCACCAATCGGGTTTAAGAAAAGGTTGCAGCATAGAGACAGCGATCCTAAATGTAATAGATGATATGCACAAGTCTCTCGATACAGGCCAATGCTGCCTACTCATTCTCCTGGACCTATCAGCAGCCTTCGACATAGTTGACCACAAACTACTCATTAAGGCACTTCAAGAAAGGGTTGGAGCGGAAGAGGTGGTCTTACAATGGTTCATCTCTTTTCTACAGAACCGCACCCAAAGAATAAAAATCAAAAACTTCTCGTCGGACCTACTCCCCATTAGCAGGGGTGTCCCCCAAGGATCAGTACTCTCCCCGCAACTTTTCAACATCTATATAGAACCCCTTACCACCATACTTAAAAAAAAAAACATTCCCTTCCACCTCTATGCAGACGATACCCAGATCTATCTGGAAACCTCCTCCATTGAAGACATTCAGAGAATGAACGACACTCTAAGAGAAGTCCAACACTGGCTATCACTCAACCATTTGAAACTAAACTAAGACAAGACGGAAATCCTCCTCATCTCCAACAAGGAGAAGAAACCTCAAATCACAGAATGGCTAAAAGCTATTGATGCTCTCAACTACAACCTCACCCCAGCCAATTCTGTAAAATCGCTGGGAATCACTCTGGATCCTCAATTAGACATGACCAAACACATCAAGAACACCGCAAAGAGCGCCTTCCTTGACCTTAAACTACTCAACAAAATAAAACCCTTCATCCCTCCTAATGGCCTCAAACAAGCCACTCAATCCCTGGTGCTGTCCAGACTGGACTACGGGAATGCAACCCTCACAGGATCAGCAAAATCTCACCTAGCTCCCCTCAGATCAACTCTGAACGCAGCAGCCAGAATGGTCACCGGAGTAAAGAAATATGAACACATCTCGCCTGCACTCAGAGAGCTAAAATGGCTCCCAATCGAAATGTGTGCCAACTTCAGAACTGCCTGCCTCATTCACAAAGCGCTGCACACAGGGAAACCCGCCTACCTGGCCTCCAAACTCCAGAAGGCCGGTCAGACAAGAAGCCTAAGGAGTACCAACACTCTACTCCTTATCCCTCCGAAAACTCGCAAACAAAAAACCGCATCTCGATCCTTTGCAGGAAATGCGCCCAAAATCTGGAACTCCATACCATTCCATATCAGGACTAATCCCTCCTATTTAAAATTCAAAAGACAGCTCAAAGACCTCCTCCTCAACCGATCTCTCTCGAATGGATAGCTATCGCCTAACCGCCGAAGCCTGCCCACATCAGCACACAGACACTTTGTCATTAAGACCTCTACCTCACTCTCCTCATGACTACCTACTCTATCCCCCCTCCCTGAATTATTCTCGTCACGAGTCATTGTGCTATTTACGACGTCATGACGTGATGCGTTATGAGCAACTGTACATACTACTGTGTTCATATATCTTACGAGCGACATTGTGCTTTCTACGATGATATTATATGATGCGTCATGAGTCATTGTACATACTACTGTGACATTGTATCTTACGAGTGACAAATGCTGTAAAGCGCTCCGATACCATTGGGTCTGGCTAGCGCTATATAAAACTCTTAAATAAATAAAAATTAAAAATAAAAATAAATAAATCGTGACTGAGCCCACTCACTTTGCAGGACACACCCTCGACCCCATCTTCACCACAGGAAACTCCATCACTTTCATCCACACCACCGAACTCCAGAGGACAGACCATCGCTGCATCCATTTCACCTTCAGAACACGCACCATCCACAGAACCCAGCACCTGCTCCCACGTAGAAATTGGACTAAAATCACGGACGACCAGCTCACCACCTCACTCGGCAACTCCACCCCAACCATCGCGGACAACGACGACCCCAACACCGCAGCCTGAACCTTGCACAGATGGATCTCCGACTGCGCCAACAACATAGCCCCCTCAAGAAGAAGAACAACACACACACCAGGAAAGCCAGCTGGTTCACCACCGAACTCCGAGATTCCAGACGCACATGCCGCCGCCTCGAAAAGGCCTGGAGGAACTCCAAATCTTCAGAAGCCCACAACAACTTCAGGACTGCCACCAACTCATCAGAAATACAAGAAAGAAAGCGATCAAAGACAGAATCTCCACGCACGCGTACAACAGCAAAGAACTCTTCAGCATCATCAAGGAGTTCGCCCAACCCATCAGCGAATCTACAGACATCCCTCCCTCACAAGACCTCTGCGACAAACTCAGCACCTTCTTCCACCACAAAATCAAGAACATTTACGACAATTTCAACGAAGACAGCCAACACACAGAACCCTCACCAACAACCCCCAACACCTTGAAGCCAACGATTGACAGCTGGACAGCCACTGAAGACACACTGAAGATGATGAAGTCAATCCACTCCGGGGCCCCCACGGACCCCTGCCCCCACCACATCTTCAACAGAGCCTCCGACACCATCGCCCCCATGCTTCACCACACCATCAACTGCTCCCTCGCGAACGCCGCCTTCCCCTACAACTGGAAGCACGCTGAGATCAACCCCCTCCTGAAGAAACCCTCGGCGGACCCCACCGACCTCAAGAACTACAGACCCATCTCCCTGCTCCCGTTCCCAGCGAAAGTCATTGAGAAAGCCATCAACAACCAACTCGCCACCTTCATCGAAGAGCACAACATCCTTGACTCTTCCCAATCCGGCTTCAGAAAGAACCATAGCACAGAAACCGTCCTCCTTGCCGCAACAGACGACATCCGCTCCCTCCTGGACAGAGGAGAGAGAATAGCCCTCATCCTCCTTGACCTTTCAGCTGCCTTCGACACAGGCTCTCACCGCACCCTAACACGCAGACTTCATGACGCAGGGATCCGGGACAAGGCCCTCAACTGGATCCGCTCATTCCTCTCTGGCAGAACGCAGCAGGTCAGACTCCCTCCCTTCTTCTCAGACCCCACACCAACCACCTGTGGAGTCCCACAAGGATCCTCCCTCAGCCCCACGTTGTTCAACATCTACATGGCTCCGCTCGCCCCCATCGTCAGAACCCACGGACTCAACATTGTTTCATATGCAGACGACACCCAACTCATCCTATCCAACGAACCCAACACAGCCAAACACAACTTTCAAGAAGGCATGGAAGCAGTCACCAAATGGATGAAGAGCAGCTGTCTACAACTCAACATGGACAAAACAGAAGTACTCATCATGGGCCCACACCCCGATGCCTGGAACAACACCTGGTGGCCCCCCGCCCTCGGAAGCCCGCCCACCCCCACGGACCATGCATGCAACCTCGGAATCATCCTGGACTCCGAACTCAAAATGGACTGCCAGATCAACTCCGTCGCATCCTTCTGCTTCCACACCCTCCGTCTCCTACGCAAGACCTTCAAATGGATCCCCCTCGAACACAGAAAGACCGTCACACACGCCCTCATCACCAGCAGACTTGACTACGTCAACGCACTCTACGCCGGAATCAACAAAAACCTCCCCGCAAACTTCAAAACATCCAGAACGCCGCCGCCAAACTAATCCTCAACCTGCCACGACACTGCCACATCACCCAGCACCTGCGCACACTCCACTGGCTCCCCATCGAGGCAAGAATCACCTTCAAGATTCTCACCCACGCACACAAAGCCCTCCACAACACCGGACAAGCATACCTGAATAGCCGACTCACATTCCACGCACCCCAAAGGACCCTACGATCAGCCCAGCTATCACATGCCATGGTCCCTCGCACCAGGAGGTCCAGATCGGGAGGCCGCTCCTTCTCCTTTCTCGCGGCCAGAGCCTGTAATGCCCTCCCGCTCCACCTCAGACAGACAACATCACTCCCCAACTTCACGAGGGACCTCAAAACATGGCTCTTCGATATACCTCCTCCTTGATGGACAGGACCCTGCGCCTCCCCCCCAGCTCCTTGAGACCCTTACGGGTGAGTAGTCGCGCTCAACAAACCCATGATTGATTGACTGATTGAGAGACAAGACCAACTTTCCAGTCAGAGTGGCTCCAGCGATGTCAGCAAGGAGTTGCGTCTAATGAGAATGATCATGGAGAACATGGAGCGGATGCAAGCCTCACAAATGGCTGCCACGGCTGCACACCACAGACACGTTGCTGGAATCTTCGATGCCCTGCAGCTGCTCATCACAGCAGTGCTGCCTCAAGGTTTGGCACAGATGAATGCTGCTGCTGCTTCAACATCCACATCTCAGCTCCCTGATGTGTCAGTGCCTCACAGTGCAGCAGACAATCAACCACCACGCACACAGGAGGCACATGACACATGAGAGGACGAAGATGTGGATGATTCTGCATTAATGCAAAGAAGAAAGTGGTAGCATTCATCTATGCCAAATGGACTGTTTCTCCTTGGATCTGAGCTTAGCATCATGCCCCGGAACATCATCTTCCACTGTCCTCATATTCACACTGCGACACTCACCTTGGACCTCGATATGGAATGCCATAATTTGTGTTGATCCCAATGACACTGAAATCAGCTTGCTGACTGAACTCTGCCTCTTCCTCTGGACATGTGACCCCCAAAGGACTCTGTCAGGCCCTCCACTGGGCATGTATGGAATGTGGGGGTTGTTTGACCAAGTACTGGGCCAGTCTTCACCCAAGATAATGCACCAAGAAAATAAAAATATTTAAGTTACACAGATGTGTGTTTGCCATGACCAATCAGGTATAGAAGTCTTCAAAACGTTTTGGGCCAGTGAATCTATCAAAACGTACACCAAGGGACATATGCTAAATGTTCATGTTCAACTGTGTCCCAGACAGGCAGTCAGATGACCAGGGCATGTGTGAACTAGCCTGCCCTCATTGCTCAAATACAGCCTTCTAGCAATATTCCAACATTGCCCTACGTACATGATGGCAATAGTCATGTGCGTAAATATGTCCAAGTCCGTCGCATGCCACAAGTAGTATCTCCATTCAGCATTGCTAAGAAGTCTCACTAGGCAGATCTACTCACACTCTATGGGGTTGACAAAGCTTGTTGTGAGGAGGTCATTGTATGTCAAATTCCAAGATAGAGCACACCATATTCACATAGATGAAGATTCGTAATGGCACATATCTATCACCCGCTATTGGAACCCGAATGTCTGTTTCAGTGAAGTTGTGTTGGCAATAGGGACTTATCCAAAACTGCAAGTCCTCAGTCAGCCCCTTGCTGTGGCTTAACAATGCCTTGGAAATAAGGAACCCCCTCATGCTGGGCTCACTGTGAAAGGAAAGGGCAATGTGTCTAGGGATGTGTAGTGCACTGCAATTAGCATATAGTCTGATGCTGTACCACCATTTCAAGGGTGGCATCACTATGAGGCAATGACAATAGTAACAGCAGGGAAAAGTGGGTATGGCACTGGCACTACAGGGAGCAATGCTACATTTTCCCTCCTGTTTGCATCAGAACTGTGTTCTGCCATATGCCATGCACATTTGAGCCGCAAAATGAAAACATCCTGCATGGGCAGGAAGGTGAGCCTCCATGCACAGGAACATCCAATTTCAAAGAATCCAGACGCACCTGCAGATGCCTGCAGGAGAACTGGAGAAACAGCAAGACACCCATAAACTTCACCACCTACAAAAACGCCATGACAAAATACCACCAATGCATCTGTACCAATAAAGGGACCTTCATCCACAACAAATTTGTCGCCAACTCCACCAACTCCAAATAACTTTTCAACATCATCCATAAATTCACCAAGCCCCCCAGCTAGGCCACGGACAACGCCATCCTCAACCCGTCTCAATCCAGATTCCACAGCACACTCAGCACCGAGACAACCCTACTTGCCGCCAGTGACAACATCCGCATCCTCCTGGACCTAGGCCACAACGCAGCCCTGGTTCTACTCGACCTGTCAGCAGCATTCCACAATGTCTCCCACTGCACACTAGTAGACAGACTGCATGATGCCAGCATACAAGGCACCACCCTCGACTGGATCCGATCGTTTCTCACCAGCAGAAGTCAAAGGATCAGACTGCCACCCTTCCTCTCCAAACCAACAAAAATCTATTGCGGAGTGCCCCAGGGATCATCGCTCAGCCCAACCCTCTTCAAAATCCACATGGCCACCCTCTCTGCCATCGTCCAACAGCACAGCCTCAGCATTGTATCCTACGCCAACGACACCCAGCTCATACTCTCCCTCATCAAGGAGCCTACCACCAGACTCAAC
The DNA here is from genome assembly GCA_963921515.1 of Calotriton arnoldi. Taxonomy (NCBI): domain Eukaryota; kingdom Metazoa; phylum Chordata; class Amphibia; order Caudata; family Salamandridae; genus Calotriton; species Calotriton arnoldi. The sequence goes on along the minus strand of CAWUFW010010192.1, from coordinate 188,350 downwards.
TTCCAGGAACGAATGCAGGAAGTCACAACCTGAATAAGCAAGAGCTGCATGAAACTCTACGCGGAAAAGACAGAAGTCCTCATCCTCAGAACCACCCCAGCGGCATGGTACAACACCTGGTGGCCCACCACCCTCGCCAGCCCCAAGACCCCCACGGACCACGCCAGAGACCTGGGCATCGTACTCGACTCCTCCCTCTCCATGAACCGACAGGTCATCCCTGTCACCCCCAGCTACTTCAACACCCTCTGCATCCTCTGTAAGACGTTCAAATGGATCCCCCCAAGTCAAGAAAGACAGTCACCCACGCACTAATTACCAGCAGACTGGACTATGGAAAAGCCCTCTATGCCGGCATGGACAAGTCTCTGCTCCACAAGCTCCAGACTATGCAGAACACCACAACCAGACACGGCCTTGTGTTCACACTTACCTCATAGATCCTGACCCTCCATCACACATACTTGGTTCCCACCTCTCCCAGCATTTGCCGATGTGTGACAGAGGGGCAGGACCATTGATGAAAGTTTGTCTACAAGGCTACCCACCATCCACAGACACCAGCACCTGCTTCCACGAAGAAACTGGACCAAAATCACCGACGACCAGCTCACCTCCTCACTCAACAACTCCACCCCAACCATGGCGGAAAACGACAACCCCAACACCGCAGCCCGAACCCTGCATAGATGGATCTCGGACAGCACCAACACCATAGCCCCCCTCAAGAAAAACAACAATACCCGCACCAAGAAAGCCAGATGGTTTACCACCGAACTTCGAGAGTCCAGAAGCACATGCCGCCGCCTCGAAAAGGCCTGGAGGAACACCAAATCCACAGAAGCCCACGACAACTTCAGAGCCGCCACCAACGCCCACCATCAACTCATCAGAGAAACGAGGAAAAAAGCGATTGAAGACAGAATCTCCACCCACGCGCACAACAGCAAGGAACTCTTCAGCATCATCAAGGAGTTCGCCCAACTCACTAGCGAGTCTACCGACATCCCTCCCTCACAAGACCTCTGCAACAAACTCAGCACCTTTTTCCACCACAAAATCAAGAGCATCTACGACAACTTCGACGAAGACAACCAACACACTGAACCCTCACCAACCACCCCCGACACCCGGAAACCAGCGATTGATGACTGGACAGCCCTCACCACCGAAGACACACTGAAGACAATGAAGTCAATCCACTCAGGGGCCCCCACGGACCCCTGCCCCCACCACATCTTCAACAGAGCCGCCGACACCATCGCACCCATGCTCCGCCACACCATCAACCGCTCCCTGGCGACCGCCTGGATTCCCCGACGACTGGAAACACGCCGAGGTCAACCCTCCCTAAAGAAACCCTCAGTGGACCCCACCGACCTCATAAACTACAGACCCATCTCCCTGCTCCCGTTCCCAGCTAAAGTCATCGAAAGCCATCAACAGCCAACTCGCCACATTCATTGAAGAACACAACATCCTCGACTCCTCCCAATCCGGCTTCAGAAAAAACCACAGTACGGAAACCGCCCTCCTCGCCGCAACAGACGACATCCGCACCCTACTGGACAAAGGAGAAACAGTAGCCCTCATCCTCCTCGACCTATCAGCGGCGTTCGACACAGTCTCCCACCGCACCCTAATACGCAGACTCCACAACGCAGGAATCCAGGACAAGGCCCTCGACTGGATCCGCTCCTTCCTCTCTGGCAGGACGCAGCGGGTCAGACTCCCCCCTTTCCTCTCGGACCCCACACCTACCACCTGCGGAGTCCCCCAGGGCTCCTCCCTCAGCCCGACGCTCTTCAACGTCTACATGGCTCCACTCGCCCCCATCGTCAGAACCTACGGACTCAACATCGTGTCATACGCAGACGACACCCAGCTCATCCTCTCCCTATCCAACGAGCCCAACACCACCAGACGCAACTTTCAAGAAGGCATGGAAGCCGTCGCCAAATGGATGAAAAACAGCTGCCTACAACTAAACACCAACAAAACAGAAGTACTCAACATGGGCCCAAACCCCGATGCCTGGAGCGACACCTGGTGGCCCCCGCCCTCGGAAACCCGCCAACCCCACGGACCACGCACGCAACCTAGGAATCATCCTGGACTCCGAGCTCAAAATGGACCGCCAGATCAACTCTGTCTCGTCTTCCTGCTTCCACACCCTCCGCCTCCTTCGTAAGACCTTCAAATGGATCCCCCTCGAACACCGAAAGACCGTCACTCACGCCCTGGTCACCAGCAGACTCGACTACGGCAACGCACTCTACGCCGGAATAAACAAAAACCTCACCCGCAAGCTACAGAACATCCAGAACGCCGCCGCAAGACTGGTCCTCAACCTGCCAAAACACTGCCACATCTCCCAGCACCTGCGCACACTCCACTGGCTCCCTGTCGAGGCGAGAATCACCTTCAAGATGCTCACCCACGCACACAAGGCCCTCCACGGCACCGGACCAGCATACCTGAACAGCCGACTCAAATTCCACGCACCCCAAAGGACCCTACGATCAGCCCAGCTCTCCTACGCCATGGTCCCCCGCACCAGAAAGACCAGATCGGGAGGCCGCTCCTTCTCCTTCCTCGCGGCCAAAGCATGGAACGCCCTTCCGCTCCACCTCAGACAGACAACATCGCTCCCCATCTTCACAAGAAACCTCAAAACCTGGCTCTTCGACAGACCCCCTCCTTGATGGATGGAACCTGCACCCCCCCCTCCCCACCCCTAGCGCCTTGAGACCCTTACGGGTGAGTAGTCGCACTTTAACAAACCCCTGATTGATTGATTGATACCCCCAGGGACCGCAGTTCCTTGGGTTCTTGTGTATGGTAGGTAGACATGTTACAAGGCATGTTGTATGACATTTGCTACATATGCATTCTCACATTTTTGAGCTACATGATTGTGGACTTGAGGTGTGTGGTGTGTTCATTTAGTACTTTCCAACAAGCAATCCATTTCCATATGTACCATTCTCAAACCGCTGGTTGATGATGGACTGGGGGAAGACGTAGGAGTCATGCACATTCCCTGGAAACTTGGCAACGACATTGGTGAACAAGCCCCGGTGGTCCACGATTGCCTGCACGTTCATGGAGTGTGTGTGCTTCCTGTTCTGGTAGATGTGTGCAGTGTCTGCAGGAGGCACAAGTAGGACATGGGTGCAGTCAATGGCCCCTAACACATGCGGAAAGGCAGCAATGGCATAGAAGCCTTGCTTGGTGTCAAGCTGTTCTTGCGCAGTGTTGGGGAAGCATAGGTGCTGTGGCGTCAGGCTGATTATGGTATCCAAGACAGTTGGGAGGAACCTTGAAAAGGATGACTGGGAGACTCCCCCAACTCTGGCAGTGGTTGGTTGGAAGGTACAAGAGGCCAACATGTGCAGCACTGCTAGTAACTTTGTCTGCGGAGGGATGTTAGTGTTATGCTGTGTTGGTGCCTGCAGCCTGGGTGCTATCTGGGTCAGTATACGGAGAATGGAGGACCTTTTCAGCCTGTAGTGGGCTATCACATCCTCTGGCATTAGGTCTATCAGGGTGATGCATTGACGATATACCCGCTGTCTTCTTTGGCGCTGCCTCCGTGGTGCTCCTGGGGGTGGGGGAGGTGGCGGTGGTTGTTGTGGTCTTCTTGGTGCTCCAAGCTGCATGAGTAGTACCTCCATGGCATCAGTAGGTTAGCAAATCTGGCTCTGGGATAGTCTCCCTTATGTCCTATATTTTTATCTCCATTTTTAAGACCACCTTTTTTCTGGTCTTAAAAACCAGCACCTAACGGGCCTAGGCGGCAGTTTTTATAACGTATCGCCAGACCGGGCGATCATTGTAAATATCCCGAAGTGGGGTTAGCGGCATTTTTTGCATGGGAACGCCTACCTTGCATCTCATTTTCGTTAGCTATTGCTAACAGAAGTGGCGATCGGAAAAACGGACGATTTTGCCAGTAAACTGTCGCTAACCGCGGTTAGCGGCAACTTGTACATATGGCAATTAAAAAAAAGCCGCCGTAACGTCAAAAAATTGACGCTACGCTGGCGTTAACTCTTGGTACATATGCCCCTAGGTCTCTTAACTCAACTCTAAAAAAAACTCAAAATTGGTTGACCTGCAACCACTTCAAATTAAATACTCTCAAAACAGAATTCCTTTTAATTGTCCCCCCCCCAAACATTCACACGGCATTGCGGAGTGGTTGAAACATTTAACAGCCCTCAATTCCATTCCACATGTTATCAACTCTACGAAATCATCGGGAATAACGATTGACAAGAACTTGAACATGCAGTAACACACCAGTTCAGCCACCAGAGGAGCTAACTTCTAAATGAGCATCTTAAGGAAAATTAAACCCTTCCTCCCCTTCGATGACTTCAAGTCTGTGGTTCAAGCCGTAGTAATCTCCAGGCTGGACTATGGAAATGTATAACCCTTTCGGGCCTTCCAAGATCTAAGTTGGCCCCCCTTAGGGCCTGCCTTAACTCAGCTGAGAAGCTCATTACCGGATCTAAACACCACAACCACATCACACCGGATCTGAAATCTATAAACTGGCTCTGTCTCTAGGCAAGAATTCAACAAAAAATTGCCTGCATGACACACAAAGCCTTACACTCCAACACCCCCAGTACATTGCACAAAAACTGGAGCTGTCTGGGGGCGCTCGATCCTCAAGAAGCACTTCATCCTTACTACTGAAACCACAGAAATTTAAGAAGAAAAGAGTACAATCGGGTATTCTCTGGCATTGCCCCATGAATATGGAATTCCCTACCTTCTGAAATCCGAGATAATCCTTCACTGGCGTCTTTCAAAAAACAAGTGAAATTGTTATTGATGAACAAATACCTGGTCTAGCCACAGGACCTTTACTCCTCGGCACTGACAATTCACACTGGCTATACTTGCAATCTGTAGCTTAACACTATAGCCTATTTAGTTTCCTTATGTGGGACTAGTGGTAGTTCTTCACCCTGCCCTCGTACCACTACTTCCTGTACTATTATTTTAACTGTTATTACTGCTTATCATTGTCTGCTTTGCTTGTTTTTCTCTCACCATGTTCATGTGTAAAGCACTCTAGTACCCTCGTGGATCATGTTCGCACTATATAAAACTCTAAATAAATGTAAAAAACAAATTTCAGCATCGGATTCTTTTATTTCAGTTAAAATATCAGTATTAACTTAAAACAGAATATGCATTAATAAAAGTATAATATTCTACTGTAGGCCACTCCACTCTACTATATGACTATCTACTCAACTCTATGTCACTGCAGTGTATGCCACTCCACTATCTGCTGCTTCACTGTACTTTATGACATGCCACCCCACTCTACTCTACAACTAGCCACTCCAATTTATGACACTTTACTTGACTGTAGACTAAACCCCACCTTTCTACTGCACTCCACGCCACTGTACTCTGCCACATGCCACTCCACTGTATAACACTTTACCTCACTCTATACTGTGCCACTCCACTCCACAGAACTCTAGAACACATTACCCCACTGTACTCTACTGGACAACATTCCAGTCTACGACACACCACTCCACTCTACGACATACCACTCCACTGTACGATATGCAACTCCACTCCACGCTGTTCTACTTGGCAACACTCCACTCTACGCCACTCCACTTTACACACTTCACTGTACAGTATTTCCCTCTATGCCCCTCCACTCCAATCCACTCCATGCCACTCTACTACCCTCCACTGTATGCCAGTCCACTCCACACAACTCCACTCTACACCACTCCACTCTACCCTGTTCCACCATACACTATTTCACTGCACTGTATGCCACTCTACTGAATGCCATGCGCTCTACACCACTCCACTTTATGCCACTCCCCTCTATGCCACTACACTGTACTGTACTACACACAACTTCACTCTACACCACTCCACTCTTCGCCACTCCAGTATGCGGTATTCCAGTGTATGCCACTCTACGTCACCCCATTCTATGCCAAGACACTGTACGACACAACACTCTATGCCACGACACCCTACCATGACACTGTTCCCCCCTGACGCTCTACTCTACTATACTCCATGATACAACACTCTACGACACAATACTGTATGACTCTGCACTCTACCCCATTCCAGTCTATGCCATTGAAGTGTACTCTGCTCTATGACACTCTACTCTATGGCACTCCATTCCCTCCAGTCTACTAAAATTTACTCTACTCCATGTCACTCCACTATACAACACTGCACTCCATTCTCTGTCACTGTACAACACTCTAGTACACTCTGTGTCGCTCTACTCCACTATCTGCCACTGCATGACACTCTACTCCACTGTAAGATAAGCTATGTAACTCCCTCTATGCAAGTACACCCAACTTTGCACCACTCTACTCTATAACACATTACTCCACTACTCTGTATGCCACTAAACTCTATGCCACTCTATGCTACCCGACTCTACCACACTATATACCACTTCACTCTACAATACTGTACTGTATGCCACTCCAATCTACAAGACTCTACTCCACTCTATACCACTCCATTCTACAAAAAATTTCAACACACCATGACACGCCATTCCACTGTACCACAGTCCACTCAACAGTATTCCACTGTACGCCACTCCAGTCTACTCCAAAGCACTCTACCCCACTCACCTCTACGCTATTTCACTGTATTCCACTCCACTCTACCCAACTCCACTCCACTCTACCACAATCTACTCCACTCAACAACACTATATGCCCCTCCACTCTACCACACATACTCCACTTCATAACACTCCACTATAAAACTGGGTACTCCAGTCTATGTAACTGTATGGCACTCTACTTTACTTTATGCCACTGCACAACACTCTACTCCACAGTACTCCACTCTACACAACTCCCTCTATGCCACTCCACCCAACTTTACTGCACTTGACTCTATGACGCCCTACTCCACTCTACTGTACTCCACAGCAATCCACTCTACGCTACTCTATACTCCTCAATTCTACGGCACTCAATGCCACTCCCCTCTAACACACTGTGCTGCACTCTGCTGTACTCCACTCCATTCCACTTTACAACACTATAATCTACTCTGTGGCACTCCACTCTACTCCACTACGCTTTCTAACACTCTACAACACACCATGTCACTCTTTGAGACTTTAGTGCACTATATTCCAAGCCAGGCCACTTTACTCCACTTCGCACTACTGTCCTCTACAACATAACACTCCACTCTCTGACACTTTACTCCACTCTATCCTATGCAACTCAAATCGACCCCACTTCATTCTAATCCACTATTAAATACTTTACCCCATTGCACACTAATGTTCGACAATACGCTCAATACCACTCCACTCTACAACACTCTCCTCCTCTCTAAGCAACTCCATTCTACAAAACTCTAGTACACTCTATGCCACTCTACGACACTCAATTCCACACTATCCATGTAGACTCTACTGTTCAACCCTCTACTCCACACTATACCACTACACTTCACTGTATAGCACTCTACTCCACTGCACGAGACTTTCAAACACTTTACGACACAGCACTCCACTCTACGAGACGCCACTCCAATTTGTGACACTTCACTCAACTGAACACTACACCACTCCACTCTACTGTACTCCACATTACTCTACTATACGAGATGCCACACTACTCTATGACACTTTACTCCACCATACGCTACATCACTCCATTCTACTCTACTCTACGATGTTACACCCTACAACTCCACACTGTACAATACTCTCTTGCACTGTATGACACTCCGCCTAGCGACACTCCACTCGATGAACGCAAACTGTACGTTTTTAAATTTCTTTTCATTAAAGCTTAGTTATAGTTAAGAAAAGTTTATTGATTCAGTCTATAGAAAAAAAACTAAACTACACAAACATTAGAATTTCTTAAGTTATAGTTATACATCAAATGTATAATGTACTCACCACCTTTACATTGAATTTTGTTTATTCTTTTTATACAAACTGAACTTAATCTTTACAAACATTATAAATTCTAAAGTTGGATTCATACTTTAAATATATAATTTATGCACCACCTTCACATTATAATGAGTAGCGAACCTCCATACACACTGTTTTCAGCTTGGTAACCGCACAACAATAACCACAACTCACTCCTTCTACATGCACTGCTTATACCCTTTTTAAATACATGGGATTCTGTAATCCCTGTATAAACAGCAATCACTCATTTCTTTATAATTGGCAACTTGTGATGCAAGAGGCCACCGATTATAAAAAATAAATAAAAAGACATCAGAATTCGACTATTATAAGGTTATTACAGTCGAGTTCTGACGTCACAATGCCTGCTGTCAAGGTGAAAGGCAGGTCGGGTCACGGAGCATACGTGAAACAGCTGCTTAAAGCAACAAATGGAATGTTGCTTTTCTCTCTCCTGTTCTATTTTAATAGCTTACAATGACAAGCTGAGAGAATATGTTTATTTTTGGATAGAAAAAGCAAGAATCCTTCTGCATGTTTCTACACATTCCGAGCTACTGAAGTTTTATTTTTTAATTGGCTTGTATTGAACTGTTTTTAATGTCTGTTTGCAACAAATATCGAACAGGTTTTTGATGTGTTTAATTTTGCACTAGAGGTTTCTTTTTTTATTCTTCATGTTTACAAACATGCTCACTCTCTCATATGGACGAGCTACCCACCAAGGTTTTAAGTGGTTTGTAGGAAAGCTGATGAGGTGACCATGTATTATATGGGATAAAGTATCTCCTAGCATACATGATAAGGATATTGCAAGTCACCTCAGAGTTCCATAACCTTATAAAGGAACTTGGCTTGTTATGGAACTCCTCGGTGACTTGTAGTATCCTCATAATGTATGGCAGGGGGTACTTTATCCATCATATATTACATCATTTATACCAAATGAAATCATAGCACGTATAACAACACCTATGACATGTCAAATCACATCATTTGTTAGAAGACAGTAAATGGTAGAGTGGCAATTTATAGTTATTCTTGTGTGGTTACCGAGCTGAAAATAGTGTGTATGGAGGTGCACTATAACTAGCCTCTAACCTTTGCTTTTTTCATTGAAATAGGAATTCCTCAGATTTTTGATTGGCAATAACTTTGCCATCATTTGATGAATCCCCACAACACTTTGCAGATCTATTCCTTTTTCTACATTGGCTGATGATGCTAGTTTTCGTGTTGATTAATTAGGAGGCTGCAAAGAAAAAATTGGGTTCCCAAAACACATTTTTCTATCAATGCATTTTCCATAGACTTTTTAGATAGACATAGTGGAAAAATGGCTGAATGGATTTTGATGACATTGGCATGAATATAGATTATGGTGTGGAAAAGGTCCTTTATGATAGTAGATGTAAATTGGTTCAGTAGTTTTTAAGTTATAAGGCACAAAATCTTAGTGATATATTGGGCCAGGGTATATCGTGGTACTTTCGCGGTATACCACAGTACCTGGTACTGACAAAACACAAGATGCTTGGTTAATGCAAAAGGAAAAGGCAGCCATATTGTTTAGGCCACACTTTGGCTGTATTGTGTGTTTCCTTGTAAAATATACGTTAATAATGATGATTTAATGTACAAGAAGGAATGAGTTAGTTTAGCACTCTCTGTAGAGGAAGGGAAAAGTAGTTTTATTGAGTTATATCTTTTTTTTAAGTTTATGCAGTACTGCTGCACTATTGGTGAATTATGTAGGAAGTACCATGGTACTTAATGTAATACAAAAAGAATCTTATTTAAGACAAAATTAACTTGGATACAATATAGGGTGGCTCTTAAAAGAGCCTTTATTTGTTTTTGTGACTAAACATATTCAAATATGTTTTTGAAGCCATGTTTTCAGGTTTGTAAGGAAAAAATAGTTTCCATAGTTTGTAAATGGACACCATCAGAATGATAGGGCTGCTTTCGAATATTTGATATCCAAATGGGAAATGGAAGACATGCCATGTTATTGAAGGAATGCCGAAACTGTCTTGTTGACATTTCTTCCAGTCTTTTCAAACTTAGCGACATTTAGGCTAGACCCCTTTCTCTTTTGTCCCTGACAAATGTTGGAGGAGACAAAATATGAGTTCAGAAATATAGACATTAATGTGGAAAATATCTCCTTCATCTCAATTTCAAGTTTAACTCTAGTTAAGAGGCATATGAATGAATGAATGAATGAACGAACAGATTTGATATAGCGTGCAGCTACTCAGACTAGAGTGTCCTGGTGCTGAGGGTGGACAAGTGGCAGATCACTGAAGTGTAACTAGTTCTTGAAAAGCCAGGTTTTTAGATGTTTCCTGAAAGTTGGCAGGTCGACGGTGGCTCTCAACGTAGCAGGCAAGCTGTTCCATGCTTGTGCACTCAAAAACCTGAAGGATCTGCCCCCATACGAGCTGAGCGAATTTTGGGGATGCGTGCATGATCGGCAGTAGAGGATCTTAAGATCCTAGTTGGAATGTAGCGGTTAACATGCTTCTTAAGATACTTAGCACCTATGCTGTGGAGTGCTTTAAAAAATATCACCATAGCTTTGAACTTTATTCTTTCTTTCATTCGCAGCCAATGCAGAGATTTAAAAATGGGAGTCATATGAGATCTGGGCTTCGGTCTAAGGATCGCCCTAGCCGCTGCGTTTTGCACCACGTGCAGGTGCTGGATAAGGTAGTCAGGCAGGCAAGGTACATGCTATTAGCGTAGTCCAATTTTGACGTCACCAAGGCTTGAACCACGATCTTCCTACTGTCCAATGACAGCAATGGAAGGAATTCTTTTAGCATACGCAGTATATCAAAACAGGAGCCAATCAGTGTTTGAACCTGGGGACCTATGGAGAGGGCATTGTCAATGATAATGCCCAGGTTTTTAACCCTCTCTTGGGCAACCGAGGGGAGACAACTCCACTGGCCACCATGTACTCCAGTTACCCACTGCTGATTGGCTGAAAAAGACAATCTGTGATTTGTCCGGATTGCATTTCAACTCATTTATTTTGAGCCAGTTGAACACCTTTGTGAGGCAAGATCTAATGCTGTCTCCAACAAAGTCAGCTCCTTTTTCATACATAAAAATTAGTTGTGTGTCATCAGCGTAGGAGATAATCCTAACTCCATCTTCCTCTACCAAAGGTGCTAGAGGTGACATATATATATTAAAGAGGGTGGGGCTAAGAATAGAGCCCTGTGTTACTCCTACGTTCATATTCGGCATGGTAGATGAGAAAGGGGGTGTCCAGATGTCATGCAATTTCAGAAAATATGTCATCCAGGCCAATGCGGACCCACCCATGCCCACATTCTGCAACCTATCAAGAAGCCTCTCATGTGGGACCGTATCGAATGTCGCCGACAGGTCGAGCAGTATTGCTACCACAATGCCTAACCATAAAGTCTGGATGGTCACATGCACTAACTGAGGAAAGTAGAGGGAGTAACTGAATCCATCTCAAAACTCTTTTACCAGTCCATGTTATTTCTACTCCTTTCACCTAAATCAGTTTCAAATTCTGCTTTCTTGGTATGCTCTCTGATGCAAAAAATGAAACTGGGCCCGAAAGCCAAACAAGAACCATCTTGCACTGACATACAAGGATAAGGAACGCAGAGCCAGGCAAACAAATACATACTGAGTTAACTGATTGGCCAGTAGGAACAACAAAGTGGCTAATATATGTTTAGGCTGCAGCCCGTGGGTCCACCATGGGGACAGGGTAAATTACTCCCCATGGTGGAGAGGCCGCCCACCTAATTTATAAATGACTGCCAAGCAGGTGGTCATTTATAATAGCATAGGCAGGAATTGCAGTCACAACCGTTTCTGTCAATGCATTTCACTGTTTGCTACAGGGCTGTGTTGGAAGGACTGCACTCTATGCCCTTCCATTCTACGTCACTTTACTCCACTCTACAACACTGCATGACATGCCTCTACACTCCAGTGTACAACACATCACTCCACCCTTTGATTTGCCACTCCAGTCTACAATACACCACTCCACTATACGGTACTCCACTCTAATGTAGGACACTCCACCGTACTTCACTCTGACACCCTACTCCACTCTCCACACCACAAGCCACTTTACTCTACGACATGCTGCTCCCCTTTATGACATATCATGCCACACTACGAGATGCCACTCCACTGTATGGCACTCCACTCCAGTCTACAACACGCTACTCCACACTACGTCACTGCACACCATTCTATGACACTCAATCCCACTCCACTGTATGACACACCACCTCACTCTACAACACTCCACTCCACTCTATGCAGTCCACACCACTTTACTGTATGGCACACCACTCCACCCTACAACACACCACTCAACTGTACGAGATGCCACTCCACTCTACGATACTCCACTTTACACCCCTCCATTCTAAGACAGTCTACGACACAGCTCTCTATCACACACCACTCCACTGTACACTTCTTCACTCAGCACCACTCCACTCTAAGACACTCTACAACACACCACTGTATGTCACACCATTCCATTTTATTGTACAACATGCCACTGTACTCTACTCCACTCCACTCTACTCTACAACACACCACACCACTCCACTCTACATCACTCCACTATACAACAGCACTCTATGTCCCTCCACTCCACTATACTCCACTCTAGGACACATGACTGCATTCCACTATACTACACATCACTCCACTCTGTGACACACCCCTCCACTGTATGACACTCCACCCCACTGTATGACACTGCTCCTCACTCCACTCTACGATATGCCACTCCACTCTGTGGCATGCCACTCCATAACACTCCATTCCCCTGTACAACACTCCACACCACTCTAGGAGACTCCACTCCGCTCTATGCCACTCCACTCCACTCCAAGCCATGCTACTACACTCTACGACATGCCACTCCACTGTACAACATGTCACTCCACTGACACTTCACTCTACTGTATGACATGCCACTCCAATCTATTCCATTCCACTGTGCACCACTCTATGAAATTCCACTCCACTGTACAACACTCTACACTCCTCCACTTTACCAAAATCTAATCCACTCTATGCCACCTCTCTATGACATGCCACTCTCCTCTACCAAACGCCAGTCCACTGTACTCTACAGCACACCACCCCACTCTACACCATTCCACTCTACAATACTCTACTCCACTCTATGATACTCCACGACAGTCACCTCCACTCTGTGCCACTCTGCAACACTGTACTCCCCTCTGTACCACTCTGACACTCTACCACTGTCTACAAAGCTCCACTCTACAATACCCCATTGTACAACACTCCAGCATACAACAATGCACTCTATGTCACTCTCCTCCTCTGTACTCTACTATACTCCACTCTATAAGCATCTACTCACTGAATGCCACTGTACGACATTACACTCAATGACACTCCACTAGATAACACTCCACTCAAAGACCACTCCAATTGATAACACCTCACTCGATGACACTGCACTATACGACACTCCATTCAACTGTATGCCACTCCACTCAACGACAGTGTACTCCACTCTAAATACAATCAGATATCACTGTAGTAGTGTATTATATATAAACTTACCATGTAGTATGAAGCCACCATAAGGCAGATGTTTAACTCACCACACAATTACCTTTTATCTCTACATTAATTACAATGTTGTATTTCTTATACCTGAAAAAAATATGGCTAATATTGGCACAAACTCTTTATTTTTGAAATATTTGGTAAATTCTGAGAAGAATTTTTTTTCTTCTTCTTTTTGTTTTTTTAAAAACTTTTTTCTGTAATTAATTTTTTCACAGGTCAACATGACCAACCAACAAAAAAAATATTAACTGCAAACAGAAGGAAAATAAAGGGAAAAAACTAAAGATGTTGGGGAGGACTCTGGTGAGCAATGGCAAGCTCATGGTGTATAGTGAGATATCTCTCTCCTGCAACAATCACTGTATGGCACGGGAAACAGTATGTTGCAGCACTGCCATACTGCTAAAAAATACCTCTATTCTGCCTGAACAACTGGTCTTGCACCGCAGTACTAGAAGCAGATGCTGATGCCGTAACAGATTGAGTGAGTGGTGGTGGCGGTCCTGACGATGCTGAAGAGCTTGAAGGTCCTGCAGTAGCCGAAGATGTGGCCGTTGCCGATGTTGCTGCCGTAGTCTCTTGCAAGTCTTTCTCATGCCTTCTTTTGGCCCGTGCCAACCTGTTTGAATGGACTGCCTGCAGATGTTTGAACATTCCTGTTATACTAAAACAGAACTGCTTTAAGTTGCCACAAGAAATTACCTTTTTGCAAAGGTTACAGGTTACTAGTTTGGGTTTACCTTCTTCTCTCCAGCTGGCAAGGAAAAAACTCCCAGACAACAGAATCGTTGAGCTTCTTAACCCGCTCCACCTACCGGTTTCCTTTGTTGCATCATCTGCTCTTCCTGTCCTTTCTCCTCCTCAAACATGACAGGATCTAGCTGGTCAGCCACTGGAGTAGTGCAATAAGTGGAAGGTGGCTTCACAGATTAGATTTTCCCATCAGGAAAATAATACACCCTTCACCTTTCAGGATTTGAATGGAAATGAAGAAAACAGGTGTAAACTTCCTGTTTCCTAAAATAGACAGAGTTCTAAGCCAATTAAATGCCGTTTAGAAAATGCAAAGTACTGTGGTACTCATGAAATACAGAAAAAATCATTAACTATCACAAAATAAACACACACAATATAGAGCAGCTCTTACAACAGGCTTTGATTTATTTTAAAGTAAACATATTTGAAAAGTAAAAAGAACACAAAGCATTATGTCATTGGTTAATAGCACCAAGTGGGCTATAAACATAACCCAATACTACTAAATACCATCAACAACCATAGAGATTATGGTGACTGTTAGAAAGTAACATGAACTGGGCTATAAACGCAGCCCAATACTACTGAATACCAGCAACAACCATAGAGACTGTGCTAACTACTGGAAAGCAATACAGCTTTATTTCTTCTTCAAAGAAAAACATGGCAAAATTATACCTAAACACATCCATCTATATATGTTTCTAAATAAAACAGTTATAAATGTATATGGATCTGTATGGCTGTTCTCAAAAATAATGATGGATTTACTTTATGTTATGTTACAAAAACCATTTTCATAAATTAAAAAAATACAAATTCAATGAAAAAACAAAGGTTAAACTTTAGTTATAGTTAGGAAAAGTTAATGTATTCTTTCCATACAAAACCAACTTAAACTACATAAACCACAGAAATTCTAAAGTTATAGTTGTAACATAGTTATAACTCATCCACCTCCGTACACAGTGTTGTGTACTCACTAGCCACACTACAGTAACAATAAGTCACCTTTCTCCATGCACCGTTTATAGCTTTCAATATTACATCACTTATAGCATGTTAAATCATAGCATTCATAACCAGGCTCATGACATGTCTAATAACATCATTCCTAAGCACACTCTGCATAGAGTGCCGAGCTATACTTAATGTAGTGTGGCTACCGAGTTCACAACACTGATACCTATTACTTAAATATAATAAAGTATGTCCCTAAATATAAACATAAAAACAGGATTTGCAGAAGAAACTGAATGCGATACAATAGAAAGGAATGATTCAGCCATTTTGGGTATGCTCAGATGTGGTTCCCATGCTCAATGTGCCACTGGAATCAAGCTATACTTGGCTGAGGAGCCCCTATTAGGATGAAACCAGTCTTAGGTTGCTCGTTTTCTGGTTTTGGTTACTATGTTCTTGCTGAGTACATCTCTCAAAGACTTATTGTGTCTGAAGGTGATGCATGACTGTTCTTTTATATATTTTGCCAACATATGATCTGTCTTCAGTATGTGGCAGTGCTACTTAAAAATATCTCTGATGAGTTTTATTGCTGTAGGTTGCAATAAATCCAGTGTTTTCTTCTTGAGTATTTCTTTCTTTAACTGATTTTATTAAATTCTGTATATCTACTGTTTCCACTTTCCAGGCTGCTGCCGGAACGGTTTCTGGCTGTAGCCTTGTACTGAGAACCTAGCAATCATGACTTCATTTTCTGCATCATACACTTCTACTAAACTGCAATTTCTTTTGGCTCTTAACAACTCTCCATAAGGGATGCTGTTTATCAAATTGATTGGATGGGCACTACATTTTTTTGCTATACCACTTCGAATGCAGGTTGTCAATTTTCACGAAAATCTGCAGGTCCAGAAATTCTATAGATTTCTTTCTAATGTGACATGTGAAATTCAAATTCAGTTAGTTTACAGACAATTCACAAAATCGGTTGCCAATCTTTCAGAACCCTTCCAAATGAGAAACAGATCATCTATGTACCTCACCCAGAGGACTACATGGTCATTGTATGCCTTGATGTTGCTGGCGACCTGCTCCTCTTACCAGCCCATGAACAAGTTTGCACAGCTGGGAAAAAGCAGGTCTCAAATACAGTGCCCTGGATTTGGCAATAATAATGATCATCAAAAATGAAGAAATTATTAGTCAGACAGAACCAAAGCATGTCTAAAATAATTTCAGTGAGTGATAACATAGACAAAGATCTTACTCTCATGAATTGTCAACATGCCTTAACATCAAAAGCATGTACAACGCATATGTATAAATCACAAACATCCATTGTTAACATGATGAAATCCTGCTACCAGTGCACTCAATCAATTACTCGTAGGAAATCTCTTCTATCTTGGATGTATGAAGTTAAGGTTTCAACAAATGGTCTTAAAAGTAATCTACATATTGGGATGTATTCTCCAACAAACTTCCTATGGTGGACACAATGTGTTTGCCCGGGGGATGTATGGGATCTTTAACAATTTTGGGAATCAAATATAGAATGGGTGTCATTGGGTATTGACATCTCAGTAATAAACACTACTCCTACTCTATGAGGCCCTGATTGCTCCAGCCTTCAAGTTTGTCTCAATACAGCTTGATAACCTCTATCAGTGTGGCTGTCTCCACCATGTCATAGCAGGCTGAATTATCTAGCTGTCGGTTTCCTTACCTAAGGCAGCTGTCCAGAGACCAAATCACCACATTCCCTCCTTTATCCGATTTTCAGATAATTATATCACAGTCCAGTTCAAGTTCTCTGAGTGCTTCTTCTTGGTCGAATGTAAGATTATACCTGTTGTGGAGTTTCTCATACCTTGTTCTCTGGAGGTCTATAATAACTCCCTTTTCAAATGCGACAATCGCTGTATGTGGTATATAGATCTATCTATCTATCTATCTTTCTATCTATCTATCTATCTATCTATCACTACCTAACTACCTACTGGCGACCGCTGAAAAAAAGGTGGGGGGACAAAAAAGGGTGTTTTCCATGTTAATTCCCATAGGAGTTTTGAAAACGACTACAGGGCGAAGTGCTGGATGGAATCACATCGAATTTGGTAGAAAAGTAGATTTGGTTATGCAGATCACGCTTTCACTTATTTGGTGTTAGTCCGTTCAGTAGGTATTGAGAAATTTAAGGAAATCCAAATTTGTATATCTGCGATTGCGGCTAATTCGCAAATAATTACAAGCCTGTGCAGAGAAATGCAGAGCTCTGATTGGCTGCCAACACTTCAAGCAGGTTGAAGTGTTGCAGGGGCGTAACTTATAGTTAGCTCAGGTAACTATTACTGCAGAATTTCACTGGTTTTGTATGAGTGAAATATCAGCCTGACTATAATGTCCCTGTACCCTTTGTTTTTTCAGTGAATTTCGAAGGTTTTTTTTCTATTTCCTAACTATACCGTCCCTGTAACCTTTGGTTTTTTTCAGTGAATTTATATGGTTTTTAATTCTATTTCCTAACTACAATGCTCCTCTAACCTCTGTTTTTTTCAGTGAATTTCTACGTTTTTAAAATGTTTTAATCCTAACTGCAACCTGTCATCTTTGAGAGTGGGTGTGTGAGTAGCTGTGTGGTTCTGTCAGTGCCTGTGTGGGTCTGTGAGTGGGTCTATTAGTACCTGCGTGAGTGACTGAGTGGGTGCATGAGTGCCTGTGTGGCTCTGGGAGTGTCTGTGTGGGTTTGTGAGTAGATGTGTGAGTGCCTGTATATGTCTGTGAGTGTGTGTGTGAGTGGTGCTATGCGTTTTGGGCACTTTCATCCTTAGGGTATTTAAAAGGGAGGATCATGGACTCTGCTCCCACCAGGGGACAATGAGAAAGAAATCACTTGTCACAGTCACCCCAGATCAGATTGTGCTCTAATAGATCAACAATGCAGTCACCTCCATTAAGGATTTCTGATTGTTTTTGAACACAGAATATGAGAGGAAACACACTTGCTTTGCTTTGACCAAGTGCAAGAAGTTAGGATCATTTGTGCTTTACTGAAGTTGGGCTTCCACTGGGGCACCTGCTCTGTTTATATTTGTAAGTGCTTCCCGTTGAGGTTCAATTTCTGTTAAATGCGCACCAGTGCCTGAATGGAACCTCATTTTTTCCAAGAACAGTACCCAGTTTTGCTGAAAACGTCTACCCAACTGGAATACTTTCATCTGATTAATTAGTAAATGCTATCTCGATGAGTAAATGTCTATGCATATTCTGCACTACAGCTGCATAAGGGACTGCGAGGTAATGCTTCCAGTGACCTTGTGTGCATGTAATTTTTGCAATGTGATTGTGTCTCGACTGTCTTCCTCCACAAATCTGTGATAACGTGAATTGTCATGAAGAGAAGAAGGCGAGGCTACAAAGAGGTGAATCTCTACCAAACAGGGGTACTTTCTATTGATTAAATGAAACAAGTGCTTCTTTGTTTAATGGAGATATCCTTGTATTCTTCTGTATCAATAACGCATCACAAAAATGGCTGGGAACGTGCTCAGGGGACTTTTGTTAAGCTATCCATCAACGTGGGAAATGGCAGGAAGATCGTTGCATACTACTAAAGAATATGCGCGCCCCTCCTCCCCGGGATGATTTCGGCCCCAACCCCGGGCCATGGAGAAATTTTATGGGGTGGGTGGCCCAGCCACAACTCCTTGGGTGGCCTGGAGCCCACCCAGGGCACCCTGTGTGCTAAGTGGCTGTGGGGGAGCCTTAAGGCCTCGCGGTCCCAGGAGGCTCCCCGCCTCTTGAGTGGACCGGCATTGGTCCCGCACGCAGGGAGCTGCTGGAAAAGTAGCTACCTGTGTGAGGGAGCAATAGTGATATCTCAGGGAAAGAGATTAAACCTCAGATTCCAGCAAGCGGTAGTACTTTGTCAGCTCCCGCTTGCAGGGAGCGGAGCGTTTGCTTTTGCATGGCGGGAGCTGTCAGCTCTCGCCAAGCAAAAACAAACAGCTATCTCCAGAGGGTGATCACCTTGGGAGATAGCAGAAGCCGGCACTGGGGGGTGGCAGATCCCAGGGCCATTATTGGCTCCAGTAGGGAGTGCCGCATAGCCCCGCTCCATTAGTATACAAGGGCTGGCCCTGGGAAGGTGGTGGTCCCCGGAGCCGTATATTGCCCA
The DNA here is from genome assembly GCA_963921515.1 of Calotriton arnoldi. Lineage (NCBI taxonomy): Eukaryota > Metazoa > Chordata > Amphibia > Caudata > Salamandridae > Calotriton > Calotriton arnoldi. The sequence continues at coordinate 168,848 of CAWUFW010010192.1, read as the reverse complement.
GGAGGGGGCTGCGCCGCCCCCAACCTTCATTTTTAAAAAGTATTTAACACCAGGGAGGTGATGGTTACCTGGGACCAGGGGGTCCATGCGACCCCTTGTCTATTTTTTTAATTATACCCCGGGAGGTGGTGGTCCCTGAGGGGGTCCACGAGACCCCCATTATAATTTACATAAACCCCAGGGAGGTGGTGGCTCATGGGGCATAAATATGCCCTTGGAGGGGGCCTCGTGGGCCCACCTCCATTTTTATAAAACTTGGCATGGCCCTAGGACCTGGCCTACCCAGGGCAATATTAAAAGCAAGCTCAGGAGACTGCGCTTTCTAAAAAAAAATCACGGTGATATTCATGATGATTCATGAATTTCACAGTGAATTTACAAAACAATTGCTTTTTGCCTTGCCAGGGTCCCTCTGGGACCCCATGACCAAGGCTCAGGGGTTAGGGTATTCATACCCTGCCCCTTTTCTTTTTTTGCATTTTTTGGGGACTGCTGAAGCCACGTCCCAAGAAGGCTGCCAACACTTCCTGGTTGAAGTGTTGGCAGCCAATCAGTGCTCTGCAGATCTCTGCACAAGCTCGTTTTTATTTGTGAAAGCTTTGCGATCGTAGATATACAAATTTGGATTTTCTTTAATTTCTCGCAGACTACTGAACGGATTTACACTAATGAACTGAAAGTGTAATCTGCGGACCAAAAGCTATCTTTTGCTAAATTTGGAGTAATTCTGTCCAGTGGTTCGGGCTGCAGGCGTGTCTGAAGACTCTGTGGGAATTAACATGGGAAAAACACTTTTTTGAACCCCCTCTTTTTCTCAGCCCCCACTTGACGGATCACCCGAAACTTCCCATGCATAACTGACAAATCTTCATGACGACATTTTCCCCTCCAAAAATACCCCAGTGATTCTAAACGGCGACAAATATATAGGCAAGTCAAAAAACACTTTTCCTATGGAAACATGGTCCTAACTCTAACTACCTCTACTGGCGACCACCAGTAGGTGAGATATATATAACAAAGTTCAAAATTATCTTTATTCAGCCAAATGTGTGTGACCATAAAAGCACAAAACATAAAATACATTCACAGCAATATTACCATAAAAACATAAATAAAAATCATCATTTTAAAATACAATGATAGAAAAGTATTCACATAAATCAGTTAAAGTGCCTAATTGTTCCTTAATTTGATAGCAGCAACAAAGTAACAGTAGAGCAGTACAGGTTTCAGGTCAAGCTAGATTTTGCAAGTAAATCAGCCCTTCTTTATGGGAGGTAAAGTGCTTGTGCAGAAGAGTTGGATGTAAAAAATGCACTCTGAGGGTTGGGTGAAGAGCGCAAAAAGGCATAAAGTGCACGGTGGATTGGGCAGAGACAGCATCACATGGGCAGCATGCGAGAGAGGCAAACTAAGTGCCGCCTAGGGGGAAGGTCAGAAAAAATGTGTGCTCTGGATTAGTAATCCAGGATAAATAAAGTTCCAAGCCTGAGGTGGTAAAGATTTGAATGCACCTAATGACTGAACCCATATCAAGAGACTTTTGAATTCTGGTTTCCTCTCTATATGATTCAAATCTTTATTTAACAATTTCTTTAGTTTTCGGGATAATACTTTCAGGCGAATCAAAAAGGTGGCTGCATCCCAGGCTATAAAAGGTGTTTTAAACATAAGCCACCCATGGCATGGCGGTCATGTTATCTTGGCTTAGGCAGTCCACCAGCACCTGACATGAAAACCCTGCCTTAGGGGTACTCCATAACTTTAACCACAATAATAAGGAGGCCATACCAACTTGATCCTCCAAAAAAGCCCATGCCCAATTCCAATTGCGAGATAAGGCTTGAGATAGCTTTGGGAATGGCAAGGAACCTACACAGAAACTTGCTTTCGTCAACCTGTAATTTCCCAGGAACAACATGACCCCAAAGTCCTGCTCCGTATGTGCCGTCTGATAAACACTTACTCTTATAGAGCTGGATCATCTCCTTGACCGGCTTATGGCCTAGCCTTTTAGCAAACCTAAAAATCATATGACACGCTGCCCCCACCTTTTGCGTTCTCTGGTTAATTAGCCTGTCCCACGTCCCATTAGCTTCCAAAAAATTACCTAAGTAATTAAAAGAGGGTACTTTTTCAATGGGTGGCCCCCCAATAAAAACGCTTTTGGACTTAGTGTATTTAGGGCCACAAGTCATTATAAATTATTTTTGCTGATTCACCTTGAGATTTAATTTTGACATAAAATCATTAAAACCATTTAAAAGAATCAGAAGGACATTGACTGTTAATGCTAAAAGGACTGTGTCATCTGCGAAGAGCAGTACCAGGACTGCATAGGGGCCAATTCTGGGAACATCTTTGTTGTATGACCTTAAAACAGTGTCTAAAGAGCTAATGTAAAATAAGAACAGGAAGGGGCTAGAATGCAACCCTGCCTAACCCCTCTAGCACTTTTGTTGGGTCTATGCAATCCCCATACTGTGTATAACGCACTTTTGTTGTAGTATCCTAATGTAAGCGCCGTTCAAGGTCCAACAAAGGTGGATCAACACCTGCCTGCTTCATCAGTTCCCAAAAGTTGCCCCTGTCTACTAAGTCAAAAGCACTGGAGAGGTCCATAAAAGCCATATGTAAGGCACCTCCCCTGACTTTTACATATTTGCCCAGAATCAAGGAAAGGTTAAGAGCATGCTCCACAGTCCCTAGACCGGGTCAGAAGCCATATTGAACTGCTGATAAAAAGGAGTTAACCTCAGCCCAGTCTTCCAATTTGCCTAAGATGACCCTCCCTGCAATCTTTGCTGTGGAATCAATTAATGAAATTGGGTGAAAACATGTGGGTAGATTCCGATCACCTTTTTTATAGATTGGGACTATAACAGCTTCTCTCCAAGAATCAATAAGATCACACCTGACTGCTGCTCTCAGGACATTTGCAACTATAATGGAGCCCAAAAGTCTACATTATATTTAAACAGATCTATCTGAACCACATCGGGACCTGGAGCCTTCCCATTAGCGGTTGCTCATAATTCCTTTACTGACAGATGCTAAATCTACAAGATCAGATAGCCAACTCTCATTAATAGGGTGGGGCTTTACCATAATATCCTTTACACCCCCATAATATTAGATTAAAAATGAGTGAGAAGTGGTCGGTCCATTCCTGCTCAGGTATGTGAGACAATATTAGTGGCTAAGCTATATAGCACGAGTGGATGTATGGGTGACTGATTGGTTGTCTGAATACCTGTATGGGTGTCTGTGTGTCTGTGTGGGTGGGTGAGGGTGTGTGTGACTGCCTGTATGGATGAGTGAGTGGGTGAGTCAGTGGCTGTATGGGTTAGTGAGTGTGTGTGTGTCTGTGTGAGGGGCTGTATCGGTGAGTGAGTGTGTGTTTGGCTGTCTAGGTGAGTGGATGTGTCAGTGTTATATGGGTGAGTAACTGGGTATGTGAAAGGCAGTATAGGTGAGTGATGGGGTATATGAGTGACTGTATGGGTGAGTGAGTGAATGTGAGAGTGGCTGTATGGGTGAGCGTGTGCTTGTGTCACTGACTGTATTCTGTGAGTGATTATGTGTTAGTATCTGTATGAGTAAGTAAGTGTGTGTGTGTGTGTAACAATATGGGTAAGTAAGTGACTGTGTGACTGACCGTATGGGTGAGTGAGTAGGTGTGTGCATAGCTTCATGGGTGAGTGGCTGTATAGGTTTATGAGTGGATATATTAGTGGCTGTATTAGTGAGTGAGTGGGTTTATGAGTGGCTGTATGGGTGAGTGAGTGGATGTGTGTGTGTGTGTGTGTGTGTGTAGATCTATGAATCAGTGAGTAAGTACTGGTATGAGTCTGTTAATGGGTTTGTGAATGGTTGTGTGGGAGTGGGAGTGTGAGTGGATGCTTTCGTGATTTTGTGGATGATGTCATCAGTGATGTCACTGACCATGTCATTAGTGATATAATATGTAAGGTAATAAGCAGTGCATTGCAGGGGCACGAGTTATAGTTAGCTCAGCTAACTATAACTGCTGAATTTCACTGGTTTTTTACGAGTGTAACATGAGCCTAACTATAACATCCTCAAAAACTGTTTTTTCAGTGAATTTCTACGTTTTTAAAAATTCCATTTCCTAACTGTAACGTCCCTGTAAACTTTTGCTTTTTCAGTGAATTTCTATAGTTTTTTTAAGTAGTAAAGGCGTTTGCAGAATGGTGCAGAAAGGGGGCGGGTCTCTGATCAGCTCTCAGGAATCCCGCTGTGTAGGACTTACAGAAAGAACCAGGAGGGCACTTGGCCCCTGAAGGTCCTCCAGCATACAAGAGAACTTCATTCCCCAACCAGTAGTGCGCTAGGAGACGCATTTGCAGAGTGGTGGAGACTTACTGAAGGTAACAGGAGTAGTAGTTGTCCACAAGGACGTCTATGAGGGCCAACAACACCTCCTGTTACCTCCAGTAAGTCCCAGACAGCGCGATTGCTTAGAGGTCTTCGGAGGCCACGCCCCCTCCATTGTGTGATTTAGCCCTGGGGAGATGGTGGTCCCCAGGTCTATGAGGAGGCCGCATTTCCCCCTGCATTGCTTTTGGTTAAAGCCCTGGGGGGGTGGTGGTCCCCAGGGCTGCAGGGGGGCCTCACTTGCCCCCCTGCATTATATAAATTGAAAGCCCCCAGGGAGGTGGCAAACCTCGAGGCTGCGGAGGGTCCAAGTGGCCCCCTGGGGGTGGCAGTCCCCGGTACTTAGGGGGTCTAAGAGCCCCTCATTTATAAAACTATAAGCCCCGGGGAGATGGTGGTCGGGGCAGCAGGGCAGGCTCGTACAGCTTTACTTTTTTTTTAAAGAATCTCCGTGGAGGTGGGTGGACCCCGGGGCAATATTGAGCCCCAGGGGGGGGGGCCTGTGTGCCCACCCCCCTCCAGTATAAAAAAAATGCCTCCGGGACCTGGCCCACCCGGGGCGTACAATGAATGAAGTCACTGACACTATTAAAATCAATAGGGGTGTCCCCAGGGCTTCCTCCGAGCACACCACTACATCCCCTTAAACTGGATTTGGGCTGTAAATCCATTGCAGACTTAGCAAAACTTCGCCCGCTGCTTTTTTGGCAGAGACTAGTATCGACCCGTGAATTGTCTTCCTATGCTATAGCATTTGATGAAGTCTGTTCTCTGAATGTATTTAATAAGATAGGATGGATCAAAAACATCAAATGCCTACTTGAAAGTATTGGGGTAAAGGGTCAATGGGGTAGCACCAGTCACCTAGAGCTGCCCTCAAGAAGCAAGTAAAAGCCATGTATTGGAACTGGGTAGCCCAGGATGAAATTAGGAATACCAAGATGAGTAGGCTAACTGCAGAATTTGTTGATTTCAAAATGACTAGCTCACTGGAAGGCTATCTTGACCTAATTCAGTTACCAACTGATAGAAAATTAAGCATTCAGTTTAGGCTTGGCACACTCCCCCTAAATTCCCTTACAAGCTCCTGGTCGTCCAACACAGCCCAATCTAAGTGTTGCCCAAGCTGCCCTGCTCCCAGTGAATCAACCACCCATGTCCTCTTTGCTTGCCAAGCAAATTCCCACCCAAGAGGAAGGTGGCTAACACCTATTTGTAAGCAGCTGGGAACTAGAGAGCATTGTGCAGCCTTGCACATTCTTAAATCTTACTCAAGACCATTGTTTGCCAGCGCACATGCAAAATTTCTCGGCCAAATGTGGGAAATCAGAAGGAAGGCCCAAAGGCCAAATTTGCCACTTCACTCCAAAAGTATGATTCCTATTAGGTCCACATAGCACCAAAGACAGGGACTCTGTATATGCATATGGGAAGATTAGATTGCACAGTGGGTCCTACTGCCATGGATGCTAGGACACCAGTGGCTTTTGTTGTTTTTACCTTCCCCAATCATTTGTGACGCTTTTAACTTGTATAGTTTTTATATGGTCTACATTTCCTGTAAAAGATCTTCATGAACTCACTATTTCTAAAAAAATTATTTTATGTAACTATGTAAGTAATGTATTTAAACCACTTTGTGCTTCTATGGTTTGAAGGCCGAAATAAAGTTTAAAAAAAAATAAAAATATTGAACGAAATGCGGGAGCCCGTTCTTCATTTTTAAAAACAATTTTGGCCAGATTCGTGGATCCCGCTGAAATTTTTTTTTTCCTAATTATTTCTTTGGCCCTGTGGGGTCCCAGTGGGACCACTCCAAGAGGCCTAGGAGGTCAGGGTGTTTCTACCCTGCCCCTTTTTCTTTTTTAAACATTTTTGTGGGTCTCAGTTCAACCGAGTCCCAAGATGACTGCCAACACTTCCTGGTTGAAGTGTTGGCAGCCAATGAAATTTCAGTAGCATTTCCGTAGGTTTTGGCCTACCAGATATCTATATTTTTTAAACTTAAATATCACTGCAACAACTGAGCGGATTTACACCAAATCACAAAAAGCATGCTTTTGGACCAACATCTAGCTTTCTGTCAAATTTGGTGTAATTCCGTTCATCGGTTCGGTCTGTAGTCGCCTTCAAAAAATAAAAAATCTGCATAGACTTAACATGGGGAAAATACGTTTTGAACCTCCTTTTTCTCGGCCCCCGCTTAATGGATCACATTGTGACTTTCAGCACAACAGCTGAACCAAGAAGGGGACGTTTTTGAAAATTTTGTGAAGATTCGTCAAGCTGCTTTATTTATAATTTTGTACACTTACATAAAATGTGCAGCCAAATATCTACAACTACAGCATAGGGTAAGTAGCAAGTACACCGGTAAGGGGAAGAATTACATATTCTTCTGGGTGGAGCCCAGCGGTGAAAAAGAAAAGGTGGCATGATAGTAGAGCCACTCCAACAAATACAATGATTGCAGCATACTATGTCAGAAGTGTGCCAATCGATCCAGGTCAGTCCTCCCACCATCAATGTTAAAAAAGGTCGTATCGAACACCTACAGTGTCACGTGGCCATTGGGAACATTGTAGACATGACTAAGTTAGCATGAGCCCTGGCGCCATGATGCAGCTTTGCGCACGTTACTACATGGCTTTATTTTTGCAAACAACTTTGTTTATGCCTTTCACATGAGAACTGTCCGCTGTGTTTGTTCTCTGCCTGTTCCTGGAGTTTAGTCTGAACATTGTGAGCAAGGTCGATAAACAATGCGCCTTGTTATTCTGTTCTGGTCAGGCCCTAGTACCTAGACAAAACATAGCAATGCAGCTGCTGCTGGAAACCCGTACTTTGATATTATGGGGATACAGGCATAGGGAGCACACACTTGGAGAGGGACCTTTCCAGGGAGAAGAGCCAAAACGCACCTGTGATGTAGACCTACCATCTATAGTCTAAGGTATGGGTCTGCAGACAAAGCCCAGAGATCTTCCATTATAAAATCATACTTCTTCTTAGCAAGGGGAGGGAGGGTAGGCACTATAGTCTTTTCTCCATTGTCTTTTTATGATGACTTCTCCCTTCATGACGTATGGACTAGCTGCTATGCTGACTATATTTGTATTATGCATTTTTCTGCTTGTTGTGGCACGTATACTGCATGTTAGAGCACGTTAGTTAACATAAATATTTTAAACTATTTTCGTGTCTCTGTCTGATCTTATTGTGGACAGGTACAAGAGTGCGAGTGAAAAGGTGTGTCTTGTTGCCGCGATTCCTGAGAGATCCAGGAGTGTTGTGTTCTGGGGTGTCTAATCATTTGCTTCTCCATGAGTGAGTAGGAGAGCAGGTGAGATACTATAGCTAGTCAGTCCTGGGCTCGTGGGCACTAAGGTGGTAGGAAGGCTCAGTCCCTATACATCAAGGTCACATAATCCTGCGCATAGTTCTGTGTATGTGCAGAATCCCTGCAGCAATAGCATCCCTTACATCCTCTTTAAAGAGCAGCCAACACCTGCCCATTCAACCCATTCAGCCCCTGTCACTCACGCAAGGGTCGACACATTCTGATTATTATCTTCCTCATCATTAACTGTCATGCAGATCAAGTATGCTTGATATGGACCCCATATATCGCGTGGTCTATTGCGTATCGGCGTGAGAGCATTATAGGTGTCTGTCTGAGTGTTGCATTAGGCCATATCAGTATGCCATTCCAGTATCCTCTGCAAAGGGCCCTTCATCCATTGCATAGCGTTTCTCCGCCTTGCCAATAAAAGACCCAGAGCCACCAGCCGCTGAGTCTTCTTTGGCACATCGCAATCATATCTCAGTAAGGCTACCAATGGTGACTCCAGCAACGGCACATCCACAATATCTTGTAACACTTCGAACACTGCTGTCCAAAACTGATGAACCCCTGGGCAAAATCAAGCCAAGTGCACAAAGTCAGCACCCTCGATGCCGCATCTTAAGCAACGATCATCGCCCCTTAACCCGTATCTGAATAGTCGCACTGGGGTGTAGTATACTCGGTTAAGGTACTTAAAATGTACTAAACGCTGCCACCCATTCTGTGAAATGGTTTTTGTTGCAGAACAGCAATGTGTCCACTGTTTCTCTGTAATTTCTATGACAAGGTCATCCTGCCATTCCTGCTGTGGCTTTTTCAGTATCGAGTCCCAATTTATTTTCATGAGCTTATATAATGTCTATATCCCCGGCGGGGAATGAGTCTGCGATAGGTCCGACAGTGAGACCATCTCCTGTGGCTCAGATATCTCCTTCCCTAGCAATACATGTAAATATTGGCGTGCCCGTTAAAGTGGTATTTGGTGAGCAGTGCTATATCTGGAGTTTTTGATTGGATCTGCTCCCAGGTACTAATCACCCCTTCTACAAAGATGTCCCCGATGGAATGTATGTTAAGCGCACATAATGCCTGTAGTACTGCCCTGTCTCCACCCAATGGGAACCATCCGCACCACTTCACGGGCAATTTCGGAGAATAGAGAAGTTTAATCTGTAGATCATCAGCAGTTTTACGTAGGAGATATCTTGTGACGCCCATGGGATCAATAATGTGGAATCGACATTGTGACATACCCAGTAAGTATCACGGGAGTGTTAATGGGCTAGCCTTCTCCCTTTCCAAATACAGGTGAAGAAGTTCTGGCGGTCCATGTATCCAGTAATATGCATGCATAATCTGTGCTGCTCTATAGTATGCCTCAAGATCTGGTGCGTCAAGCCCTCCCACTGAATAGGGTAGAACCGGCGTAGACCATTGGACGTGAGGTTGCTTTCCAGCCCAAGCCAGCCGGAACAATAAAGTGCATATCTTGCAGAACAAGGACTTCGGCAATAATATTGGTATTTTGGCAAAATAGAACAGAAAGCGTGGTAATACGATCATTTTCATAATAGCTATGCGACCTAACTGCGAGAGAGGCAGCCGTAGCCACCTCTCTATAGCCTCAGAAAACGCTGCACCGCTTGCCCATAGTTTTCACGCACTACCATCTCTGGGTCAGTGTGTACCTGGACCCCTAAGTAACGTACAGGCTCGGAAGTCCACGCAAGCATAAATTCCATCTGAATAGGCGTGGTATGCGCAGTGAGGGAAATATAAGTGATTTATTCCAGTTTATGCCCAGACCTAATTGGCCTCCAAACCTCACTACCTCACGCAGTACAGGTGCTAAATTTTATTCAGGGTCACGCACACACAGAAGCGTATCATCCACTGTTAGAAATGGGATCTCTAGTTGGCAAGGGGCTTGCACCTTTGTCCAAGTAGGGACCCTTCTTCCTAGTCAGGGTAAGGGAGTTACACTCCTAAAATAACCCCTGCTCACCCCCTTGGTAGCTTGGCATGAGCAGTCAGGCTTATTCTAGAGGCAGTGTGTAAAGCATTTGCACATAACCGACAGTAATACAGTGTAAGCACTACAAACGGACACCACACCAGTTTAGAAAAATAACCAATTTTTATATACTCAAGACAAGACCAATTACAACAAAAATCCACAATACTATACTTTAAAAATGAATGCTTGATAAGGTAACTTCTTCTTTGCAGGAATAACACAAAAGCAAAGTTCAGATGCAGTCGGTAGCCCCGTCCGGGTCTACCGCGATGCTGAATTACACAGAGTCCAACAGTTCCAGCCGACTGCGTCGTTACGGGTCAGCAGAGTCATGAACAGACTCGGTCACAGTACCTTTCTCGTTGTGGCTGGTACGGAGTGTACGAGCCGGTCGGCGTTCGCCGCGGTTGCGGTGCAAGACGGAGCGATGCAAGGTGCGGTGTCCCTCGATGCGGTGCAGTCAGCGGCTCGATGAGCGTCGTGCAGACGAAGTCGGTGAGTCCAAGGCGTGCGGTGCAGGGTGAGACGATGCTCGATGCGGTGCTGACAGGTTGCGATGCAGGCGACCAAGCCGGAGTGCGGGAGCTGGCGTCGGACAGCGGTGCGAGTCGGAGCGGTGCGTCGCAAACGTGCGAGCGGTGCCCCAAATGCCATGCGGTCACGACTGTTGAGCCAGTTGCAGCGACCGCGTCGGTCGGGTCCGGCTGGTTCAGTGAAGCGATGCGATGCAAACTGCGGTGCCCACAGGTCACGGTGCAAGCAGCGGCTCGGTGCTGGCGGCGTCGGACATCGCCCATGGTGAGACCAGGGTTGCGATGCGAAGCGGGGCGATGCGGTCTGCGGTGCAAACAGGTCACCGGTCAGGGATGGATTCGGTTGACGGAGTCGGTTGCAGTTCCCTTCCTCTGTGGCAACTGAAACAGCGTTCCAGAAGCGGTACCCAAAGGCTTGTGAAGTCTTTGTAGTCCCTGAGACTTCTTAACAGGAGGCCAGCTCGGTTCCAGGCCCTTGGAGATACTCAGCACAAGTTTGTAGAAAGTTCAGTCCTTTCACTGCCCAAGGCAGAAGCAGCAGCTGCAGGCCAACCCAACAAAGCAACAACACAGCAAAGGGGCAATACTCCTCCTGGCAGCTCTTCCAGCTCTTCGTCTTGGCAGGTTCCTTGATTCCAGCGAGATCTAAATTCATGGGGTCAGGGCCCCAATATTTATATCCCAAATTCCTTTGTTCTCTGAAGGCAGAGAGGCCTTTGCCTAGTCCAAACCAGTTCTGGAGCACTTTGTTGACAAGTCTCCGTCCCTTCTTTCAGAGAGTAGGCCAGGGACATCAGACGCACCACAGGAGGTGGAGCCAGCATTGTGGAGGGAAGGCACTGTCCTATTCAGGGCCCAGGTGCAACTCCTCCCACCCATCTACATGTAGATCTTGCTATTCAGCCCTGTGCTGACTCACCCTGTCTCCTGGCATCCCCCAGCCCCTGTCACTCACACTCCAGACAAGGAATACACAACCTCGCAGAGGCAGGCTTGGGTGGTTAGACAAGAAAATACCCACTTTCTAAAAGTGGTATTTTCAAACACAGAATGTTAAAACCAACTTCACTAAAAGATGCATTTTATCATTCTGAGTCCAGGCATATTAAACTCGAATTTCTACCATGTTCCCGGGGTCAGTTAGGATTATAAGCTGTAATAATCCAAACTGCCCGTTCTGGCCTATGGGGAACAGGTAGCATTGCAATAGTGAAAAACGAACTAGGCTGTAATTCACTATCAGGACATGCCACACACACCAGGGCATGTCCTACCTTTCGCATACAACGCACCCTGCCCACAGGGGTACCTTGGGCCTACCTTAGGGGTGACTAACATGTAGTAAAGCGAAGGTTTAGGGACTTGCAAGTGTGCGTACTTGCCAAGTCGACATGGCAGCCCCAGGCTGTGCACAGGCTCTGCGATGGCAGGCCCGAGTTACACTTTACGGGCTGTTTGCGTGGGTGGCACAATCCAGTGCTGCAGCCCACCAACAGCATTTTGTTTATAGGCCCTGGCACTCGCAGTGCACTTTACAAGGGACTGACACATAAACCAAATAGGCCAATCATGGAAACGCCAATCCGTAACACATTTTATACAGGAGCACTTGCACTTTCCCACTGGACCGCAGTGAGGAAAGTGCGCAGAATCATTACACCAGCAAAAACAGAGTCAAAACCGGGAGGTCAGAAAGCAAAAAGTCAGGGAAACACGCCAAAAGATGCCAAGTCTAACACATGTCCCCTCCAGCTGAAAGTAGGGAGAACTACCCAACCCCATTGGAGTTCTCTTCACTAAGGCGGAAGAACCTGGACAGACCATCTGCGTTGGCGTGTTCTGTACCAGGCCGGTGTTCCACCGTAAAGTCCATTCCCTGTAGGGAGATGGACCACCTCAGCAGTTTTGGATTCTCACCCCTCATTTGCATCAACCATCTGAGGGGCCTGTGGTCTGTCTGAACCCGGAAGTGAGTCCCAAACAGGTATGGTCTCAACTTCTTCAGCGCCCAGACCACAGCAAAAGCTTCCCTTTCTATGGCACTCCACCTCTGTTCCCTGGGAAGTAGTCTCCTGCTAAGGAAGACTACAGGCTGATCCAGGCCCTCTTCGTTCAGTTGTGAGAGCACTGCTCCCACACCATGCTCTGAAGCGTCAGTCTGCACGACGAATTCCTTGGAGAAGTCAGGTGCCTTGAGCACGGGCGCCGTGCACATGGCTGCCTTCAGGGCATCAAAAGCTTTCTGGCAGGACTCAGTCCAGATCACTTTCCTGGGCTGCCTCTTAGAGGTCAGCTCTGTTAAGGGGGCAACGATGGTGCCATAGCCCTTAACAAATCTCCTATAGTAGCCGGTGAGACCTAAGAAGGCTCTCACCTCTGTCTGGGTCTTGGGGGCTCCCAAGCCAGAATGGTGTCAATCTTGGGTTGTAGGGGCGCCACCTGGCCGCTTCCTACCTGGTGTCCCAAGTACACCACAGAACCCTGCCCGATCTGGCACTTACTGGCCTTGATCGTGAGGCCTGCACCTTGCAGAGCCCTCAACACTTTCTCAAGGTGCTGTAAATGTTCTTCCCAGCTGGAACTGAACACAGCAATGTCATCCAGGTAGGCGGCACTGAAATCCTCCAGCCCAGCCAACACCTGATTGACCAACCTCTGAAAGGTGGCAGGGGCATTCTTCAACCCAAAGGGCATCACCCGGAATTGGTAATGACCTTCTGGGGTTGAGAATGCTGATCTCTCCTTGGCCCCATCGGTTAAGGCAATCTGCCAGTACCCAGACGTCAAATCAAACGTGCTGAGGAACCGGGCAGCTCCCAACCGATCAATGAGCTCATCAGCTCTGGGGATGGGGTGCGCGTCAGTCCTGGTGACGGCATTGAGCCCACGGTAGTCCACACAAAACCGGAGTTCTGGAGTGGCACCGGGCGCAGCAGCCTTTGGGACCAAGACCACTGGGCTGGCCCAAGGACTGTGGGAGGGCTCAATCACCCCTAACGCCAACATCTTAGAGACCTCCTCCTTGATGCTGGCTCTGACCCGGTCAGTCAACCTGTAAATCTTGTGCTTCACAGGAGGGCTGTCACCAGTGTCCACGTCATGGGTACACCAGTGAGTAACACCGGGGTCAGAGAGAACAGTGGGGCGAACTGTCCCAACAACTGGCGACAGTCCCCTGCTGCTCTTGAGTCAGAGTAGGGGAGAGGATCACACCCTCTACTGACCCATCATGCTCCTTAGTAGACAGGAGGTCAGGGAGAGGCTCACTCTCCTCTTCCACCCCATCATCTGTCGCCAAGAGCATACTCACTTCGGACCTCTCGAAGTGGGGCTTGAGGCGGTTCACGTGAAGGACCCTCAAAGGGTTCCTTGGAGCCTGCAAATCCACCAGGTAGGTGACGTCACTTTTGAGCTCCTTTACCTCATATGGCCCAGTCCACATGTCCTGCAAGGCACAAGGTGCCACTGGGGCCATGACCCACACTTTCTGCCCAGGTTGAAATTCGACCAGAGTGGCATTCTGGTCATACCATCTCTTCATTTCTTCCTGGCTTGCTTCTAGGTTCGCCTGAGCGAGTTTCCTGAAGCGGGCAGTTTGGTTTCTAAAGGCCAGCATGTAGCTAAATACATCCTGGGGAGTTTTCCTGGGAGCCGCCTCCCAGCCTTCCTTTACCAAACTCAGAGGTCCTCTGACACGGTGGCCATAAAGGAGCTCAAAGGGGCTGTACCCAAGAGACTTCTGAGGCACCTCCCTGTATGCAAAGAGTAGGCATGGCAAGAGGACGTCCCACTTATGCCTCATGGGTTCAGTTAGACCCTTGATCATGCCTTTCAAGGTCTTGTTGAATCTCTCCACCAGACCGTTTCCTTGTGGGTGGTAAGGAGTGGTGAACTTGTAGGTTAAACCACACTCCTTTCACAGGGATGTCATATACTTGGATATGAAATTGGTCCCCCTATCAGAAACCACCTCTCTGGGGAATCCCACACGGGAAAAGATCCCCATTAACGCCCGGCCCACCACTGGCGCCGTCGTTGTCCTGAGAGGATTGCCTCCGGGTACCGGGTGGCATGGTCCACCAAGACCAGGATGTACCTGTTGCCCATGGCTGTCTTGGGATCCAGTGGCCCCACAATATCCATCCCTACCCTTTCAAAGGGTGTTCCAACAACAGGAAAAGGTTGGAGAGGAGCTTTGACCTTCCTCCCACTCTTACCACTTGCCTGGCAAGTTTGGCAAGACCTACAGTGTGCATCTGACTGCCTTCGCATTTTGGGCCAAAAGAAGTGGGTGACAAGCCTGTCAAAGGTCTTGTCCTGCCCCAAATGTCCTGCCAAAGGCACGTCATGAGCCAGACCCAGTAGGAAGGTCCTGAAGCACTGGGGTACCACCAGCACACGGGCTGACCCAGGCTCAGCAACCTTAGGCTCACTGTATAGGAGACCACTCTCCCAGTAGATCAGATGTGACCCGGACTGATTACCAGCTGCCTGGTCTGCAGCCTGCCGCCGCAGACCCTCCAGAGTAGGGCACTCATTCTGCTCCCTGCAGAACTCCTCCCTGGTGGGACCCCCTTCTTGCTGCCAATGGGTCAGCTCAGAGATGTCTCCCAGTTCGGCTACCTGTTCCCCTGTAGGCACCGGGGCGTCCCCCTTGAGGTCTGCCTCCTCCCGGTCCGTGGGAACTTTGGGGGCCGGTTTCCCGCGCCCCCTGCCCTTTCTCTTGGCGGGGACTTGGGCCACTGTTCCAGGCTCCAAGTCCTCTTGATCACCCTTTCTGGCTGCCATTGACCGAGTAGACACGCATGCCCACTCTGGCAACCCAAGCATCTCCAAGTGAGACCTGAGCTCAACCTCCTTCCATAAGGACTGCTCCACATTACTCTACTATACGAGATGCCACACTACTCTATGACACTTTACTCCACCATACGCTACATCACTCCATTCTACTCTACTCTACGATGTTACACCCTACAACTCCACACTGTACAATACTCTCTTGCACTGTATGACACTCCGCCTAGCGACACTCCACTCGATGAACGCAAACTGTACGTTTTTAAATTTCTTTTCATTAAAGCTTAGTTATAGTTAAGAAAAGTTTATTGATTCAGTCTATAGAAAAAAAAACTAAACTACACAAACATTAGAATTTCTTAAGTTATAGTTATACATCAAATGTATAATGTACTCACCACCTTTACATTGAATTTTGTTTATTCTTTTTATACAAACTGAACTTAATCTTTACAAACATTATAAATTCTAAAGTTGGATTCATACTTTAAATATATAATTTATGCACCACCTTCACATTATAATGAGTAGCGAACCTCCATACACACTGTTTTCAGCTTGGTAACCGCACAACAATAACCACAACTCACTCCTTCTACATGCACTGCTTATACCCTTTTTAAATACATGGGATTCTGTAATCCCTGTATAAACAGCAATCACTCATTTCTTTATAATTGGCAACTTGTGATGCAAGAGGCCACCGATTATAAAAAATAAATAAAAAGACATCAGAATTCGACTATTATAAGGTTATTACAGTCGAGTTCTGACGTCACAATGCCTGCTGTCAAGGTGAAAGGCAGGTCGGGTCACGGAGCATACGTGAAACAGCTGCTTAAAGCAACAAATGGAATGTTGCTTTTCTCTCTCCTGTTCTATTTTAATAGCTTACAATGACAAGCTGAGAGAATATGTTTATTTTTGGATAGAAAAAGCAAGAATCCTTCTGCATGTTTCTACACATTCCGAGCTACTGAAGTTTTATTTTTTAATTGGCTTGTATTGAACTGTTTTTAATGTCTGTTTGCAACAAATATCGAACAGGTTTTTGATGTGTTTAATTTTGCACTAGAGGTTTCTTTTTTATTCTTCATGTTTACAAACATGCTCACTCTCTCATATGGACGAGCTACCCACCAAGGTTTTAAGTGGTTTGTAGGAAAGCTGATGAGGTGACCATGTATTATATGGGATAAAGAATCTCTAGCATACATGATAAGGATATTGCAAGTCACCTCAGAGTTCCATAACCTTATAAAGGAACTTGGCTTGTTATGGAACTCCTCGGTGACTTGTAGTATCCTCATAATGTATGGCAGGGGTACTTTATCCATCATATATTACATCATTTATACCAAATGAAATCATAGCACGTATAACAACACCTATGACATGTCAAATCACATCATTTGTTAGAAGACAGTAAATGGTAGAGTGGCAATTTATAGTTATTCTTGTGTGGTTACCGAGCTGAAAATAGTGTGTATGGAGGTGCACTATAACTAGCCTCTAACCTTTGCTTTTTTCATTGAAATAGGAATTCCTCAGATTTTTGATTGGCAATAACTTTGCCATCATTTGATGAATCCCCACAACACTTTGCAGATCTATTCCTTTTTCTACATTGGCTGATGATGCTAGTTTTCGTGTTGATTAATTAGGAGGCTGCAAAGAAAAAATTGGGTTCCCAAAACAAATTTTTCTATCAATGCATTTTCCATAGACTTTTTAGATAGACATAGTGGAAAAATGGCTGAATGGATTTTGATGACATTGGCATGAATATAGATTATGGTGTGGAAAAGGTCCTTTATGATAGTAGATGTAAATTGGTTCAGTAGTTTTTAAGTTATAAGGCACAAAATCTTAGTGATATATTGGGCCAGGGTATATCGTGGTACTTTCGCGGTATACCACAGTACCTGGTACTGACAAAACACAAGATGCTTGGTTAATGCAAAAGGAAAAGGCAGCCATATTGTTTAGGCCACACTTTGGCTGTATTGTGTGTTTCCTTGTAAAATATACGTTAATAATGATGATTTAATGTACAAGAAGGAATGAGTTAGTTTAGCACTCTCTGTAGAGGAAGGGAAAAGTAGTTTTATTGAGTTATATCTTTTTTTAAGTTTATGCAGTACTGCTGCACTATTGGTGAATTATGTAGGAAGTACCATGGTACTTAATGTAATACAAAAGAATCTTATTTAAGACAAAATTAACTTGGATACAATATAGGGTGGCTCTTAAAAGAGCCTTTATTTGTTTTTGTGACTAAACATATTCAAATATGTTTTTGAAGCCATGTTTTCAGGTTTGTAAGGAAAAAATAGTTTCCATAGTTTGTAAATGGACACCATCAGAATGATAGGGCTGCTTTCGAATATTTGATATCCAAATGGGAAATGGAAGACATGCCATGTTATTGAAGGAATGCCGAAACTGTCTTGTTGACATTTCTTCCAGTCTTTTCAAACTTAGCGACATTTAGGCTAGACCCCTTTCTCTTTTGTCCCTGACAAATGTTGGAGGAGACAAAATATGAGTTCAGAAATATAGACATTAATGTGGAAAATATCTCCTTCATCTCAATTTCAAGTTTAACTCTAGTTAAGAGGCATATGAATGAATGAATGAATGAATGAATGAACGAACAGATTTGATATAGCTTGCAGCTACTCAGACTAGAGTGTCCTGGTGCTGAGGGTGGACAAGTGGCAGATCACTGAAGTGTAACTAGTTCTTGAAAAGCCCGGTTTTTAGATGTTTCCTGAAAGTTGGCAGGTCGACGGTGGCTCTCAACGTAGCAGGCAAGCTGTTCCATGCTTGTGCACTCAAAAACCTGAAGGATCTGCCCCCATACGAGCTGAGCGAATTTTGGGGATGCGTGCATGATCGGCAGTAGAGGATCTTAAGATCCTAGTTGGAATGTAGCGGTTAACATGCTTCTTAAGATACTTAGCACCTATGCTGTGGAGTGCTTTAAAAAATATCACCATAGCTTTGAACTTTATTCTTTCTTTCATTCGCAGCCAATGCAGAGATTTAAAAATGGGAGTCATATGAGATCTGGGCTTCGGTCTAAGGATCGCCCTAGCCGCTGCGTTTTGCACCACGTGCAGGTGCTGGATAAGGTAGTCAGGCAGGCAAGGTACATGCTATTAGCGTAGTCCAATTTTGACGTCACCAAGGCTTGAACCACGATCTTCCTACTGTCCAATGACAGCAATGGAAGGAATTCTTTTAGCATACGCAGTATATCAAAACAGGAGCCAATCAGTGTTTGAACCTGGGGACCTATGGAGAGGGCATTGTCAATGATAATGCCCAGGTTTTTAACCCTCTCTTGGGCAACCGAGGGGAGACAACTCCACTGGCCACCATGTACTCCAGTTACCCACTGCTGATTGGCTGAAAAAGACAATCTGTGATTTGTCCGGATTGCATTTCAACTCATTTATTTTGAGCCAGTTGAACACCTTTGTGAGGCAAGATCTAATGCTGTCTCCAACAAAGTCAGCTCCTTTTTCATACATAAAAATTAGTTGTGTGTCATCAGCGTAGGAGATAATCCTAACTCCATCTTCCTCTACCAAAGGTGCTAGAGGTGACATATATATATTAAAGAGGGTGGGGCTAAGAATAGAGCCCTGTGTTACTCCTACGTTCATATTCGGCATGGTAGATGAGAAAGGGGGTGTCCAGATGTCATGCAATTTCAGAAAATATGTCATCCAGGCCAATGCGGACCCACCCATGCCCACATTCTGCAACCTATCAAGAAGCCTCTCATGTGGGACCGTATCGAATGTCGCCGACAGGTCGAGCAGTATTGCTACCACAATGCCTAACCATAAAGTCTGGATGGTCACATGCACTAACTGAGGAAAGTAGAGGGAGTAACTGAATCCATCTCAAAACTCTTTTACCAGTCCATGTTATTTCTACTCCTTTCACCTAAATCAGTTTCAAATTCTGCTTTCTTGGTATGCTCTCTGATGCAAAAAATGAAACTGGGCCCGAAAGCCAAACAAGAACCATCTTGCACTGACATACAAGGATAAGGAACGCAGAGCCAGGCAAACAAATACATACTGAGTTAACTGATTGGCCAGTAGGAACAACAAAGTGGCTAATATATGTTTAGGCTGCAGCCCGTGGGTCCACCATGGGGACAGGGTAAATTACTCCCCATGGTGGAGAGGCCGCCCACCTAATTTATAAATGACTGCCAAGCAGGTGGTCATTTATAATAGCATAGGCAGGAATTGCAGTCACAACCGTTTCTGTCAATGCATTTCACTGTTTGCTACAGGGCTGTGTTGGAAGGACTGCACTCTATGCCCTTCCATTCTACGTCACTTTACTCCACTCTACAACACTGCATGACATGCCTCTACACTCCAGTGTACAACACATCACTCCACCCTTTGATTTGCCACTCCAGTCTACAATACACCACTCCACTATACGGTACTCCACTCTAATGTAGGACACTCCACCGTACTTCACTCTGACACCCTACTCCACTCTCCACACCACAAGCCACTTTACTCTACGACATGCTGCTCCCCTTTATGACATATCATGCCACACTACGAGATGCCACTCCACTGTATGGCACTCCACTCCAGTCTACAACACGCTACTCCACACTACGTCACTGCACACCATTCTATGACACTCAATCCCACTCCACTGTATGACACACCACCTCACTCTACAACACTCCACTCCACTCTATGCAGTCCACACCACTTTACTGTATGGCACACCACTCCACCCTACAACACACCACTCAACTGTACGAGATGCCACTCCACTCTACGATACTCCACTTTACACCCCTCCATTCTAAGACAGTCTACTGACACAGCTCTCTATCACACACCACTCCACTGTACACTTCTTCACTCAGCACCACTCCACTCTAAGACACTCTACAACACACCACTGTATGTCACACCATTCCATTTTATTGTACAACATGCCACTGTACTCTACTCCACTCCACTCTACTCTACAACACACCACACCACTCCACTCTACATCACTCCACTATACAACAGCACTCTATGTCCCTCCACTCCACTATACTCCACTCTAGGACACATGACTGCATTCCACTATACTACACATCACTCCACTCTGTGACACACCCCTCCACTGTATGACACTCCACCCCACTGTATGACACTGCTCCTCACTCCACTCTACGATATGCCACTCCACTCTGTGGCATGCCACTCCATAACACTCCATTCTTCTGTACAACACTCCACACCACTCTAGGAGACTCCACTCCGCTCTATGCCACTCCACTCCACTCCAAGCCATGCTACTACACTCTACGACATGCCACTCCACTGTACAACATGTCACTCCACTGACACTTCACTCTACTGTATGACATGCCACTCCAATCTATTCCATTCCACTGTGCACCACTCTATGAAATTCCACTCCACTGTACAACACTCTACACTCCTCCACTTTACCAAAATCTAATCCACTCTATGCCACCTCTCTATGACATGCCACTCTCCTCTACCAAACGCCAGTCCACTGTACTCTACAGCACACCACCCCACTCTACACCATTCCACTCTACAATACTCTACTCCACTCTATGATACTCCACGACAGTCACCTCCACTCTGTGCCACTCTGCAACACTGTACTCCCCTCTGTACCACTCTGACACTCTACCACTGTCTACAAAGCTCCACTCTACAATACCCCATTGTACAACACTCCAGCATACAACAATGCACTCTATGTCACTCTCCTCCTCTGTACTCTACTATACTCCACTCTATAAGCATCTACTCACTGAATGCCACTGTACGACATTACACTCAATGACACTCCACTAGATAACACTCCACTCAAAGACCACTCCAATTGATAACACCTCACTCGATGACACTGCACTATACGACACTCCATTCAACTGTATGCCACTCCACTCAACGACAGTGTACTCCACTCTAAATACAATCAGATATCACTGTAGTAGTGTATTATATATAAACTTACCATGTAGTATGAAGCCACCATAAGGCAGATGTTTAACTCACCACACAATTACCTTTTATCTCTACATTAATTACAATGTTGTATTTCTTATACCTGAAAAAATATGGCTAATATTGGCACAAACTCTTTATTTTTGAAATATTTGGTAAGTTCTGAGAAGAATTTTTTTTTCTTCTTTTTGTTTTTTTAAAAACTTTTTTCTGTAATTAATTTTTCACAGGTCAACATGACCAACCAACAAAAAAAATATTAACTGCAAACAGAAGGAAAATAAAGGGAAAAAACTAAAGATGTTGGGGAGGACTCTGGTGAGCAATGGCAAGCTCATGGTGTATAGTGAGATATCTCTCTCCTGCAACAATCACTGTATGGCACGGGAAACAGTATGTTGCAGCACTGCCATACTGCTAAAAAATACCTCTATTCTGCCTGAACAACTGGTCTTGCACCGCAGTACTAGAAGCAGATGCTGATGCCGTAACAGATTGAGTGAGTGGTGGTGGCGGTCCTGACGATGCTGAAGAGCTTGAAGGTCCTGCAGTAGCCGAAGATGTGGCCGTTGCCGATGTTGCTGGCGTAGTCTCTTGCAAGTCTTTCTCATGCCTTCTTTTGGCCCGTGCCAACCTGTTTGAATGGACTGCCTGCAGATGTTTGAACATTCCTGTTATACTAAAACAGAACTGCTTTAAGTTGCCACAAGAAATTACCTTTTTGCAAAGGTTACAGGTTACTAGTTTGGGTTTACCTTCTTCTCTCCAGCTGGCAAGGAAAAAACTCCCAGACAACAGAATCGTTGAGCTTCTTAACCCGCTCCACCTACCGGTTTCCTTTGTTGCATCATCTGCTCTTCCTGTCCTTTCTCCTCCTCAAACATGACAGGATCTAGCTGGTCAGCCACTGGAGTAGTGCAATAAGTGGAAGGTGGCTTCACAGATTAGATTTTCCCATCAGGAAAATAATACACCCTTCACCTTTCAGGATTTGAATGGAAATGGAGAAAACAGGTGTAAACTTCCTGTTTCCTAAAATAGACAGAGTTCTAAGCCAATTAAATGCCGTTTAGAAAATGCAAAGTACTGTGGTACTCATGAAATACAGAAAAAATCATTAACTATCACAAAATCAACACACACAATATAGAGCAGCTCTTACAACAGGCTTTGATTTATTTTAAAGTAAACATATTTGAAAAGTAAAAAAAGAACACAAAGCATTATGTCATTGGTTAATAGCACCAAGTGGGCTATAAACATAACCCAATACTACTAAATACCATCAACAACCATAGAGATTATGGTGACTGTTAGAAAGTAACATGAACTGGGCTATAAACGCAGCCCAATACTACTGAATACCAGCAACAACCATAGAGACTGTGCTAACTACTGGAAAGCAATACAGCTTTATTTCTTCTTCAAAGAAAAAACATGGCAAAATTATACCTAAACACATCCATCTATATATGTTTCTAAATAAAACAGTTATAAATGTATATGGATCTGTATGGCTGTTCTCAAAAATAATGATGGATTTACTTTATGTTATGTTACAAAAACCATTTTCATAAATTAAAAAAATACAAATTCAATGAAAAAAACAAAGGTTAAACTTTAGTTATAGTTAGGAAAAGTTAATGTATTCTTTCCATACAAAACCAACTTAAACTACATAAACCACAGAAATTCTAAAGTTATAGTTGTAACATAGTTATAACTCATCCACCTCCGTACACAGTGTTGTGTACTCACTAGCCACACTACAGTAACAATAAGTCACCTTTCTCCATGCACCGTTTATAGCTTTCAATATTACATCACTTATAGCATGTTAAATCATAGCATTCATAACCAGGCTCATGACATGTCTAATAACATCATTCCTAAGCACACTCTGCATAGAGTGCCGAGCTATACTTAATGTAGTGTGGCTACCGAGTTCACAACACTGATACCTATTACTTAAATATAATAAAGTATGTCCCTAAATATAAACATAAAAACAGGATTTGCAGAAGAAACTGAATGCGATACAATAGAAAGGAATGATTCAGCCATTTTGGGTATGCTCAGATGTGGTTCCCATGCTCAATGTGCCACTGGAATCAAGCTATACTTGGCTGAGGAGCCCCTATTAGGATGAAACCAGTCTTAGGTTGCTCGTTTTCTGGTTTTGGTTACTATGTTCTTGCTGAGTACATCTCTCAAAGACTTATTGTGTCTGAAGGTGATGCATGACTGTTCTTTTATATATTTTGCCAACATATGATCTGTCTTCAGTATGTGGCAGTGCTACTTAAAAATATCTCTGATGAGTTTTATTGCTGTAGGTTGCAATAAATCCAGTGTTTTCTTCTTGAGTATTTCTTTCTTTAACTGATTTTATTAAATTCTGTATATCTACTGTTTCCACTTTCCAGGCTGCTGCCGGAACGGTTTCTGGCTGTAGCCTTGTACTGAGAACCTAGCAATCATGACTTCATTTTCTGCATCATACACTTCTACTAAACTGCAATTTCTTTTGGCTCTTAACAACTCTCCATAAGGGATGCTGTTTATCAAATTGATTGGATGGGCACTACATTTTTTTGCTATACCACTTCGAATGCAGGTTGTCAATTTTCACGAAAATCTGCAGGTCCAGAAATTCTATAGATTTCTTTCTAATGTGACATGTGAAATTCAAATTCAGTTAGTTTACAGACAATTCACAAAATCGGTTGCCAATCTTTCAGAACCCTTCCAAATGAGAAACAGATCATCTATGTACCTCACCCAGAGGACTACATGGTCATTGTATGCCTTGATGTTGCTGGCGACCTGCTCCTCTTACCAGCCCATGAACAAGTTTGCACAGCTGGGAAAAAGCAGGTCTCAAATACAGTGCCCTGGATTTGGCAATAATAATGATCATCAAAAATGAAGAAATTATTAGTCAGACAGAACCAAAGCATGTCTAAAATAATTTCAGTGAGTGATAACATAGACAAAGATCTTACTCTCATGAATTGTCAACATGCCTTAACATCAAAAGCATGTACAACGCATATGTATAAATCACAAACATCCATTGTTAACATGATGAAATCCTGCTACCAGTGCACTCAATCAATTACTCGTAGGAAATCTCTTCTATCTTGGATGTATGAAGTTAAGGTTTCAACAAATGGTCTTAAAAGTAATCTACATATTGGGATGTATTCTCCAACAAACTTCCTATGGTGGACACAATGTGTTTGCCCGGGGATGTATGGGATCTTTAACAATTTTGGGAATCAAATATAGAATGGGTGTCATTGGGTATTGACATCTCAGTAATAAACACTACTCCTACTCTATGAGGCCCTGATTGCTCCAGCCTTCAAGTTTGTCTCAATACAGCTTGATAACCTCTATCAATGTGGCTGTCTCCACCATGTCATAGCAGGCTGAATTATCTAGCTGTCGGTTTCCTTACCTAAGGCAGCTGTCCAGAGACCATATCACCACATTCCCTCCTTTATCCGATTTTCAGATAATTATATCACAGTCCAGTTCAAGTTCTCTGAGTGCTTCTTCTTGGTCGAATGTAAGATTATACCTGTTGTGGAGTTTCTCATACCTTGTTCTCTGGAGGTCTATAATAACTCCCTTTTCAAATGCGACAATCGCTGTATGTGGGATATAGATCTATCTATCTATCTATCTATCTTTCTATCTATCTATCTATCTATCTATCTATCTATCTATCTATCACTACCTAACTACCTACTGGCGACCGCTGAAAAAAGGTGGGGGACAAAAAGGGTGTTTTCCATGTTAATTCCCATAGGAGTTTTGAAAACGACTACAGGGCGAAGTGCTGGATGGAATCACATCGAATTTGGTAGAAAAGTAGATTTGGTTATGCAGATCACGCTTTCACTTATTTGGTGTTAGTCCGTTCAGTAGGTATTGAGAAATTTAAGGAAATCCAAATTTGTATATCTGCGATTGCGGCTAATTCGCAAATAATTACAAGCCTGTGCAGAGAAATGCAGAGCTCTGATTGGCTGCCAACACTTCAAGCAGGTTGAAGTGTTGCAGGGGCGTAAGTTATAGTTAGCTCAGGTAACTATTACTGCAGAATTTCACTGGTTTTGTATGAGTGAAATATCAGCCTGACTATAATGTCCCTGTACCCTTTGTTTTTTCAGTGAATTTCGAAGGTTTTTTTCTATTTCCTAACTATACCGTCCCTGTAACCTTTGGTTTTTTTCAGTGAATTTATATGGTTTTTAATTCTATTTCCTAACTACAACGCTCCTCTAACCTCTGTTTTTTCAGTGAATTTCTACGTTTTTAAAATGTTTTAATCCTAACTGCAACCTGTCATCTTTGAGAGTGGGTGTGTGAGTAGCTGTGTGGTTCTGTCAGTGCCTGTGTGGGTCTGTGAGTGGGTCTATTAGTACCTGCGTGAGTGACTGAGTGGGTGCATGAGTGCCTGTGTGGCTCTGGGAGTGTCTGTGTGGGTTTGTGAGTAGATGTGTGAGTGCCTGTATATGTCTGTGAGTGTGTGTGTGAGTGGTGCTATGCGTTTTGGGCACTTTCATCCTTAGGGTATTTAAAAGGGAGGATCATGGACTCTGCTCCCACCAGGGGACAATGAGAAAGAAATCACTTGTCACAGTCACCCCAGATCAGATTGTGCTCTAATAGATCAACAATGCAGTCACCTCCATTAAGGATTTCTGATTGTTTTTGAACACAGAATATGAGAGGAAACACACTTGCTTTGCTTTGACCAAGTGCAAGAAGTTAGGATCATTTGTGCTTTACTGAAGTTGGGCTTCCACTGGGGCACCTGCTCTGTTTATATTTGTAAGTGCTTCCCGTTGAGGTTCAATTTCTGTTAAATGCGCACCAGTGCCTGAATGGAACCTCATTTTTTCCAAGAACAGTACCCAGTTTTGCTGAAAACGTCTACCCAACTGGAATACTTTCATCTGATTAATTAGTAAATGCTATCTCGATGAGTAAATGTCTATGCATATTCTGCACTACAGCTGCATAAGGGACTGCGAGGTAATGCTTCCAGTGACCTTGTGTGCATGTAATTTTTGCAATGTGATTGTGTCTCGACTGTCTTCCTCCACAAATCTGTGATAACGTGAATTGTCATGAAGAGAAGAAGGCGAGGCTACAAAGAGGTGAATCTCTACCAAACAGGGGTACTTTCTATTGATTAAATTAAACAAGTGCTTCTTTGTTTAATGGAGATATCCTTGTATTCTTCTGTATCAATAACGCATCACAAAAATGGCTGGGAACGTGCTCAGGGGACTTTTGTTAAGCTATCCATCAACGTGGGAAATGGCAGGAAGATCGTTGCATACTACTAAAGAATATGCGCGCCCCTCCTCCCCGGGATGATTTCGGCCCCAACCCCGGGCCCTGGAGAAATTTTATGGGGCGGGTGGCCCAGCCACAACTCCTTGGGTGGCCTGGAGCCCACCCAGGGTACCCTGTGTGCTAAGTGGCTGTGGGGGAGCCTTAAGGCCCTCGTGGTCCCAGGAGGCTCCCCGCCTCTTGAGTGGACCGGCATTGGTCCCGCACGCAGGGAGCTGCTGGAAAAGTAGCTACCTGTGTGAGGGAGCAATAGTGATATCTCAGGGAAAGAGATTAAACCTCAGATTCCAGCAAGCGGTAGTACTTTGTCAGCTCCCGCTTACAGGGAGCGGAGCGTTTGCTTTTGCATGGCGGGAGCTGTCAGCTCTCGCCAAGCAAACAAACAGCTATCTCCAGAGGGTGATCACCTTGGGAGATAGCAGAAGCCGGCACTGGGGGTGGCAGATCCCAGGGCCATTATTGGCTCCAGTAGGGAGTGCCGCATAGCCCCGCTCCATTAGTATACAAGGGCTGGCCCTGGGAAGGTGGTGGTCCCCGGAGCCGTATATTGCCCAGGAGGGGGGCTGCGCCGCCCCCAACCTTCATTTTTAAAAAGTATTTAACACCAGGGAGGTGATGGTTACCTGGGACCAGGGGGGTCCATGCGACCCCTTGTCTATTTTTTTAATTATACCCCGGGGAGGTGGTGGTCCCTGAGGGGGGTCCACGAGACCCCCATTATAATTTACATAAACCCCAGGGAGGTGGTGGCTCATGGGGCATAAATATGCCCTTGGAGGGGGGCCTCGTGGGCCCACCTCCATTTTTATAAAACTTGGCATGGCCCTAGGACCTGGCCTACCCAGGGGCAATATTAAAAGCAAGCTCAGGAGACTGCGCTTTCTAAAAAAAAAAATCACGGTGATATTCATGATGATTCATGAATTTCACAGTGAATTTACAAAACAATTGCTTTTTTGCCTTGCCAGGGTCCCTCTGGGACCCCATGACCAAGGCTCAGGGGTTAGGGTATTCATACCCTGCCCCCTTTTCTTTTTTTTTGCATTTTTTTTGGGACTGCTGAAGCCACGTCCCAAGAAGGCTGCCAACACTTCCTGGTTGAAGTGTTGGCAGCCAATCAGTGCTCTGCAGATCTCTGCACAAGCTCGTTTTTATTTGTGAAAGCTTTGCGATCGTAGATATACAAATTTGGATTTTCTTTAATTTCTCGCAGACTACTGAACGGATTTACACTAATGAACTGAAAGTGTAATCTGCGGACCAAAAGCTATCTTTTTGCTAAATTTGGAGTAATTCTGTCCAGTGGTTCGGGCTGCAGGCGTGTCTGAAGACTCTGTGGGAATTAACATGGGAAAAACACTTTTTTTGAACCCCCCTCTTTTTCTCAGCCCCCACTTGACGGATCACCCCGAAACTTCCCATGCATAACTGACAAATCTTCATGACGACATTTTCCCCTCCAAAAATACCCCAGTGATTCTAAACGGCGACAAATATATAGGCAAGTCAAAAAACACTTTTCCTATGGAAACATGGTCCTAACTCTAACTACCTCTACTGGCGACCACCAGTAGGTGAGATATATATAACAAAGTTCAAAATTATCTTTATTCAGCCAAATGTGTGTGACCATAAAAGCACAAAACATAAAATACATTCACAGCAATATTACCATAAAAACATAAATAAAAATCATCATTTTAAAATACAATGATAGAAAAGTATTCACATAAATCAGTTAAAGTGCCTAATTGTTCCTTAATTTGATAGCAGCAACAAAGTAACAGTAGAGCAGTACAGGTTTCAGGTCAAGCTAGATTTTGCAAGTAAATCAGCCCTTCTTTATGGGAGGTAAAGTGCTTGTGCAGAAGAGTTGGATGTAAAAATGCACTCTGAGGGTTGGGTGAAGAGCGCAAAAGGCATAAAGTGCACGGTGGATTGGGCAGAGACAGCATCACATGGGCAGCATGCGAGAGAGGCAAACTAAGTGCCGCCTAGGGGAAGGTCAGAAAAATGTGTGCTCTGGATTAGTAATCCAGGATAAATAAAGTTCCAAGCCTGAGGTGGTAAAGATTTGAATGCACCTAATGACTGAACCCATATCAAGAGACTTTTGAATTCTGGTTTCCTCTCTATATGATTCAAATCTTTATTTAACAATTTCTTTAGTTTTCGGGATAATACTTTCAGGCGAATCAAAAGGTGGCTGCATCCCAGGCTATAAAAGGTGTTTTTAACATAAGCCACCCATGGCATGGCGGTCATGTTATCTTGGCTTAGGCAGTCCACCAGCACCTGACATGAAAACCCTGCCTTAGGGGTACTCCATAACTTTAACCACAATAATAAGGAGGCCATACCAACTTGATCCTCCAAAAAGCCCATGCCCAATTCCAATTGCGAGATAAGGCTTGAGATAGCTTTGGGAATGGCAAGGAACCTACACAGAAACTTGCTTTCGTCAACCTGTAATTTCCCAGGAACAACATGACCCCAAAGTCCTGCTCCGTATGTGCCGTCTGATAAACACTTACTCTTATAGAGCTGGATCATCTCCTTGACCGGCTTATGGCCTAGCCTTTTAGCAAACCTAAAAATCATATGACACGCTGCCCCCACCTTTTGCGTTCTCTGGTTAATTAGCCTGTCCCACGTCCCATTAGCTTCCAACAAATTACCTAAGTAATTAAAAGAGGGTACTTTTTCAATGGGTGGCCCCCCAATAAAAACGCTTTTGGACTTAGTGTATTTAGGGCCACAAGTCATTATAAATTATTTTTGCTGATTCACCTTGAGATTTAATTTTGACATAAAATCATTAAAACCATTTAAAAGAATCAGAAGGACATTGACTGTTAATGCTAAAAGGACTGTGTCATCTGCGTAAGAGCAGTACCAGGACTGCATAGGGGCCAATTCTGGGAACATCTTTGTTGTATGACCTTAAAACAGTGTCTAAAGAGCTAATGTAAAATAAGAACAGGAAGGGGCTAGAATGCAACCCTGCCTAACCCCTCTAGCACTTTTGTTGGGTCTATGCAATCCCCATACTGTGTATAACGCACTTTTGTTGTAGTATCCTAATGTAAGCGCCGTTCAAGGTCCAACAAAGGTGGATCAACACCTGCCTGCTTCATCAGTTCCCAAAAGTTGCCCCTGTCTACTAAGTCAAAAGCACTGGAGAGGTCCATAAAAGCCATATGTAAGGCACCTCCCCTGACTTTTACATATTTGCCCAGAATCAAGGAAAGGTTAAGAGCGTGCTCCACAGTCCCTAGACCGGGTCAGAAGCCATATTGAACTGCTGATAAAAAGGAGTTAACCTCAGCCCAGTCTTCCAATTTGCCTAAGATGACCCTCCCTGCAATCTTTGCTGTGGAATCAATTAATGAAATTGGGTGAAAACATGTGGGTAGATTCCGATCACCTTTTTATAGATTGGGACTATAACAGCTTCTCTCCAAGAATCAATAAGATCACACCTGACTGCTGCTCTCAGGACATTTGCAACTATAATGGAGCCCAAAAGTCTACATTATATTTAAACAGATCTATCTGAACCACATCGGGACCTGGAGCCTTCCCATTAGCGGTGCTCATAATTCCTTTACTGACAGATGCTAAATCTACAAGATCAGATAGCCAACTCTCATTAATAGGGTGGGGCTTTACCATAATATCCTTTACACCCCCCATAATATTAGATTAAAAATGAGTGAGAAGTGGTCGGTCCATTCCTGCTCAGGTATGTGAGACAATATTAGTGGCTAAGCTATATAGCACGAGTGGATGTATGGGTGACTGATTGGTTGTCTGAATACCTGTATGGGTGTCTGTGTGTCTGTGTGGGTGGGTGAGGGTGTGTGTGACTGCCTGTATGGATGAGTGAGTGGGTGAGTCAGTGGCTGTATGGGTTAGTGAGTGTGTGTGTGTCTGTGTGAGGGGCTGTATCGGTGAGTGAGTGTGTGTTTGGCTGTCTAGGTGAGTGGATGTGTCAGTGTTATATGGGTGAGTAACTGGGTATGTGAAAGGCAGTATAGGTGAGTGATGGGGTATATGAGTGACTGTATGGGTGAGTGAGTGAATGTGAGAGTGGCTGTATGGGTGAGCGTGTGCTTGTGTCACTGACTGTATTCTGTGAGTGATTATGTGTTAGTATCTGTATGAGTAAGTAAGTGTGTGTGTGTGTGTAACAATATGGGTAAGTAAGTGACTGTGTGACTGACCGTATGGGTGAGTGAGTAGGTGTGTGCATAGCTTCATGGGTGAGTGGCTGTATAGGTTTATGAGTGGATATATTAGTGGCTGTATTAGTGAGTGAGTGGGTGTATGAGTGGCTCTATGGGTGAGTGAGTGGATGTGTGTGTGTGTGTGTGTGTAGATCTATGAATCAGTGAGTAAGTACTGGTATGAGTCTGTTAATGGGTTTGTGAATGGTTGTGTGGGAGTGGGAGTGTGAGTGGATGCTTTCGTGATTTTGTGGATGATGTCATCAGTGATGTCACTGACCATGTCATTAGTGATATAATATGTAAGGTAATAAGCAGTGCATTGCAGGGGCACGAGTTATAGTTAGCTCAGCTAACTATAACTGCTGAATTTCACTGGTTTTTACGAGTGTAACATGAGCCTAACTATAACATCCTCAAAAACTGTTTTTCAGTGAATTTCTACGTTTTTAAAAATTCCATTTCCTAACTGTAACGTCCCTGTAAACTTTTGCTTTTTCAGTGAATTTCTATAGTTTTTAAGTAGTAAAGGCGTTTGCAGAGTGGTGCAGAAAGGGGGCGGGTCTCTGATCAGCTCTCAGGAATCCCGCTGTGTAGGACTTACAGAAAGAACCAGGAGGGCACTTGGCCCCTGAAGGTCCTCCAGCATACAAGAGAACTTCATTCCCCAACCAGTAGTGCGCTAGGAGACGCATTTGCAGAGTGGTGGAGACTTACTGAAGGTAACAGGAGTAGTAGTTGTCCACAAGGACGTCTATGAGGGCCAACAACACCTCCTGTTACCTCCAGTAAGTCCCAGACAACGGATTGCTTAGAGGTCTTCGGAGGCCACGCCCCCTCCATTGTGTGATTTAGCCCTGGGGAGATGGTGGTCCCCAGGTCTATGAGGAGGCCGCATTTCCCCCTGCATTGCTTTTGGTTAAAGCCCTGGGGGGGTGGTGGTCCCCAGGGCTGCAGGGGGGCCTCACTTGCCCCCCTGCATTATATAAATTGAAAGCCCCCAGGGAGGTGGCAAACCTCGAGGCTGCGGAGGGTCCAAGTGGCCCCCTGGGGTGGCAGTCCCCGGTACTTAGGGGGTCTAAGAGCCCCTCATTTATAAAACTATAAGCCCCGGGGAGATGGTGGTCGGGGCAGCAGGGCAGGCTCGTACAGCTTTACTTTTTTTAAAGAATCTCCGTGGAGGTGGGTGGACCCGGGGCAATATTGAGCCCCAGGAGGGGGCCTGTGTGCCCACCCCCTCCAGTATATAAAAAATGCCTCCGGGACCTGGCCCACCCGGGCGTACAATGAATGAAGTCACTGACACTATTAAAATCAATAGGGGTGTCCCCAGGGCTTCCTCCGAGCACACCACTACATCCCCTTAAACTGGATTTGGGCTGTAAATCCATTGCAGACTTAGCAAAACTTCGCCCGCTGCTTTTTTGGCAGAGACTAGTATCGACCCGTGAATTGTCTTCCTATGCTATAGCATTTGATGAAGTCTGTTCTCTGAATGTATTTAATAAGATAGGATGGATCAAAAACATCAAATGCCTACTTGAAAGTATTGGGGTAAAGGGTCAATGGGGTAGCACCAGTCACCTAGAGCTGCCCTCAAGAAGCAAGTAAAAGCCATGTATTGGAACTGGGTAGCCCAGGATGAAATTAGGAATACCAAGATGGGTAGGCTTACTGCAGAATTTGTTGATTTCAAAATGACTAGCTCACTGAGAGGCTATCTTGACCTAATTCAGTTACCAACTGATAGAAAATTAAGCATTCAGTTTAGGCTTGGCACACTCCCCCTAAATTCCCTTACAAGCTCCTGGTCGTCCAACACAGCCCAATCTAAGTGTTGCCCAAGCTGCCCTGCTCTCAGTGAATCAACCACCCATGTCCTCTTTGCTTGCCAAGCATATTCCCACCCAAGAGGAAGGTGGCTAACACCTATTTGTAAGCAGCTGGGAACTAGAGAGCATTGTGCAGCCTTGCACATTCTTAAATCTTACTCAAGACCATTGTTTGCCAGCGCACATGCAAAATTTCTCGGCCAAATGTGGGAAATCAGAAGGAAGGCCCAAAGGCCAAATTTGCCACTTCACTCCAAAATTATGATTCCTATTAGGTCCACATAGCACCAAAGACAGGGACTCTGTATATGCATATGGGAAGATTAGATTGCACAGTGGGTCCTACTGCCATGGATGCTAGGACACCAGTGGCTTTTGTTGTTTTTACCTTCCCCAATCATTTGTGACGCTTTTAACTTGTATAGTTTTTATATGGTCTACATTTCCTGTAAAAGATCTTCATGAACTCACTATTTCTAAAAAAATTATTTTATGTAACTATGTAAGTAATGTATTTAAACCACTTTGTGCTTCTATGGTTTGAAGGCCGAAATAAAGTTTAAAAAAATATATATATATTGAACGAAATGCGGGAGCCCGTTCTTCATTTTTAAAAACAATTTTGGCCAGATTCGTGGATCCCGCTGAAATTTTTTTTTTTCTAATTATTTCTTTGGCCCTGTGGGGTCCCAGTGGGACCACTCCAAGAGGCCTAGGAGGTCAGGGTGTTTCTACCCTGCCCCTTTTTCTTTTTTTTAAACATTTTTTGTGGGTCTCAGTTCAACCGAGTCCCAAGATGACTGCCAACACTTCCTGGTTGAAGTGTTGGCAGCCAATGAAATTTCAGTAGCATTTCCGTAGGTTTTTGGCCTACCAGATATCTATATTTTTTAAACTTAAATATCACTGCAACAACTGAGCGGATTTACACCAAATCACAAAAAGCATGCTTTTTGGACCAACATCTAGCTTTCTGTCAAATTTGGTGTAATTCCGTTCATCGGTTCGGTCTGTAGTCGCCTTCAAAAAATAAAAAATCCGCATAGACTTAACATGGGGAAAATACGTTTTGAACCTCCTTTTTTCTCGGCCCCCGCTTAATGGATCACATTGTGACTTTCAGCACAACAGCTGAACCAAGAAGGGGACGTTTTTTGAAAATTTTGTGAAGATTCGTCAAGCTGCTTTATTTATAATTTTGTACACTTACATAAAATGTGCAGCCAAATATCTACAACTACAGCATAGGGTAAGTAGCAAGTACACCGGTAAGGGGAAGAATTACATATTCTTCTGGGTGGAGCCCAGCGGTGAAAAAGAAAAGGTGGCATGATAGTAGAGCCACTCCAACAAATACAATGATTGCAGCATACTATGACAGAAGTGTCCCAATCGATCCAGGTCAGTCCTCCCACCATCAATGTTAAAAAAAGGTCGTATCGAACACCTACAGTGTCACGTGGCCGTTGGGAACATTGTAGACATGACTAAGTTAGCATGAGCCCTGCCGCCATGATGCAGCTTTGCGCACGTTACTACATGGCTTTATTTTTGCAAACAACTTTGTTTATGCCTTTCACATGAGAACTGTCCGCTGTGTTTGTTCTCTGCCTGTTCCTGGAGTTTAGTCTGAACATTGTGAGCAAGGTCGATAAACAATGCGACTTGTTATTCTGTTCTGGTCAGGCCCTAGTACCTAGACAAAACATAGCAATGCAGCTGCTGCTGGAAACTCGTACTTTGATATTATGGGGATACAGGCATAGGGAGCACACACTTGGAGAGGGACCTTTCCAGGAGAAGAGCCAAAACGCACCTGTGATGTAGACCTACCATCTATAGTCTAAGGTATGGGTCTGCAGACAAAGCCCAGAGATCTTCCATTATAAAATCATACTTCTTCTTAGCAAGGGGAGGGAGGGTAGGCACTATAGTCTTTTCTCCATTGTCTTTTTATGATGACTTCTCCCTTCATGACGTATGGACTAGCTGCTATGCTGACTATATTTGTATTATGCATTTTTCTGCTTGTTGTGGCACGTATACTGCATGTTAGAGCACGTTAGTTAACATAAATATTTTAAACTATTTTCGTGTCTCTGTCTGATCTTATTGTGGACAGGTACAAGAGTGCGAGTGAAAAGGTGTGTCTTGTTGCCGCGATTCCTGAGAGATCCAGGAGTGTTGTGTTCTGGGGTGTCTAATCATTTGCTTCTCCATGAGTGAGTAGGAGAGCAGGTGAGATACTATAGCTAGTCAGTCCTGGGCTCGTGGGCACTAAGGTGGTAGGAAGGCTCAGTCCCTATACATCAAGGTCACATAATCCTGCGCATAGTTCTGTGTATGTGCAGAATCCCTGCAGCAATAGCATCCCTTACATCCTCTTTAAAGAGCAGCCAACACCTGCCCATTCAACCCATTCAGCCCCTGTCACTCACTCAAGGGTCGACACATTCTGATTATTATCTTCCTCATCATTAACTGTCATGCAGATCAAGTATGCTTGATATGGACCCCATATATCGCGTGGTCTATTGCGTATCGGCGTGAGAGCATTATAGGTGTCTGTCTGAGTGTTGCATTAGGCCATATCAGTATGCCATTCCAGTATCCTCTGCAAAGGGCCCTTCATCCATTGCATAGCGTTTCTCCGCCTTGCCAATAAAAGACCCAGAGCCACCAGCCGCTGAGACTTCTTTGGCACATCGCAATCATATCTCAGTAAGGCTACCAATGGTGACTCCAGCAACGGCACATCCACAATATCTTGTAACACTTCGAACACTGCTGTCCAAAACTGATGAACCCCTGGGCAAAATCAAGCCAAGTGCACAAAGTCAGCACCCTCGATGCCGCATCTTAAGCAACGATCATCGCCCCTTAACCCGTATCTGAATAGTCGCACTGGGGTGTAGTATACTCGGTTAAGGTACTTAAAATGTACTAAACGCTGCCACCCATTCTGTGAAATGGTTTTTGTTGCAGAACAGCAATGTGTCCACTGTTTCTCTGTAATTTCTATGACAAGGTCATCCTGCCATTCCTGCTGTGGCTTTTTCAGTATCGAGTCCCAATTTATTTTCATGAGCTTATATAATGTCTATATCCCCGGCGGGGAATGAGTCTGCGATAGGTCCGACAGTGAGACCATCTCCTGTGGCTCAGATATCTCCTTCCCTAGCAATACATGTAAATATTGGCGTGCCCGTTAAAGTGGTATTTGGTGAGCAGTGCTATATCTGGAGTTTTTGATTGGATCTGCTCCCAGGTACTAATCACCCCTTCTACAAAGATGTCCCCGATGGAATGTATGTTAAGCGCACATAATGCCTGTAGTACTGCCCTGTCTCCACCCAATGGGAACCATCCGCACCACTTCACGGGCAATTTCGGAGAATAGAGAAGTTTAATCTGTAGATCATCAGCAGTTTTACGTAGGAGATATCTTGTGACGCCCATGGGATCAATAATGTGGAATCGACATTGTGACATACCCAGTAAGTATCATGGGAGTGTTAATGGGCTAGCCTTCTCCCTTTCCAAATACAGGTGAAGAAGTTCTGGCGGTCCATGTATCCAGTAATATGCATGCATAATCTGTGCTGCTCTATAGTATGCCTCAAGATCTGGTGCGTCAAGCCCTCCCACTGAATAGGGTAGAACCGGCGTAGACCATTGGACGTGAGGTTGCTTTCCAGCCCAAGCCAGCCGGAACAATAAAGTGCATATCTTGCAGAACAAGGACTTCGGCAATAATATTGGTATTTTGGCAAAATAGAACAGAAAGCGTGGTAATACGATCATTTTCATAATAGCTATGCGACCTAACTGCGAGAGAGGCAGCCGTAGCCACCTCTCTATAGCCTCAGAAAAACGCTGCACCGCTTGCCCATAGTTTTCACGCACTACCATCTCTGGGTCAGTGTGTACCTGGACCCCTAAGTAACGTACAGGCTCGGAAGTCCACGCAAGCATAAATTCCATCTGAATAGGCGTGGTATGCGCAGTGAGGGGAAATATAAGTGATTTATTCCAGTTTATGCCCAGACCTAATTGGCCTCCAAACCTCACTACCTCACGCAGTACAGGTGCTAAATTTTATTCAGGGTCACGCACACACAGAAGCGTATCATCCACTGTTAGAAATGGGATCTCTAGTTGGCAAGGGGCTTGCACCTTTGTCCAAGTAGGGACCCTTCTTCCTAGTCAGGGTAAGGGAGTTACACTCCTAAAATAACCCCTGCTCACCCCCTTGGTAGCTTGGCATGAGCAGTCAGGCTTATTCTAGAGGCAGTGTGTAAAGCATTTGCACATAACCGACAGTAATACAGTGTAAGCACTACAAACGGACACCACACCAGTTTAGAAAAATAACCAATTTTTATATACTCAAGACAAGACCAATTACAACAAAAATCCACAATACTATACTTTAAAAATGAATGCTTGATAAGGTAACTTCTTCTTTGCAGGAATAACACAAAAGCAAAGTTCGTACGAGTCGGTAGCCCCGTCCGGGTCTACCGCGATGCTGAATTACACAGAGTCCAACAGTTCCAGCCGACCGCGTCGTTACGGGTCAGCAGAGTCATGAACAGACTCGGTCACAGTACCTTTCTCGTTGTGGCTGGTACGGAGTGTACGAGCCGGTCGGCGTTCGCCGCGGTTGCGGTGCAAGACGGAGCGATGCAAGGTGCGGTGTCCCTCGATGCGGTGCAGGCAGCGGCTCGATGAGCGTCGTGCAGACGGAGTCGGTGAGTCCAAGGCGTGCGGTGCAGGGTGAGACGATGCTCGATGCGGTGCTGACAGGTTGCGATGCAGGCGACCAAGCCGGAGTGCGGGAGCTGGCGTCGGACAGCGGTGCGAGTCGGAGCGGTGCGTCGCAAACGTGCGAGCGGTGCCCCAAATGCCATGCGGTCACGACTGTTGAGCCAGTTGCAGCGACCGCGTCGGTCGGGTCCCGGCTGGTTCAGTGAAGCGATGCGATGCAAACTGCGGTGCCCACAGGTCACGGTGCAAGCAGCGGCTCGGTGCTGGCGGCGTCGGACATCGCCCATGGTGAGACCAGGGTTGCGATGCGAAGCGGGGCGATGCGGTCTGCGGTGCAAACAGGTCACCGGTCAGGGATGGATTCGGTTGACGGAGTCGGTTGCAGTTCCCTTCCTCTGTGGCAACTGAAACAGCGTTCCAGAAGCGGTACCCAGAGGCTTGTGAAGTCTTTGTAGTCCCTGAGACTTCTTAACAGGAGGCCAGCTCGGTTCCAGGCCCTTGGAGATACTCAGCACAAGTTTGTAGAAAGTTCAGTCCTTTCACTGCCCAAGGCAGAAGCAGCAGCTGCAGGCCAACCCAACAAAGCAACAACACAGCAAAGGGGCAATACTCCTCCTGGCAGCGCTTCCAGCTCTTCGTCTTGGCAGGTTCCTTGATTCCAGCGAGATCTAAATTCATGGGGTCAGGGCCCCAATATTTATATCCCAAATTCCTTTGTTCTCTGAAGGCAGAGAGGCCTTTGCCTAGTCCAAACCAGTTCTGGAGCACTTTGTTGACAAGTCTCCGTCCCTTCTTTCAGAGAGTAGGCCAGGGACATCAGACGCACCACAGGAGGTGGAGCCAGCATTGTGGAGGAAGGCACTGTCCTATTCAGGGCCCAGGTGCAACTCCTCCCACCCATCTACATGTAGATCTTGCTATTCAGCCCTGTGCTGACTCACCCTGTCTCCTGGCATCCCCCAGCCCCTGTCACTCACACTCCAGACAAGGAATACACAACCTCGCAGAGGCAGGCTTGGGTGGTTAGACAAGAAAATACCCACTTTCTAAAAGTGGTATTTTCAAACACAGAGGGGTCGATTCCGATTCGGGCCGGAAAAAGCACCGACCGACTCGGAGCCGGAAAAATTACCGACCGACACGTACCAGTGGCGCCCGACACGCCAAGTACGATGCAAGCCGCGATAAATCCGACCGACACGTAAGGAAACCAAGCCGACCGACCGAGCCGCACGGAAAATAGCAATCCGGCCGGAAAAACACGCGAATCCAACCGACCGACACGCACCCGGAACAAATCCGACCCGAAACGTACCCGCCAACTCCAAACCGCAAAGTACGATGCAAGGCGCGAAAACCACGACCGAGTCGGACGGAGGACAAGCCGTACGACCGACACGCATACAAAACCGAGCCGAAGCAACACAATACACCGCGACCGACGCGTACGCAGCATAGAAAACTGCACAAACACAGCGTGAGCGAAGCGGAAAACACCGTACGAGACCAATGCAGGGTCCGACTCGGTCACAAGAACGTTTCCAACATACACAAACAACACAAAGGAAAAATCACCCAAAAAAGGCCAAACAAGCAATTACCAAGCCAATAAATACTGGGGGGGGTGGGGACAGAGAACAAAGACACACCCACAACTCCACCTATATAAAGGACACAAATCACTACCATGAGCCTTTGCAAATGCCATTCCACTGCCAGCACCCAAGAGAAAGCAACCACACACCCACAGCTCATCCCTCACACAAGCCACACACCAGCAGCACACCAACAAATACCTACCTCACATACACCCAGCAAAACACACACTCACACACCCTCACCTGCACACCAACACACACATCACTCACCATCACCACCCATCACCATGCCCCCAAGAAGAATCACAAGTTCCTAGATTGTGAATTGGAAGTCCTGGTAGACGAGATCCTCAGGGTAGAGCCACAGCTGTTTGGCACATTGGTCCAACAGACCCCCATGTCGCAGAAAACCAAGATGTGGGAGAGGATCATCAACAGGGTGAACGCACAATCACCATGTCTGCGCACAAAGACCGACATCCAGAACAGGTGGTATGACGTGCGCAGGAGGGTCCGTGAGCTGCTCAAGAAAGACTACCTCATCAGCCAATACACCGGCAGTGGCCCTCCTGCCAAGCCAGTATACCTCAGGCCCTGGGAGGAGAAGGTGCGGGCCATCCTTCCGCCAGTGAGCGTATATGGACTAGAGAACATCCCAGAGCCTGGTGAGTACACAACAAATGTACACAATATACTGCCACAAAACACACACACATCACTGTCAAGGGGAGAGTCAAACCATGCACTCATAGCAATCACACAGCAACCAGAACAGAATCATCCCAAAATGTGTATGTCAGTCAGAGAAACACAACACATGCCATCAAAAAAGTCACATCCAACTGTGCCAACACATGTACAAACACAACCACAACTACAGCTAGGCAGTGGCACAAATAGAACTAACAAACACATCCACACATGTAGCCACCACAACAACACCAACACACAGTGAAGACCACTCAAAGGAAGGAATTCTGTGTATGCTGGCCAAGTCAGTGTAGCCAATAGCATCATGGGAGTCGCAGTCACACATATTGCCCGCCCCAAAACTGTCCCATCAACACCACCATGAACCATGCGCACATCACAGGGAGTGGAGAAGGACTCACAAGATGGCTGACACTGGCTACTGCTGTGGGGAGCACAAGGCCCTGCTGGCAACTGTGCACCAACAAACAGCAGGACACCACTGACTGACATCCTGAGAGACAACTTCCACTCCCTGCAATGCAAGCACGTTCCATGGTGGGATATCTGGCTGGCTGGGTGGGAAGGAGGACTCACAGCACTGACCATAGTCACAAGCACCTCCCCTCACACCCTCCCCAACACAAAC
Organism: Calotriton arnoldi; assembly: GCA_963921515.1. Lineage (NCBI taxonomy): Eukaryota > Metazoa > Chordata > Amphibia > Caudata > Salamandridae > Calotriton > Calotriton arnoldi. The sequence continues at coordinate 128,578 of CAWUFW010010192.1, read as the reverse complement.
TCCACAGTACCCACCTGGTAGAATGCAATGCCCTCCATCCTAACACAAGATCCCACAAAGCACCACCACCCTGGGTTATGTTGTGTGAAGCACAGGGACACTCTTGGGACTCTTAGCCAAACAACTGCCAGGACAACACTCCCAGCCATCCTGTCAGCACAGCCAGCCCACCCCACAGGGAAGCAGAGTCAAAAGGAAGGAAGCATGGGCATGCTGGGAAGGGGGTGGAGGCAATAGCATGATGGGAGTCGTAGTCACAGACATTGCTCAGCCTCACAACTGGCCCATCAACACCACCCTGAACCATGCTCACATCACAGGGAGTGGAGAAGGACTCACAAGATGGCTGACACTGGCTACTGCTGTGGAGAGCACAAGGCCCTGCTGCCAACTGTGCACCAACAAACAGCAGGACACCACTGACTGACATCCTGAGAGACAACTTCCACTCCCTGCAATGCAAGCACGTTCCATGGTGGGATATCTGGCTGGCTGGGTGGGAAGGGGGACTTGCAGCACTGACTATAGTCACCAGCACCTCCCCTCACACCCTCCCCAACACAAACTCCACAGTACCCACCTGGTAGAATGCAATGCCCTCCATCCTAACACAAGATCCCACAAAGCACCACCACCCTGGGTTATGTTGTGTGAAGCACAGGGACACTCTTGGGACTCTTAGCCAAACAACTGCCAGGACAACACTCCCAGCCATCCTGTCAGCACAGCCAGCCCACCCCACAGGGAAGCAGAGTCAAAAGGAAGGAAGCATGGGCATGCTGGGAAGGGGGTGGAGGCAATAGCATGATGGGAGTCGTAGTCACAGACATTGCTCAGCCTCACAACTGGCCCATCAACACCACCCTGAACCATGCTCACATCACAGGGAGTGGAGAAGGACTCACAAGATGGCTGACACTGGCTACTGCTGTGGAGAGCACAAGGCCCTGCTGCCAACTGTGCACCAACAAACAGCAGGACACCACTGACTGACATCCTGAGAGACAACTTCCACTCCCTGCAATGCAAGCACGTTCCATGGTGGGATATCTGGCTGGCTGGGTGGGAAGGGGGACTTGCAGCACTGACTATAGTCACCAGCACCTCCCCTCACACCCTCCCCAACACAAACTCCACAGTACCCACCTGGTAGAATGCAATGCCCTCCATCCTAACACAAGATCCCACAAAGCACCACCACCCTGGGTTATGTTGTGTGAAGCACAGGGACACTCTTGGGACTCTTAGCCAAACAACTGCCAGGACAACACTCCCAGCCATCCTGTCAGCACAGCCAGCCCACCCCACAGGGAAGCAGAGTCAAAAGGAAGGAAGCATGGGCATGCTGGGAAGGGGGGTGGAGGCAATAGCATGATGGGAGTCGTAGTCACAGACATTGCTCAGCCTCACAACTGGCCCATCAACACCACCCTGAACCATGCTCACATCACAGGGAGTGGAGAAGGACTCACAAGATGGCTGACACTGGCTACTGCTGTGGAGAGCACAAGGCCCTGCTGCCAACTGTGCACCAACAAACAGCAGGACACCACTGACTGACATCCTGAGAGACAACTTCCACTCCCTGCAATGCAAGCACGTTCCATGGTGGGATATCTGGCTGGCTGGGTGGGAAGGGGGACTTGCAGCACTGACTATAGTCACCAGCACCTCCCCTCACACCCTCCCCAACACAAACTCCACAGTACCCACCTGGTAGAATGCAATGCCCTCCATCCTAACACAAGATCCCACAAAGCACCACCACCCTGGGTTATGTTGTGTGAAGCACAGGGACACTCTTGGGACTCTTAGCCAAACAACTGCCAGGACAACACTCCCAGCCATCCTGTCAGCACAGCCAGCCCACCCCACAGGGAAGCAGAGTCAAAAGGAAGGAAGCATGGGCATGCTGGGAAGGGGGGTGGAGGCAATAGCATGATGGGAGTCGTAGTCACAGACATTGCTCAGCCTCACAACTGGCCCATCAACACCACCCTGAACCATGCTCACATCACAGGGAGTGGAGAAGGACTCACAAGATGGCTGACACTGGCTACTGCTGTAGGGAGCACAAGGCCCTGCTGCCAACTGTGCACCAACAAACAGCAGGACACCACTGACTGACATCCTGAGAGACAACTTCCACTCCCTCCAATGCAAGCACGTTCCATGGTGGGATATCTGGCTGGCTGGGTGGGAAGGGGGACTTGCAGCACTGACTATAGTCACCAGCACCTCCCCTCACACCCTCCCCAACACAAACTCCACAGTACCCACCTGGTAGAATGCAATGCCCTCCATCCTAACACAAGATCCCACAAAGCACCACCACCCTGGGTTATGTTGTGTGAAGCACAGGGACACTCTTGGGACTCTTAGCCAAACAACTGCCAGGACAACACTCCCAGCCATCCTGTCAGCACAGCCAGCCCACCCCACAGGGAAGCAGAGTCAAAAGGAAGGAAGCATGGGCATGCTGGGAAGGGGGAGGAGGCAATAGCATGATGGGAGTCGTACTCACAGCCCTACATCCCCCACCACATGGCCCAGCAAGCTCACACTCACGCATGCACATCCCACAGAGAGTGGAAAGGCCCATCAAAGATGTCTGACACTGTTGCTGTGTCGTGGGGAGCACAAGGGCATGCTGGGTACTGCACACCAACCAACAGCAGGACACCACTGTCAGCCATCTTGCCATTGCCCTCACACCCACACCCACTGAACTCCACACAAAAGCAAGTAAGTATGGGAATGCTGGCAAGTGGGGTGGAGGCAATGGCATGATGGGAGTCGTAGTCACAGACATTGCTCAGCCTCACAACTGGCCCATCAACACCACCCTGAACCATGCTCACATCACAGGGAGTGGAGAAGGACTCACAAGATGGCTGACACTGGCTACTGCTGTGGGGAGCACAAGGCCCTGCTGCCAACTGTGCACCAACAAACAGCAGGACACCACTGACTGACATCCTGAGAGACAACTTCCACTCCCTGCAATGCAAGCACGTTCCATGGTGGGATATCTGGCTGGCTGGGTGGGAAGGGGGACTTGCAGCACTGACTATAGTCACCAGCACCTCCCCTCACACCCTCCCCAACACAAACTCCACAGTACCCACCTGGTAGAATGCAATGCCCTCCATCCTAACACAAGATCCCACAAAGCACCACCACCCTGGGTTATGTTGTGTGAAGCACAGGGACACTCTTGGGACTCTTAGCCAAACAACTGCCAGGACAACACTCCCAGCCATCCTGTCAGCACAGCCAGCCCACCCCACAGGGAAGCAGAGTCAAAAGGAAGGAAGCATGGGCATGCTGGGAAAGGGGAGGAGGCAATAGCATGATGGGAGTCGTACTCACAGCCCTACATCCCCACCACATGGCCCAGCAAGCTCACACTCACGCATGCACATCCCACAGAGAGTGGAAAGGCCCATCAAAGATGTCTGACACTGTTGCTGTGTCGTGGGAGCACAAGGGCATGCTGGGTACTGCACACCAACCAACAGCAGGACACCACTGTCAGCCATCTTGCCATTGCCCTCACACCCACACCCACTGAACTCCACACAAAAGCAAGTAAGTATGGGAATGCTGGCAAGTGGGGTGGAGGCAATGGCATGATGGGAGTCGTAGTCACAGACATTGCTCAGCCCCACAACTGGCCCATCAACACCACCCTGAACCATGCTCACATCACAGGGAGTGGAGAAGGACTCACAAGATGGCTGACACTGGCTACTGCTGTGGAGAGCACAAGGCCCTGCTGCCAACTGTGCACCAACAAACAGCAGGACACCACTGACTGACATCCTGAGAGACAACTTCCACTCCCTGCAACGCAAGCACGTTCCATGGTGGGATAACTGACTGGCTGGCTGGGTGTGGAAGGAGGTCTGGCTGTCAACCAAACACAAGCAATGCAGACCATGTTCACACCCCAGAAAATACATAGAAATGCCCAAATAATGCAGGACAATGTGCCACACCAATATCAACCCCTGACTGTGACGACTTAGGACAATGCAATGTACAGGCCCGCACCCAGAGGCACAGTCACAACTGTCAGGTGTGTCAACCACTGATGCCTGCAGAAACATGACATACATTGTTTGTGTCTCCCAAAAACAGGTGATGATGGGGACACAGCAGCAGACGCTGAGGAGTCCCAGTCCCAGGCTCAAGAGGATGCCGAGCTCACTGGCGTCGTACAGCCTCTGTCCTCCTCGGACGATGAACAACCTGGCACATCCGGTGCAAGTCAACATGCAGCACCAGCAGGACCACCAGCTGCAGCACCAGCAGGACCACCAGCTGCACCCCCTGCACCCACCCCTCCAACGACTGTCACCACGAATACCATCCCTGCCGACATGGACAGAATAAGGAGCAACACCAGCGCAGTGACCCTGGACCAACCTGGGGCCATGGACACCACCACCACCACCAACCCCCAAGGTGGACCAGGGTTATCTGTGCGTGCAACTGCACACACTGCACATGTCAGCAGGGGTGGTGGGAGGGGTGGGAGACAGAGGTCGCTGCTTGCAGACGTTGCTGGTGTGCATGAAGACCCACAACTGGTACGCATAGCTGATGCGTACCAGTCCAGCACCGGAGAGCTCAGCCAGGTAGTGGGGCTCCTCAGAGACATCAAACAGCAGCAGGCTGCCCATCATGCCCGCTTGGACTCCCACATGTCCCACGTGGAGTCACACATGTCACGTGTGGACTCACACATGTCCCGCGTGGAGTCCAAGTGGGATGTACTACATGAGATGACGGCGGTGCACAGGGACATTTTACAATGCCTCCGCCAGATGAACAGCAACCAGTCCACACCTCCCTGTGTGCCAACAACATCTGGTACCGAACAAACTGCAACTGCCACAGGGAGGGAGGAGGACTCTGGCGGAGAGTCCCCTGCACCGCAGCAGCCTGCACTTGAGGGCCCCCCAAGAAGAGGGGTCGTCCGAGGAGGGGAAAGTGAGAGGCTGATGGCCAAGCGCAACTCCCAGGAAGCCTGAACCTGTTCTGGATTTTCGCCTTTGTGCACAGACTGTTCACCCTGTTGACGGCAACACTACTCCCACACATTGCATGGGGAGTACAAGTTGGACCAATGTGTCAGACAACTGTGGCCCCGATACTGGGGATCCTGTCTACCTGGACTTTCAATTCACCTAGGAACTTGGGATTGCAAGATTCATGTACAGCACAACCCATCCTATGCACTATTAACACAAATGTATCACAATAAACACACTAATACACCATACTTGCCTCTGTCGTGATTCCAACGTGGGTGCTGTTATGGGGATGATGAACTGCAAAATTACACTGTGTATGCGAACTGCAACAGCAAGGACAACACAGGCATGTGAGTACAGGCAACGTGACACATATGAGGGAGACACACCACCAGGGCTACACAACACATACACACCTAGGCCATCTGACTCATTGCCTACACTGATGTTGCCAGGGAAGACGGTGCAATGCACAGACACCACACCCATTCCCAGTTGTAGTCAAGTAGCCCACAGGTGCAGTAAGCAAATGGCAGTCAAATGTGTGACCACAGACAACGCACATCACTAAGTGAAGCACAGGTTTATTACACAGTAGCAACATGCCGTAACCACTACAGATGCAAGGTAACCCCACCTGGTAGCGGGCACACAGTCAACAACTGTAGACGGAAGGAAGTCCATGGGTGTGGCGCACATCACCTGTAGGGACACAACAGCTACCAGCCTGGATGTGCAATCACGTCGTCGGTGGACACAGTTGACCAAACGAATCTGAAAGTACCCTGTGAAGGACAGAAATGACACACAGTCAAAAGCAATGCAGTACAGGACAGAACAGCAAAACTCATGCACAATACATGTTACAAGATACCCACCCAGAACCAAGTTAGCATGTCAACACTGTTGGGGAGTACAGCCCACCTGTAACCACACATCGCAACACACATCCAGTCAAGTAGCCCATGGACACACTCCAACAGCGCCAGAGCCCCACCCACACATCATGCCAACTCACATCATTCACATGACACCTCAGGATACTCACATTCAGCTAAAGAAGTTGGTGATGAGCTGTGTGCGGACATCACCATCACCATCATCATCATCATCGTCACTGGCATCGTGGTCCAGGCCAGGATCCTCCACAGGTGGCGGATGTTGGTCATCGTCATCCTGGATGAGAGGCAACTCCTTCCGCACTGCCAGGTTGTGTAGCATGCAGCAGACGATGATAATCTTGCACACTTTCGCAGGGGCATATGGGAGGGACCCTCCGGTCTTGTCCAGGCAGCGGAAGCGGCTCTTCAGGAGACCAAAGGTCCGCTCAATCACTCTCCTGGTCCGACCATGTGCCTCATTGTAGCGCATCTGGGCAGGTGTCACAGGGTTCCTGAGGGGTGTCAGCAACCACGGCATGTTGGGGTATCCCGAGTCACCTACGGACAGACAAGTGCACATCAGCTGACTTGGAAAAGTGGGCGGAATACTACAGATCAGATCACACACAATGGCACAAAGTCAGTACACACCGACAAGCCAGGCACGCTGGTTCTGCATCTGTGCCATCATCCTGGGGATGCGACTACTCCTCATCACAAAGGCATCGTGTGCTGAACCAGGGAAACGGGCACACACGTGTGTGATGGTCATGTCTGCAAGACACACCACCAGTGCATTGACCGAGTGGTAGTGCTTGCGGTTCCTGTAGGCCTGCTCCTGGGCCTGTGGTGGTACCAAAGCCACATGTGTCCCATCAATGGAGCCAATGACATGCGGCATCCTCCCCAGGGCATAAAAGTCACTCTTCACGTCAGTGAGTCGTCGCAGTCTAGGGAAATAGATGTACCGGTTCAGGAAGAGCAACATTGCCGCCAAAACATCGCGGAGCACACGGCTGAACATGGTCTGTGACATCCCACCAGCAGACGCCACAGTATGTTGGAAGGTACCGGTGGCAAAGAAGTGTAGGGCTGCCATCACCTTCACCTTGGGGGTCAGCGCTGTAGGATACGGCCGGCCAGGCTGCAAATGTGGGGACAACTGCACTGCCAAATCCTCAATCAGCTGCCTGGTGAAGCGGTACCGTCGGATGCTGTCCCGTTCCACCATCGTTGCCAGGTCTGGGAATGGCCGATGGACAGCAGGAGCCCTGCAGTGCAGAGGAGAAGTAAGCAAGATCGTCAGTCACCCCACATATGCGGCATTGAACACACTCAAGATCCCAACATACATCATCATGAGGCACAACTACATGAAGTGTGCAGTACCGGAACGACATGTATGGTACATACATGGCCAACATCTGTCAACACGGTCCTACAGGTGGCATCAATTTGTCCCAGGTTGGCCCATTGGATATCATGATGCCGTGTCACAGTCACCCCCACAGTGACATGTGAGGACAGATGTGCCCCAGGCACCACAGCTCAACGACAGGCACATTCCCAGGGACCCTGTAATGCCACATGGACACTGGCATCACCTGGAGTATCATGTGTACACCACAGCAAAACAAACATGACCCCCACAGGTAGTGGCCACACTTGCCATGGCAGGACAGACATGGACGTCTGTGACACACACGCACAACATCAGAGTCCATGCACACACAACGTGGATGTGGAGACTGTCTCCCATTGTGCACATGAAATCAGAGACATTGTAAACACTACATGCACAAAGACTGTGGAGGGCCATCACTATTGTGCCACTGGGACACCCTGGCTCAAACATACCGTCCCACATGGGACTCACGGGGTATGTGACATGACATACACAAACACCACTGTGAAATGTGACCATGACACATGCACAGATATGAACAGTTGCACATCACAGTGGTCACGTACACGTAACACCCAGGATCCTGTCCCCATGAACACGTGCACAGCCTGGGGGTGGCTGCCCACAGGTGACACCCACAGGACAACATGTACACCAACATACACACAATAGGAAATGCAGCCTTACATGCCTTATGATAAGGTTTGGACAGGCTGTCGTGATGTAGGTGTGCCCCTCACTCCCTGGGAGCTATCTGTGGCTGGCATATGTCCATCTGAGACAGGCATGCTGACCTATGCCAGTCACATGTACAGTGATGCGTTGAACCGCAATGGACCGATCGGTGCCTCCGGCCGGCCCATTGCCTTCAATGTGTGCGGGTACGCGTTGTACCCCTGTGCGCGTTGAACCGCAATGGACCGATCGGTGCCTCCGGCCGGCCCATTGCCTTCAATGTGTGCGGGTACGCGTTGTACCCCTGTGCGCGTTGTACCGCAATGGACCGATCGGTGCCTCCGGCCGGCCCATTGCCTTCAATGTGTGCGGGTACGCGTTGTACCCCTGTGCGCGTTGTACCGCAATGGACCGATCGGTGCCTCCGGCCGGCCCATTGCCTTCAATGTGTGCGGGTACGCGTTGTACCCCTGTGCGCGTTGTACCGCAATGGACCGATCGGTGCCTCCGGCCGGCCCATTGCCTTCAATGTGTGCGGGTACGCGTTGTACCCCTGTGCGCGTTGTACCGCAATGGACCGATCGGTGCCTCCGGCCGGCCCATTGCCTTCAATGTGTGCGGGTACGCGTTGTACCCCTGTGCGCGTTGTACCGCAATGGACCGATCGGTGCCTCCGGCCGGCCCATTGCCTTCAATGTGTGCGGGTACGCGTTGTACCCCTGTGCGCGTTGTACCGCAATGGACCGATCGGTGCCTCCGGCCGGCCCATTGCCTTCAATGTGTGCGGGTACGCGTTGTACCCCTGTGCGCGTTGTACCGCAATGGACCGATCGGTGCCTCCGGCCGGCCCATTGCCTTCAATGTGTGCGGGTACGCGTTGTACCCCTGTGCGCGTTGAACCGCAATGGACCGATCGGTGCGCACCCATTGACAATGGGCTTGCCTGGCAACGGACGCGTTTTCGAATTTCGAACGAGTCGGTTGCTGGGAATTCAGTTGGTCACCCACAACAATGTTGCAAAATCATGTATGTCATGAAGTTGAAGTTTTGAAGGATGCTGTGGGCGTGTTTTGGTGCTGCTATTCCATGGATTGGCCAGATTCAGAAGATGCAAACGACTTGGACCTATCACTTTGGACACAAGGGACAGGATCTGCCTCTCCAGCACATATATATTGCTGGCTGTTCCCCTGAGAGCCCACTTGCCTGCACTACATGCTCCAGGACGACATCTGCCACTGCACTGCTGCTGTCTCTGCCCCTCTGGACCCTGCAATGGCACGTACTGTGGAGAGAGCCCCAGCCTTCAGCCTTGAGGAGAACCAGGCCCTGCTGGACAGCCTACTTCCACAGTACAGCAAGCTGTATGGGACACCAGGGGAGCAGGTGAGTGTCCTGTGCACTGCCTTTCTGAATGTGCATTTTGTCTGACTAGCAAGGCTGAGAGTCTGCACGCCACTGGCTAGCAGGCTCACTGAGTAGTTGTCACCCCCCATAGTGTGTAGTGACTTGCACTGGACAGGTATGGTGCAGTGACAGTGCTTCTGAACAGGGTTTTACTCCCCATGCAATGATACCATGTAGTGACTTCTGGAAAACTGTCCATGGGCAGCCGTGCACTGCCTGTGTACACCATGTGCCCCTGTGATTGCGACATGTATATGCAACTGTGTCATGCACGGATATGTTGCATGTGTAGTAATGGCCTTATCACTTTGTCATCCTGACAGGCTTCTGCCCATCGGAAGCATGAGATATGGAAGGACATCGTCCGGGCTGTCCGGTCCGTGGGGGTCTACAAGCGCCGGATCCGCAACTGCCAAAAGAGGTGGCAGGACCTTCGGGGCTGGACCCGGAGGATTGCACGGGTCCAGCTGAAGCTGTCGCCTCCTCGCAGGAGGGGCGGAACACGGACCCTGACCCCCACATGCTCAGGATCCTGGCGGTGGTCTTTCCAGACCTGGATGGGCAGCTGAAGGCCAGAGAGCAGCAAGGAGGGGGTGAGTCAAAGACTGCACTGTGTACTCTGTCTAACATGCTATGTGCCCTCCTCGGGCCTGGTTAAACTGCCACAGTACAGCAGTCATGTTGTCCAGGAGCCATGTCCCTCTATTGTGCACTGCCCACTCCTCATCTGATACCCAGGTGTGGCCCTTACATGCAGGGAATTCTGTCACTTAGGACTGTGTCCTTGCAGTTTGCTTGACTCAAGGTGGGAGACAGCATCTGTTTCCCTGACTCTGTGGTGGGCATCATGGGTGGGTCCATTGCTTACACAATGCCTGTATTCTGACATGTATTCAGCGTGTTACTTTGATCTGTGGTCCAATTGCTGAGCTGATCCACCACATGTGGCTGGGGTATCTGGCACACACCCATGCTGCGGGTGGGAACAATGTTTGGGCCCCAGGAGTATGTATATGACGTGTGTCACACATACTTAGCCAGCTGCCTACAGTCCAGGGCTCATCCCTCATTCATGTGGGGCTGGACAGTCATGCCTACTCCAGGCCATACAATACACTCTGTACTCCCACTCCCGTGTATCAGCTGACACATTGTGCGCAGTGATTTGACCCCTCAGGTGTCTGCCTCTGTGTCAGTGTGCTGTGGATTAGTCGCCAGGACTGCTGTGGAGTTTCTTGGTAGGGGCTCAGCATGCCACTGGAGATGTGACCATAGGAGACGATACTTGTGTGACACATAGGTGTCTGATCAGCTGCCCATGCAGACTGGGGCATGTAAATGTGAAGTTCAGGCAGCTGTTCCCCATGCACAGCAGAGTGTGAGGGGCTCAGGTTCAGAGGGTAGTGTCACAGGTCTACCATATGTCCAATAGGTATGACCTGGACAGATGAGGGTTAAGAGGATGTGTTGTGGGGGGATGTACATGTGCACTTGTGCAGCTCCAGGACTTGCATTCCCCATGACCTACTATTGTGACACAGTGCAGAGTGTTGTTGTCTGGCTGCAAAGTCATACATCACTGAGACAGTGATGTATGACTTTGCAGTCATGCCTCCGCCATGGCATGTGTCTACTGATTGGTGAGCCTGCAGGGGAGTGACATGTGCTACATGCACACCATAGTGGCGCTGGCTATCAGGACATGGGTGCATCATGGTGTCTGTCGCTGGTATGCATCACATGCATTTCCTATTTGACTCTGGGCATCCCTTTCATCCGGAAACCTGTACTGACTCAGTGGCAAGAGCTGTGATGTGTGCATGTCCACATGCCACACCGTGTCCTCTGCACTGTCCAACTACTGTGTACTTGGTGCATGTGTCAACACTGGGGTGTTGCAATCCAACAGACACCAGACAGATGGGTGCAAGGCCATGTGGGATGTGAGTGCCATGCTTGGCATCAGACTGACAATTGACTTCTCCTGTTCAATTAGGGCACTTTTAGCAATGTACAACTGATGATGCCAGGGCTTGCTCTGTGATGTGCTGTGCTCACAGTGGTGTGTGCGTTATGTGCAGGTGACTGATGTCTGTCTGTATCCCCATTGTTTGCAGATACATCCACGGCCACGGAAGGGGACAGCTCCACGGACCAGGAGGAGCCAGAGAGCCAGACTGGGTCAGCAGCCGAGGAGTGGTCGGAGGGACCCAGTGGCACGGAGGGCGAGGGGAGCCACACCGAGGAGTCCTCAGCAGCATCCACCTCAGCTGAGGACCAGAGCAACTCGGAGGATGACTCCCTTGTGGAGGCGGGTGTCAGCAGCCACCACACCCCAGCTAGTGTTGCTGTCCCCGCCACCACCAGCACCACCACCGCCCTCCCATCGGCTCCCATTCCCCAGGTCCGTGGAGGCTCCCATGTCCGGGAGCGTGTTTCCTTTGGGCCAGGCACCGCACCCCCTGCCCCTGTGTCCCCTGCTGCCCTGAGTGAGGAGTCTGTGTACCTCCTTCGCCAGCTCCATGTAGGGCAGACAGCCATGCTGAGTGTCCTCCATGCGCACACCGCGCTGTTGACTCAGCTGGTGTCGTTCATGGAGGGCATCTCATCGGGCATGTCTGACCTACAGAGGGGCAATAGGTCCATGGACTCCTCCCTGACGGCAGCAGTGTCCCTCCTCAAACGGTCCCTCACCCCTCCTGCCTCTGCTCCATCCACACTCCCCAGCACCTTACCCGTCCCAAGCACACACACACCGGCACAGGCACACACCAGCACACACACATCCAGCACACTGACACACACGCCAATGACAAAACGCACACGCACGCACATTCAGGGGACTGAAGCCAGACTCACAGGGGATGGGGCCCTGGAACACACACACGCATCCACATGCACTGCGCAGTCCTCAGTTCCCTCTCCCTCCAAAGCACCCTCCCTTGCCTCACATGCAACCCCAAAGTCACAGCAGCTCTTCCTCTGTGACCTCGGCCTCTTCCCCACCGATGAAGCTGCTCCAGCATCCCGGGGGAAGAGGAAGCCCACCCACACGGAGCAGAGTGCCCCTCGCCCCCGGACACCCTCCCCCAGGCGCAGACGGACTGAGGCCCCCACCCGCAAGTCCCCCCGGAGTGGTAAGAGCAAGACCCCGCCACCGCCCAGCAGCACAGGCACAAGGTCTCCGTCCTCCATCCCTCAGGCCCCCACTGCACAGGTGCCCCCACCACACCCTGCCCCAGGTTCCCCCACCCACAGATATACCATCCCCAAGAGGATCAGGCCTTCTCCCCCTGCCACTTGCTCTCCCAGCACCACACCCCCCGCTGCGCTTGTCTGTGCCACTGATGTGGTGAGGGTGTCCTCCCCCTCTGTCCAACCCACCTTGCCTGTTCCCCATTCTCCTCCCCTGGAGGTAGGCACTGCAGTGGAGTCCACTACCGCCCTGTCTGACTTGGGCACTGCAGTGGCGGACCTGTCCACCCCATCTGCAGGGTCCACTGCAGTTGTGCCGGCACCCACGACATCTGAGTCATGCCCCCAGTTGTGCCGGCACACACCATGTCAGACACCTCCACTGCAGTTGTCAGTGGCTCTCCAGCACCCACCACCCCTTCCCTGACTCCCCCTGGTGAGCCCTGATCCTGTCCCTGCGGTGCCTGGCCTGCCCCCCGGTTGCCCCTCCTAGTGGATTGTCCCTGGTTTTGTGCAGGCATGCGTAGGGTGACATCTGCCAGTGTCACCCTGTTTGAACTTTGACAATGGACTGGCCATTGGCCTTTGCTCTATTTTTTCTGGACGTCGTTATCAAACAACACATATGCTGAATAAAGCAACTTTCTTTTCTCTAGTGCTCATGCTTCAGATGTACATGTTGTTGGTGCTGCTAACCATGCCCTTGCTGCAGTGATGGTGATATCTGGTCTCATGATTATGAAGTGTTACTGTGCAGGAACCCATGTGGTCCAGGGGGAATGTGTCCTATCATGTGGTGTATCCATGTCATCAATAGCAGCATCTGAGGGTGTCATGTGTTCAGTATTTGGCAATGGGTTTCCTACTTACATTGGCAATTTCATATCTGTGGCTTCCACCCCTGCACATCTGTTGTGCCTGCCATCGTTGCATTTGTCTACTTCCCTGACCGTGTTGCCATCTCCAGTGGACATGCAGGTTTGGGCATCAATGGGGAAGGACTCATCCGTGTAGTCAGTGCAACATTGCTATACAAGTGTGTTGGATCTGTGCTGATGATTCCGTTGGCACATCCATGACCAGGCTGATGTGATGGGAGCCCTCATTTGGTGCTAATTGTTGATTGTGTGACCAAGTGCTCAGCTGACATGATGGGGCCCTACTGAGGCAACATATGGCACAGCTTTCCTCACACAGGAGTGGAGTCCCCTCATGGCAGTGTGTACACGTGTGACATTGCCTGCGCCCAAGGTGTGTGTTGTATGTGCATGTCTGTGTGTTCACTTCCATTCATCTGCGCATGCTGTGATCCCTAGTGTTGTACCTGTTTGTGATGCTTGCTGACTTGAGCTATGTTCCCCCAAAGTCTTCTCCCTGTGTTCTCTGTGATGTGGGTGCATGGCACATTACTGGTCATCAGGGTGTCACCCATAGGTGTGTTTTCGGTCAGGGCTGAGTTTGTGTGCAGACGCAGATGGGTCACAGTCAGGTTTCCCCTTGGCACTTGTTGTTTGCCCCTGTCATGTGATTTCCAGTTTGTGTTATCTTTCAGTGATTGTGACACGTTGTGTGTGTGACTGCTGGCACTCCTCAGGGTCCGGGCTGCAATGTTGGTTGTTGTCTATGTGTGTTCTTTGTGGGTGACCTTGGCTTCTTCATTGGTGTGTGACTGTGGCTGGGATCCCATTGGTCGGTGTGGTATTGCCGTCATGTCCATGTACAGCGTAGTGTGCAGTGTGTCAGACATTCAGGAGTCTTGTTGAGTGTCCATGTGTGATGTGTTTCTACACCTTGGTTCCCACCCACCACCCTGGAATAGTCATGGGTGCATGTGCAATGTCACCAGTGCATGTGTACTTCACTGCTGCACATTGTCAGAGGTCGAGGGGTGTGGTCTTGAGTGTGTGCAGATGGGAGTTGTTGCCCAGCTAGTCCCCTGCCTCCATGTTGGCCTTGGCTTACTGGCCATGCTGATTGATTTGTGCTTGTGTAGGTGTGATGGTAGTTTGTTGCTCAGGACACCTGACTGTGGTTCACAGTGTGAACGACATTTAGCTTTGTCATCACAGTGGGATTTTTATTCAGCCCAGGGTCACCACATTGTGGGGGCCCTGGGGGTGGTGCTGTGGTGTGTCTGTGTCTTGCTGTGTCAGTTGTTGTTCCTACGTGCCTGTGTGACATGTGTGTTTTGTGCTCCCTCTCATCTGACAATGCCTGCTTGCCCACATAGGGGATTTGGATCCATGAGTTACCTTAGTGTGGCAGTGTATGCACATCTGTATGATTGGTATTCAGCTCTCCTCATGTGTTGTGTGGTTGCCTGGGGACACTGGCACCCCCACCCCTCACCTGCTGTGTATGATGACAGTGTTGGTCTGCCTGTTTGTGTTTGTGCATCTGCACCACTGCATTGGCATATCTTGGGTGTGCCATTGGCTGTATGTTGTTTGGTGTGTTTCCCCTGCTGTCCCTGGGACTCCTAGGTCATCGGTCAGCACAGTGATCATGGTTTGTGTGTCCCATTGCTGCCATGGTATGGTATCTGTTCACCTCACATCTGCTGTCTCCACAGGATATCTGCATTTGTGTGCCCATTGGTGCAAATATGTGGTTCTGCATTCTGATGGTCACTTCTGTCATTGTGTCATTGATGACTGTTGACGGTCTCAGCCCCCATGGGTGTTGTTTGTCTGCACATGGCCAAAGGAATGTTTCATTTGCACTGCAGTATTTGGCTCCCCCAATTTATGTTGCAATGGGACACATACACTACTTTGCCACAGATGAGTTTTTGGTTCTGTGACCAGGAATGATCCATGCAGTTTGGCAGTTGCAGCTCTTTCTTTGTCAACAATTACCTTTTGGTCACTGTGATGATGAGGGTGTAGACCCCATTGCCACAATGGTCAAAATGTGCTTCAGCTATGGACCCCACAGTTGCCTTTTGGTCACTGTGATGATGGGGGTTTAGACCCCATTGCCACAATGGTCAAAATGTGCTTCAGCTATGGACCCCACACTTGCCTTTTGGTCACTGTGATGATGGGGGTTTAGACCCCATTGCCACAATGGTCAAAATGTGCTTCAGCTATGGACCCCACACTTGCCTTTTGGTCACTGTGATGATGGGGGTTTAGACCCCATTGCCACAATGGTCAAAATGTGCTTCAGCTATGGACCCCACACTTGCCTTTTGGTCACTGTGATGATGGGGGTTTAGACCCCATTGCCACAATGGTCAAAATGTGCTTCAGCTATGGACCCCACACTTGCCTTTTGGTCACTGTGATGATGGGGGTTTAGACCCCATTGCCACAATGGTCAAAATGTGCTTCGACTATGGACCCCACACTTACCTTTTGGTCACTGTGATGATGGGGGTTTAGGCCCCATTGCCACAATGGTCATGGGCTGCTTGCATTGTGGGTGCCACACACATATATGTGTGGCACATGTGCTAGGGGGTCACATTGTATGTTCAAAGTCATGTTCGGTGTTGTAGGCATTTGACACAGCCTACACACGCTTGTCATGGTGGTGGGGGGATGTCTTAATCTTGCATTCCCTAGGTTGTGGTGTGCTTGTTGTGTCATGCATTGTCCATCCTATGAGTGGGGGTGGTAGTAGTGGTAGGCATCCAGCCCCCCTGGCTAAGGGTGGTAGTAGTGGTAGGCATCCTGCCCCCCTGGGTGAGGGTGGTAGTAGTGGTGGGCATCCTGCCCCCTGGCTAAGGGTGGTAGTAGTGGTAGGCATCCTGCCCCCTGGGTGAGGGTGGTAGTAGTGGTGGGCATCCTGCCCCCTGGGTGAGGGTGGTAGTAGTGGTAGGCATCCAGCCCCCCTGGCTAAGGGTGGTAGTAGTGGTGGGCATCCAGCCCCCCTGGCTAAGGGTGGTAGTAGTGGTAGGCATCCTGCCCCCCTGGGTGAGGGTGGTAGTAGTGGTGGGCATCCTGCCCCCTGGGTGAGGGTGGTAGTAGTGGTAGGCATCCTGCCCCCCTGGGTGAGGGTGGTAGTAGTGGTGGGCATCCTGCCCCCTGGGTGAGGGTGGTAGTAGTGGTGGGCATCCTGCCCCCTGGGTGAGGGTGGTAGTAGTGGTAGGGCATCCTGCCCCCTGGGTGAGGGTGGTAGTAGTGGTAGGCATCCAGCCCCCCTGGCTAAGGGTGGTAGTAGTGGTAGGCATCCAGCCCCCCTGGCTAAGGGTGGTAGTAGTGGTAGGCATCCTGCCCCCTGGGTGAGGGTGGTAGTAGTGGTGGGCATCCTGCCCCCCTGGGTGAGGGTGGTAGTAGTGGTAGGCATCCAGCCCCCCTGGCTAAGGGTGGTAGTAGTGGTAGGCATCCAGCCCCCTGGCTAAGGGTGGTAGTAGTGGTAGGCATCCTGCCCCCCTGGGTGAGGGTGGTAGTAGTGGTGGGCATCCTGCCCCCTGGCTAAGGGTGGTAGTAGTGGTAGGCATCCAGCCCCCCTGGCTAAGGGTGGTAGTAGTGGTAGGCATCCAGCCCCCCTGGCTGAGGGTGGTAGTAGTGGTAGGCATCCTGCCCCCCTGGGTGAGGGTGGTAGTAGTGGTGGGCATCCTGCCCCCCTGGGTGAGGGTGGTAGTAGTGGTAGGCATCCAGCCCCCTGGCTAAGGGTGGTAGTAGTGGTAGGCATCCAGCCCCCCTGGCTAAGGGTGGTAGTAGTGGTAGGCATCCTGCCCCCCTGGGTGAGGGTGGTAGTAGTGGTGGGCATCCTGCCCCCTGGCTAAGGGTGGTAGTAGTGGTAGGCATCCTGCCCCCCTGGGTGAGGGTGGTAGTAGTGGTGGGCATCCTGCCCCCTGGCTAAGGGTGGTAGTAGTGGTAGGCATCCAGCCCCCCTGGCTAAGGGTGGTAGTAGTGGTAGGCATCCAGCCCCCCTGGCTAAGGGTGGTAGTAGTGGTAGGCATCCAGCCCCCCTGGCTAAGGGTGGTAGTAGTGGTAGGCATCCTGCCCCCTGGGTGAGGGTGGTAGTAGTGGTGGGCATCCTGCCCCCTGGCTAAGGGTGGTAGTAGTGGTAGGCATCCTGCCCCCTGGGTGAGGGTGGTAGTAGTGGTGGGCATCCTGCCCCCTGGGTGAGGGTGGTAGTAGTGGTAGGCATCCTGCCACCCCTGGGTGAGGGTGGTTGTGGTGGTGGGCATCATGCCACCCCTGGCTAAGGGTGGTAGTAGTGGTAGGCATCATGCACCCCTGGGTGTGGGTGGTAGTAGTGGTAGGCATCCAGCCCCCCTGGGTAGGGGTGGTGGTGCGCATTCAGGCCCCTGTGTGCATATGTGGCATTGGTGATGGGCATCCCGCCCCTATGGTGCTGCTGTTGCTGGTGTAAGTATATTCAGAATCCCCGTGTATGTGTGTGATGTGTCGTGTACGTGTTGTATGTGTTTTGTGGTTGGTGTCTGGCTTACCTTCTGCGCCGTACGCGTCCGTGCCTGTTCCGGTAGTAGATGTAGAATATTGGTATGATCGGGACGAAGGGATTCATGGTTGGTTCGTGTCGTTCGTCCTTCTCGTTGCTTCGCGTCGTCCTCGTCGCTTCGCTTCGTCCTCGTCGCTCGCGTCGTCCTCGTCGGTGCCGTGTTCGTCTCGTAGCCGTGGATCGTGTTGTGGCGCGATTCGGAGCTTATGTGCGCCTCTCCCGGATGCTTTAACGTGCCGTGCGTAGCGACGGGTTCGGCGCGCTACGGGAAGCGCATCGTACTTGTCCGGCCGGACGGGGCTGCATTTTTCCTTCCGTGCGACTCGATTCGGCGTTTCCGGATTCGCCTCGGTCGGAGAACAGGACCTGGTTTGGGTGAGTACGGCTCGGCCGGAATTTTTGCTGTTGTGCGCATCGTACTTGCTCGTTCGGTGTGCTGTACGGATCGGTCGGGAAACAGGCTTTCGCATGGCTTTTTTCCCGGCCGAATGGTATTGGGTGCGCCTCCGACCGAGATCGGAATCGGCCCCAGAATGTTAAAACCAACTTCACTAAAAGATGCATTTTATCATTCTGAGTCCAGGCATATTAAACTCGAATTTCTACCATGTTCTCGGGGTCAGTTAGGATTATAAGCTGTAATAATCCAAACTGCCCGTTCTGGCCTATGGGGAACAGGTAGCCTTGCAATAGTGAAAAACGAACTAGGCTGTAATTCACTATCAGGACATGCCACACACACCAGGGCATGTCCTACCTTTCGCATACAACGCACCCTGCCCACAGGGGTACCTTGGGCCTACCTTAGGGGTGACTAACATGTAGTAAAGGGAAGGTTTAGGGACTTGCAAGTGTGCGTACTTGCCAAGTCGACATGGCAGCCCCAGGCTGTGCACAGGCTCTGCGATGGCAGGCCCGAGTTACACTTTACGGGCTGTTTGCGTGGGTGGCACAATCCAGTGCTGCAGCCCACCAACAGCATTTGGTTTATAGGCCCTGGCACTCGCAGTGCACCTTTACAAGGGACTGACACATAAACCAAATAGGCCAATCATGGAAACGCCAATCCGTAACACATTTTATACAGGAGCACTTGCACTTTCCCACTGGACCGCAGTGAGGAAAGTGCGCAGAATCATTACACCAGCAAAAACAGAGTCAAAACCGGGAGGTCAGAAAGCAAAAGTCAGGGAAACACGCCAAAAGATGCCAAGTCTAACACATGTCCCCTCCAGCTGAAAGTAGGGAGAACTACCCAACCCCATTGGAGTTCTCTTCACTAAGGCGGAAGAACCTGGACAGACCATCTGCGTTGGCGTGTTCTGTACCAGGCCGGTGTTCCACCGTAAAGTCCATTCCTGTAGGGAGATGGACCACCTCAGCAGTTTTGGATTCTCACCCCTCATTTGCATCAACCATCTGAGGGGCCTGTGGTCTGTCTGAACCCGGAAGTGAGTCCCAAACAGGTATGGTCTCAACTTCTTCAGCGCCCAGACCACAGCAAAAGCTTCCCTTTCTATGGCACTCCACCTCTGTTCCCTGGGAAGTAGTCTCCTGCTAAGGAAGACTACAGGCTGATCCAGGCCCTCTTCGTTCAGTTGTGAGAGCACCGCTCCCACACCATGCTCTGAAGCGTCAGTCTGCACGACGAATTCCTTGGAGAAGTCAGGTGCCTTGAGCACGGGCGCCGTGCACATGGCTGCCTTCAGGGCATCAAAAGCTTTCTGGCAGGACTCAGTCCAGATCACTTTCCTGGGCTGCCTCTTAGAGGTCAGCTCTGTTAAGGGGGCAACGATGGTGCCATAGCCCTTAACAAATCTCCTATAGTAGCCGGTGAGACCTAAGAAGGCTCTCACCTCTGTCTGGGTCTTGGGGGCTCCCAAGCCAGAATGGTGTCAATCTTGGGTTGTAGGGGCGCCACCTGGCCGCTTCCTACCTGGTGTCCCAAGTACACCACAGAACCCTGCCCGATCTGGCACTTACTGGCCTTGATCGTGAGGCCTGCACCTTGCAGAGCCCTCAACACTTTCTCAAGGTGCTGTAAATGTTCTTCCCAGCTGGAACTGAACACAGCAATGTCATCCAGGTAGGCGGCACTGAAATCCTCCAGCCCAGCCAACACCTGATTGACCAACCTCTGAAAGGTGGCAGGGGCATTCTTCAACCCAAAGGGCATCACCCGGAATTGGTAATGACCTTCTGGGGTTGAGAATGCTGATCTCTCCTTGGCCCCATCGGTTAAGGCAATCTGCCAGTACCCAGACGTCAAATCAAACGTGCTGAGGAACCGGGCAGCTCCCAACCGATCAATGAGCTCATCAGCTCTGGGGATGGGGTGCGCGTCAGTCCTGGTGACGGCATTGAGCCCACGGTAGTCCACACAAAACCGGAGTTCTGGAGTGGCACCGGGCGCAGCAGCCTTTGGGACCAAGACCACTGGGCTGGCCCAAGGACTGTGGGAGGGCTCAATCACCCCTAACGCCAACATCTTAGAGACCTCCTCCTTGATGCTGGCTCTGACCGGTCAGTCAACCTGTAAATCTTGTTGCTTCACAGGAGGGCTGTCACCAGTGTCCACGTCATGGGTACACCAGTGAGTAACACCGGGGGTCAGAGAGGAACAGTGGGGCGAACTGTCCCAACAACTGGCGACAGTCCCCCTGCTGCTCTTGAGTCAGAGTAGGGGAGAGGATCACACCCTCTACTGACCCATCATGCTCCTTGGTAGACAGGAGGTCAGGGAGAGGCTCACTCTCCTCTTCCACCCCATCATCTGTCGCCAAGAGCATACTCACTTCGGACCTCTCGAAGTGGGGCTTGAGGCGGTTCACGTGAAGGACCCTCAAAGGGTTCCTTGGAGCCTGCAAATCCACCAGGTAGGTGACGTCACTTTTGAGCTCCTTTACCTCATATGGCCCAGTCCACTTGTCCTGCAAGGCACAAGGTGCCACTGGGGCCATGACCCACACTTTCTGCCCAGGTTGAAATTCGACCAGAGTGGCATTCTGGTCATACCATCTCTTCATTTCTTCCTGGCTTGCTTCTAGGTTCGCTCTGAGCGAGTTTCCTGAAGCGGACAGTTTGGTTTCTAAAGGCCAGCATGTAGCTAAATACATCCTGGGGAGTTTTCCTGGGAGCCGCCTCCCAGCCTTCCTTTACCAAACTCAGAGGTCCTCTGACAGGGTGGCCATACAGGAGCTCAAAGGGGCTGTACCCAAGAGACTTCTGAGGCACCTCCCTGTATGCAAAGAGTAGGCATGGCAAGAGGACGTCCCACTTATGCCTCATGGGTTCAGTTAGACCCTTGATCATGCCTTTCAAGGTCTTGTTGAATCTCTCCACCAGACCGTTTCCTTGTGGGTGGTAAGGAGTGGTGAACTTGTAGGTTACACCACACTCCTTCCACAGGGATGTCATATACTTGGATATGAAATTGGCCCCCTATCAGAAACCACCTCTCTGGGGAATCCCACACGGGAAAAGATCCCCATTAACGCCCGGCCCACCACTAGCGCCGTCGTTGTCCTGAGAGGGATTGCCTCCGGGTACCGGGTGGCATGGTCCACCAAGACCAGGATGTACCTGTTGCCCATGGCTGTCTTGGGATCCAGTGGCCCCACAATATCCATCCCTACCCTTTCAAAGGGTGTTCCAACAACAGGAAAAGGTTGGAGAGGAGCTTTGACCTTCCTCCCACTCTTACCACTTGCCTGGCAAGTTTGGCAAGACCTACAGTGTGCATCTGACTGCCTTCGCATTTTGGGCCAAAAGAAGTGGGTGACAAGCCTGTCAAAGGTCTTGTCCTGCCCCAAATGTCCTGCCAAAGGCACGTCATGAGCCAGACCCAGTAGGAAGGACCTGAAGCACTGGGGTACCACCAGCACACGGGCTGACCCAGGCTCAGCAACCTTAGGCTCACTGTATAGGAGACCACTCTCCCAGTAGATGAGATGTGACCCGGACTGATTACCAGCTGCCTGGTCTGCAGCCTGCCGCCGCAGACCCTCCAGAGTAGGGCACTCGTTCTGCTCCCTGCAGAACTCCTCCCTGGTGGGACCCCCTTCTTGCTGCCAATGGGTCAGCTCAGAGATGTCTCCCAGTTCGGCTACCTGTTCCCTGTAGGCACCGGGCGTCCCCCTCGAGTTCTGCCTCCTCCCGGTCCGTGGGAACTTTGGGGGCCGGTTTCCCGCGCCCCTGCCCTTTCTTCTGGCGGGGACTTGGGCCACTGTTCCAGGCTCCAAGTCCTCTTGATCACCCTTTCTGGCTGCCATTGACCGAGTAGACATGCATGCCCACTCTGGCAACCTAAGCATCTCCAAGTGAGACCTGAGCTCAACCTCCTTCCATAAGGACTGCTCCAGGTCGTTACCTAGCAGACAATCTACAGGCATGGTAGGGCTCACAACCACCCTCAAGGGACCTGAGACCCCCCATTCAAAGGGAACCTGCGCCACCATACACTGGCGCTCAGAGTTGTCTACAGCAACTACTTGGTGGAATGCCCCTGGGACTACCTGCTTCTCAGAGACCAGGTGACACCGGACTGAGGTCACACTGGCTCCAGTATCTCTGAGAGCCTCTACCCTGTTCCCACTGATGGTCACCCAGGTGCTATATTTCTTTGTGTTAGGGGGCACCTGGTTTCCTGGGACCATCTCACTGTCCCCTAGTGAGACAAGGGTCATTTCTGCGGGATCCCCACCCTCCTGTGGGCACCCCTCCTCCCCAAGCGCTACACTAGCCAACACTTTGGACTGTCCACCGGTGGGTGGCTGTGTCCCCTTTGGGCACTTGGGGTCCCCCTTAAAGTGACCTACCTGGTCACATGCATAACACTTGCGGGGCCGGTCTCAACAGGCTTCCCTGTAGAGACCCCTTTCTTCTTATCACCGGGGGCTGGGAACCTTTACCCTGGGTACTAGTTTGGGGCCCTTTAGAGAACTCCTGTGCTTTACCCTTGTCCCCCCCACTTTTCTGCTGGGGACCCTGCCCACCTTTGGCTGAGTCTCCCCCAAACGCTTTCTTGTGGACCCTGGTACTCACCCAGCGGTCCGCTTCCATAGCAAGCTTCCTGGGGTCAGTTAGCTTACTATCCACTAGGTGATGGCGCAGATCTGCAAAACATAGACTAGACAAGTGCTCCCATGCAATCAAGTTGTAGAGCCCCTGAAAATCTGTTACACTACTGCCCTTCACCCAACCATCCAGCGACCTGCAGAACACATCCACACATTCCAACCACGTGTTGGCTTCAGACTTCTTACTGGACCTGAACTGATCCCTGTACTTTTCAGGAGTAAGACCATACTTAGTGAGGAGGGCATCCTTCATGTCAGCATAGGTGAGGTGATACCCCTTACCCAAAGCTATCAGAGCATCCCTTGCTTCTTCAGGGAAAAGTGGCCACAATCCTGCTCCCCAATTCTCCTCAGGGACCCCATTCATGTGTATGGCTGCCTCCATAACCCTGGAACCACCTTTGTATGTCATCCCCCTTCTTGAACTCCTTGCCTACATTCTTGGGAATGTGCACAATCCTGTCTGCCTTCCTGGACGAATTGCTGCCACCATCTGAGCCTGACTTACTCCTAAGTTCTAGCTCCTTCAGTTCTCTCTCATGCTCTAAGAGCATTTTCTTCTCCTCCATGGCCAATCTCTTCTCCTCCCGCTCACTCTCCAGCCTGAGCTTCTGCAGCTCAAACTGCCTTGCCTCCCGCCTGTCCTCCAGCTCCTCTGGGGACAGACTGCTGCTGCCTGACCTGGCGGGTTCCCCCCACCCAAAAGCACATCCACCCTGGAAATAGGCTCCTCCACCTCCTCACTGAGATTACCAGGCTGCCCACTGGCATGTCTGGCTGCTACCCAGGCCCTCAGCGCCTTCTGTAGCTCCTCCTTCCTTGTAAGGCCTTTAATTTGGACTTTCAGGTTTTTACAAATCGCTCGTAGCTCCTTTACGGCGTAGGATTCCAACCTATCCTCCTCAAAGATAACTTCCAGAGATGCAACGGATGATGCAGTTGATTCAGGCATGACAAAAGTAGTGAGTTGAAAACTGGCAAGATCAAAAATAGGCCAAAAGAAAAAGAACCAGTATGTAGTACGTAATGGTCTGCGATATGGTAGTAGTGCACACCAATCACTGTAAGTCACGTGCAAACACAAGTCCTATCCTCACCGCTGACAACCAATGTTAGAAATGGGATCTCTAGTTGGCAAGGGCTTGCACCTTTGTCCAAGTAGGGACCCTTCTTCCTAGTCAGGGTAAGGGAGTTACACTCCTAAAATAACCCCTGCTCACCCCTTGGTAGCTTGGCACGAGCAGTCAGGCTTATTCTAGAGGCAGTGTGTAAAGCATTTGCACATAACCGACAGTAATACAGTGTAAGCACTACAAACGGACACCACACCAGTTTAGAAAAATAACCAATTTTTATATACTCAAGACAAGACCAATTACGACAAAAATCCACAATACTATACTTTAAAAATGAATGCTTGATAAGGTAACTTCTTCTTTGCAGGAATAACACAAAAGCAAAGTTCATGCGAGTCGGTAGCCCCGTCCGGGTCTACCGCGATGCTGAATTACACAGAGTCCAACAGTTCCAGCCGACCGCATCATTACGGGTCAGCAGAGTCGTGAACAGACTCGGTCACAGTACCTTTCTCGTTGTGGCTGGTACGGAGTGTACGAGCCGGTCGGCGTTCGTCGCGGTATGTGTGCAAGACGGAGCGATGCAAGGTGCGGTGTCCCTCAATGCGGTGCAGGCAGCGGCTCAATGAGCGTCGTGCAGACGGAGTCGGTGAATCCAAGGCGTGCGGTGCAGGGTGAGACGATGCTCGATGCGGTGCTGACAGGTTGCGATGCAGGCGACCAAGCCGGAGTGTGGGAGCTGGCGTCGGACAGCGGTGCGAGTCGGAGCGGTGCGTCGCAAACGTGCGAGCGGTGCCCCAAATGCGATGCGGTCACGACTGTTGAGCCAGTTGCAGCGACCGCGTCGGTCGGGTCCGGCTGGTTCAGTGAAGCGATGCGATGCAAACTGCGGTGCCCACAGGTCACGGTGCAAGCAGCGGCTCGGTGCTGGTGGCTTCGGACGTCGCCCACGGTGAGACCAGGGGTGCGATGCGGGGCGATGCGGTCTGCAGTGCAAACAGGTCACCGGTCAGGGATGGATTCGGTTGACGGAGTCGGTTGCAGTTCCCTTCCTCTGTGGCAACTGAAACAGCGTTCCAGAAGCGGTACCCAGAGGCTTGTGAAGTCTTTGTAGTCCCTGAGACTTCTTAACAGGAGGCCAGCTCGGTTCCAGGCCCTTGGAGATACTCAGCACAAGTTTGTAGAAAGTTCAGTCCTTTCACTGCCCAAGGCAGAAGCAGCAGCTGCAGGCCAACCCAACAAAGCAACAACACAGCAAAGGGCAGTACTCCTCCTGGCAGCTCTTCCAGCTCTTCGTCTTGGCAGGTTCCTTGATTCCAGCGAGATCTAAATTCATGGGGTCAGGGCCCCAATATTTATATCCCAAATTCCTTTGTTCTCTGAAGGCAGAGAGGCCTTTGCCTAGTCCAAACCAGTTCTGGAGCACTTTGTTGACAAGTCTCCGTCCCTTCTTTCAGAGAGTAGGCCAGGGACATCAGACGCACCACAGGAGGTGGAGCCAGCATTGTGGAGGAAGGCACTGTCCTATTCAGGGCCCAGGTGCAACTCCTCCCACCCATCTACATGTAGATCTTGCTATTCAGCCCTGTGCTGACTCACCCTGTCTCCTGGCATACCCCAGCCCCTGTCACTCACACTCCAGACAAGGAATACACAACCTCGCAGAGGCAGGCTTGGGTGGTTAGACAAGAAAATACCCACTTTCTAAAAGTGGTATTTTCAAACACAGAATGATAAAACCAACTTCACTAAAAGATGCATTTTATCATTCTGAGTCCAGGCATATTAAACTCGAATTTCTACCATGTTCCCGGGGTCAGTTAGGATTATAAGATGTAATAATCCAAACTGCCCATTCTGGCCTATGGGGAACAGGTAGCCTTGCAATAGTGAAAAACGAACTAGGCTGTAATTCACTATCAGGACATGCCACAAACACCAGGGCATGTCCTACCTTTCGCATACAACGCACCCTGCCCACAGGGGTACCTTGGGCCTACCTTAGGGGTGACTAACATGTAGAAAAGGGAAGGTTTAGGGACTTGCAAGTGTGCATACTTGCCAAGTCGACATGGCAGCCCCAGGCTGCGCACAGGCTCTGCGATGGCAGGCCCAAGTTACACTTTACGGGCTGTTTGCGTGGGTGGCACAATCCAGTGCTGCAGCCCACCAACAGCATTTGGTTTATAGGCCCTGGCACTCGCGAGTGCACTTTACAAGGGACTGACACACAAAACCAAATAGGCCAACTCATGGAAACGCCAATCCGTAACACATTTTATACAGGAGCACTTGCACTTTCCCACTGGACCGCAGTGAGGAAAGTGCGCAGAGTCATTACACCAGCAAAAACAGAGTCAAAACCGGGAGGTCAGAAAGCAAAAAGTCAGGGGAAACACGCCAAAAGATGCCAAGTCTAACATCCACACATGCAGAGATTATCAAATTATAATTCGGGAATCTAATACCGAGGTGGTGTGGTATTCTCGCAGGGCACAAGCCAGTGGCTCCGCCACCATGGCATACAAAAGTGGCGAGAGCAGGCATCCCTGCCTCATGCCCCTCGTGATAGTGATTGGAGCTGATAATAAGCTGTTTACTTGCACACGTGACATCAGTTCCGTACATAGAAGCTGGACTAGCTTCAAGTATATGTCCCCGACACCCACTCACGGCAGAACAGCCTACATAAAGGACCACTCTAGGGAGTCAAATGCTGTTTCAGCATCTAAGAATACTGTAGCGCACGAACGCCGGGGTCAATTCGGGTAATCATGCAAAATAAAGTGCGAAGCATACTGGTGAGTGATCGACCTGGAACAAACCAGATTGCTCCAGACCCACAATCCTGGGAAGTAAGGAGGCCAGCCTATTCACCAGTATTTTAGCAAACAGTTTCGTGCCAGTGTTGAGCAACGATAAGGGCCTATAAGAAGAACACTGTTCTGGGGGATAACCCGGCTTCAGCAACGTTTTCAGCAATGCCTCAGGCATTGTTGGAGGCATAATGCTCTCACTGGTCATCTTCTCAAACAGGCACACCTGGTGTGTGATAAGTTTGTCCTGATAGGCCTTATAAAAGGCTAAAGAAAGGCCATCAGATCCAGGTGCCTTCTCACTGGGCATATCTTTCAATGCAGCAACAATCTCAGTCAGACGGAGGGGGGGCATCAATCTCTCTCTATGAGTATTAGTGAGCCCCTTCATGGCAATATAAGATAGATAGTCAGAAACAGCCTCATCATTATGCATAGGTCACAAGGTATACAATTCAGCATAGCAATTATGAAATCTTTCTACCACTTGCTCCGCATCTCGAACTGGCTCCCCTTTTTCGTCGTGTACCAGTGGCACTTCATTTTCTACCCTGTTAGGACGTACTATGGCTGCCTATGTAGCACTGGGTCTCTCACCCTCTGCGTATAACCTAGCAATGGTGTATTTCCCTAAGTGTGTCATTTTGTTTTGATCCAGTTCATTGTATTCGTCCAGCTTGACCCTAATCTGCGCTAGGGCCTGGGGGCAGTCCCCGTCTGAGACGCACACTCCAACACAGCCAAATCATCTTCCAGTTTCTGTAATTGGTCTCGAATGGATCTAAGAACCCCGGCATGTTTCAAAATGGTGATCCCCCGATTTAAAGATTTAAAGGCTTCCCAGATAGTGGCCATACTGGACACACTTCCAAAATGAATGCAAAAGTATTCGCCTATCGCCTGCGCAAGTTCCTCTTGGAACACTGTATCCAAAAGTGAATATTGTGGGAAGAGCCAGGTGAAAGCCTTCAGTTGCATGTCACCAACTTTCAAAGTCAGCTTCACCGGTCAGTGATCGGAGTATGTGTGGGTCAACTGCTCACATTGGTCCACGAGGGACAATAAGCTATGGGAAACGAGCCAGTAGTCAATACGGGTATGGATGTCATGCACAGAGGGGTAATGGGTGTATTCCCTGCCCTGCGAAGAGCTAAATCACCAGGCATCTACCAGTCCACTGGCTTCAGCAATTGCAGCTATAGCGCGGGCGGCCACCGCAGATTTCTGCAGGGGCACCTTGGCTCAGTCCAACTCGGGAGACAGCACACAATTAAAATTCCTCCCCCCATAGCTGCGGTATATGGCCATAACTTGCAATCTTGCTGTGTAGGGAGTGGTAGAACTGTGGTTCATCAAAATTGGGACCATAAATGCCTATTAGAAGCACTTCAAAATGTCCCTTACTACATTCAACCACCACGTATCTCCCCCTTGGATCCACACAGACCTTCCACAGTCTAACGCCGGACCCACAGCGCTCCCACACCAAAACACCACGTGCGTGTGAAGTGAACCCTGCAGTAAGGCACTCACCCCTCTTCCTGGTGTGGGGTGCCTGGTGTGTTTCCTGTAAAATAGCTACCTCTATTTGGTGGCGCTGCAGGTACAATTCAACCTTTCGTATCCTTGAATGATCGTTCAGCCTTCTTACATTCCAAGTTAAAAAGCTCAGAGTGACTCCACATGTGGATGGTGATGCTGTAGTGCCCTTCTCACCTCTCATCTCCCACTCTGCACATAATCAAATCAACGGCCACACTCAACAATCCCCTTCGCATCTTTCCTTGACTGTAGTGCAAAAACAATTGAAACAGAACAGTTCCCCCTCTCCCTCCCACTCTGTGTACCCCAACACTTGACACAGCTTGTCCTTACCTGCCCTCATAGCCCCCCCACACCAAAACAATATGCCCCAATCAAACAAGTGTGGATCACACATGAGGGCAGAGATTACCAGAACGCCTTTGCGTGGACAAAATTTGCAAATGTGCCCTCAAACAATTAAGTCATCGCATCCTAATATAAAACATACATACTTAGCATGTAACATGTCCCTGGTGACCTAGTAATGATGGACATCATCGCAACATGGTGGTCCGTGGTGCAGCATACCCATCGTGCACACCAGACCACAAATTAAGACGTTCATCGAGTGCATGGTACAACTCTATACCCCCCCTTACCATCATACTCTGTCCCAGACAGCAGGAACCCACAGCAGTAGAACCACATGTTCCACAACAGGCCATTATGCCCAAAAAACGCCATGCTTGCAGTAATACAGTAGTATCTGAACCCAATAGGTATAAGCAATAGTTCAGTGGCAAACCAATAGGCAAATCTATTAGTTCTGTTGTTCTAGTTCGCTGGTGGTGGTCTGGCCATCCGCTTTGTGCTCCGGTGCACGGTTGTTGACCTTCGCTGCTTCGCATTTCTTAAGTACTTGTTGCAGGCTTTTGGGGTCGGTAAAGATCCTGGGCTTCCCCTCCACCGTCACGCGCAGCCCCCCTAGATAGAGCATAGCATAGTCTATGTTGAGCTCACGAAGTTTCCATTTCACCAGTACAAATTGTCTCCTCGCTTCTTGAACCTGTGGGGTAAAGTCAAGGAAGAGTGAGAGTGAGAGTTCGAATCCCTCATAGTGGAGTGATTTAAGCTCTCTGGCACGTCACAGAGCTGCATCTCTGTATTGGTAGTTGAGCAACCGTGCTATTATTGGGCAAGACGGCGCACCCTGTGCCGGTGGCGGGGGCCAGAGACCGATGAGCACACTCCACAATGAATACAGCCAAGAAGGTATTGCGACCTAGCAGAGTTATTAGTAACTTCTCCACAAAAATCTCCATGTTCCCCGTAACTGTGGACTCCACCAGGTCCACTATATGTAGATTGTTCCTTCTTGAGGGAGCATCAAAATACTCTGGCCTGCTCTGCAGCATGGCCAGGAGCCTCTCCATTTGCTTGTGTGCCCCATAGCTTCAGCCTGTATATCCTCAGCCTCAGACACTCGCCTTTCAACCATATCAAGTCTCTCATGTATTTGTCAATGTGTTCAGACATGCGGTCTATGCGATAAGAGAGAGAGTCAATCTTACCATCAATAGTGGTCAGGCTCTGCTGCATAATTACCAGGATTTGTCATAGGTCACCCCTCAACTCTGGTCCCGGGGCGCCGGCGTCCTGTTCAGGTGACGCTGCATCTTCCTCGCACATCCTTGTTGACTTGAGCTGTTCAAAGTACATCTTGGGCTGGTTCTTATCGGTCTTGCCCATCACCACTGAGGAGCACTTCTGGACCTAGTCAGAGGTATGAGCAGGGCCGCTGGAATTATGCGACTGTTTGACTGCACCGACTTTCGCACAGTTATAAATTTTCTGCATTTGCCACATAATCCATCATCTGCTGCATAATCTGCAGATTTGAACAAAAAAAACTTGTTTCTAGCTTAAACGGCTCAAACGCTACCAAAAATGCAGCGACAAGTGTCACAGCATGGTGGAAGGCCCTTTGCAAACCTACAATGGTCACCTGTTACTTATTGCTAAATGTGGGTATTCAATTGGTACTAATGGTGTGCAAACCACTCTTGCATCTTTCTGCATTTCTGTTGCTTCTTTCTGCACCTTTCTTTTTTCTGCACTTCTTTTGCCTCTTTCTGCTTATCTCTTCCACTTTCTGCACCTCTCTTGCCTCTTTCTGCACCCTTCTTCCCTCTTTCTGCACCTCTCTTGCCTCTTTCTGCACCGCTGTTCCCTCTTTCTGCACCTCTCCTGCCTGTTTCTGCACCTCTCTTGCCTCTTTCTATACTTCTCTTGCCTTTTTCTGTATCCCTCTTGCCTCTTTGTGCACCTCTCCTGCCTCATTCTGCACCTATCTTGCCTTTTTCTGCAGTTCTCTTGCCTCTTTCTGCACCTCTTTTGCTTCGTACTGCACTTCACTTGCCTCTTTCTGTACCCCTCTTGCCTCTTTCTGCACCTCTGTTGGTTCTTTCTGCACTGCTCTTGCTTCTTTCTGCACCTCTGTTGCAAATTTCTGCATCCCTCTTGCCTCTTTCTGCACCCCTCTTCCCTCTTTCTGCACCTCTCTTGCCTCAGTCTGCCCACCTGTTCCCTCTTTCTGCACTCCTTTTGCCTGTTTCTGCAACTCTCTTGCCTCTATCTGCACCCCTGTTCTTTCTTTCTACATCTCTTTTGCCTGTTTCTGCAACTCTCTTGCCTCTTTCTGCAGTTCTCTTGCCTCTTTCTGCACCTCTGTTGCTTCTTTCTGCACTTCTCTTGCCTCTTTCTGTACCCCTCTTGCCTCTTTCTGCACCTCCATTGGTTCTTTGTGCAGTTGTCTTGCTTTTTTCTGCATCTCTCTTGCTTTTTTCTGCACCGCTCTTGCCTCTTTCTGCACCTCTGTTGCTTCTTTCTGCACTTCTCTTGCTTCTACCTTTTGTACACAAATTTACAGAGTATTCTGTTGAAACACAGGTATTCAAGTATTTGTATGTCCATTTTTATGTAACATGTCACTAGGTAAAAGCAGAGACACACGCATGCATACCTTCACAAACCTGGTCAGACTTACAACAGTGATATGCTTAGGATTGCTGTTTTATATTTGGTGTGCCTAACATTCTGAGCAGTCGATGAATAGTGAACCTTCAAGAGGAAAAAGAGGGTAAAGACATCTTGGAAGAAAGATTAGTGATTAGGCTACTTTGTATGAGTCTGTTGTAAGGTACATTCAAAGTAGGCCTCTTTTTGCAACTCTGTTGGTTCTTTCTGCACAACTCTTGCTTCTTTCTGCACCTTTCTTCCTCTTTCTGGACTTCTGTTGCCCCTTTCTGCATTTCTCTTGCTTCTTTCTGCACCTTTCTTCCTCTTTCTGCACCTCTCTTCCCTCTTTCTGCACTTCTCTTGCTTCTTTCTGCGCCTTTCTTCCTCTTTCTGCACATGTCCTACCTATGTAGTCATAGTTAGAAATTAGCATTTAAAAAACCTTAGAAATTCACTGAAAAAAGCATAGGTTTCAGGGACGTTATAGTTAGGAATTAGCATTTAAAAAACCTGTAAAATTCACAGAAAAAACAGAGTTTTCAGGGACGTTATAGTTAGGAATTAGCATTTAAAAAACCTTAGAATTTCACTGAAAAAACAACACGTTTCAGGGACGTTATAGTTAGGCTGACATTTCACTCGTACAAAACCAGAGAAATTCAGCTGTTATAGAACTCACGCCCCCGGAATGCACTGCTGATGACATCACAAATTACATCACTCTTGACATGGTAGGTGATATCACTGATGATATCACTGATGACATCTCAAATTACATCACTCATGACATCACTGATGACATCATCCAGTGACTGAGTGTTTCTAAAAAGTTGAAGAATGTTATATATATACGCCAAGGTGTATTCAAAGAATGAGTGGGTGTATGAGTGTCTGAATGGATGATTTAGTGGGTGTGTGACTGACTGTATGAGTGAGTGATTAAACATGTGTTAGTGAATGTATGGATGAGTGATTAATCTATGTAAATGTGTGTAGCAGTCTGTCAGTTGGTGTGTAACTGGCTGCATGGATTGATGAGTAGGTACATGAGTGTCTATATGGGTTATTGATTAGTTGCCTGAGTACCTGTATGGATGCCTGAGTGTCTGTGTGGGTGGGTGAGGGGCTGTGTGACTCCCTCCATGGATGTATGAGTGGATGAATCACTGGGTATATGGGTTAATGAGTGCATCTGTGAGGGATGGTATGGTTGAGTGAGTGTGCGTATGGCTGTGTCAGTGAGTGTATGGATGTCTCAGTGGTATATGGGTAAGTAGCTGCATATGTGAAAGGCAGTATATGTGAATGTTGAAGTATATAAGTGACTGTATGTGTGAATGAGTGAGTGTGAGAGTGGCTATATGGGTGAGTGTGTGCTTGTGTCAGTGATTGTAGAAGAGAGTAAGTATGTGTTACTATCTGTATGAATAAGGAGGTGGTGTGTGTATAACTGTATAGGTGAGTAAATGGTAGTGTGATTGATTCTTTGGGTGACTGACTAGGTGTGAGTGGTGGTGTGTGAGTGTCTGTATGGGTATACGAGTACATATACCAGTGGCTGTATTGATGAGTGACTGCACATATGAGTGACTGTATGGGTGAGTGGATGTGTGTGTAGACCTATGAATCAGTGAGTGGGTATGAACTAACTGGTATTGGTGTGTCTATGGTTTCGAGAATGGTAGTGTGCATTTTCGAGTGGGTGTATGAAAGGTTATATTAGGGTGTGCGGAGATGCATCAGATATTAAGCAGAGGATGTCATCAGTGATGTCATCAGTGATGTCATTTGAGATGTCATCAGTGATGTCACTGACCATGTCATGAGTGATGTAATATGTGATGTCTTCAGCAGTGCATTGCGGGGGTGCGAGTTATAGTTAGCTCAGCTATTTATAACGGCTGAATTTCTCTGGTTTTGTAAAAGTGAAATGTCAGCCTAACTATAACGTCCCTTAAACCTGTGTTTTTCCAGTGAATTTCCAAGGTTTTTAAATGCTAATTCCTATCTATAACGTCCCTGAAACGTGTTTTTTTTTCAGTGAATATATATATATATATATATTCACTGAAAAATCCATAGGTTTCAGGGACAATATAGTTAGAAATTAGCATTTAAAAAACCTTAGAAATTCACTGAAAATACCATAGGTTTCAGGGACATTATAGTTAGTTGGACATTTCACTCACACAAAACCAGAGAAATTCGGCCGTTATAGTAAGTAGAGCTAACTATAACTCGCGCCCCCGCAATGCACTGCTGATGACGTCACATATTACATCACTCATGACATGCTCAGTGACATCACTGATGACATCACTGATGACATCTCAAATGACATCACTGATGACATCATCCAGTGACTGAGTGTTTCTAAAAAGTTCAAGAATGTTATATCTATATATGCCAAGGTATATTGAAGAATGATTGGTTGTCTGAGAACCTGTATGGGTGCCTGAGTGTCTTTGTGGGTGGGGGGTGTGTGACTCCCTGCATGGATGTGTGAGTGGGTGATTCACTGGGTGTATGCATTTATGAGTGCGTGTGTTAGGGAGTGTATGGGTGAGTGAGTGTACGTATAGCTGTGTTGGTGAGTGAATGGATGTCTTAGTCGGTATATGTGTAAGTAACTACATATGTAAAAGGCAGTATTTGTGAGTGTTGGAGTATATAAGTGGGTATATGTGAAAGTGAGTGATTGTGACAGTGGATGCATGGATAAGTGTGTGCTTATGTCAGTAATTGTTGAAGACAGTACGTATCTGTATGAATAAGTGACGTGGTGTGTGTATAACTGTATAGGTGAGTAAAAGGCAGTGTAATTAATTCTTTGGGTGACTGACTAGGTTTTTGAGTAACTCTTTGGGTGAGTGGCAGGCGTGTAAGTGTCTATATGGGTGTATGAGTGGATATATCAGTGGCTGTATTGATGAATGACTGCGTGTATAAGTGACTGTATGAGTTAGTGGGTGGATGTGTGTATAGACGTATGAATCACTGAGCGGGTGTGTACTAACTGCTATTGATCTGTCTATAGTTTTGATATTGGTAGTCTGTATTTTAGAGTGGGTGTATGAAAGGTTTTATCAGGGTGTGAGGAGGTGCATCAGATGATCATGTGGATGATGTCATCAGTGATGTCATTTGAGATGTCATCAGTGATGTCACTGAGCATGTCATGAGTGATGTAGTATGTGACGACATCAGCAGTGCATTTCGGGGGCGCGAGTTATAGTTAGCTCTACTAACTATAACGGCTGAATTTCTCTGGTTTTGTACGAGTGAAATGTCCAACTAACTATAACGTCCCTGAAACCTATGGTTTTTTCAGTGAATTTCTAAGGCTTTTTAAATGCTAATTTCTAAGTATAACGTCCCTGAAACCTATGCTTTTTTCAGTGAATTTCAAAGGTTTTTTAAATGCTAATTTCTAACTATAACGTCCCTGAAACCTATGGTTTTTTCAGTGAATTTCTAAGGTTTTTTAAATGTTAATTTCTAACTATTAACATAGCAGTCGCATTTGCAGAGTGGTGGAGAAAGGTGAGCGTGGCCTTTGAACACCTCTTTGCAATCCCACTGTGTGGGATTTACTGAAGGTAACAGGAGGGGTAGTTAGCCCCAACGTCAACCTTGGGGGCCAACTACCCCTCCTATTACCTCCAGTAAGTCCCACACAGCAGGATTCCTAACTTCTCATAGCAGGCCCGCCCCCTCCCTGAACCACTCTGCAAACGCGCCCCCTGGCGTGTTTTAAGTTGGGGAATTAATTCCCCTTGAATACTGAGGGTTCCTGGGGGCCAACTAGCCCACCAGGTACCTGCAGTAAGCACCACAGAGCTGGATTGCAGAGAGGTGGTCCTAGGACACGCCCCTTTTTACACCACTCTGCAAACGCGGCTCCTGGTGCACTGCTGCCCAGAGGATGAAATCCACTTGTGTCCTGAGGTCCTCAGGACACAAAGGGACCTCATCGCCCCACCAGCAGTGCGCCAAGAGGCATTTCCAGAGTGGTGCAGGGAGGGGGCGGGGACTCCGGCGAGATGCCAGCTTTTTTTATATATTTTTTTTAGAAGAGGGGCTGTGTGGCCCCCCTTCTTTTAGCATATTTGGGGCCCTGGGGACCCAATCCCCCAGGGCCTGACCCCTTTTTTATAAAAAAAAAAACCGGGAAGGTGCCCCTCCCGAGGCCAATTTAGGCCCCGGGGACCCCATCCCCCGGGGCATGGCCTTGTTTTCCAAATTTAATTATTGGGAAGGGGGGCCACGTGGCCCTCCTTCCCTAGGCCACTATTGGCCCAGGGACCACATGCCCCGGGGCCGGCCTGCCGTTTTTTTGTTTATTAAATGGGAGGGGGGCCGAGTGGCCACCCTCCTTCTCGCCCCGGGGACCCCATCCCCCGGGGCCTGACCTCTCCGTTGAGGACCGTGGGGGAGCCTGAATGCCCCCACGGTCCCAGCCAGCTCCCAGCCTCCTGCGGGAACCAGCATTGCTTTTGCACAAGGGGAGCTGCTGACATGCAGTTCCCCTTGTGCAAAAGCAATCTGCTTTGGTTTTTGGAAGCGAGAGCAGGTTTCCTGCTCTCGCGTCCAAAAACCAAACCAGAGTTTGCTATGGCAGGGCGGGAGCCGTGCTCCCGCCGTGCCATAGCAAACAGCAATGTCCCGGGGGTGGGCACCCCGGGACATTGCAGGAGCCGGCCCTGGGGACCGCCACCCCCCAATTGATGTAATTTGAGATGTCATCAGTGATGTCATCAGTGATGTCACTGACCATGTCATGAGTGATGTAATATGTGACGTCATCAGCAGTGCATTGCGGGGGCGCGAGTTATAGTTAGCTGAACTAACTATAACGGGGGAATTTCTATGGTTTTGTACGAGTGAAATGTCCAACTAACTATAACTTTGCCTAAAACCTATGGTTTTTTCAGTGAATTTCTAAGGTTTTTTAAATGCTAATTTCTAACTATAACGTGCCTGAAACCTATGGTTTTTTCAGTGAATATATATATATATATATATATATATATATATATATATCCTGTTGCACCGTTCACCACTACTTCCTTTTCTCAGGAACAAACGGAGACGAACCCAGGCTTCGTGCATAGATTGAAGGTTTATTCGTCCATCACCACAACCGCCATGCTGCGTTTCGGCCTCACTCGGCCTTGATCACATGACGCGCTCTAGGAGTTACACAAACTCTTTTAAAGTGCCAAGTGCCTCACTCGTGCAAAACGGGATTTAGATAAACATAGAGAAAATACTTCACGACTGTCTTACATAGAAACTGTGCAAATTCAGCAAACAATAATATTATTACATTTAATTGTTATAAGGGATTAGATGTTAATATAATATTTATATATATACTAAAACCAATCTGTATATATATATTAAATACATAAAAAGGTAGAGTATAAATAATTCAACAATGTTAAAAGGCATATTAAACTTTTTAAATCTCTGTATCAAATTGGCAGATACTATAAAAGCCAATAAATATATTAGTAAAATACATAGCTCCTATAAAAATATTTTTGTTGATTAAAACATTTCCCTGTTGCTGGTCATAAGGATTATTGTCCTAGCACAATTCTTTTTCATTTAGCCAGCAAGGCTCGTCTCAAAGTTTATCTAAAAAGTGCTA
The DNA here is from genome assembly GCA_963921515.1 of Calotriton arnoldi. Taxonomy (NCBI): domain Eukaryota; kingdom Metazoa; phylum Chordata; class Amphibia; order Caudata; family Salamandridae; genus Calotriton; species Calotriton arnoldi. The sequence continues at coordinate 91,386 of CAWUFW010010192.1, read as the reverse complement.
AAGTGCTTAAATAAGATTAACGTGTATTGCCCGGAACAGCCCCTGTCCCATGGCTATTTATTTACTAACTAAATTTAAAAAAAAAGAGAACCTATATAGAATTTCAATCAAAATCCAGTTTCCCTTTTTAATATGTAGCATAAATGCTAATAGGCAACCGAAGGATATTATCATGATGATTCTAAACAGGCTAGTTTAAAAAGTACAAATTATTGTGTATTGAATGCAGACATATGGACATAGGACACATGAGGGAATACTGATATATGAGGGATGGTTATGTTATAAACATCTAGTTTAATATAACCATGTGTGAAAATCCTCACTAGAATTGTGTCCATTGGGGGTCTTGGTATCAAGTTCTATGATATACTGGGTTTCCAAGCGTCTTAATTTTGCTTCCCTATTTCCCCCTCTCCTCAAAACTGGGATCGAGTCAATCAAAAAATATGATAAATGTTCCAAACTGCTGGCATGCTTATCCTTAAAATGTCGTGCAATTGGGTATGTGTGGTCATTGTTAGTGATTGCTCTCATGTGCTGCAGTATACGTTTGTGGGCCTGTAGTTTGGTACTGCCCACATACTGTAGCCCACAAGAGCACACCAACACATACACCACATATTCTGAACGGCATGTGAGAAACTTTGTAATTTTCTTTGGAACATCCGAAAATGGAGTAGTATACGTTGTTTTATTAGTCCCATATTTACATGCCCTGCACGTTTGGCATTTTACAAATCCTTTACGTTTGCTAAGCCAGTTTGTAGTATTGATGACTTCTGGACTTCTGGACTACTTTTTACAAGGTAATCCCTCATGGATTTGGATTTGCGAAATGTAATGTTTGGATTCTTTCTGTCTGAACTGGGGTGGTGGAGTGAGCTAAAGAATGATGATGGATTAAACCCAGATCAGTTGACTGGGGGTGAGTGTTTGATTTGCTCTAACGCTCCGTCCATCATCCCCTTTGGTATCGCTTTGGATTCTTAGGCAACAATTTGCCAATGACTGGATCATTTCTAGCCACTGGCCAAATGTTGTTGATTATTCTACGTAGGGTATTCTGTCCCTACTGTAAGTTAAAATCAATCTTGTTTCAGTTTCACTCTTCTCAATAGAAAGAGGATCTCGTCGGGCCTTCTTCATCAGGAGTTCCTTTCTATTGATTTTGTTGGCTTTATCAATAGCTATGTCTAAGGTGCTCTCCTTATAGCCTCGTTCTAGGAATCTTAATTTACTCATTTTTTGGGCTTCTATAAGGTCTCCTTCTCTACTACATGCGCGGCCCATCCTCAACATTTCTCCATAGGGTATACTATGGATGAGATGACGTGGATGTTGGCTGTACGCATGTAGCGTGCTGTTTCCTGCGGTTTTCTTTCGATAAAGTTTTGTTTCAATTCTGTTGTTCTCAATATATACTTCCACATCAAGGAAACACACACTAGTACTGCTGATGTTAGAAGTAAAATGTAGATTAATGTTGTTTTGATTAATGCTATTTACAAAGTTCTGTGCTGAATCTTCAGTGCCTTGCCATATTACGAATAAATCGTCTATATAGCGTAGCCAAATCCTGACATGATTGCCTACATCTGTTTTGTGATCTCTGTTTAGTACCATTTCCTCCCACCAACCCATATGGAGGCAGGAGTAGCTAGGGGAGAAACAAGCTCCCATAGCTACTCCCCTTATTTGTTGATATACCTGGTTGGCAAACAGAAAATAGTTGTTATTTAAACAATACAGAATCATCATACTAAGCATTTTGTTATGATGTGCCAAATGTAGAGGTCTAGAATTTAAATAAAATTCAATTGCTCGCATCCCATCCTGATGATGGATGCTTGTGTATAGCGATGTTACATCCAGACACATAAGTAAATAGCTCGAGTCCCATTTAAAATCATTCAATTGTCTCAGAAAATCACCAGAGTCCTGTACAAAGGAAGGTAACTGTTTGACATAATCTTGTAGAAAAAGTCTATATATTTTGATGTATTCTCCATCAACCCGCCTATAGCTGAAATTATAGGTCTTCCTGGAGGGGATGTAACATTCTTATGCAGTTTGGGAATAAAGTAAATTACCGGCATTACCGGAAATTCATTCTTTAAAAATTTCAGTTCATCCATACTTATTAAACCCGCACTGCGCCATGCATTTAGTTTTGAATAGTATTCATACCATGAATTGCGTACTATTTGCATGTTGCATTTTCTGTAGCAATTGTTATCTTCCAGTTGTAGGAGTGCCTCTCGCATATAGTCTTTGCGAGACCAGATTACAATATTCCCTTTGTCAGAGTTTCTTATGATGATCTGTTCATTGTTTTGCAATTTTGTCATTAGTTTATTTTATGCAATCTGATGGTGGGTAAATCTTTTTTGTTGCCTTGCTGTTTTTGTTTTAAGAATCTTTATTTCATTTGTAACTAAATCTCCAAATATGTCCAATGAGTCTTTAATCATTAATGGCTGAAAAGTAGATCTAGGTTTAAAATTAGTAGGTGCTGAACAGTAAATTCCACCATTTGGGCTGCTTGCATCTTCATCAATGGCTGTATCTTGTTGCATCAACTCCTCTAGATTGGCCAAAAGTTCCGCATCTGCCACCGTTAAGGGATTGCTCTGCTCCTGGCTTTGTAGTTGATGTTGAACTGTAACTAGTTCCGTTCTTGATTTGTTGCAGTTCAACAAATGATATTTTTTAAGTTTTAATTTTCGTATAAATTGAAACACATCCACTCGTGTTCTTGCATAGTCAAAGCTTTTCTCCGGACAATAGGATAAGCCCAGTTCTAGTAGTTGGGTTTCTGCTTTTGTTAAGACCATGGGAGACAAGTTTACAACTGTATTTATTTTATTTGCACTTTTTACTTCCGTTGCCACTTCTTCTTGTATGGCGCTTTTTTGGTGTTGCTTGCGCTTCCAGTTGCATCTGCGCCTTTCTCCTCGTTTCTTGTTGCGTTTCTGTTGGATTGATTCTGCTGTTTGCGGGGTCTAAATGTCTGTTTTCTGTCCTGTCTTAAGCAGTTCATTTCTTCCCCCAGCGAGAATTTGCGAAACCCCAATCTCCCTGTACTGGCACTTTGATCTGTTTCTACCTCACTCTCAGGCGCTGAGCTCAAATCCGACATTGAAGTCGAAGACATGGCTGTTTCATGTCCGCTGGTTTGTGCATGTTGAGGTGTGACTTTAGAGGTTTTCAACATATCGTATTTTTTCGCAAAGGTAAATACCTGTCCTTGCTCATAGTCCTGTTTGTCTCGCTGGAATTTATACGTTTTGCGTTTTTTTATTATTTCTTCTTCTTTTTGCAGCCTGACCAACATATCCTCACGGTATTTAGTTATTGTGGGCGTAACTTCTGTCTTTGCAATTTCCATATTTAGTTCATCAATTTGGGCTTGTAGCTTTGCCCTATCACTTTCTGCGTATTTGACCAAGATGGTAACCATGCGCCTTTCGACGATTCGAGGTTGCAATCAGCCCACTCTCTCAACATGGCGGGATCTGGATTCTCGTAACTTGGGGCGATCATAATGCGCAACCCCCTAGGGATGCGTCCAACTTCTAAATATCGCCCCAATGACTTGTTCTCCCACCATTTGGCTTGTTCCATACGCATGCATTTCTCCAATTTTTTTAACTTTTCCCTGATAGTAATATTTTCCCCTTGTGACGAGCCTCTAGGCACCAGCACCAGTTCTTCAGTGCTGGGGGCATCATCAAACATAACTTCCGCCACTGCCTCGCGGCTCCTAAGCGCGTCTGCGGTCATGATTGTCGGACGGTATTAAACTTGATGTTTTTCACTAGCGGGTTCGGATCAAATACCACCGCTAGTCTTGCGCACACCTCCCCACCGGATATTATCCCAAACTTCCTACCTTCACTCGTGGTTCCGATGACGGGTCTTCCGACTCTTTTCCTCGTCCACACTCTGTAGGTAGCTTTACTGGGTATCCGGGGGCTCTTTGACTTTCTCGCGAGAGAATGCAAAGGGAATCCCGATAATGAAACCGGAAGAAGCTTCTTGTCGTTTGAGCCCAATTACGAGGAGGGGGTTTCGCCAATACCGAGGAAGCCTTCTCGGTAAGAATATTCCTGTTGCACCGTTCACCACTACTTCCTTTTCTCAGGAACAAACGGAGACGAACCCAGGCTTCGTGCATAGATTGAAGGTTTATTCGTCCATCACCACAACCGCCATGACGCGTTTCGGCCTCACTCGGCCTTGATCACATGACGCGCTCTAGGAGTTACACAAACTCTTTTAAAGTGCCAAGTGCCTCACTCGTGCAAAACGGGATTTAGATAAACATAGAGAAAATACTTCACGACTGTCTTACATAGAAACTGTGCAAATTCAGCAAACAATAATATTATTACATTTAATTGTTATAAGGGATTAGATGTTAATATAATATTTATATATATACTAAAACCAATCTGTATATATATATTAAATACATAAAAAGGTAGAGTATAAATAATTCAACAATGTTAAAAGGCATATTAAACTTTTTAAATCTTTGTATCAAATTGGCAGATACTATAAAAGCCAATAAATATATTAGTAAAATACATAGCTCCTATAAAAATATTTTTGTTGATTAAAACATTTCCCTGTTGCTGGTCATAAGGATTATTGTCCTAGCACAATTCTTTTTCATTTAGCCAGCATGGCTCGTCTCAAAGTTTATCTAAAAAGTGCTAAAGTGCTTAAATAAGATTAACGTGTATTGCCCGGAACAGCCCCTGTCCCATGGCTATTTATTTACTAACTAAATTTAAAAAAAAAAGAGAACCTATATAGAATTTTAATCAAAATCCAGTTTCCCTTTTTAATATGTAGCATGTACGAGTGAAATGTCCAACTAACTATAACTTTGCCTAAAACCTATGGTTTTTTCAGTGAATTTCTAAGGTTTTTTAAATGCTAATTTCTAACTATAACGTGCCTGAAACCTATGGTTTTTTCAGTGAATATATATATATATATATATATATATATATATATATATATATAGATATATTATCTACTGGCGGTCACCAGTAGATAGTTATAGTTAGGACCTATTTTCCATAGGAAATCCGCAACATTCTATTTGAAATAACGTTGGCGCCGGTTGACGAATCTTCGCGAAATTTTTAAAACTCGTGGCCCGCTCTGGTCCGCTCCTATCCTGAAAGTCTTGGGGTGATTCATCAAGTGGGGGCCAAGAAAAAAGGGGGTCCCAAAACGTGTTTTCCCCATGCAATTTTCCATAGGAACCTTTAGTCGCAGCTACAGCCCGAACTGCTGAACGGAATTACACCAAATTTGGCAAAAAGGTAGCCCTTGGTTCAGAGTCATGCCTTTTGCTTAAATGGTGTAAATCCGTTCAGTAGTCCCTGAGAAATTCAAAAGTAAAATCACATATATATCTATGGCCGCGTAGGGTCCGCGCACCCTCCCGATCACGAGCTGCATGCTAATTGGCTGTCAACTGGCTGCAGTGTCAACACTCCAAATCAGGAAGTGTTGGCAGCCATTTTGTGCCTCGGTAGAAACGAGGCACAGAAACAAGTGCGTAAAACACAAAAAGGGGGCAGGGTAGAAATACCCTGACCCCCTAGGCCTGCTCAGGGGGTCCCACAAGGACCAAAACCTGCTCTCGCTTCAATGAAGCAAAGCAGATTGCTTTTCCACATGGGGAGCTGCATGTCAGCAGCTCCCCATGTGGAAAAGCAATGCCGGCTCCCGCAGGACGCGGGGAGCCGGCGGCATCGTGCAGGGATTGGGGACCCCCCACGGTCCCCAGCGAGTGGCCAGGCCCGGGGGATGGGGTCCCCGGGGCCATTAGTGGCCCAGGAGGGGGGCCACGCAGCCCCCCTCCCCAAAAATAAAATTTTAGAAAAAAAAACCCATCAAGGCCGGCCCCGGGGGATGGGGTCCCCGGGGCCTTAAATGGCCTGAGGAGGGGGGCCACGCAGCCCCCCTACAAATATTTTTTTATTAAAAAAAGAGGGCATGCCCTGGGGGATGGGGTCCCTGGGGCCAATAGAGGCCCAGGGAAGGGGGGGCCACGCGGCCCCCTTCCCGTTTAAAAAAAAAAAAGAAAAAGAAAATCCTCAGGCCCCGGGGGATGGGGTCCCTGGGGCCAAAAGTGGCTGAGGGAAGGGGGGGGGCCATGCAGCCCCCCTCCCATACAAAAAAAAAGAAAGAAAAAAAAAAAAGACCGGCATCGTGCCGGAGGTTCCGCCCCCTCCCTGCAGCAGTCTGTAAACGCGCCCCCTAGTGCCTTGTAAGAAGGGGAAGTAATTCCCCTTGAATACTGGGGGTCCCTGGGGGCCAACTAGCCCACCAGGAACCTCCAGTATGTGCCAGGGAGCTGCGTTGCAGAGAGGTGTACAGAGGCCACGCCCCTTTTTACACCTCTCTGCAACGCAGCTCTGTGGCGCTTTTTGGAGGTACATGGTGGGCTAGTTGGACTCCAGGGACCCTCAGGATTCAAGGGGACTTAATCCCCAAACTTAAAACGCGCCACGGGGCGCGTTTGCACAGTGGTGAAGGGAGGGGTGGGGCTTCAGGTGACATGTGTGCAAACAGGCCCCGTGGCGCGTTTTAAGATGGGGAATTAAATCCCCTTCAATCCTGAGGGTCCCTGGGGGACAACTAGCCCACCAGGTACGTCCAGAAAGCGCCACAGAGCTGCGTTGCAGAGAGGTGTAAAAAGGGGCGTGGCCTCTGATCACCTCTCTGCAACGCAGCTTCCTGGCTGCATACTGGAGGTACAGGGTGGGCTAGTTGGACCCCAGGGACCCTCATGATTCAAGGGGACTTAATCCCCCAACTTAAAACGCGCCACGGGGCGCGTTTGCACAGTGGTGAAGGGAGGGGGAGGGGCTTGAGGTGACATGTGTGCAAACAGGCCCCGTGGCGTGTTTTAAGTTGGGGGATTAAGTCCACTTCAATCCTGAGGGTCCCTGAGTCCAACTAGCCCACCAGGTACCTTCAGTAAGCACAACAGAGTTGCGTTGCAGAGAGGTGAAAAAGGTGCGGGGCTCGGAACGCCTCTCTGCAACTCAGCTCTGTGGTCCTAACTGTAGGTACCTGGGGGGCTAGTTGGGCCCCAGGGACACTCAGGATTCAAGGGGACTTAATCCTGCAACTTAAAACGTGTCACGGGGCGCGTTTGCACACATGTCACCTCAGGCCCCCCCTCCCTTCACCACTGTGCAAACGCGCCCTGTAGCGCGTTTTAAGAGGTAGTTGTAATCCCCCTGCCCTATTATGTACTAGGGACTTACAGAGGAGGTCATGCTAATCACAGGGGTACCCCAACGCATAGTGTTCCCTAGTGTATGTAGGTGTTTTCACTGTATTCTAAGTGTGTTTTAGCATAGCACTGGCTCTGGTTAGTCAGAGTCAGTTACCACCAGTACACGTCGGAAAAAGTTGTGGGCACAGGATGATTTTGGAACAAGGCCTCTTTCTGCTCCTCTGTTGGTTCTTTCTGCACATCTTTTGCTTCTTCCTGCACTTTTCTTCGTCTTTGTGGACTTCTGTTGCTTCTTTCTGCATTTCTTTTGCTTCTTTCTGTGCGTTTTTTCTTCTTTCTTCACATGTCCTACCTCTGTAGGCATAGTTAGAATCTAGCATTTAAAAAACCTTTGAAATTCACTTAAAAAACCATAGGTTTCAGGCACGTTATAGTTAGAAATTAGCATTTAAAAAACCTTTGAAATTCACTGAAAAAACCATAGGTTTCAGACACGTTATAGTTAGAAATTAGCATTTAAAAAACCTTTGAAATTCACTGAAAAAAACATAGGTTTTAGGGACAGTTATAGTTAGTTGGACATTTCACTTGTACAAAACCCGTGAAATTCCCCCGTTATAGTTAGTTCAGCTAACTATAACTCGCGCCCCCGCAATGAACTGCTGATGACGTCACATATTACATCACTCATGACATGGTCAGTGACATCACTGATGACATCACTGATGACATCTCAAATGACATCACTGATGACATCACTGATGACATCATCCATGTGATAATTTGATGCATCTTCTCACACCCTAATATAACTTTTGATACACCCACTGTAAATTACAGACTGCCATTGTCAAAACCATTGACACTCCAACATCAATAACTACATACACACTCACTGATTCTTAGGTCTACACACACATCCACTCACTCACCTGTACAGTCACTCATACTTACGGTCACTCAGTACAGGACTATCATATGCACTCATACACCTACATAGACACTCACACACCGCCACTCATCCATAGAGGTACTCACACACCTAGTCAGTCATGCAAATAATTAATCACACTGCCATTTACTCACCTATTCAGTTATATACACACCAGCTCACTTGCTCATACAAATACTAGCAGATTCTTACGCTCTTATACAATCACTGATACAAGTACACACTCATCCATACAGCCACTCTCACAATCACACACTCTCACTTATAGCCATTTATATACTCCAACACACATATATACTGCCTTTGACATATGTAGTTACTCACACATGTACCACTGAGATATACATTCACTCACTAACACACCCATACACACACTCACCCACCCATACAGTCCATCACAGATGCACTCTTGAAACCATGCACCAAGTGAATCACCCACTCACACATCTATGCACAGAGTCACACACTCCCCACCCACACAAACACTCAGGCACCCATACAGATACCAGACAACCAATCAATAACTCATATAGACACTCATGTAGCTATTCACAAACCCATGCAGCCACTTACACAGCAACAGACAGACGGATACAGACATTCACACAGTTTAGTCACTAACCCATGCATTCAGTAAGATACGTTTAATCACTCACTTATAGAGTCAGTCACGCACCTACTAAATCATCCATCCAGACACTTATACACCCACTCATTCTTCAATACACCTTGGCATATATATTAAACATATTTAAACTTTATAGAAACACACAGTCACTGGATGATGTCATCAGTGATGTCATCAGTGATGTCATTTGAGATGTCATCAGTGATGTCATCAGTGATGTCACTGACCATGTCATGAGTGATGTAATATGTGACGTCATCAGCAGTGCATTGCGGGGGCGCGAGTTATAGTTAGCTGAACTAACTATAACGGGGGAATTTCATGGGTTTTGTACGAGTGAAATGTCCAACTAACTATAACTGTCCCTAAAACCTATGGTTTTTTCAGTGAATATATATATATATATATATATATATATATATATATTATCTACTGGCGGTCGCCAGTAGATAGTTATAGTTACAACCTATTATCCATAGGAAATCCGCGACATTCTATTTGAAATAACTCTCTTGCCGGTTGACGTATCTTCGCAAAATGTTCAAACTTTGTGGCCCGCTCCGGTCCGCTCCTACCCTGAAAGTCTCGGGGGGATTCGTCAAGCGGGGGCCTGAGAAAAAAGGGGGGTCCCAAAACACGTTTTCCCCATGCAATTTTCCATAGGAAACTTTAGACACGGCTACAGCCCGAACTGCTGAACGGAATTACACCAAATTTGGCAAAGAGGTAGTTCTTGGTTCAGAAAGAACCCTTTTTGTTAAATGGTGTAAATCCGTTCAGTAGTTGCTGAGAAAATCAAAAGTAAAAAGATAGTGATATCTAGGGCCGCGGATCCTCCCGAGCACGAGCTGCATGTTAATTGGCTGTCAGCTGGCTGTCAACATTCCGATTCAGGAAATGTTGGCAGCCATTTTGTCCCTCGGTAGAACCGAGGGACAGAAACAAGTGCGCAAAGCGCACAAAGGGGGCAGGGTAGAAACACCCTGACCCCCTAGGTCTGCTCAGGGGGTCCCACAAGGACCCCCTGGGCAAAAAAAATAAAAAAAAATTTTGGGGAAAAATCGGCAGGATGCGCTCAGGGAGCGCGAACCCTGCCGAAAAAAAAAAAAATCGAAGCGCGGTCTCCCGCGCTCTGATAGTTGGCCCCGGGTGGGCCAAGTCCCGAGGGCATGCTGGGGGGGGTTAATTTTATGTGTGGGGGCCTCTGAGGGCCCCCAAGCCCCGGGGACCACCACCCCCGGGGCTTTATGTATAATGAAGCGGGAGGGCTCTGAGCCCTCCCGCAGCCCCGAGGACCACCACCTCCCGGGGCTTCTTTTTTTTAAATTAAAAACCTGTGTGTGGGGGCTCCAGCCCCCCCACACGCCCCGGGGACCACCACCTCCCCGGGACACTAAGAAAAATTAAAATGGGGGTCCGTTTTGGACCCCCAGAGCCCCGGGGACCACCACCTCCCCGGGGCTGTGCTGATGTAGGGAGGGGGGCTGCGCGGCCCCCCTCCTGGAGCCCTTGATGGCCCTGGGGACCCACACCCCCCAGGGCCGGCTCCTGCAGTGTCCCGGGGTGCCACACCCGGGACACTGCTGTTTACAATGACAGGACGGGAGCCTCGCGGCTCCCGTCCTGTCATTGCAAACTTGCTTTGGATATTGGAAGAGAGAGCAGGAAACCTGCTCTCTCTTCCAATATCCAAAGCCGATTGCTTTTCCACATGGGGAGCTGCATCTTAGCAGCTCCCCATGTGTAAAAGCAATGCCGGCTCCCGTAGGACACGGGGAGCCGGCGGGACTGTGGGGGGTTTGGGGACCCCCCCACAGTCCCCAACGAGAGGCCAGGCCCCGGGGGATGGGGTCCCCGGGGCAAGTAGTGGCCACGGAGGGGGGCCACGCAGCCCCCCTCCCCAAAGGAAAAAAAAAAAAAAAAGTGCAAGGCCGGCCCCGGGCGATGGGGTCCCCGGGGCCTTAAATGGCCTGAGGAGGGGGGCCACACAGCCCCCCTCCAAATAAGAAAAAAAAGAGGCCATGCCCCGGGGGATGGGGTCCCCGGGGCCAATACAGGCCCAGGGAAGGGGGGCCACGTGGCCCCCTTCCCGTTTTTTTAATTTTATTTTAATTTAAAAAAAAGGGGTAAGGCCCTGGGGGATGGGGTCCCCAGGGCCTAAAAAATAAGAAAAGGAAGGGGGCCACACAGCCCCCCTTCAGGGGGGAAGAAAAAAACGATCGGGCCCGCAGGCCCCGCCCCTTTCCTTCACCACTCTGCAAACGCGCCCCTGGCGCGTTTGCAGAAGGGAACGAATTCCCCTTGAATACTGGGGTCCCTGGGGCCAACTAGCCCACCAGGAACCTCCAGTATGCGCCAGGGGCTGCCTTGCAGAGAGGTGTACAGAGGCCACGCCCCTTTTTACACCTCTCTGCAACGCAGCTCTGTGGCGCTTTTTGGAGGTATATGGTGGGCTAGTTGCACCCCAGGGACCCTCAGGATTCAAGGGGAGTTAATCCCCCGACTTAAAACGCGCCACGGGGCGCGTTTGCACAGTGGTGAAGGGAGGGGGCGGGGCTTCAGGTGACATGTGTGCAAACAGGCCCCGTGGCTCATTTTAAGATGGGGAATTAAATCCCCTTCAATCCTGAGGGTCCCTGGGGGCCAACTAGCCCAACAGGTATGTCCAGAAAGCGCCACAGAGCTGCGTTGCAGAGAGGTGTAAAAAGGGGTGTGGCCTCTGTACATGTCTCTGCAACGCAGCCCCCTGGCGCATACTGGAGGTTCCTGGTGGGCTAGTTGGCCCGTAGGGACCCTCATGATTCAAGGGGACTTAATCCCCCAACTTAAAACGCGCCACGGGGCGCGTTTGCACAGATGTCACCTCAGGCCCCGCCCCCTCCCTTCACCATTGTGCAAATATTCCTCTAAAATCAGCCGAAATCCGAATTCCGATTTACTCACCTGTTATCAGGAGAGACCTCAGTGCTGCATCTTTCAGCCCAGTACTGGTCCTGAAAAGTAATTTTAACCGTACTTACCGGTAACTTGAATTTCCTTCATAGGCTAACATTGACTGGTTTCACTTGGAAATTCTTCTAAGTGTGGAGTTTTGGAACTTTAAAATATTCCTCTAAAATCAGCCGAAATACGAATTCCGATTTACTCACCTGTTATCAGGAGAGACCTCAGTGCTGCATCTTTCAGCCCAGTACTGATCCTCAAAAGTAATTTTAATCGTACTTACCAGTAACTTGAATTTCCTTCCATAGGCTAACATTGACTGGTTTCACTTGGAAATTCTTCTAAGTGTGGAGTTTTGGAACTTTAAAATATTCCTCTAAAATCAGCCGAAATACGAATTCCGATTTACTCACCTGTTATCAGGAGAGACCTCAGTGCTGCATCTTTCAGCCCAGTACTGATCCTCAAAAGTAATTTTAACCGTACTTACCAGTAACTTGAATTTCCTTCCATAGGCTAACATTGACTGGTTTCACTTGGAAATTCTTCTAAGTGTGGAGTTTTGGAACTTTAAAATATTCCTCTAAAATCAGCCGAAATCCGAATTCCGATTTACTCACCTGTTATCAGGAGAGACCTCAGTGCTGCATCTTTCAGCCCAGTACTGGTCCTGAAAAGTAATTTTAACCGTACTTACCGGTAACTTGAATTTCCTTCATAGGCTAACATTGACTGGTTTCACTTGGAAATTCTTCTAAGTGTGGAGTTTTGGAACTTTAAAATATTCCTCTAAAATCAGCCGAAATACGAATTCCGATTTACTCACCTGTTATCAGGAGAGACCTCAGTGCTGCATCTTTCAGCCCAGTACTGATCCTCAAAAGTAATTTTAACCGTACTTACCGGTAACTTGAATTTCCTTCATAGGCTAACATTGACTGGTTTCACTTGGAAATTCTTCTAAGTGTGGAGTTTTGGAACTTTAAAATATTCCTCTAAAATCAGCCGAAATCCGAATTACGATTTACTCACCTGTTATCAAGAGAGACCTCAGTGCTGCATCTTTCAGCCCAGTACTGGTCCTGAAAAGTAATTTTAACCGTACTTACCGGTAACTTGAATTTCCTTCATAGGCTAACATTGACTGGTTTCACTTGGAAATTCTTCTAAGTGTGGAGTTTTGGAACTTTAAAATATTCCTCTAAAATCAGCCGAAATACGAATTCCGATTAACTCACCTGTTATCAGGAGAGACCTCAGTGCTGCATCTTTCAGCCCAGTACTGGTCCTGAAAAGTAATTTTAATCGTACTTACCAGTAACTTGAATTTCCTTCCATAGGATATCATTGTCTGGTTTTCAGCAGAAAAGTTTCAAAGTGTCGATTTTCACAAACTACAAATATTCCTAAAAAATCGCCTGTATGACTTAAACGCATTCTTTCAACTGTTTACAGGAGATGCACCAGTGCTGGATCCAGGATCCAACACTGAGTAAGAAAAAGTAATGATAACAGTTTTTAACTTCTAAGTGAATTTCCTTCCATAGGATAACATTGGTGATTCTATGAGAAAAAGTTTCTAAGTGTGAACTTTTAAAGTACAATAATATTCCTTAAAAATCACGACTGTAACCAAAACGCTTTTACTCAACTGTTTACAGGAGATGTCCCAGGACTGAATCTAGGATCCAGTAATGTGGTTAGAAAAGTAATCCATAAAGTAACTAATTGCATTTAACTAGAAATTCACATTGAGCTGAATGTTGCATTGTGTTTGAAAATGTGTTGCCCATTGCAACAACTGTAACTACTGTACTTAAAAGTCTATTGCCTATGTGCAAAGTAATTAAACTAAAGTAATTCATTCTGAGAAAGTATTTTTTGTAATGTAATGCATAATGTAATTACAATGTAATTTAAAAAATAAAATATGTAAAAAAAAATTGTTTCTAAAAAATTTGGAAATCAGTATGAAAAAAATTTATATAACAATTAATACATTTAAAAATTGTCATTTACAAATCCTTTGAAATTCACTGAAAAAACTGTAGGTTTCAGACATGTTATAGTTACAAATTAGCATTTAAAAAACCTTTGAAATTCACTGAAAAAACCATAGGTTTCAGGGACGTTATAGTTACAAATTAGCATTTAAAAAACCTTTGAAATTCACTGAAAAAACCATAGGTTTTAGGGACAGTTATAGTTAGTTGGACATTGCACTCGTACAAAACCCGTGAAATTCCCCCGTTATAGTTAGTCCAGCTAACTATAACTCGCGCCCCGCAATGCACTGCTGATGACGTCACATATTACATCACTCATGACATGGTCAGTGACATCACTGATGACATCACTGATGACATCTCAAATGACATCACTGATGACATCATCCACATGATAATCTCATGCACCTCCTCACACCCTAATATAACCTTTGATACACCCACTCTAAATTACAGACTGCCATTCGCAAAACCATAGACACTCCAACACCAATAACTACATACCCACTCACTGATTCTTAGGTCTACGCACACATCCACTCACTCACCCATACAGTCACTCATACTTACGGTCACTCAGTACAGGACTATCATATGCACTCATACTCCTATATAGACACTCAAACACCGCCACTCATCCATAGAGGTACTCACACACCTAGTCAGTCATGCAAATAATTAAACACACTACCATTTACTCACCTATACAGTTATACACACCAGCTCACTTACTCATACAAATAGTAGCACATTCTTACGCTCTTATACAATCACTGATACAAGCACACACTCATCCATACAGCCACTATCACAATCACTCACTCTCGCTTATAGCTATTTATATACTCCAACACACATATATACTGCCTTTCACATATGTAGTTACTCACACATGTACCACTGGGACATACATTCACTCACTAACACACTCTTACACACACTTACCCACCCATACAGTCTATCACAGTTGCACTCTTGAAACCATCCACCCAGTGAATCACCCACTCACACATCTATGCACAGAGTTGCACACACCCCTCCCACACAAACACTCAGGCACCCATACAGATACTCAGACAAGCATTCAATAACTCATATAGACACTCATGTAGCTATTCACAAACACATGCAGCCACTTACACAGCAACAGACAGACGGATACAGACATTCACCCAGTTTAGTCACTAACCCATGCATTCAGTAAGATACGTTAAATCACTCACTTATAGAGTCAGTCACGCACCTACTAAATCATCCATACAGACACTTACACACCCACTCATTCTTCAATACGTCTTTTCCTATATATATTAAAAATATTTAAACTTTACAGAAACACACAGTCACTGGATGATGTCATCAGTGATGTCATCAGTGATGTCATTTGAGATGTCATCAGTGATGTCATCAGTGATGTCACTGACCATGTCATGAGTGATGTAATATGTGACGTCATCAGCAGTGCATTGCGTGGCGCGAGTTATAGTTAGCTGGACTAACTATAACGGGGGAATTTCATGGGTTTTGTACGAGTGCAATGTCCAACTAACTATAACTGTCCCTAAAACCTATGTTTTTTTCAGTGAATATATATATATATATATATTTTTTTTTTTCTTCCGTAGGGTTATCGAAGAGGAATATATATATATATATATATATATATATATATATATATATTATCTACTGGCGGTCGCCAGTAGATAGTTATAGTTAGGACCTATTTTCCATAGGAAATTCACAACATTCTATTTGAAATAACTTTGGCGCCGGTTGACGAATCTTCGTGAAATTTTCAAAACTTATGGCCAGCTCCGGTCCGCTCCTAACTTGAAAGTTTCGGGGTGATTCGTCAAGTGGGGGCCGAGAAAAAAGGGGGGTCCCAAAACGTGTTTTCCCCATGCAATTTTCCATAGGAACCTGTTGCCGCAGCTACAGCCCGAACTGCTGAACGGAATTACACCAAATTTGGCAAAAAGGTAGCCCTTGGTTCAGTGTCGTGCCTTTTGGTTAAATGGTGTAAATCCGTTCAGTAGTTACTGAGAAAATCAAAAGTAAAATCACATATATATCTATGGCCGAGTAGGGTCCGCGTATCCTCCCGATCACGAGCTGCATGCTAATTGGCTGTCAAGTGGCTGTCAACACTCCAAATCAGCAAGTGTTGGCAGCCATTTTGTCCCTCGGTAGAACCGAGGCACAGAAACAAGCGCGCAAAACGCAGGGGGTCCCACAAGGACCCCCTGGGCAGAAAAAAGCATTTTTAAAAAAAATTAAAAAAAATCGGCGGGATGCGCTTAGGGTGCGCGGATCCCGCTGATAAAAAAAAAAAAATCGAAGCGCGGTCTCCCGCGCTTCGATGCTATTTTGCCCCCGGGTGGCCCAAGTCCCGGGGGCATGCGGGGGTTGCCTTATATTTTATGTGGGGGGCCTCTAAGGCCCCCCAAGCGATGGGGACCACCACACCCCGGGGCTTTAAATAAATAATGCTGGTGGGGGGGCACACGGCCCCCCCGCAGCCCCGGGGACCGCCACCCCCCGGGGCTTATTTAAAAAAAAAAAAATTACCTGTGTGGGGGGGCTCCAGCACACCCACACGCCCAGGTGACCGCCACCTCCCCGGGGCACTAATGAAAGAAATGTGGGGTCCGTTTCGGACCCGAAGCCCCGGGACCACCACCTCCCCGGGGCTGTGCAATTGAAGGGAGGGGGGCTGCGCGGCCCCCCTCCTGGAGCCTGTGGTGGCCCTGGGGACCGCCAACCCACAGGGCCGGCTCCTGCAGTGCCTACCCCCGGGACACTGCTGTTTGCAATGGCAGGACGGGAGCCTCGCGGCTCCCGTCCTGTCATTGCAAACTTGCTTTGCTTCATTGAAGCAATGCCGGCTCTGTGCCGCGTTGTGCGCCGCTTTTCATTACTTTCAAGTGATTTTCCATCGTAAAATAGGTTTTACGCTGAAAAGTAAATAGGTAACAAAAGATTTAGCTTTGTTTTGTGTCCCTTTTGTGACACAAATACGGAGTTAAATCTTAGTAAATAGACCCTCTAATTTAGAAATAAATAAAAGGAGGGGTTCATTTAGTCGTGGAAATTATTGTTAGCGCTGTAGAAAGAAAAATTAGGACACTTTTCAAGTGAGTTCTCAAATATCTTCCTCTTCTACTTCATTAAAATATTTTGACATGCAGACTGAGAAATGCACTTTCAGCACCTGCAGTAGACTTCCAGCTAACTCCCTTGTAATCAGCAGCTTTATTACAGTGTTCTAATGAGCAACTAGAGTGCTAACATTCTGAATTTCTGCCAGAAGTGTCGCACATCCGAACGACATCTTGATGGAATCGAAGAGGAAAACTGAAGGCATTTTCTTCTGAGGATACTGCAGTTAATGAGGAAATTAGGGAGTTTCATAACAATTAAGTCTCCCAAGATGGCCACCAGAGAAAAAAAGACACGAAATGTAGCAGAAAATCACCCAAATGTAGAACAAGTATAGCCCAGTGACAGAAGTGTGCAAAACACTTAATTGTTTTGCAGTTCTATATAGCACAGACTTGACCCGAAGGTACTGGAGCGCTGTACACGAGCATCAGTTACATTACACAAGGACACATTCATTTTGGTTTTAGGCATGGGGAGATTAAGTGGTTTGCCCAGAATCACAGGATGTCAAGCTGACGCTGAAACTTGAACCTGGTTCCTCATTTGCAAAGTCTGCAGCTCTGGCCATAACACTACATCCTCTTTGTATCATATAATCAAGTGATCGAATGGGTAAATAAAATAAAGATAGCAAGTAATTTAAAAGTGCTTTGTCGCTATCTGAGAACTCGGAAAATATGTCCTCATGTTAGTTGTTTTAGAGCACTAACCATAATTTCTATGGGAATAAGATCCTCTCATGTTTATAATTTCTAAAGGAAATACTTTAGGTATTACAGTTTTGATTACATCAAGATGAAGTCAGGCATGCCACACTTTTGTAATAAATATAGGGGGATATTCACAAGGACTTATCTCCGAGTTATCGCCAACTTAACGCAACAAAAGTGGTGACAGATTTAACACCCCATTCACAAGCGGTTGCAAACTGTAGACAACGCAAGTATTCCCGCGATAACCGCCTCAACATTTACCTCCACGGGTGACACCACCAACTAACCCTAATAAGATGCAGAGTAGGCGTTCCCGTGCAAAAATACACGGAAACACCACAACACCACTTTCACAACGAACTGCCAGATCTGCGATGCGAACCAAAAACAGGCGATAAGCCGTGGTAGCAGCAGGGAATTAACACCTGCCTTTTCCTGGTGTTGAGCAGGACGACTACCTGCAGTATGAAAGGGAGCCCAGGCCAGAGCCACATCTGAAGACCCACAGATGCCGTGGAGACAATGATCATGCAGCTCGGAGACCCATGAGGGCCACAACACCCACCGCCACCACCCCCAGGGCCGCCAACACCCACAGGACCCACCCCAGGCCCCCCGGACAAACACATACCGTGCACGACACAAGAGCCACAAAAAGCGCATGACGTCGCACAATGACAAACAGAAACACACATGTTGAGACAGAAGAACGAGAAACAGTCACTCATCATTGAAGTAACAACCAAAAACTTTATTGAAATACAACACAAAACACCAATGCGGAAGACTCCTGTCGGGTCCGTCCAGGACAATCCTGATGTCACAGCCTGGAAAATAAAGCCCAAAATAAGAACGTGTGTCATGCGCACATCAAAGGAGCGAGACATAGAGAAACAGAGAATGAAAGAAAGGCAGAGAGAGGGAAAGAAAGAAAGGGAGAGGGAGAGAGGGAGAGAAGGAAAGGAAGGGAGAGGGAGAGAGAGGGAGAAGGAAAGGAAGGGAGAGAGAGAGAGAGAGAGAGAGAAGGAAAGTAAGGGAGAGGGAGAGAGGGAGAGGGAGAAGGAAAGGAAGGGAGAGGGAGAGAGAGAGAGAGAGAGAGAGAGAAGGAAAGGAAGGGAGAGGGAGAGAGGGAGGGAGAAGGAAAGGAAGGGAGAGGGAGAGAGGGAGAGGGAGAGAGGGAGAGAGGGAGAGAGAAGGAAAGGAAGGCAGAGTGAAAGTGAAATGAAGAGATAGAAAGAGAGAGAGAGAGAAGGAAGGACACTGCCGCCCCCACGCACCCAGGCACCACTGCTCACCTGCTGCCACCGGTGTGTCTCCAAACAAGTGCTGGGATACACTGCAAGCCACCAGGTCTGCAACCTGTAACCGAGGAAAGAGTCAATCATGTCAGAGTCCATGCCACTGCACACAACAACAACCCCTGTCCGCCCCTGCACACACATGCAGCCGCACCCTACCCCCTCCCGCCAGCCAGCGCTGGCTGTCCACCCTTGCGCACCCAGGCCCCACTGCTCACCTTTCACCGACGGCGTGTCCACCAGTGGGCACACCACGTGCCCTTGCAAGCTCCAGGCCCTGGTCCCGCCACCATGGCATGCTCCACATCATGCGGACCCGCACCGTGGCCCAGCAGGTCCCACACATGGCGCTGAGTCCTGAGGCATCAATGGCAGAGACCACATCACTGCACACGTCATCATCGCAGGCTGCACACCCGCTCAGCAATTTCGGGGCCACTAACCCTATGCAACCCCAGTCAGCGCCATGTGGTGGTAGGCCCGTGACGGCCGCAAGGCCTCGGGTGCCACTAACCCTGTGCAACCCCAGTCAGCGCCATGTGGTGGTTGGCCCGTGATGGCCGCAAGGCTTCGGGTGCCACTAACCCTGTGCAACCCCAGTCAGCGCCACGTGGTGGTAGGCCTGTGATGGCCGCAAGGCTTCGGGTGCCACCAACCCTGTGCGCAACAACTCATGGGCCCTTCATGATTGAGCCCCATGGTATGTCCGTCATCCAGTCACCTCCGGCAGTGGGGAATGTGACGTTGCCGGCCCCTCATATACTCGGGGTCACATGGCCTGTGACGCCTGCGCTGGATGGGTGTGGTGTGTGTGCAAACCTGCCCTCAGGGAGTGAACGCGACATGCTGACAACTAGACCAGCGACCTGCAGACCACTAGTGTGTAAACCTGTGACATGTGGTTAAGTGGCCCCCCCTCGGAGCGTAAGCGGAGTGGTCTGTCCTGGCGTACGCCGGAACAGCGCAGGGCTTGCAATGACGACTCGGGGCTGTGGGCATGGTGCAGTCCATGTCCGGACAAGGAAGTGACTAATGCGTGTGTCCCTGTTGTGGTGTCTACGGCACCCGCAACGCAATCGGCAACGTAGCACACTGTGACTGGTATCCCACTAGATGAGCATCATTGACGTTAGGGGGAATCACTGACCCTACATTCATCCACACATTCATACTTGAAAGATGAAAGACATGACACAGCAGTGCGTTCCTGAATGTTTATTGCACATCCAGTGGAGTTCAGCAGCTGAAGCAGTACAGGGCCATGCCAACCCCACTTCAGAATATGGGCCCGTAGAGGGCCAGCCAGAGTCCATCAGGGAATGACAAGGACAGAGGATGAGGAAGAGCACAGTCCGCAGTCTGGTCGCCGTGTCATTGGTCACCAAACAGGATATGGAAGTCCATGTCGTGGTCCAAGGTGAGTGCCGCAGAGTGTATCGGGGGTCAGTGGGAGGTCATGGGGCCATGTGCGGCACCAAGGAGCAACAGGCCAGGTGGCAGAAATGAATGCTACTGCCTCCTTCTGATCCCAAATCCAGCCACGTCCTCGTCCTCGGATGTGTGCCCTGCCCCACCTGTGGGTGGTGCTGTTCCGGCTGCAGCACTGTGTGCCACTGACACATCAGGGGCCGGAGGTGGATTGCCGGCCACTCTGTGTGGCAGTGACACATCAGGTGCTGGAGGTGGAATGTCTGCCGCACTGTGGGGCACGGACACACCAGGGGGCAGAGAAGTGGATGGTGTAGGGGCAGCAGCATTCATCCGCGCCACGCCTTGTGGCAGCAATGCCATGATGAGGACATGCAGGGCATGGTAGATCCCAGCTACATTTCGCTGATGTGCAGCGGTGGCTGCCATCCTTTCCGCCTCCATCCGCACCATGTCCTCCATGAGCCTCCGCATGCGTGCCATCTCCTGACTGAGATCGCTGGAGCCACTCTGAGCGGACAGGTGCTCTTGTCTCCGAGCCATGACTCCAGCAAAGTCAGCCAGGGCTCGTTGGATACCATGGAGCGGCATGTGGGTGTCCGTTAGGGACTGGAGGTGGTCCCTGATGGGACTCAGACACCCATGGATGGCGTCCAGTTTGGTAGCCATGAGGTCGAACCCCACCCGCACCTGCTCAGCCATCTCCCTCTGGACCTCCAACACACGGCGTTGGAAGGCCATGTGTTGTTCGGGGGGTCTTGGGAGACAGCCGGGGTTGTGGGTGCCTCCTGCTGGGTGGTTTGTGGAGTGGGTGGGGTCTCCTTGATGCAGCTGGGCTGCCCTGGTCCTGGAGGTGAGTGGCGGATGAGTTCCATGATGTCTTGGAGGGCTTGGGTGTCGATGCTGGTGGTGTCCTCCTCGTCATCAGTGAAGAGTGGCTGGGACTGCTCTGCAGGTGGCTTTGACGATGCCCCTGCAATGTGAAGGGGAGATGCTGTGTTACAATGTGTCCTCATGTATGTGGCCGCATGGTACATGTTGACATTCAGACAGCATGGCAATGTACATTGTGACAGTGTGTAGATCAGGGCCATGATCCAGAGTCATTGTGGGTGTGCACTGTGCTCTGCTTGATTGTGCATGTGTGCCATTGTGGCCATCTCCCCCGTCCCCCAGTACCTGGTGGTTACTCACCCTGTTGCTGTGGTGTTGTGTCATGTCGAGCAGTGTCCGGTCCCCCGATTCCTGCCACGGTCTCCACACTGATGACTGTCGACACCAGCTCCTCCATGTCATCCAGCTCCAGCTGTGGCGCTGGGCTCCCACCTCCAGTCTGCATTGCTGCCTTCTGGTTGCCTGCGAGTTTCTCCTTGGTCTTGCGCTTGATGTCAATCCATCGCCTCTTGACCTCGTCCATTGACCTCTTGTGCTCTACGACGGCATTCACCTTGTCCACGATGGCCCGCCATAATCCATTTTTGGTGCCCAATGACACATTGGAGGCGACGAACAGTTGTTGATGGTGTTCTATCGCCTCCGTGACCAGGATCCTATTCTCCTGCGGACTAAACTTCGTCTTCCTCTTCTTCTTGTCCTTGCCCTTCCTTGTCCCCGAGGTCCCGGGCTGGTCGTCCGGGGTGCTTGTGGGGTTGCGCTCGTCCTCTGCGCCTGCTCCGGCTGCCTCCATGGTGCTTCAGTGTTGGTCATTTTGTGTTTGTGTGTTTTTTCTCCTTTTGTAGTGATTTTCCCGCCTGCCGTGTGTGTATGGCAGGCCTGGCGCTGCTTATTGCTGATTTCCTCATCGCGTATGGGCTCATCGCACGTTTTTTGGTGTTGGGGTTTGTGTTTTTATCTCTGTTGAGGTGGTTGTATTGCGGACATTGTCCGCGGTTTCAGGAGACTGTCGCATGGTACCTCCGTGCTGTGAATTCCACGTTAACACTGGGTTATTTTCCCGCGATGGACTGCGATGTGTAAAGTTGTGCTAACATTTTTTGGAGATGTTTAGCACACGTTCTTGTGAATATACCCCATAGAATGTTAGCAATCTAGTTGTTCATTAGAATACGGTGGGGAGGCAAAGGTCAGGGGCACCGCCTCGAATAATTGATGGCAGGGAGGAGGGTGCAGAGGCGACAAGTTGACCACGCTGGGCAGGAGAGAGGGGCAGTGGCAGCAAAACGGACCCTGAAGAGCAGAGGAAAAGGGGGCAGGGGAAGCAAACCAACCATGCAGGACAGGCAAGAGAGGCTGTGGCAATATAACAGACCATTGAGGGCAGAAGAAAGAGGCAGTGGCAATACAACCATGCATGCCAACAGACCCGATTAGGCAGGAGAATTCTGATGCTTTTAAGCCCAAAAGGGCTTTATTTTATCTGTCTCCTGCCTAAAATCTCATCTTTTTCAATGTAAGTCAATGGGGAAAATCAGTTCCCCAGTTTTTTTTCCAGAATCTCCCCCTTACCAAGTTCAAAATATTGGTACGTATGCTACATTTGATCATGGAGGGCAAGAGGAATGGGGTAGGGACATAGACTAGGATAACAGAGGGCGGGATAGGAGATGGGCAGGCGTAAGGGGTTGTAGCAGCACAATGCACCACAAAAGGCAAGCGATACGGCAGTGCAGCACAACGGATCATGGAAAGCAATTGGGAGGGGATTGGGCCATGCATATGGACAACAGAGAGCGGAGGGGAAAGAGGCAAGGGCAGCAAGCTGACCATGCCTTACAGACAGTAGGGATAGTTGCAGCATAACAGACCATGAAGGCAGGAGGGAGGGGGCATGGGCATGGCAATGGACCAGACAAGGCAGGAGGGAGTGGATAGAGGCCTGCACATGGAAAACGGAGGGCAGGGGGCAAGGGGGCAGGACGGAAGTCGCTAGTTGACCATGGATGGCAGTCTGAATGGGCACTGAAAGCACAACACACCATGGGGGTAACAGTGAGACTATAATGGCATACACACAGACAATGGAGTGTCGGTGGGAGGGGGCCAAGAGCAGTAAGCTGACAACAGAGGTTAGGTGGGAGGGGCTGTGGAAGCATAGAAGACCCTGCATGGCAAGCAGGAGGGTTAGTGGCAGAACAACAGCCATGGTGGCAAGAGGGAGGGGGCAGCAGCATGCAAAAAGGACCATGCAGGACAGAAAGAAGGGGTAGAGGCTGGACATAGACAAGAGAGGGCAGGGGAAGGGGAAGGGGCTTCACAACTGACCATGCAGGGCAGGCAAGAGGAGCAGTTGCAGCACAACAGAGCATGGAGGGCAGAAGGGAGTGGCAGCAAAATGGATCATGAAGGAGAGGAGGGAGGGGATAGGGTCATGGGACTCGGACAGGCAAGATGGAGATGGCAGGGACAGGCGGCAGACATCTTACCATGCTAGGCAGGTGGGTGGGGCAGTGGCAGCCCAACAGAACACTCAGAGTAGATAGGAGGGGCAGCGGCAGGTCCATGGAACATGGTGGGCAAAAAGTAAGGAGCAGGGGCATGCACACAGACATTGGAGAGCAGTGGGAAGGAGGGTAGGGGCAGCAAGTTAAGCACAGAGGCTAAGCAGGAGGGCAATGATGGGGCATAGAATTGGGCAATGGAGGGCAGGAAGAGTGGGCTGGTTATCAAGCTAAATGGAGGGCAGTGGCAGCACATCAGACCACGCAGGGCAGAAGGGATGGCACTGTTGCCTGGACTCAGACAAAAGAGGGTAGGGTGGAGCAGCAAGTTAACTGTTCAGGGCAGGTGGGAAGGGCAGGGTTAGAACAATGACCACACAGGGCTGTAATGAAGGAGCAAGGGCATGGACTTGGACAATGGATGGAGAGGAGGAGTGGGGGCAGGAACAGCAGGCTTGACTGGAGGAGCCACAATGCCAGGCCAGTCCCTGCGTCCAATCCTCCG
The DNA here is from genome assembly GCA_963921515.1 of Calotriton arnoldi. Classification (NCBI taxonomy): domain Eukaryota; kingdom Metazoa; phylum Chordata; class Amphibia; order Caudata; family Salamandridae; genus Calotriton; species Calotriton arnoldi. The sequence continues at coordinate 67,080 of CAWUFW010010192.1, read as the reverse complement.
TGCATTGTCATGAGCATCCTACCCTAGAATTACCCTTCCCACCCAAAAACCTGAACCCACCCTAAACCCAAAAATGCCCTTGCCTCCCAAAAACCCATACCCACCCTGAATCCTAAAATTACCTTTGCCACCCAAAAACCCATACCCACCCTAAACGCTAAAATTATCCTTGCCACCCAAAAATCCAAACCCACCCATAACCCTAAAAATTCCCTTGCCACCCAAAAAGCATACCCACCCTAAACCCTAAAATTCCCCTTGCCACCCCAAAATCCCAACCCACCCTAAACCCTAAAATTACCCTTGCCACCCTAAAACCAATACCCCCAAACCCTAAAAATTCCCTTGCAACCCAAAAACCCTTACCCACCCTAAACCCTAAAAATACCCTTGCTGCCCAAAAACCCTTAAAATTCCAATGTGGATTCTTAGCTGACTCCCAGAAAGGTGGAAGGGGAGAGTTGCTGACTGGCAAGCAAGCGTGTCCTGCTCCCAACATGTATTGCTGTTCCCATAGCTATGTGCATTTATGCAGGCAACATCTTCGGCAAGCTGCTGTGGCAGGACAATTTCTGTATCCAACAAAGACAGCATCTTCGGGTAGAAGGATGTGCTGTGCTTGTCATTTCTGTGGGCAGGCAGCCATCTTCCATTTTACACACACAATGTTGTGTTAATGTCATACATTCAGGGTGAAGAGTAATGGGGTCCTCAATCATGGAAGTCACTGGACTTTACTATCAGATGCTAGATGTTAGCAGTTTTTTTTGCAACAAAGCAGTCCCACGAGGTACCCCCTTGAGAGCAAATGGCTGGGAATCCTTTTGGGGTCCTACTGATTACTGAACCAGTGGACACCAAGGATGCCACTGGAAAGCGCAGGAGTTGACTCTTGGAAGAAAGAGACATCCAAACACTAAAAAGAGCAGTAGAACTGCAGTAAATGAAACCAAATATTGTGTTAATAGGACAGCCAGAACTAACAGCCTTGAGGTTTCGTCTAGAAGCCTATTCAGCCCAAGTAGACAACAGTAGATGTTCCTAAGTGCCCATAAGCCTCTCATCAGGGGCTAAATGAAAGATGAGTGGACTCCAAGGAGCAAAGATTGCCAGTGACTCTGCCAGCCTGTATCACCAAATGAATCTTTGTGACTGTGGGGCTCCATCCCCTAAAATATCACCAGTGCTCACTGGCTCCTCCACCCAGCATGGTGTGAGAATCTTCTCATGGTCAGCCATCGGACTGCCTCCAGGAACAATATCCACAAGTCACCTATGAAGGTTCTCCTGACCATGCTGGGCAATGCATTGGTCATACACTTGGCTGACACTTTTGCCCTGGATCCTGAACTTAACTGGATGCACCGCAATGACCCTTAGGTACAGTTTGGCAGGACCAGGTTTTGGTTATAATTGCTTTTTGGGATCAGAGCGAGTCCTGACTCCTTTGTTCTTTGAGAAACACCCGCCCAATATCTTGGAACATTTATTCTCTGTTGCTAGTCTGACCAGGCCCAGAAATATATTTTCCTAAAGGTTGGAAAGTCCCTAGCACCTGTGCATGCCGACTGAATAGCCTCGGGTAGGATACCCAAGTGAATATATAGTGCTGATGAAAAGATTGGTGAAACAGTGCACATTTTGCACAGCTCCTCCAGAGTCCTGAAGGATGGAGACATCAATTCAATTTTTTGAAAAACAGAAGGTGCTTCTTGTCAGGCGCTGGTTGTAATCAATGCTTATTTAATGGCTCCTTATAGTTCGAACAAACAGAAATGTCCATGGGGAAGTCCTAAGCCGGCTGTGTTCCCAAGGTTCCCATAGAAGAGCCCCTCCCCTTCTGTCCCATGGCCTGACAGCTTCTTGTCTGTTTGAAGAATGACACCACTTGCCAGACCCCATGCATTATATGGCTGGAACATTTATCTCACCAGCCCATCAGATATGTAACCATTCTGATTTTCAGTCATTTAGACAACTTCAAATTGAAGTCCTCTGATGGGGGGGCGATAAATGTTACAGCCATATAATTCATGGTTCTGGCAAGTGGTGTCATCCTTCGGTAAACTTTGTTTTTTTCAGCAAATATATATATATGTGTGTGTATATATATATATAGTGAGTGAGTAGCTATATGAGTGTCTATATCAGTTAATGATTAGTTGTCTGAGTACCTATATGGGTGCCTGAGTGTCTGTGTGGGCGGGTGGGGGTGACTCCTGCATGGATGTGTGAGTGGGTGATGCACTGGGTTCATGGGTGCATCTATGAGGGGCTGTAAGGGTGAGTGAGTATGCTTATGGCTGTGTTGGTGAGTGAATGGATGTCTCAGTCGTATATGTGTGAGTAACTACATATGTGAAAAGCAGTATATGTGAGTATTGGAGTATATAAATGACTATATGTGAGAGTGAGTGATTGTGAGAGTGGTTGTATGGATGAGTGTGTGCTTGTGTCAGTGATTTTAGAAGAGAGTAAGTATGTGTTAGTATCTGTATGAATAAGTGAGTTGGTGTGTGTATAATTGTATAGATGAGTGAATGGCAGTGTGATTGATTCTTTTTTTTTAAATTGTTTTTATGATCATTTTAACTTTATTGGTGGGTGGCGGTGTGTGAGTGTCTGTATGGGTCATTGAGTGCATATATCAGTGGCTATATTGATGAGTGACTGCGTGTATGAGTGACTGTATGGGTGAGTGAGTGGATGTGTGTGTAGACCTATGAATCAGTGAGTGGGTATGTACTAGCTGGTATTGGTGTGTCTATGGCGGGAAACATCCTGAACAACGACTCCGGAACAACGAGTTCCGGAGTCACGAAAGCGGAACTCCGCCCTGCCCGAACAACGACTCAGCCTTAACCATGCATGTGCGTGGTTAAGGCTGATTCGGTCTAGTGTTCGGGCAGGGCGGAGTTCGGGGGAGCGTCACAGTCGAAGTCGAAGTGGAACAGGTAAGAGGGGTTAATTTTTAGGGGATGGAGGGGTTTGGGGTTAGTTTTGAGGGGTTTAGGATAAGTTTTTGGGGGTATGGGTGATCGGGTTAGGGAGTAGAGATCGAATTAGGAGGTGTGGAAGATCGTAATAGATTTTAAGGGGGAGGAAGTAGTTAATGAGGGGTTGAGTATGGTTTTAGGAGTTGGGAGATCGAGATTATTTATAGGGTGGAGGGAATTAGTTTTAGGGGGTTGAGGTTGTTTTTAGGGGATGGGGGTTTGGGATTAGTTTTGATGGCGCTATGTTTGATTATCTGGTGTGGGGGATTAGAATAAAAGGGGTGGAGTACGTTTTTAGGAGGTCCGGGTGATCAAGGAATAAGCACATAGCCGGATCCGATGTTGCTAAGGATCTAAGATAATTGAGGACTAAGAGTTTAGATAGGACTATGAGTTTAGGTGGGGGTGATCGTGATTATTATTAAGAGGGAGAATTAGTAATAAGGGGGTTTAGTTAGTTTTGAGAGGGAAGGGGTTTGGGATTCGTTTTATTGTTTGTTAAAAGGGTGTGGGGCGAAATGAATTTTAAGGGGCAGGAGGGTTTGGGGGATCGGAGTAGCAGTAGAAAAGCATTTTTAAAGACGCATTTCATTAACACGAAAAAACGTGGTAAAGGAATGCGTGGTAAAAAAAAGTCGTGGTTTAGACGAGGTCGTGGTTGCGACCTCGTTGTTAGGGAAGTCGTGGTTGTGGAACTCGTTGTTCCAACATACAACCGTCTATGGCTTCAAGACTGTATTTTAGAGTGGGTGTATGAAAGGTTATGTTAGGGTGTGAGGAGGTGCATCAGATATTAAGTGGATGATGTCATCAGTGATGTCATTTGAGATGGTATCAGTGATGTCATCAGTGACGTCACTGACCATGTCATGAGTGATGTAATATGTGACGTCATCAGCAGTGCATTGCAGGGGCGCGAGTTATAGTTATCTCAGCTAACTATAAAGGCTGAATTTCTCTGGTTTTGTACAAGTGAAATGTCAGCCTAACTATAACGTCCCTGAAACCTGTGGTTTTTTCAGTGAATATCTATGGTTTTTTAAATGCTAATTCCTAACTATAAAGTCCCTGAAACCTGTGTTTTTTCAGTGAATTTCTATGGTTTTTTAAACCATTTTATTTATGAAAAGATGTTTGTAACTATTTCTTTCTTTTTTTTTTAGGATTTTCTATGTATTTTTATAAACTTTTAAAATAATTATAATCACTATTTTAAAATATATATAACATAGCTGATTAAAGATTTATACTGTTATTTTTTTTAATTAACATTGTTTTATTATTTCTAATTTTGTACAGTGTGATATTATATAACAGAATTTCGAATTCAAAAGAAAATTTATATATCATTTTTTACTATTTTTGCAAAATTAAATTTAGTATGATTGCTTTTAATAGTATGAAAGATGTTTTGTTCTTTTATTGTGATAAGTATCTTCTTTATATATATATATATTTTTAATTTACAAAAAAGGGTGCGCACTGTACGCGAACCTACGCGGTTGGTGCGCGGATCCGTTATATAAGTATCACTCTAAAATGCATATTTAAAACAAATTAATATATTATTTTCACGAAGAGGTTTATTACTGAGTACATAAAAAATAGTAATAAAGAAGTTATACAATCGTTTTAAAATGTTTTTAACAGATTTTTGAGGATGCGATGGTATCGCGCACTGGTCGCGGATCCATGCGTTAGGTTCGCGAATCCGTTACACGAATGTAAGCCTAAAATACATACTTACACTGAAATAATATATTTTTTAAACAAAGAGGTTTTTAAGATGTTTAAAACACATTTTTATGTATGCTGCACCATTTGACACCGGACGCGCAGGGGTCGTGAATCCTGCCGGCACGTATATCCGGGATTGCGTAGGGGTTGCGACTCCGGCGTAATTTTTTAAAGTATGAAATATGAATGTTTCAATTTTAAATATCTGTTTTGCATAAAGACTTTCCATTGAAATACTTTGAACTACGATATCCTAATAGTCATTTACAGTTTTATATTACATTTGGTACATTTTACGGGTGTGCGACGCATACGCAATGGATGCGCGACCCCTACGTGAATCCATGTGACATAGAAAGAAAGCTTGTTATTGGTTGAAGAGCTTTTCATTTTCTTGGTGGGTGGAATCAACACCTGTTCCAGTCCTTTCATTTTGGGTGTGTCTGCCTTTAAGACTACCTTTTTTGTAGGCTCTCCTAATTCTTTATTATTTTTTGAGTTCTTCATTTTTGAATATCAAAAATGGCATCAGCATTTCCTGAAGAGCAGCAGGAAGAGAAGGAAGAGGTGGAGGAGCCAGTAAAAAAGGCAGAAGGAGAGCATTGTGTGGGCTTTTTTTTACTGTCCCGGAGGGAGAGAAGAAGGTCAATGCTCGGAAGGTGACCTGAAAAATCTGCCAGAAAGTCCTCTCCAGAGGCTCAGAGAAGAAGTACTCATGTGGTACTTCTTCAATGAAGAAGCACCTTGAGACAATCCACCCTGTTCATCTCGCATGAGAGGTGATGGAGCGCTAAAAAAGAGAGCAACCAGCCAGTGATGATAGAAGTCAACCATCTACTTCTGCAGGGGTTGTATTGACCACTCCGCAACCTCTGATTGTTCCAGAATTGACGGATGCAGACATCCACTGTCGAAAATGCTTGACGACTCCTTGCGTTGGAGAGCTCTCTATTGATGCCATCAAGACTCTCCTGAAAGCACATAAGTGCTCATTTTTTTTAGTTTTCTTGCTTGTGTTTCTTCGTTTAAAAGAAACACCACAGTTGGACTCTTTATCTATTATTTTTCTTTTAAAAAATTGAAAAACACCCAAAAAATTAAACATTTTCAGAAAATACAAAAAAAATACAAAATTGTTCAGAAAAAAAACGGTTCTCATTGAACCACATATACTGGTTAAAAATAGAAAAATGGTATGTGGTAAAATTGTATGTAGTGCCTGAGTGAATGGATAGGTGCATGGGTAGTACCTGAGTGAATGGTTGAGTGCAAGAGTAGTGCCTGGATCATTGCATGACTGCAGAGGTAATGCCTGAGTGATTTGATGTGTGTATAGGTAGTGCCTCCTTGATCGCATGTGTGCATGGGAAGTGCCTGAGTGAATGGATAAGTGCATTTGTAGTGCCTGAGTGAATGGTTGAGTGTAAGAGTAGTATCTGAGTGCTTGCATGAGTGCATGGGTAGTTCCTGGGTGATTGCATAAATGCAGGGGTACCGCCTGGTTGATTGGATGAATGCATGGGTAGTGCCTGAGTGACTTCATGAGTGCAAGGGTAATGTCTGGGTGCTTACATCAGTGCATGGGTAGTGCCTGAGTAAAAGGATGACTGCAAGAGTAATGCCTGGGTCATTGGATGAGTGCATGGGTAGTGCCTGAGAGAATGGATGAGTGCATCGGTAGTGCCTGAGTGAATAGTTGAGTGCAAGAGTAGTACCTTTGAGAATGCAATTATACGGGCCCTTGATATTACTGTCCCTCTCTCAAAGGTTAAATGCAAACATAAAGCATCACCCTGGTTTACGGAATCCCTAAAATCCGATAAACTAGCTAGCAGGAAAGCTGAATGCAACTGGAGAACATCTAAGAGCGTGGAGGATAGACAGGCTTATAAACGTATTCACAAACACTACCTAGAAAATATTAAATTAGCCCAAAAAAATTACATTATCAATAGAATCGACAAGGCTGCTAACTAACATAAGGAACTTTACCAAATTCTAAAAGAATTCACTAATCCCTCGTCATGCCAATCTGACAGCCCATCCACACAAGACTGGGTAGACATATTATCTACCTTTTTGAGGAAAAGGTCAATAGTATCCATAACACCCTCCTTAATCAGAACGTTGAACAGCAATATCCTAAGTCGGACGACACCCTGACACTACCCACACCACTACTAAAAGAGTTTGCTGAACTCACTGAAGAAGAAGTTAACACTACACTTCTCAAAATTTAATCTGGTTCCCCAGTCGACCCTGTCTCGCCCCACATTATGACAAAGCTGGCTCCAGTGCTTCTCAAAAGTCTCACTGACATTTTTAATATGTCCTCAACTCAAGCAACGGTGCCTATTAAAAGGAAACAAGCAAGAGTCAAGCCTATTCTTAAAAAAAACCTCAGCTGATCCCAAGGAGCCCAGCAACTATCTGCCCATCTCCTTACTCCCCTATTTTGGAAACTTACTTGACTCGCTTGTCAACAATCAGCTAACAACGTATCTGGAAAACCACAAGCTGTTGGACCCTTCTCAGTCAGGCTTTAGGGCTGGTTACAGCACCGAAATCTCTCTGGTTGATGTAGTCGACAATATAAGACTCGCCCAGGACACTGGACAATCGGCCATACTTGTCCTGTTAGACTTTTTGGCCGCCTTCGATACCATCTCCCACAGTATACTAGAACAACAACTGTGGGAGATGGGTATTAGAGGAACAGCCCTAAGCTGGCTCAAAAGCTATTTAAAAGATCGAACTACCATAGTGCAACTGGGCACTCTTGCTTCTTGTAGCCGGATGGTAGACAAGGTAGTACGTCAGGGATCTATACTCAGTCCCATGCTTTTTAATCTGTATGTGGCACCCCTGTCCAAGTTGATTAGATCATATGGGTTTGACGTATTATCTTACACTGATGACACCCAGCTACTAATCACCCTCGGTCCTAATCCAACTGACACCAGAATCAAATTCAAAAACTGTATGATTCATATCAATGTCTGGATGCAAGCTAACTATCTGCAGCTCAATGCCAATAAGACTGAGATCATCTTATTTGGCACGGCTCATGAACACTGGTGCAATGACTGGTGGCCCCTTAGTCTTGGCCCTTGTCCCTCTCCTAAACCCATGGTACATAACCTTGGAGTAAAAATTGATGATAAACTATCCATGAAAGACCAGGTAAACCAAATAGTGAGCACCTGTTATGGCCTAATGAGGAGCCTACGTAAGATCTTTTGATGGATCCCTTTAGAGTCAAGAAAACCGCTTGTCCAAGGTTTGATCATCAATCGTCTTGACTATGGAAACGCTTTGTTAGCTTCAATTAACGAAGAGCTGGTCACCAGGCTCCAGGTTTTACAGAATAGAGCTGCCAGGCCAGTACTAAACCTTCCTCCTTGGTCCTCATCAGCCCTCAGTTTGAAAACCCTTCACTGGCTCCCTATAAGGAAGCGGATCCGCTTTAAGATCAGCTGTCTGGTACACAAGACCCTGTTTGAGAATGGACCAAACTATCTGGCCAAAAAACTAAACTGGTACCTCCCTCATAGAAACCTTAGGTCTGGAACTAAACATCTTCTCACCCCGCTCAGGGTGCGGACCGCCAGGTATGTGGCCGCTCATTTTCCCATCTAGCCCCCCACCTGTGGAACGAACTCCCACTGCAGCTTCGCACTATTTCGGATCATAAACAGTTCCGAAAGAAGCTTAAAACCTGGCTGTTCTGACCGCTCACCTTTTCCCCCCATTTTCAGCTGTTCTGACCGCTCACTTTTTCCCCGTTTTCAGCTGTTTTATTTTTGTCTTCACCAGCTATCACTGCAGCGCCCTGAGACCCTTCTGGGTGATATGTGCGCTTAATAAAACTCTATGACTATGACTATGACTACATGGGTAGTACCTGTGTGATGATTGGATGAGTGCATGGGAAGTACCTGAGTGGGAGTATGAGTGCAAGGCTAATGCCTGAGTCATTGGATGAGTGCATGGGTAGTGCCTGAGGGAATGGATGAGTGCATGGGTAGTGCCTGAGTGAATGTGTGAAGGCAAGAGTAGTGACTGAGTGTTTGCATGAGTGCATGGATAGTGCCTGGGTGATTGCATGAGTGCAGGGGTAGTGCCTGGGTGATTGGATGAGTGCATGGGTAGTGCCTGAGTGAAGGATGGGTGCAAGGGTGATGCCTGGGGCATTTGAAGAGTACATGGGTAGTGCCTGAGTGAATGGATGAGTGCATGGCTAGTGCCTGAGTGAATGGTTGAGTGCAAGAGTAGTGCCTCGGTGATTGCATGAGTGCAGGGGTAGTGCTTGGGTGATTGCATAAGTGCAGGGGTATTGCCTGAGTGATTGGATGAGTGAATGGGTAGTGCCTGAGTGAATGGTTGAGTGCAAGAGTAGTGCCTGAGTAAAAGGTTGAATGCAAGAGTAATGCCTGGCTTATTGGATGAATGCATGGGTAGTGCCTAAGATAAAAAATGAGTCCTTGGGTACTGCCTGAGTAAATGGTTGAGTGCAACAGTACTGCCTGAGTGATTGCATAAGTGGATAGGTAGTGCCTGGGTGATTGTATGAGTGTACATGTAGTACCTGGGTGATTGAATGATTGCATGGTTACTGCCTGAGTGAAATGATGAGTACAAGAGTTGTGCCTGAGTGTTTCTATGAGTGCAGGTGTACTGCATGGGTGATTGGAGGAGTGCAGCCATACTTCCTGCTTGAAAGGATCAGTGCAAAGGTAGGGTCTGGGTCATTGGATGAGTCCATGGGTAGTGCCTAAGTGAAAACATGAGGACATGGGTAGTACCTGAGTGAATGGTTGAGTGCAAGAGTATTACCTGAGTGATTGCATGAGTGGATGGGTACTTCCAGGGTGATTACATGAGTGCATGGGTACTGCCTGGGTGATTGGATGAGTACATGTGTAGTACCTGAGTCACTTCATGAATGCAAGGATAATGGATAGATACTTAGATGAGTGCATCAGCAGTGCTTGAGTGGAAAGATCAGTGCAAGAATAGTGCATGGGACACTGGATGAGTGCATGGGTAGTTCCTGAGAAAATAGATGAGTGCATGGTTGAGTACAAGAATAGTGCCTGAGTGATTGCATGAGTGCAGAGGTACTGCCTGGGTGATTGGATGAATGCATGGGTAGTGCCTGCATGAAAGGAAACATGCAAGGGCAATGCCTGGGTTATCCTATTAATGCATGAGTTGTGCCTGAGAGAATGCATGAATGCATGGGTAGAGCCTGACTGAGTAATTGAGTAGAACTATAATGCCTGAGTGATTGCATGAGTACAGAGGTACTATCTTGATTATTGGATGAGTGCATGGGTAGTGCTTGACTGAAAGGGTAAGTGCAAGAAAAATGCCTGGGTTATTGCATTAATGCATGAGTTGTGCCTGAGAGAATAGATGAGTGCATGGGTAGTGCCTGTATGAAAGGATGAGTGCAAAAGTAATGCCTGGGTCGTACGATGAGCGCATACGTACTGCCTAAGAGAAAAGATTAGTGCATCAGTAGTACCAGATTGAATGGTTGAGTGCAAGAGTAGTGCCTGAGTGATTGCATAAGTGCATGTGTATTGCCTGGGTGATTGCATGAGTGCAGCAGTACTGCGTGGGTGATTGGATGACTGCATATGTAGTACCTGAGTGACTTTATGAGTGCAAGGGTAATGCCTGGATACTTAGATGAGTGAATGAGTACTGCGTGAGTTAATGGATCAGTGCAAAGGAAGAGCCTGGGTCATTGTATGAGTGCATGGGTAGTTCCTGAGAGAATGAATGAGTGCATGGGTAATGCCTGTGTGAATGGTTGAGTACAAGAATAGTGCCTGAGTGATTGCATGAGTGCAGAGTTACTGTCTGGGTGATTGGATGAGTGCATGGGTAGTACCCGTTTGAAAGGAAGAATACAAGGGTAATGCCTGGGTTATCCTATTAGTGCATGAGTTGTGCCTGAGAGAATGCATGAGTGCATGGGTAGTACCTGACTGAATGATTGAGTAGAACTATAATACCTGAGTAATTGCATGACTACAGAGGTACTGCCTGGATGATTGGATGAGTGCATGGGTAGTGCTTGACTAAAAGGATAAGTGCAAGGAAAATGCCTGGGTTACTGCATTAGTGCATGGGTTGTGCCTGAGAGAATAGATGAGTGCATGGGTAGTGCCTGTATGAAAGGATGAGTACAAAGGTAATGCCTGGGTTATACGATGAGTGCATATGGCCTAAGAGAAAGGATAAGTGCATTAGTAGTACCAAATTGAATGGTTGGGTGCAAGAGTACTGCCTGAGTGATTGCATAAGTGCATGTGTATTGCCTGGATGATTACATGAGTGCAGCAGTACTTCCTAAGTGATTTGATGAGTGCATGGGTAGTGCCTGTGTGAAAGGAAGAATACAGGGGTAATGCCTGGGTTATCCTATTAGTGCAAGAGTTGTGCTTGAGAGAATGGATGAGTGCATGGGTAGTGTCTACGTGAAAGGATGACTGCCTGGCTGATTGAATGAGCAACATGATGATAGTTTTCAAATAGTGTAAAGGATCAACATTATTTATATTAGAAACAAATAACATATAATTAAACTTTAAACATTTTTACAGGTTATCATGCATAATATGTCATGTAGTCTTATCTTTCAAGTAATTTAGATACATTACTCAGTAGAAATATTTTAGAGTAGTTTTGTCCTAAACAGCATTAAAACTCTTTTCATACTTAAACAGTAGCTACTATAAAGAAGAAGAAGAAAACTGCTATTTAATGATAATATATTACAGAAATTATAATATTATATTTTTAAGAACACAACATAAATTTAGAATTTCATAACATTTTCAGTTTCCTTTTTTGCTGTTCTCAGATTCCACTTAACTTCACCATACACAGTGATTTCAATGTAGTATCATCATTGAACAGCGGGGAAAAAAACAATCAAATTGATTGTAGAAAAAAAAGCCAAATCAGCGTAGAGCAACATTTTCAATATATGTAGCTATGTGTTTTTCTATCTACACTTTGTTAATTACTTCCTTCATCTACATTAATTCTATTATTTATCTCAAATACATTTGCCAAAATGTAGACTCTCATTTACATCTGGTATAATATCGACAACAAATATATAAACTATTTGCTTTCAAACACAATTTTCCAAATGTAATATCAATTAGAGCAAATAATAATCCAAACACTAATTATAAATACTAATAGTTTGCACTCCTGTCTACTTTCTGTTTACATCTTCCCAATAGGCTGAATGATGTACTCAAAACTTTGGCATCAAAAATAACAAATATAAATTTGGAAATTCATAAGGCAATCTAGGTTTCAATTCCAAGTGGGAATCATTGCAATGCGTCCATCCTTTATTACCCTTTAAATACACAGTATTGTGTCCAGATGTTGTAGTAGGTCCATCATGGAAAATAATAGCCACTGCTACAAAAGTTCTTCCTGAAATAGATATTTGACTTGCATTAAAAAATTTAATTTTGGTTTCCAATTTTCTTCCATTTGCTCTACACCGTTGTAGCATTAAAATCAAATATTTTCCAAATTTTTCTATATGTAATGTAGACAACATCTCTGATCTACATTGCGAACATCTCATGTCCTGATTGGCTGTTTTTATCAATTTGTTAAAAGGTACTGATTTGCAGAAGCAAGGTGGTCAGATCCCCCTTTTTTCGTAAAATGCTTTTTTAACAAAGCAGGTTTTTTAGTAGGCAGCCCGTTTTCCTTAAAGGAAAACGGGATGCATTTAAAAAAGAAAAATGAAACTTTTCATTTTTTTAAGGGCAGGCAGTGGTCTCTGGGACCATTCCTTCTCTTAAAAAACATTTTCCCACATACTCACAAAGGAGAAGGGGTCCCCTGGGGACCCCTTCCCATTTGCGAGTGGTTTACCACCTACTTGAAGTAGATGGTAAACTGCGAGTGTTTTGCGGCTGCAAATGCGAATGCACAACATTAGTACATAGCATGTTGACTCGCTATTAGGAAGGGACGCCCCTTCCTAATAGCGAGAGTCGCAAATGCTATTTTGGGAGTCAGTGACTCGCAAAATAGCATTTGTACATGCTAATACCCTTTTTTGCGGCCGAAATGGATCTCCCATTTGCGGTTGAAAAAAGGGTTGTACATCTGGCCCAGAATCTTTTTCACAATTTCCATTGATTTCATGATGAAGATCTTGTAGATAAAACACAACATTCAGAATCACATTAGCATACCAGTTGATACCTGAACTATTTTCCAACTGGTATCCTACAATGTCATCAACAGTTTCCATTTACGCCTTCAAGTTTCTCTTCAATTGTTTTCTTTTTTTTGAACCTCAATTGCATGTTTGACATATTTCCGTTTTGGACACACTGTACGTTTCTCATATATGGGATATCCACCTAAAGCAGGAGTATAAAGTCTTCTTAAACGATTGTACTCTCTTACACGATTTGTATCAGCACTAACCTTTTTCTCATCAAAATCTATCAAATACAAACCAGTCAATGTTCTTACTCGAGACAATGCAACGTATGTCATTCCCTCGTTGAACACTGTACTTTCAATATTTACAAAAGCAGTGTCTGTACTTAAACCTTGAGATTTATGAATAGTTATTGCATATGCTAAAGACAGAGGAAACTGTTGTCTGCGAACATACAAATATTTTACAAGCAAAAAACATCTAACACAACGCCCAATCTATCCTACTTCCTTAATCTGATCAAATGTTATAATCAAAAATTCTATTCCATCTCTATTCTGAAATTTTACAAAATCAACAACTTTTTCCATTGCTCCATTTACTAAAACTTCTTCTACATTCAAATTATGCCGTAAAATTACTCGACAGTTTATACATACATGTAAAGTCTTTTCTAAGCCTGCAGTTTTAGATACAGACTCTTCCAAAGAATGCAATTTAGCCTGTAGTTTCTCTGTAAGAAGAATAGTCACTCCGTGGTGTTCAATTTTATCAATAGCTTCAATTTCCACTATTTGTTGTTTTTCCAGTTTCAAAAGTTGTTGATTAAATGTAGAACACTCTTGCAGTGTAGGCATTAGGCAAACTATAAACTTCTTTTCTCCAAGCATATTGTACATTACTTCAGCTGCTGTCGTTCTAGTTGTAAACAAGTTCCTTAGTAGCCGACTTTCTAAAGCTTGTTTACCATGTTTTGTCAAAACATCAATTCTGATGTCTTGAAGAATATATCCATAATCTTCATCACTTGCTTGTCGCATCTTCTTAACCAGTTCTTTATATTCAAAATGTAACCAAATGTTCACATTTCCAATACTTCCCAAAGATTTCCTAGTGTCTTCATGGACAAGTGTTTTAAAAACAGGTTGTCCTTTTACAGGAGTAAGTTGTAGTAGATCTCCGAATACAAATAAATGTTTTCCTCCAAACAGAACATCTTAATTTGTTTTTAAAATCTGTTGTATTCTCAAGTGTACAAAGGCAAGCATTACGCTTGAGACCATGCTCACCTCATCAATGATTAAAAGTTTCATTTTCTTCAGTACTCTTGACACTTCATAACAAGCTTCTCCAGATAGCTTCTGATATTCCAATTTATTATCATGTTCAACTAGTAGCATAAGTAATCGAGGTAAAGTAACCCCTTTAATGCTGTGTCAAAACTTTAATTAAGAAACCTTTTCCTGTTCCAGCTTGACCACTGATGTACATTAGAATAGGTTTAAATGATGAACATTGGCATTCTTTTTTTTTCGTGCAGCAAATCATGTTGTATCTGTTGTTTGACTTGTAGATATATTTCTTTCTGTTCAATATTTAGTTGTTCTTCTAACTTTTCAAACTGAATAATATCCTGTTTTGCTTGTTGCTTGTTGCATTGTAGTTTCTACCTCATTCATGGCTATTGCTGCTTCATTTTCGATAATTGGTTGTCCCAGTGGATCTTGACTCAGTGGACCAAAACCTTGACTATCTTGAGAACTTTCTCTAGCTATTTCAGATGCAAAAGTACTTTCTTGTTCAGTCTCATAATTTAGAATTCCGTTTCACTATGCCAAGACTTGAACAGTTGCAGAAGTGCTAAATAGAAAAATGCCCTCTTATCTGGACTTTAACAACTGAGTTTTCTGTGGTTTATAAGATTTCCTTTGGCATGTTTTACCAAACATCCGTCACATCCAATTACTGCATATTTTTCTTCTTTTATATTTTCTGTAACTTTTCTTTTAAAGCTGTAATGTTGAAGTATTTCATACAGACATAGGCTTTGGGATGTGGACTCCTTTTGGGATAGTATGTATCCAACATATTAGTTTTAACAATATCTGTACTTTCTGGTTCATTCTGTGCTATGTATTCGATTTCTTGTAAAGATTTCCATACTCTATTTCGTGTGGAGGCAAGACCTAAACTTACCCAAATGATTCCTCTTGACTTTGACTATAAACTGGCAGAGCTCAAGCGATCTGAACATTGATAGGATCCAATCTCTCGATGGGAAAGCATTTTCAAGCTAAAGCTGTACAATTTCTTACTAAGTCTCTTCTCTTCTGAAATTTCTTCCCACATTTCTTTCATCTCTGTCTTTTCAGATTTGGTTATATATGATGTAACATAGCGAGCAACAGCAATTGAATTATCTGCAACATATTGAATATCCATGTTTGCATTCCACATTTTCAAAATAACTGGATTGTAGTCATTAATGTACTTTGCATCTTCTGGTTCTTTTTAAGTTATTTGTATTCTTCAGAGATTTCCGAGTTATTGTATGCCTTACTGCTGACAAAAAACTATTTAATCTTTCTTTAGAAATTATTGGACGTGGGAAACCAAAACGACATTTTGTATAAAATTTCCCTTTGCACTTGTATTTTCGTTGACAGTATTTCCCACATCGATGGCTTTGAAACCTTAAGCGTGTTGTATCAAGCTCTTTTCTCCTCCTTGTCTTGGAATGGCACATGTAACATACTGTTCAATGAAAGACAAAACAGTTTCATTAGTATCAGTTCCAAATTTTGGAGCATACTTTATCCATAATAGCATGTGTATATGAGGAGCTTGGTACTCTTTTCGACAAAAGAAATCAGTAACTTCTCCAAGAGGAGGAATATATTTATTGCAGATAAATGACATCATACTTTGAAACCTATGGTTAAAATACCTGCAAACATTTACAGGATCCAAGGAACAGAGTTCTCTAGGTGTCTTCAATTCAATATTTTTAACATTTGAATTTGCTTCTTGTAGAAATTCAAGTAAATCGTCCCACACATATTCAGCACAGCTAAGTGTTACAAACCATGTAGGGGTACCTAAGTTACTTAACTTACATTTAAGTTCATCGTGACAATGAAACCAATATTCATTGGTTCCACGTTGACACGCTTCAAATTAATTAACTGAGATTCTAACTTTTCATCTCTTTGTTGAACTTTGTCCATGAATTCTTTTGCAGAAACATATGGAAGATGAACTCCTGTTTTTAATATGTGATTCACTGCATATGAAAGTGCAGACAAATCAATTTCAAACAGAAGATGAAATATATATGGAATGCACTGTCGAAATCTTGTATCTTCAGAGTACAATCTTGTCGAGCAGTATTCTGAAGCTGAATCCATACAGCTCGCTCATCAAATCATCCACCTTCTCCAGTGGGGAATAGCTGTGAAAACAACGAGCTTCTAAACTTTTTTCCCATACCCTCATGGGAGTCCCCTTTGCTTCCTTCATGTGAAATAATTCAATACTGTTTCCAATCATTTCCTTCGAATGTAGAGAATGTATAGTATAATCATAAATCTCTTCACTGTTGGACTTGTCCACTTTTTCTATTTGCCCACTTGAAATTTCTGTTTCATCTTCTAAGTATATTACCTGTTCATCAACATTTACATTCTTATAATAAATATTATTCTGTACCAGATATAAAGTAGCCTTTTGAAGTTTATTAACATCTACAAACTCTTGCCATATTTTTCGACTCTTTGTTGGTACACCATTTACTAGAATAACTACTGGCTCATTTTCCTCCCTGTCTACACCAACAGTTTCAATATTTTTCTTAAATTATAAAGGTAAGTACACAACTCTTCCATTCAGAGCTCTTTGTAAATCTGTTGGTGGCAGCTTACCTGTTTTAGGCTACATACGAACTATAGCCTGAAATGGATGCACAGATTGAATAAGAATGGACTCATATGCATTCAAATCTGCCAGTTCCTGAGGAATAGCTACCAACTCTAAGTTGTTCTGTACTGCTCTAGCTGGAATTTTGTTCTCTTCTAATTTGTTGCAACAGTATTTACAAATAACTTGATCAGTAGCCAAATCAAACTGACCTTCTACTAACAAATAAGCACCAAATTGCTGCCACTTATCATTGTTTTCATTTTCACTTTTTAAATATAAATCAACATTCCTAGTTTGACTTCTATAGTGAATAAGCCGACAACAAATACAAACATAGTTTAGTTTTTCAGATGAAGTTGTCTTAAACTTTGCAATTTCTTCTGCAAATTCATCAATACTAATTTCTTTCACCTGTTCTTCAACACCTACACTTATCAAGCTCTCACTTTCTCTACACTCCTCTTGTGAACCCAAAAAATGAAACTGTTTATCATCACAAACTTTTTGTACATCTGATACTGAACCATGCAAAAGGGCTGTGTTCATTTCACTTAAACATAATGCAGGACTTTTTACATAGTAGAGTGCCCTTACTAACTTCCGCATTTCTGAGTGGTGTACTGCTTACATTCTTAAATGATGAAAAGTGCTTTGACACACTTTTCTTGAAAGACAAGCCAGAGAATGACCCTGCAAGTTAGTATATTATCTTATTTTACATGGATCTAGTCCTTGTAACATCCTAATCTTCTGTTTAAGACTTTTTTAGCATATTCTCGTAAAACAATTAGTAATATGTCAATAGATTCCTGTCGAATACTGCAAATACTGCTACAATCCCACTTATATACAGGAGCTTGTGTATGCTTCCCTTGAACTTCTTCAGCTATTACTTCTTCCACACTCCTAACAACCATTTTTTTCTTGGAATGGGACAACCATCTTTCATCTCATAGCATCGACCACTAGTATCAACTGCATGTATAATGTGTTCTGTTGAAAATATCTTTCTTCATTAAAGAAAGGCTCAGTACTAGAAGTGTGCTTCCATTCACCAGTAAAAGTTTTACAAAAGTTACTTCTATTAACAAGTCTTTTTCTTTTGCTTTTCTGTCTCATAAATACCATTGTTCTATCCAATGTTCTCATTCTCTTCAATACTAATATAAATAATTTTTGTTTCATTTCAAAAGCAGTATCTACTACACTTTCAATGTGTTTCTTCTTCGTATACGCTGCTGATCTTTTTTTAATACTTTTTACAATCTTTTAATAATTTTTGAATTACTCCACTTCGAAACATTTGTACACGCATCTCTTTAAATTGTTTTTGTCTTTTTGTAACATGTGTTGTTTTTCCAAAAATGAATGTTTATTTTACCATTACAATTCTTCTTTTCCTTGTGCTTTGCTGTAAAAAAATTATTTTTCCTTTCATTTGTATTGTCTTTCTTTAACCTCTCTGCAACTGTTTTAAGGAATTGTTTAGTACTCTTACCAGAACAGACTTTATCCTGAGTAACATTTTGGTCTTTTTCTACTACACTCTCTTTAGTTTTGTTTAAGTACTTCTGTTTTCTTTGTTGTCTTCTCTTTTCATGTTTTCTTGCCAACTTCAATTTGTAATCCAAACAAAATAATTTTCTAAAAAACAAAGAATAGTTTCAGTAGTTTGTTACATCAATTAACTATTTTAAATTAATTACATCTCAATATTCAGAACAACTAGTAAGCAATTAATTACAATTACATTGCTATTCTCTTTATAGCAAATGAAAAAGAAAAGTGTAGAAACTGAGCAAGACAACTGCAGAAAAAGGAAAAAAGCTGCTGAAAGAGAAAGAAAGGGATAGACAGAAAAAGCAAGATTTAGAAACAGCGAAAAGAAATACACAAAACAATAACACAGCTACTGCAAAATATGAGAAATGCAGAAGCCCTGCTGACTGTCGCTCTGGTTTGGTGGTGCTGCTGGAGGGGAGAGGGGACAGGACTACAAGTCCCAGCCTCCCGTGCGGCCGTAGCCACGATCGTCATCTTCTAGCACCTGGAGGTGCTATAAATTCACCTGCGGGCCCCCACAGCATGGGAAGCCCTGCTGACTGGCGCTCTGGTTTGGTGGTGCTGCTGGAGGGGAGAGGGGACAGGACTACAAGTCCCAGCCTCCCGTGCAGCCGTAGCCGCGATCGTCATCTTCTAGCACCTGGAGGCGCTATAAATTCACCTGCGGGCCCCAGCAGCACGGGCCGCGTGCGGGCGAAGCCCGGGCCAAGGGCGGGCCCGTCTGCACCCGTCAGCGACCGACAGAGACCGGGCCGGGCCAGCACTTTTTCATTGAGAAGCCATTATGGGTAAGCGGAAACTCCCATGTACCTCAGACACTGTAAAGACTAAGGCAAAGATACCATGCAATTGCGCCTCTATCATCTCCTATTTAACTACAGCTGTAGGAGCCATAACTACCGAGATTCATAATGTGGAGGCCCAGTTGGGTTTGGGTGTGGGAGCTGAGGTATCGGAGGTAACAGCGACTGATAATGCCCCATCTGTTATTCGGTCTCCCTTAAACCCAGAACCTGATATTAATTATGCCCCAGTAGTGGTGGCCAGTAACCTTATTTGGGACAATGAAATTCCATCAACCTCACATTCTAAGGCACAAATGGAGTGCAAGAGGAGTCCGGAAATGACAAGAGCCAGGGCCTCGTTTCCAGTTGCTAGTAAAAAAAGGAAGAAAAAAGGTCTAAAAGCAGGCCCTGTCACAAAGGAACTATCAATGGGGAAGGGGGTTGAAGACCATCGGATCACAGTGGAGCCACCACCTTCTAACCCCAATACAGCAATTGTGGACTAAATTTTGTTACATATTGACACTCTTGTTGGGTCGCTCAAGGAGGACCTATTTAATTATGTCAAATCTGGGCTAGATGGTTTGATGGAAAGGCTATCTAGAATAGAGACCAATTTGGGTGAATTTGGGGATACTAGTATTGGGGATAGGAGGCGGGGCAATAATGAAATAAGTAACATATCTAATAAGGAAAATAACAGTACCAATTTCCAACACACCCATAAGACGACATCTGAAGGGGGAAGGTCTCTCAATACAACACCCGCAGGGTCCATGAAACCCAATGAGGCAACTTTAGGGATTAGGGATGGCACCAGTGAGGGGGTTGTGACTGTAACCCACTGGAGGACTAAAACTCCATGTCCAACAGGGCCTGATAAAACAGCTATAGGAGAGCCTGCCAAACAAGGAAGGCTGCATTTGCCAACAGAGGCTACCCCATTGGTAGCGTTCTTAATAGGGGTGCCCCCTCTCAAAAAAAACATTACTGAGACAACCGAGGAACTTATTCGTAAGGTTAAGTTCTGGTGCAAAAAATTCTCCGAGGGGGGTCTAGAGCTTCCTCACACGTCATAATGGCTAGATGGGTGGGATGGGTGGGAAGTCGCCCTAAATCAGATGATGATGATTGTATAGTCATTAATTTTGATCGGATAGATGTAGCAGGCTGGCTTTATCAGGAGAGCTCTAACTGTGGCCTGGGGGGGATTACAGTCCTGCCCTTGGGTTTTTTTATCCTCCAGTTATGGGGGAAGGGGCAGAGACCGGAAGGGACTGCAAAGACATATAGCAGGAGAATGGTCCCATAAGCCTATTGCTAGAACTAAGCATAACGATGGCCAACCCCTTTTTGTAAACACCATCAACCCACTCAAATGTTATTCAACCTCCGCTGCTGTAGCAGAAGAAAGGGCCAAAGAGAGTAGGTTTGAAACCGCAAATAGATTCGCCCCATTGAGCCAGTTGGATAGCAACGACTGACTAAACTCCTGTTCCCCTACAAAAGGGCAAATCAGAGATAGTCATATGGCCCATACTACCAAACCCATACAGGGGGAGGAGGCTAACACAGGGGAGCAAACTAAGATATTAAGTTGGAATATAGCAGGACTTAAAACAAGATTGACGATGAAAGGTGGAAGGGTTTTTTAAAAGAGTATGATGTGATTGGGCTTCAAGAGTCCTGGGAAACCGAAAATATTACACAACCTATTTTGAGCCAGCAAGACCATCTGTAGCTGGTAGGGCAAAGGGCGGTTTAATAACCCTGATCTCCCTAAAGGTTATAGGTAACCACTGTAAATTGGACTCAGGTTCACCAAATTGTCTAGCAGTACAGATTATGCCTATTAACGCACCTAAAATTCTTATTGTTAACTTTTATAACTCATTTGACAGAATTGCTGCAAATGAACATCTGGTCAGTCTGAATTGTTTCCTTGAGTCATATAATGGAAAGCAAGTTACACCTTATTCGGTTATCGTTCTAGGTGATTTTAATGTACATCGATGCCCACTGAACTGTCACGTCACTGACAGTTTAGGCCCTGGTAATCATTTGGAGACACACTTTGAACATTCACAGCAAGGTAGATTCTTAGAGGGTACCCTAGCGGAATTTGGTCTATTATATCCAAATACCTCGCATGATAGTGATGAAATTCCAACATTTAAAGGAAGGGGAATGCATTCCACTATTGATTGTATCTTTATTAATGCTGCTTTGACCCCCCCTGGTGATAGGATATACTACTATGTGGTCACATTTTAGTGACCACAACCCTATACATATTACACTGGCAGGGGCCTCAAGAACAATTCAAAATCAAATAGATGTGTCCCCACTTTTAATTTAAAAATAAAAGACCAAGCCCGGAGACTCAAGTGGTGTAAGGTAGTGCCGGAGGATTTCCACGAGAACTTACTGAACACTGTTGGAATGGAGATTGATCTCTGTCTAGATGATAATATAAGGGACAAAGAGATCCTCATAGCTTATGCTAAAATCTGTAATCAGGTGGCCTGTGACTTTAAACGTCCATATAAGGAATTCCTGAATAAAGGGGAGAGGTGGTTTGACCATAATTGTACAGTTGCCCACCAAAAGCTGTTGGTGGCCCTAAGACATAAAACCACAAGATAAAAGTGTAATAGTAGCCCTCAGGAAAACTTATAAGTTGGCCATAAATACACTCAAATCTGAGATTAAAAACGAGGCGTGGAATGATCTCTTTGTCCATAGATGTTATTAAAAATAGTGTTAAGTTCTAGGAAATTGTTAATAAGCCATTTTTCCAGGAAACCAAGGGTAGCCCTCTAGAATGCAATATACAGGTGCAGGAGTGGTCTAATCATTTTAAACTCATATATGGCGACCAGGAGAAACCAAGGACTCCCAGGTACACTGTTTGAGGCTGAGGTATATACCCTGGTTTTTATAGAATCGAAGTAGCAGAGGCCATAAACAAAATGACAAGCAACAAGGCTCCTGGACCAGATGGCGTCCCGGCCGATCTTTTTAAATCTAATGCGACACTATGGTCAAAATTTCTGGCTCATGTTTTTAATCTGGCCTGTAAATTTGGCCTGCCTAGATCATGGTCTGAATCAATCATTGTTCCAATTTTTAAAAAGGGTAATAGAGGGGATCCAAGCTGCTACAGACCAATCTCACTTATAGATTCTGCAGTGAAGGTGCTAGGAAGTGTGGTACTTACTGATTGGCTAAACGAAACCAATACACTTTCAAACTTGCAATACGGTTTCATGAAAGGGAGGGGTACCACGGATCAGTGTTTGAATTTGCACCTATTAGTTGGGAAGTATACCATCGCCAAGAAGGGGACATTGTATTTGGCGTTCATGGATCTTTCCTCGGCTTTTGACTGAGTGAATAGATCCAAGCTATGAGCAATATTAACCCCTTCGATGATCGTGACGAGCTCAGCTCGTCATGCTGCGCGGTCGCGCTGTGCGCATGACGAGCTGAGCTCGTCACGACCACACCCGCGATCGGAATGTCCAGCACACAAGCAGAATTCCGATCGCGGTCAAGGGGTTAAATAAACTAGGCATGGACAAGAACATTGTTTACTTCCTTGCTGATCTGCATAGGGATCTGACAGCCACAGTGAGATTTGATCAAAGGGGGAATTGTACCCAGGGAATACATATAATAAATGGAGTTAGGCAGGGTTGTATTTTAGCCCCCCTACTTTTTACCTTATACATTAACAACCTGGACTCCGTCTTAGGGGAAGCCAGTAAAGACATTCCGCGTGTGGGGGAATGGCTGATCCCAGCCCTCCTATATGCGGATGATGCCGCCTTATTAGCTAGAACTGCGGTTGGCTTACAGTGTCTTTTAACCTCCTTTGCCATTTTTATGAGATCCCTGGACTTAAGTGTAAACTTCGCAAAATCTCATACAATGATAATTGGCTCTAAGCCCAGAAGGCCTAAAACACTCCACTGTGAAGGAAACGAGATCACCAGAGTTACTACATTTACTTACCTAGGTGTCATATTTGACAATAGGGGTACATGGGTCCCGCAAATTAACGCAAAAAGAAATGTAATGGCCAGATCCACATCCGCGGTCCTTGGCTTTGCACGTAGGCTAGGGGCAAAACCAATACAAGCACTGTTAAATATATACATAGCTAAATGCATTGCTATCTCAAACTACGGCTCTGACATATGGGGTTATAAAGAAGCTAAGGGTATCCAAATAGTTGAAAATACATTTTTAAGAAACCTGCTATCGGTGCCACAATCAACACCATCATACATAGTCCATCAAGAGACTGGGGTAGGTTTTGTGGCAGACCTAATTGGAATGGCACCTTTACTTAAATGGATAGCAACTTGGATAAATCCTGAACTTGAAATGAATTGCGAAATCTTGCGCGATTGTCTAGCTTTAGACCGAGCAAGTAGTATCCCTTCGTTGAGCTATGTGAAAAGGCTGGCAGTGCAATTAGGACGGCCTGAATTATTTAACTTTCCAGATATTCTAGTGAAGGGAGATATGTTGTGGGCTAAGAAATCTTACCTATATATGGCACTTATGGAAAGAGAGGCCAGGGAACTGGTAAAACCAACGGTACGTGCCCATCAATTGTTAAAAACCTCTTGTGCAATTGAACCCTATTTAAATATTGTAACCAACCCGAATCATCATTTCCTCTTAGTAAGATTTAGGCTGAATCAGGTAAATTTTTTACTTGCCAAACCTCAGGGATGGGGAAGGGAGGAGGACTTGGGTGTTTGCACATGTGACAATTTTTCCACCCAGGACACATTGCACTTTGTCTTGTTTTGTGAGCATTTTTTGCACAGTCGGAAACATTTTATTTTTCCAATTTTAAAGGGCAAAGGATTTTTACAGGCAAAACCAGTGCTCATATATTTACAGATGCTGACCAATGTCTGGGAAACTTTTAACCCCTTTGCTGCTAGGCCTTTTCCCCCACTGTGCTAAGCCTTTTTTTGGCTATTTGGGGTAGTTCGCGCTTAGGCCCCTGTAACTTTTTGACCACATAAGGTATCCACGCCAAATTTGCGTCCTTTCTTCCAACATCATGGGGATTCTAAAGATTCCCAGGGTTTGTGATTCCCTGAGGGACCTAGAAATTAGCCAAAATACAGCAAAATTTTGTTTTTTGGGGAAAAATGGGAAAGAAGTGCTGCAAATGAAAGCGTCTGGGTTTTTCCCTGCAAATGGTATCAAAAAGGGTGTGTGGGGCTGAAATCACCATTTTCCCAGATTTTAGGAATGACAGACTTTTGTCAGAAAACCAATAATTTTACACAGTTTTGGCATTTTTCTGGGACATAGCCTATTTTTGTTATTTTTTGTGCTTTCAACCTCCTTCCAGTTAATGGTAGAAATGGGTATGAAAGCAATAATGGATCCTGGAAAGCTATACATTTTAGTAAAGTAGACAACAATCTGAATTCAGCAAGGGGTCATTTGTGTAGATCCTTCAAGGTTTCTTTATAGAAACTAACAGTTAAATATAGGAAACATTGAAAATTAGTTGAAAAAACAGCCTTTTGTGTTAACATTTTCACCTGTAACTTCTTCTAATTATGACAACTCTGTAAAAGCAATATACCGTTACATCCACGGGATCTTACTGGTTGTGGGGATATATAGGACTTGTAGGTTCATCAAGAACCCGACGAACCCAGAGCCAAAAACTGAGCAGCGACTTGCAATGGTTTTTTATTATGTACCGGGTATAAAGCAATTATTCTTGGAAAATGTATACATGGAAAAATCGGTATGAAAAGACACCTATGTATTTCTGAAATGGGAACAAAATATAGAGTTTAGAAACAGTAGATATTTGCACATTTCCAAATTGGGAATACTCATACTAGCATGAGAATTATCGGTCATTTTTCAAAATGACTTCTTTTTTCATATTGTCTTTCATTTGGAAGGCAGAAATGCATTGAAAGTCAATAGGTAATAACAGTTGCTTTACAAATCTGAATTACCCTAAGTCTTCCAATAAAAATGGTACCTCACTTGTGTGTGTAGGCATAGTTCCCACGACAGGAAACGGCTCAAAACGCAACATGAACACACCACATTTTCACAATGAAAAATTACCCTTTTTTTGCAAAGTGCCTAGCTGTAGTTTTTTAACCCTAGCTCTGTCGTCACCTAGGGAAACCTAGCAAACCTATACATTTTTAAAATCTAGACACCAAGGGGAATCCAGGATGGGGTGACTTGACTGCCTCTCACCAGATTCTGTTACCCAGAATCCCTTGCAAACCTAAACAAATGTAAAAAAAAACACATTTTCCTCACATTTCTGTGGTGGAAAGTTCTGGAATCTGCGTGGATCCACAAATTTCCACCCACCCCGCATTCCCCAAAGTCTTCCGAGAACAATGGTACCTCACTTACATGGGTAGGCCTAGTGACCGCGACATGAAACGGCACAAAATGCAACGTGGACACACCACAATTTCACATTGAAAAATGACCCTTTTTTGGCAAAGTGCCTAGCTGTAGTTTTTGAACCCTAGCTCTGCCGGCACCTAGGGAAACCTAGCAAACCTATACATTTTTGAACACTAGACACCATGGGGAATCCAGGATGGGGTGACTTGACTGCCTCTCACCAGGTTCTGTTACCCAGAATCCCTTGCAAACCAAAATAATTGTCCAAAAAACACATTTTCCTCACATTTCTGTGATGGAAAGTTCTGGAATCTGCGTGGAACCACAAATTTCCACCCACCCCGCGTTCCCCAAAGTCTTCTGAGAAAAATGGTACCTCACTTGTGTGGGTAGGCCTAGTGCCCATGACAGGAAACGGTGCAAAACGCAACGTGGACACACCACAATTTCACAGTGAAAAATGACCCTTTTTTGGCAAAGTGCCTAGCTGTTGCTTTTGAACCCTAGCTCTGCTGGCACCTAGGAAACCTAGCAAACCTACACATTTTTTAAAACTAGACACCCCGGGGAATCCAGGATGGGGTGACTTGACTGGTTCTCACCAGGTTCTGTTACCAGAATCCCTTGCAAACCTAAACAATTGTCAAAAAAAACACATTTTCCTCACATTTCTGTGGTGGAAAGTTCTGGAATATGCGTGGATCCACAAATTTCTACCCACCCCGGGTTCCCCAAAGTCTTCCGAGAAAAATGGTACCTCACTTGCATGGGTAGGCCTAGTGACCGCGACATGAAACGGCGCAAAACACAACGTGGACACACCACAATTTCACATTGAAAAATGACCCTTTTTTGGCAAAGTGCCTAGCTGTAGTTTTTGAACCCTAGCTCTGTCGGCACCTAGGGAAACCTAGCAAACCTATACATTTTTGAACACTAGACACCATGGGGAATCCAGGATGGGGTGACTTGACTGCCTCTCACCAGGTTCTGTTACCCAGAATCCCTTGCAAACCAAGATAATTGTCCAAAAAACCACATTTTCCTCACATTTCTGTGATGGAAAGTTCTGAAATCTGCGTGGAACCACAAATTTCCACCCACCCCGCGTTCCCCAAAGTCTTCCGAGAAAAATGGTACCTCACTTGTGTGGGTAGGCCTAGTGCCCATGACAGGAAACGGTGCAAAACGCAACGTGGACACACCACAATTTCACAGTGAAAAATGACCCTTTTTTGGCAAAGTGCCTAGCTGTTGCTTTTGAACCCTAGCTCTGCTGGCACCTAGGGAAACCTAGCAAACCTACACATTTTTTAAAACTAGACACCCCGGGGAATCCAGGATGGGGTGACTTGACTGGTTCCCACCAGGTTCTGTTACCCAGAATCCCTTGCAAACCTAAACAATTGTCAAAAAAAACACATTTTCCTCACATTTCTGTGGTGGAAAGTTCTGGAATATGCGTGGATCCACAAATTTCTACCCACCCCGGGTTCCCCAAAGTCTTCCGAGAAAAATGGTACCTCACTTGCATGGGTAGGCCTAGTGACCGCGACATGAAACGGCGCAAAACACAACGTGGACACACCACAATTTCACATTGAAAAATGACCCTTTTTTGGCAAAGTGCCTAGCTGTAGTTTTTTAACCCTAGCTCTGCAGGCACCTAAGGAAGCCTAAGAAAACCTAGCAAACCTATACATTTTTGAAAACTAGACACCCAGAGGAATCCAATATGGAGTGACTTGACTGTCTCTCACCAGGTTATGTTACCCAGAATCCCTTGCAAACCTAAACAATTGTAAAAAAAAACACATTTTCCTCACATTTCTGTGGTGGAAAGTTCTGGAATCTGCGTGGATCCACAAATTTCCACCCACCCCACGTTCCTCAAAGTCTTCCAAGAAAAATGGTACCTCACTTGTGTGGGTAGGCCTAGTGCCCGCAACAGGAAATGGCGTAAAACGCAACGTGGACACACCACAATTTCACAGTGAAAAATGACCCTTTTTTGGCAAAGTGCCTAGCTGTAGTTTTTTAACCCTAGCTCTGCCGGCACCTAGGAAACCTAGCAAACCTATACATTTTTAAAAACTAGACACCGAGGGAATCCAGGATGGGGGACTTGTGTGGCTCTCACCAGAGTTCTGTTACCCAGAATCCCTTGCAAACCTAAACAATTGTAAAAAAACACATTTTCCTCAGATTTCTGTGGTGGAAAGTTCTGGAATCTGCGTGGATCCACAAATTTCCACCCACCCCGCGTTCCCCAAAGTCTTCCGAGAAAAATGGTACCTCACTCGTGTGGGTAGGCCTAGTGCCCGCGACAGGAAATGGTGCAAACGCAACGTGGACACACCACAATTTCACAGTGAAAAATGACCCTTTTTTGGCAAAGTGCCTAGCTGTAGTTTTTGAACCCTAGCTCTGCCGGCACCTAGGGAAACCTAGCAAACCTATACCTCCCTGGATTCCACCTGGTGTCTAGTTTTCAGAAATGTGTGGGTTTGGTAGGATTCCCTAGATGGCCGCCGAGCACGGTGCCAAAAACAAAGGTGACCCCCTTGCAAAACCAGGTCGTTTTGAGATAGGCAATTTTGATGTCGCCTCACTACGTTTTGGGCCCTTGCCTGTCGCGGGTACTTGGGCCTCCCACACGAGTGAGGCACCATTTTTATCGGGAGACCCGAGGGAACGCTGAGTGGTAGGAAATTTGTGTCAGCCCGGTGATGCCACAACTTTCCCACACAAAAATGTGTGAAAAAAGTGACTTTTTCAGCAAAATGTGAGGTTTGCAGGAGATTCTGGGTAAGGAAACATTGGGGGATCCACGCAAGCCATACCTCCCTGGAATCCCCCTAATGTCTAGTTTTCAGAAATGTGTGGGTTTGGTAGGTTTCCCTAGATGGCCGCCGAGCACGGGGCCAAAAACAAAGGTGACCCCATTGCAAAACCAGGTCGTTTTGAGATAGGCAATTTTGATGTCGCCTCACTACGTTTTGGGCCCTTGCCTGTCCTGGGTACTTGGGCCTCCCACACGAGTGAGGCACCATTTTTATCGGGAGATCCGGGGGAACGCTGGAGGGTAGGAAATTTGTGTCAGCCCAGTGATGTCACAACTTTCCCACACAAAAATGTGCAAACAAAAGTGATTTTTTTCCAGCTATATTTGAGGTTTGCAGGGGATTCTGGGTAAGGAAACGTTGGGGGATCCACGCAAGCCATACCTCCCTAGAATCCCCCGGGTGTCTAGTTTTCAGAAAGGTGTGGGTTTGGTAGGTTTCCCTAGATGGCCGCTGAGCACGGGGCCAAAAACAAAGGTGACTCCCTTGCAAAACCAGGTCGCTTTGAGATAGGCAATTTTGATGTCACCTCACTACGTTTTGGGCCCTCGCCTGTCGCGGGTACTTGGGCCTCCCACACGAGTGAGGCACCATTTTTATCGGGAGACCCTGGGGAACGCTGGGTGGTAGGAAATTTGTGTCAGCCCGGTGGTGCCACAACTTTCCCACACAAAAATGTGTGAAAAAAGTGACTTTTTCAGCAATTTTGAGGTTTGCAGGGGATTCTGGGTAAGGAAACGTTGGGGGATCCACACAAGCCATACCTCCCTGGAATCCCCCTGGTGTCTAGTTTACAGAAATGTGTGGGTTTGGTAGTTTTCCATAGATGGCCGCCGAGCACGGGGCCAAAAACAAAGGTGACCCCCTTGCAAAACCAGGTCGTTTTGAGATAGGCAATTTTGATGTCGCCTCACTATGTTTTGGGCCCTTGCCTGTCCGGGTACTTGGGCCTCCCACACGAGTGAGGCACCATTTTTATCAGGAGACCCTGGGGAACGCTGGGTGGTAGGAAATTTGTGTCAGCCCGGTGATGCCACAACTTTCCCACAAAAAATGTGTGAAAAAAGTGACTTTTTCAGCAAAATTTGAGGTTTGCAGGGGATTCTGGGTAAGGAAACGTTGGGGGATCCATGCAAGCCATGCCTCCCTGGAATACCCCTGGTGTCTAGCTTTCAGAAATGTGTGGGTTTGGTAGGTTTCCTAGATGGCCGCCGAGCACGGGGCCAAAAACAAAGGTGACCCCTTGCAAAACCAGGTCGTTTTGAGATAGGCAATTTTGATGACGCCTCACTACGTTTTGGGCCCTTGCCTGTCGCGGGTACTTGGGCCTCCCACATGAGTGAGGCACCATTTTTATCGGGCGACCCGAGGGAATGCTGGGTGGTAGGAAATTTGTGTCAGCCCGGTGATGTCACAACTTTCCCACACAGAAATGTGCAAAAAAGTGATTTTTTCAGCTAAATTTGAGGTTTGCAGGGGATTCTGGGTAAGGAAACGTTGGGGGATCCATGCAAGCCATACCTCCCTGGAATCCCCTGGGTGTTTAGTTTTCAGAAATGTGTGGGTTTGGTAGGTTTCCCTAGCTGGCTGGCGAGCACGGGGCCAAAAACCCAGGTGACCCCCTTCCAAAACAAGGTTGTTTTGTGATAGGCAATTTTGATGTCGCCTCACTACGTTTTGGGCCTTTGCCTGTCGCAGGTACTTGGGCCTCCCACGCGAGTGAGGTACCATTTCTATTGGAATACTTGGAGAAAGGCGGGGGATAGGAAAGTTGTTGTTTCTTTCTGCAGCGTGAACATTTTGGCACAATAATGCAAGGAAAATGTGACAGACATTTTGAGGTTTGCAGGACATTGTGGGTAAGATAACGTGTTGGTATCCACAAGAGAGACATCACCATGTACTCCCATGGGTGTTTAGTTTACAACAATATCTACAGTTGGTAGGTTATTCTTAGATGGAATGTACACCTAGGCAGAGAGACTAAAAAGACAAAGATTACTGCACAGCCATCTATTCCTCAAGCACACACACATACTGGTTGGATTGGGCCCGAGGGCGAGTGATGGTTCAGTATATAAAATTTTATTAACAAGAGATTTCGCAAAAATGAAATGCACTGTCAATAATTAAAAGGACAAAAAACTGAACCAGTGACTCGCAGCTCGTGAGCTGTAAAACCACGGCAAGGCACCAACCGCTTTACAGGCCATTCACACACCTTTTATACGTGATACACACAAGACCATTCACACCACCAGGCACAAAACCAACACATTACAACACTCACAAAAAGGGACAAGATACACCCTTCTTGAGAAAGACAGAAAAGACAAATATTTCTGCACAACCACCTATTCTTCAAGCACACAGACATACTGGTTGGATTTGGCACGAGGGTGAGTGATGGTTCAGTATATACAGTTGTATTAACCAAAGATTTCACAAAAATGAAATGCACTGTTAATAATTGAAAGGACGAGAAACTGAACCATTGACTCACAGCTCGTGAGCTGTAAAGCCACGACAAGGCACCAACCGCTTTACAGGCCATTCATACACCTTTCATACGTGGACACATACAAAACCATTCACACCGCCAGCCGCGGGCCCAGCACATTACAACACTCACACCAGCAGACAGCGCCATTCAAGGGCCCATCACTTTCAGAAGCCCACAATCCTGACACAGCAACCACACCAGCTCACGGATTGCGTGGAGTGGGGTTTAGCTAGCAGTGTGTGTAGTGACCAGCAGCAAGTCACTACTCACACACCGCCAGCCAAGCGCCCGTCCACGCACACTGTCAGCCAAGCACCCGTCCACGCACACCACCAGCCAAGCGCCAATCCACGCACACCGCCAGCCAAGCGCCAATCCATGCACACCGCCAGCCAAGCGCCAATCCACGCACACCGCCAGTCAAGCGCCAGTCTACTCACCGCCAGCCAAGCACCAGTCCACGCACACCGCCAGCCAAGCGCCAATCCACACACACCGCCAGCCAAGCACCAATCCACACACACCGCCAGCCAAGCACCAATCCACACACACCGCCAGCCAAACGCCAATCCATGCACACCGCCAGCCAAGCGCCAGTCCACTCACCGCCAGCCAAGCTCCAGTCCACTCACTGCCAGCCAAGTGCCAGTCCACGCACACCGCCAGCCAAGCTCCAGTCTACGCACACCGCCAGCCAAGCTCCAGTCCACGCACACCGTCATAAATTTTTTTTAAACAAGAAAGAAAACACAAAGAAATTGCAACTAAATACAAAACTATAACTACAAAAACAACAGCAGTAACTGAAGACATCATTCTATTGCCAAACGATAAACTGAACTATATAAAACCATACAGACCAGGCAGTACACTATTAGACTCATGGTTGCTCCCAAAAACTCTTTTGAGTGTGATACAATCTGAAACATGTGGGCACACACAGCCCAGGATTAGAAGGACAATCAGCACAGTGCATAAGACTCTCCTTCCGCACACCTCTTCGCAAGCAGACTCTACATCTCTTACAGGGATTGTTTTTTTTGGGCGTGTGAGGAATTAAATCAGGAAAGTGGCGATCTTTCAATCTAGCCACATCCTCCACCACTCCAACTCTAGGAACACTTGCCTGTTCCACAACAACAAGGCTGCCTATCACAGACTCCTGAAACTGAACAAAAGTCAACTTTGACGCAGGAGAACAATCCTTGAACACAACAAAAGCATTGAAAGTTGCTAAATTGAAGAGATGGATGGCCAACTTCTTATACCAAATGTAAGCCTTACGAATAGCAGTGTAAGGTTCCAACCTCTGATCTACTCTATCAACACCACCCATGTGCTTATTGTAGTCTAAAATGCACACAGGTTTGCGCACTTCAGCAATCTGACCCCAAACAGCCACAGCTGAAGTACTCTCATCATGGATGGTAGTCAGCATGTACACATCCCTCCTGTCCACAAATTTCACAGCTAGTAGTTCATCACTACGCAAGGAACTGCACTGTCCCCTCTGAGGTTTTTTGCAAACAAGCTCTTTTGGATAGCCTTTACGGTTGGAGCGGATTGTGCCACAAGCAAAAGTGTCCACTTTTAACAATTCCTTAAACAATTGCACAGCAGTGTAGAAGTTATCAAGGTACAAATGGTGGCCTCTGTTAAACTGTCCTCTAGCAAGATCCCACACAATTTTCTCTGAAACTCCAAAAGTGGACGGACAACCAGGGGGGTCAATAGTGGAATCCCTACCAGTGAACACACGGAAAGTAAAAACATATCCTGTCCTACTCTCAGACAACATATACAGCTTAATTCCATAACGTGCCCTCTTGCTAGGAATGTACTGCCTAAAAACCAAACGGCCCTTGAACAGGACCAAAGACTCATAAATATGTATTTCTTTCCCTGGAGTATAGATCTCTGAAAATCGATCTACAAAGTGATCAAGAACAGGCCGAATCTTAAAAAGACGGTCACACTCAGGGTGATCTCGTGGCAACGCCAAAGCATTATCAGCAAAATGCAGCATCCGAAGCAAAAGTAAATACCGATCACGAGTCATAATTGCAGGAAATATGGCCGTTGTCATCAAGGGACTGGTAGACCAATATGAAGCCATGGACGGCTTCCTTATCAAACCCATCAATAAAGTCAAACCCAAAAACTTCTTCATCTCTTCCAGATTTGTGGGAGTCCACCGGGTAGCTCTAGAGTGGGGCCTAAGTCTGGCACTGTTGTCCCTCAAAAACTGTTCAGCATACAAATTAGTCTGCTCAACAATCTCACCCAAAAATACATATCCATAAACAACTGAAAAAAACTGTATAGGCAAAAAAAATTCACAATCCACTCTACACCCTGCATCACCACTAAAGGCAGGCAACATCGGCTGCACCATGTTTGGATCAACCCAGAGTCCA
The DNA here is from genome assembly GCA_963921515.1 of Calotriton arnoldi. Lineage (NCBI taxonomy): Eukaryota > Metazoa > Chordata > Amphibia > Caudata > Salamandridae > Calotriton > Calotriton arnoldi. The sequence continues at coordinate 33,668 of CAWUFW010010192.1, read as the reverse complement.
GCACTTCCAGTAGGAAGCCTAGCAGCCTCAGGCTGCAATCCAGATGCCTCTTGCACCATCAGCACAGCAGTGTCCTCCTCTAAAACAGGCACTTCATCCGCACTGAGAGTAGCTTCATCCACACCGAGAGTAGCTTCATCCGCACTGAGAGTAGCTTCATCATCCGATGATTCCATGTGGAGAGAAAACTCACTGCCTGAATCTTCCCCTCCCTCCTCTCCCTCAGACGCACTGTCAGTCTCATAATCCTGCTCAGAGGAAGATTCAAGAATCATACCAGCCACCTGCTGAGCAGTCATTCTACGGCTAGCCATAATGCTTACTAATAAAGGTAACTTGTCAAACAAGTCAACAACAACAAACCCTTTGTAAAAAAAAGAAATAAACAAAATGTAGCTTTATCACAAAGACCTATATACTCCAACACTATACCACTCACTTGACAGAAACAGCTAGACTCACCACCACCTACTCTGCAAAGACACAGTAAGGATCAACAATATCCGACTAAAAAGAAAAAGAAAAAAAATTACACATAAGACAATGCAAAACACATCGCCAAGAATTTCATGCTCAAAGCACTAACAAATATGCTGCCATTATGACACCACTTACAAAAAAATTCATTCATGCATGACAATAATACTCATTTGGAGTAAACACAACAAAAATGGTTTTCTTACCAAATAAATGCAATTACGCAAAACTGCAGAACAACCACTGCCGAAACCGCAAACAGGAATCAAAAGCTTTACACTAGATTAAAAAGGAGGAAAAAAACCATTACAATCACATATTCAAATAATGCACCAGTCCACACACAATCCACCAGCTAAGCTAAGGGGTAGGTGGGCCTAAGAGTATAAATAAAATATTCACCCCTGTAAAAGGGGAGCAACTCTTGCCCTTGAGGCCACTCACCAACACAAAAACCCCTGTTGTCTAGTGGCTTCTGCCCCCTTGGGGGCAGAAGGGCCTTAAAAACATACTGCTGATCTGCCACCCAAAGAGGACAGAAATGGCCACAATCATCCTCCCATAAAGGGGATCGACCCTTGCCCAAGAGGCCACTCCCCACAAACAAATCCATGGTGGTCTAGTGGGCCCAAACATGACAAGCCCCAGCCCCAAAAGGAGAGCGACCCTTGCCCAAGGGGTCACTCTCCCCCCAAAAAATCCCTGGTGGCCTAGTGGGCCCTAGATAAAAAAAAGGCAAGATCATGGGGGCAGACAGCCAAAAACATAGCCCCCGAAGGGGAGTGACCCTTGCCCAAGGGGCCACTCCCCACAAAGTATTCCCTGGTGGTCCAGTGGGCCACTTTAAAAGAAATGGCAAAATCTGCCCCCCAGAGGGGCAGACAAAGCCAAAAAACATTGCCCCCATAAGGGGAGCAACCCTTGTCCAAGGGGCCACTCCCCAGAAACAAATCCCTGGTGGTCTAGTGGGCCAAATATGGGGAGAGACAGCCCCCAAAGGAGAGCGACCCTTGCCCAAGGGGTCACTCTCCACAAAAAAAAATCCCTGGTGGCCTAGTGGGCCCTAGATTAAAAAAAAAGGCTTGATCTGCCCCCCCCCATGGGGGCAGACAGCCAAAAACATACCCCCGAAGGGGAGTGACCCTTGCCCAAGGGGCCACTCCCCACACATTGCTCGCTGGTGGTCCAATGGGCCAATTTTTTCAAAAATAATTATAAATCAAGCCAATTACAAATGCCCCCATAGGGGGAGCAACCCTTGCCTAAGGGGCCGCTCCCCCAAACAATAGATTTTTTTTAAAAATCCCTGGCTCTAGTGGGCATTCCTCCTGCACGATCGCAGGATCGTGCAGCAGGAATGCACAAAAGAAGCATCAGGGGAAAGGAAAACCCTATCCTTTCCCCCAATGCCTCTTTTGCTGAAATCCCCCCCTCCCCAGGGGAAAAACTTAGCTCTTTGTTCCCCGACACGCTGGAAGCAAATGGCTTCCAGCGTGTCGGGGAAACAAAGGGAAACCTCCAATGACGTCAGCTTTCCTCACGCGCTGACATCATTGATGACGTGGAGGGGGGGCGGGGGGAGGCAGGGGAAGGGCTTCCCCTGCCTTCCCCGGTAGAATCGCGTAGATCGGCTTCCCACAGGGGGAGCGCCAGCGCTTCCCCCGTGGGTGGGTGCCATGAGCCGTCATGAGCACACGCCCACTGTGTGTCATGACGGCTACTGTTGTAAGTCTCACCATGTTCCTGAAAACATGCATGCATGTGTCTCTACTTTTTGCTGATGCCATCACACATAATAGAAACATACAAATAGTTGTAAATCTATGTTACACACATGTAGCATCCTCAGATGAATAACACGTATGAGAATACATGTGCAAGTAGAGACATACCTCAGTCACAAGACCATGCAGACCTTTAAACTTGACAGACTGCAGTTCCCATTCCAAGAAAACACCTAAATTTATACGGCGTACTTCAAGGGTACCTTTCCACAGACTCATACGAAGTAGCCTAATCAGTAATCCCTCTGCCAACATGTCTAAAACCTGACTTTTGTTCTGCAGCTTCACTATTCAGCGACTACTCAGAGTGTTGGGCCTAGCCAAATATAAAGCAGCAACCCTTCGCATGTCTCTGTTGTAAGTCTCACCATATTCCTGAAAGCATGCATGCATATGTGTGTACCTTTTGCTAGTGGCATCATACATAAAAGAAACATACAAATAGATGTATGCCTGTGTTTTATACGTCTAGCATCTTCAGATGCATAACATGTGTGAAAATACATGCACAAGTACAGACATACCTCAGTCACAAGATCATGCAGTCCTTTAAACTTCACAGACTGGTCTTCCCATTTCAAGCAGACACCTACATTTATGTGGCATACTTTAACTGTACCTTTCCACAGACTCATACAAAGTAGCCTAATCACTAATCCCTCTGCCAACATGTCTTAATCCTCACTTTTGTGCTGCAGCATTACTATTCAGTGACTACTCAGAGTGTTGGGCCTAGCCAAATATAAAGCAGCAACCCTTCACATGTCTCTGTGGCAAGTCTCACCATAGTCCTGAAAAAATGCATGCATTGGTCTGTACCTTTTGCTAGTGGTATCCTACATAAAAGAAACATACAAATAGATGTATACCTGTGTTTTATATGTCTAGCATCTTCAGATGCATAAGACATTTGAAAATACATGTAGAAGTAGAGACATACCTCAGTCACAAGACCATGAAGTCCTTTAAACTTGACAGACTACACTTCCCATTTCAAGCAGACACCTAAATTTATGCTGCATACTTCAAGTGTACCTTTCCACAGACTCACACGAAGTAGCCTAATCAGTAATCCCTCTGCCAACATGTCTTAAACCTCACTTTTACCTTGCAGCTTTACTATTCAGTAACTACTTAGAGTGTTGGACCTAGCCAAATTTAAAGCAGCAACCCTTCACATGTCTCTGTTGTAACTCTCACCATATTCCTGAAAGTATGCATACATGTGTCTGTACCTTTTGCTAGTGGCATCATACATAAAAAAAATACAAATAGATGTATACCTGTATTTAATATGTCTAGCATCTTCAGATGCATAAGACATTTGAAAATACATGTAGAAGTACAGACATACCTCAGTCACAGGACCATGAAGTCCTTTAAACTTGACAGACTACACTTCCCATTTCATGCAGACACCTAAATGTATGCGGCATACTTCAAGTGTACCTTTCCACATACTCACACGAAGTAGCCTAATCAGTAATCCCTCTGCCAACATGTCTTAAACCTCAATTTTAACTTGCAGCTTCACTATTCAGCAACTACTTAGAGTGTTGAGCCTGGCCAAACATAAAGCAGCAGCCATTGACATGTCTCTGTTGTAAGTCTCACCATATTCCTGAATAAATGCATGCATGTGTCTGTACCTTTTGCTAGTGGCATCATATATAAAAGAAACATACAAATCGATGTATACCTTTGTTTTATACTTCTAGCATCTTCAGATGCATAACACAAGTGAAAATACATGTACAAGTAGAGACATACCTCAGTCACAAGACCATGGAGTCTTTTAAACTTGACAGACTTCACTTCTCATTTAAAGCAGACACCTAAATTTATACAGTGTATTTCAGCTTTACTTTTTCAAAGACTCATACGAACTACCATAATCACTAATCTACCTACCAAAGTACACATATTAGTATGCACAACCTATTTCAATCATCATTTCAGTACACTAAAACAAACTACAATACACATTTGTACATTTTGTAACATTTTGTAACATATTTCAAACATCACACCTCTAATAATTTACAAAGTTTAAAAATAATGCTTTTCAAAGTTAAAAATATCACTACAAAGAGAGAAGCACTACTACATAATACATAACACACCTTACAAATTTGTAACTCACTTTTCAAATAGTATTGCAGAATATCAAATATCAGAAACTCATAAAAGATTTTCTTTTTCACAGAATATATGTAATGCACTACTCTCAACAAGGTAAAACCAGTAATGGCAAACATTCCCTCTCTTTCTGCACACAAATAAATGTAAGTAGCAAATAAAATTGCTTTCTCCATTATTTCAAATTGTGAAACACATTTCTATTGGTTAGACATATTAACCCTTTCTAAGTGTCTTCTAAAAGTGCCCAAACTGGTTCTATAATTTACTGGAGTCGCGACTCTACCGCGGTGCCGCAGTGTAGCGTCGCGATGGAGCCGTGAACCCTGACGGGAGTTCAAAAACCTATTTCAAATAATACTAGTATTATTTTTTAACAACACACTACTTCTAAACATACTACTGATTTGGGAAAATTTAATTTAGTAGCATATCACTTATATAGAAGTTACCATTTCACAATTTAAAACCACAGTTAAGTTTCAACCCTTACCCCATTCTGTTTAATCCTAGTTTCCAAACTGGTTCTATAATTTACTGGAGTCGCGACTCTACCGCGGTGCCGCAGTGTAGCATCGCGATGGAGCCGCGAACCCTGACGGGAGTTCAAAAACCTATTTCCAATAATACTAGTATTATTTTTTAACAACACACTACTTCTAAACATACTACTGATTTGGGAAAATTTAATTTAGTAGCATATCACTTATATAGAAGTTACCATTTCACAATTTAAAACCACAGTTAAGTTTCAACCCTTACCCCATTCTGTTTAATCCTAGTTTCCATAGTAACACTTTCTGTAACATTCAACTGTACCAGAAGATCGCAAGTTCATCACATTTTCAAATTCACCACACAAGCTTACAAATGCAAATAGCAGGTGTGGTTGACTTTAGCAAAATATTACCTTATGCTATCTACTGTACCTTTCAAACATTATTTAATAACCAATCAGAAACATGATTCTTCAGAAAAGTAAAATGCATCCTATTTTTGGGTGCACAATGTTAATGAACAGCCAAACAGTTATCGGTTTTCTCAAAAGCAGCATGTTCTCCACCATTTTAGTTACCTCTCATTCTACCAACTGACTACCTCAGCTACAGACATCTTTTCATTCCTTCCAGACATACCTTCAAGATGCTTACAGTATGGATTGTAGGGCACTGCTATGTTTTCTGGTGCAAAAGGTATGCTGAACACAGAGGTATTGACAAAGACCTAGGTTTGCAAAATGTGGATATTAAATGGATTGCAAAAACACTAAAGGGGGGCCTGAGGAGGTTTTAAGGACCGGCGAGGGCAAACTCCCCAATCCAAGACTATTAAACACACAAAAAGCCCTCGAGTCCGGGGTTGCACAAGGAGAGTGCGTGGGTGGAAACAACTATGCTGGGAGAAGGGGGAGAAGGGAATCTCTTTTAAGGACGGTTTCCCTCACACACCAGAGGTGTCATGCTTTATCATTGGGATACCTCCTCGCGTCATGAACCTAGTCGTGACACGGGCTACAACCCCCTCGCTGTGAGGGAGGAGCTCAGGAATGTTTTTTGATAAGAGGGGTGTTCATAAAACCCAATGGGAGTGTAGTGTGTGGTGGAGGGCGTGCAGTGCTAGCAAAACAGTGATTAAAACTAGCTACGATGTTAGACTGACACAGTTTATTAATGCTACCTGGTGCTAGGATTAAAAACAAGTAGTGAATAATGCAACTGCTGACATTAGAGGCTGTTGCACTAGAAAGTAATCGACATGTTTCAGCCTGTTGACCTACATAAGTGTCATGGCTTTCATCAGGATCTCTTGGTTAAGCTACTGCTATGTGGGGGAAAAATAGTGAAAAAGTAAAATACATTTGAGGGTATGTTAGAGATACTTAAACCAGTGATCCGGCAGTTCAGCAGATTCACCGGTAAGACCTGCAAAAGTCAGGTATTCTACCACATCTGTCCCTGCAGGTAGCCTTAGGTACAAACGCCAGTCTAACCACTCAACTCGAGTGTGGAGATAGCAGCATCTGTCCATGGGGGCAGGAGCCCTTACCAGTGAATTCCCAGTTTAGACCTGGCCATATGCAAATCAGTCTTGACCCTGTTCCTCATGGGAACAGTCCAGCCCGAACTGCAAAGTCAGGTCCTCTCTGGACTGGAAACAAGCATCCTAGGACCAGTTTTGGGGTTTCACCCTTCATCAGCCAGGCTAGCTTGAATCCAGTGGCACAGTGAGCCTTCGACCCATGTCTGGGCATACCTGGCGCACTTAGGATGAAAAAGCAAAAGACACACAAATGGTGGACGGAATGCAGAACAAATCAAAACATTCACCCCCAGTCAAGAGATCTGGGTTAAATCCATCGTTCTTTTGCTCACCATGCCAACCTAGTTTAGACCCAGCCATATGCAAATCAGTCTTGACCCAGTTCCTCATGGAAACAGTCCAGCCCGAACTGTCAAGCCAGGTCCTCCCTGGACCGGAAACAAGCATTCTAGGACGGGTTTTGGGGTTTCACCCCTCATCAGCCACGCTAGCTTGAATCCAGTGGTACAGTGAGCCCGGGACCCATGTCTGGGCATACCCGGCGCACTTAGGGTGAGAAAGCAAAAGACACACAAATAATGGATGGAATGCAGAAGAAATCAAAACATTCACCCCAGTCAAGAGATCTGTGTTAAATCCATCGTTCTTTTGCTCACCATATCACCCGAGTTTAGACCCAGCCATATGCAAAGCAGTCTTGACCCTGTTCCTCAGGGGGGCCAAATACTCCTCCTGTTATCTCCAATAAGTCCCACACAGCGGAATTGCTAAGAGGTCTTCGGAGGCCACGCCCCCTTTCTCCACCACTCTGCAAACGTGGCTCAAGGTGCACGACTGGTTGGGAAATGAAGTCAACTTTACTGAAGAGAGACCTTGGGGGCCAAGAAGCCCTTCTGGTGACTCATGTAAGTCCTACACAGTGAGATTCCTGAGAGCTGGTCAAATGCCCAGCCCCCTTTCTCCACCACTCTGCAAACGAGACTACTAGATAAAAGAACATAGAAATTCACTGAAAAAACCAAAGCTTACAGGGAGGTTATAGTTAGGAATTAGCATTTAAAAAACCTTCGAAATTCACTGAAAAAAACAAAGATTACAGAGACGTTATGGTTAGGCTCAGGTGTCACTCATACAAAACCAGAGAAATTCAGCCGTTATAGTTAGTGAGCTAACTATAACTCGTGCCCTCACAATGCAGTGCTTATGACCTCACATATTACATCACTCATGACAGTCAGCCACTTCCCCGGGGCTTTCATATTTAAATGCAGGGGGCCTCGCGCCCCCCGCATTCCCGGGTACCACCACCTCCCTGGGGCTTTTTTCACAATTAAAAAAGTGTGTGGGGGGCTCCTGCCCCCCCACACTGCCCCGGGGACAGCCACCTCCCAGAGGCATTGAGTATGGAAATATGGGGGTCCGTTGTGGACCTCCGGCCCCGGGGACCACCACCTTCCCGGGGCTGTGCAAATGCTGGGAGGGAGGCCGCGTGGCCCCCCTCCTGGAGCCCTTTATGGCCCTGGGGACCGCCAACCCCCGGGCCAGCTCCAGCAATGTCCCGGGGTGCCCACCCCCGGGATATTGCAGTTTGCTATGGCAGGGCTGCCCTGTCATAGCCCTGTCATAGCAAACTCTGCTTCGCTTCATGGAAGCGAGATCAGATAAACTGCTCACGCTTCCATGAAGCGAAGCAGAATTGCTTTTGGACAAAGGGAGCTGCATGTTAGCAGCTCCCTTTGCCCAAAAGCAATGTCAGCTCCGGCAGGAGGCGGGGAGCCGGCTGTGACCACGGAGGCATTGGGGCTCCCCCTGCAGTCCCCAACAAAGAAGCGGTGGGGTACCCGGGGCCAAAAATAGCCCAGGAGCAGGGCCAATTGGCCCCCCTCCCTTTTGTAATTATCATTATGATTTTTTTTTTTTAAATAAGGCCTGGGCCCTAGGGGATGGGGTCCCCGGGACCAAAATGGGCCACGTGGCCCCCCCTCCAAATTTTTATAAAAAACAAGGCAGGGCAGGCCCCGGGGGATGGGGTCCCTGGGGCCAAGAGAGGCCCCCTTCCATAAAAAAAGTTTTGGCCAAGCTCCCCTCCCCTTTAAAAATAAATAAAAAATCAAAGGCCTAGCCCCGGGGGATGGGGTCCCCGGGGCCGTAATCGGCATCGGGAGGGGGCTGGCGCCCCCCTTTCTTTTCATTTTCTTTTTTAAATGACTCAGGCCCTGGGGAATGGGGTCCCCGGGCCCCAAAAGGTTCAAGGGAAGGGGGGCCACACTGCCCCTTCCTAAAATAAAAGAAAGAAAAAGAAACCGGCAACTCACTGGAGGCCCACCCCCTCCCTGCACCACTCTGCAAACGCTCCTCCTGGCGCGTTCTGGGTTTTGGGATGAAGTCCCCTTCATTGGTGAGGGTCGCTAGCAGCCAACTAGCCCACCAGGTACCTCTAGTAAGCCCCACACAGTGGGACTGCTGAGAGGTGGTCTGAGGCCATGCCCCTTTTTACAACACTCTGCAAACATGCCTCTTGGTGCACTTCTGATGGGGCGATGAGGTCCTCTTGTGTCCTGACGACTCAGGACTAAAGTGGACTTCATCCCCCAATCAGCACTGTGCCAGGAGGCGCGTTTGCAGAGTGGTGTAAAAAGGGGGCATGGCCTCTGACCACTCTCAGCAATCCAGCTGTGTGGGACTTACTAGAGGTAACAGGAGGGCTAGTTGGCCCCCAGGGACCCTCAGGAGGCAAGGGGACTTCATCCCCCAACTAAGAGAATGCCAAGAGGTGCGTTTGCAGAGTGGTGGAGAGAGGGGGCGTGCCTGTGTCCACCTCTCAGCAATACCACTGTGTGGGGCTTACTGGAGGTAACAGGTAGGCTAGTTGGCCCCTAAGAACCCCCAGCAGTGAAGGGGACTTCAATCCCATCCAAAAGCACGCCAGGGAGCGCGTTTGCAGAGTGGTGGTCAAAGGGGCATGGCCTGCTATGAGAACTCACCAAAACTGCTGCGTGGGACTTACTGAAGGTAATAGGAGGGGTAGTTGGCCCCCAAGGATGTCCTTGGGGGCCAACTACCCCGATTGTTACCTCCAGTAAGTCCAACACAGTGGGATTGCTAAGAGGTCTTCGGAGGCCATGCCCCCCTTTCTCCACCACTCTGCAAACGCACCTCCTGGCACACTACTGGTTGGGAGATGAAGTCCACTTTACTCCTGAGGGACTTTGAGGGCCAAGAAGGCCTCCTGGTACCTCCTGTAAGTCCTACGCAGTGGAATTCCTGAGCGCTTGTCGGAGGCCAGACCCCTTTCTCTACCACTCTGCAAATGCGGTTACTAGTTAAAGAAGCATTTGCAATGTAATAGGTCTCGCATTTGCGAGAGTTAGAGCTATTGGCATTGTAAATGTAAACATTTTTTACTAATCTTTTTTGGAGTGGAGTGGATGTATGGTGTGTGTATGTTGTGCAGTGAAATTATGTAGATAGAAAGTATGTGGTATTTAGTGTATAGGAATTATGTAGAGTGGGATTATGTGTTATGAAGAGTCATTATGTGGTATGGTAGTCTGTGTTGTGGAGTGGTAACCTCAGGTTTAGTCTTCCTTGTTTCTACAGAAGCTAAACTATAAACTCAATGAGACAAAAAACGAAGGAACCACTGAGGAGCACTTCTCGACCTAGTCAGAGGTATGAGCAGGGCCACTGGAATTATGCGACTGTTTGGCTGCACCGACTTTCACACAATTATACATTTTCCGCATTTACCACATAATCCGTCATCTGCTGCATATTCTGCAGATTTGAACAAAAAAAAAACCTTGTTTCTAGCTCAAAAGGCTGAAACGTTACCAAAAATGCAGTGACAAGTGTTATAGCGTGGTGGAAGGCCCTTTGCAAACTGAGAATGGTCACCTCGTACTTATTGCTAAATGTTGGTGTTAAATTGGTACTAATGGTGTGCAAACCACTCTTTCTTGTTTCTGCGCCTCTCTTGCCTCTTTCTGTATTTTTCTCGCTTCTTCCTGTACTTCTCTTGCCTCTTTCTGTACCCTCTTCCCTCTTTCTGCACCTCTCTTGCCTCTCTCTGCACCTCTCTTCCCTCTTTGTGCACTTCTCTTGATTTTTTTCTGCACCTCTCATTTCTTTCTGCAACTCTCTTGTCTGTTTCATCACTTCTCTTGCCTCTTTCTGTACCCCTGTTCCCTCTTTCTGCACATCTCTTGCCTCTTTCCGCACATCTCTTGCCTGTTTCTGAAACTCTCTTCCCTCTTTCTACAGTTCTCTTGCCTCCTTCTGCACCTCTGCACCTCTGTTGCTTATTTTTGTATTTCTCTTGCCCCCTCTTGCCTCTTTCTGCACTTTTCTTGCTTCTTTCTGCACCTATCTTACAAATTTCTGCACCGCTCTTGTCTTTTTCTGTACCCTTCTTCCCTCTTTCTGCACCCCTCTTGCCTCTTTCTGTACCCCTCTTCCATCTTTCTCCACCTCTTTTGCCTGTTTCTGCAACTCTCTTGCCTCTTTCTGCACTTCTCTTGTCTCCTTCTGCACCTCTGTTGCTTCTTTCTGCACTTCTCTTGCCTCTTTCTGCACCCCCCTTGCCTCTTTCTGCATCTGTTGCTTCTTTCTGCACTTCTCTTGCTTCTTTCTGCACCTCTCTTGCAAATTTCTGCACCCCTCTTGCCTCTTTCTGTACCCCTCTTCCATCTTTCTGCACCTCTCTTGCCTGTGTCTGCACCCTGTTCCCTCTTTCTGCACCTCTTTTATTTGTTTCTGCAACTCTCTCGCTTCTTTCTGAACTTCTCTCGCATCTTTCTGTACTCAAATGGGAAGTGTAAGCTGTCAAGTTGAAAGGTCTGCGTGCTCTCGTGACTGAGGTATATTTCTTCTTGTACATGTATTCTTACATGTGTTATGCATCTGAAGATGGTAGCTTAAAAAGCGGGCAACTTCTCCTATAGGTGGTCAAATATTCTCAGTTCTGCTCTGTCATTCGGTTGCACAGGCAGACATGTCTTATGTATAAATGTGTTATAGAGCCACTCAAATATACTATTAAATACCCATGTGCCCTGTATTGTGAGCAGAAAGAAATGCATACACCTTTTTGTACACAAATTTACAGAGTAATCTGTTTTAGACACAAACGTATTCAAGTATCTGTATGTGTATTTTTATGTAACATGTCACTAGGTAAAAGCACAGACACGAATGCATACCTTCACAAACTTCGTCAGACCTACAACAGTGATATGGTTAGGATTGCTGTTTTATATTTGGTGGGCCTAACATTCTGAGCAGTCGATGAATAGTGAACCTTCAAGAGAAAAGTGAGGTTTAAGACATCTTGGGAGAAGGATTAGTGATTAGGCTACTTTCTATGAGTCTGTTGTAAGGTATAGTCAAAGTAGGCCTCATTCTGCACCTCTGTTGGTTCTTTCTGCACATCTCTTGCTTCTTTCTGCACCTTTCTTCCTCTTTCTGGACTTCTGTTGCCTCTTTCTGCATTTCTCTTGCTTCTTTCTGCACCTTTCTTCCTCTTTCTGCACCTCTCTTGCCTCTTTCTGCACTTCTCTTGCTTCTTTCTGCGCCTTTCTTCCTCTTTCTGCACATGTCCTACCTATGTAGGCATAGTTAGAAATTAGCATTTAAAAAACCTTAGAGATTCACTGAAAAAAACAGAGGTTTCAGGGACGTTATAGTTAGGAATTAGCATTTAAAAAAACATCGAAATTCACTGAAAAAACCACAGGTTTCAGGGACGTTATAGTTAGGCTGACATTTCACTCGTACAAAACCAGAGAAATTCGGCCGTTATAGTTAGCTGAGCTAAGTATAACTCGTGCCCCCGCAATGCACTGCTGATGACATCACATATGACATCACTAATGACATGGTCAGTGACATCACTGATGGCATCACTGATGACTTCTCAAATGACATCACTGATGACATCATCCACTTAATATTTGATGCACCTCTTCACACCTTAATATAACCTTTGATATACCCACTCGAAAATACAGACTACCATTCTCGAAACCATAGACACACCAATACCAGTTAGTACATACCCACTCACTGATTCATAGGTGTACACACATCCACTCACTCACCCATACAGTCACTCATTCATGCAGTCACTCATCTATACAGCCACTGATATATGCAATCATATACCCATACAGACACTCACACACTGCCACTCACCCATACAGTTACTCACACACCTACTCTGTCACGCAAAGAATCATCACATTGCCATTTACTCACATATACAGTTATACACACACCACCTCACTTATTCTTACATATACTAACACAAACTAACTCTCTTCTACAATCACTGACACAAGCACACACTCATCCATACAGTCACTCTCACAATCCTTACTCTCACATATAGTCACTTATATACTCCAACACTTACATATACTGCATTTCACATATGTAGTTACTCACACATATACCACTGAGATATTCACTCACTCACGAGCACAGCCATAGGGACACTCACTCACCCATACAGCCACTCGCACATGCACTCATGAACCCATACACTCAGTGAATCACCCACTCACACATCCATGCAGGGAGTCACACACCCCCACCCACTCACACAGACACTCAGGCACCCATACAGGTACTCAGACAACCAATCATTAACCCATATAGACACTCATGTAGCTACTCACCAACCCATGCAGCCACTTACACACCAACTGACAGACTGATACAGACTTTCACACAGATTAGTCATTCTCCCATGCATTCACTAAGACACATTCAATCACTCACTTATACAGTCAGTCACGCACCCACTAAATTATCCATTCAAACACTCATACACCCACTCATTCTTTAATACACCTTGGCGTATATATATAACATTCTTCAACTTTTTTCGAAACACTCAATCACTGGATGATGTCATCAGTGATGTCATTTGAGATGTCATCAGTGATATCATCAGTGATGCCACTGACCATGCCATGAGTGATGTAATATGTGACGTCATCAGCAGTGCATTGCGGGGGCGCGAGTTATAGTTAGCTCAGCTCACTATAACGGCCACATTTTTCTGGTTTTGTACGAGAAATGTCAGCCTAACTATAACATCCCTGAAACCTGTGATTTTTTCTGTGAATTTATATATATATATATTCACTGAAAAAAAATAGGTTTCAGAGACATTATAGTTAGTTGGACATTTCACTCGTACAAAACCAGAGAAATTCGGCCGTTATAGTTAGTTGAGCTAACTATAACTTGCGCCCCGCAATGCACTACTGATGACGTCACATATTACATCATTCATGACATGGTCAGTGACATGGTCAGTGACATCACTGATGACATCACTTTGTTTAAAATTCCTATGGAAATTAACATGGAGAAAACGCGTTTTGGGACCCCCTTTTTTCTCAACCCCCGCTTCACCAATCCCCCCGAAACTTTCAAGACAGGACCTGACCTGAGTGAACCTTTTTTTTAAAAAAATTCGCAAAGATTCGTCAAACGGCGCCAAAGATATTGGCAAATCAAAAAATGCTTTTCCTATGGAAACTAGGTTCTAACTATAACTACCTACTGGTGACCGCCAGTAGGTAATATATATATATATATAAATATATATATATATATATTCACTGAAAAAACCACAGGTTTCAGGGACATTATAGTTAGTTGGACATTTCACTCGTACAACACCAGAGAAATTCCCTGTTATAGTTAGTTCAGCTAACTATAACTCGCGCCCCCGCAATGCACTGCTGATGACGTCAAATATTACATCATTCATGACATGGTCAGTGACATCACTGATGACATCACTGATGACATCTCAAATGACATCACTGATGACATCATCCTGTGACTGTGTGTTTCTGTAAAGTTTAAATATGTTTTATATATATGCCAAGGTGTATTGAAGAATGAGTGGGTGTATAAGTGTCTGGATGGATGATTTAGTAGGTGCGTGACTGACTGTATAGAATTGAGTGATTAAATGTGTCTTACTGAATGCATGGGTTGGTGAGTAGCTACATGAGTGTCTATATCGGTTATTGATTGGTTGCTTGAGAATTTGTATGGGAGACTGAGTGTGTGTGTGGGTGGGTAGGAGGTGTGTGACTCTGTGCATAGATGTGTGAGTGGTTGATTCACTGGGTGTATGGGTTCAAGAGTGCATGTGGAAACAGCTGTATGGATGGGTGAGTATGTGTATGGGTGTGTTGGTGAGTGAAAGGATGTCTCAGTGGTACATGTCCAAGTAACTACATAGGGAAAAGGCAGTGTATGTGAGAGTTGGAGTATAAATGACTATACATGAGAGTCAGTGATTGTGAGAGTGGCTGTATGGATGAGTGTGTACTTGTATCAGTGATTATATAAGAGAGTAAGTATGTGTTACTATCTGTATAGGTAAGTAAATGGGAGTGTGATTGATTCTTTGCATGACTGACTAGGTGTGTGAGTAACTCCATGGATGAGTGGCGGTGTGTGAGTGTCTGTATAGGTGTATGAGTGCATATGATAGTGTTGTATTGATGAGTGACTGCATGTATGAGTGATTGTATGGGTGAATGAGTGGATGTGTGTGTAGACCTAGGAATCAGTGAGTGTGCATGTAGTAACTGGTATTGGTGTGTCGATGGTTTCGAAAATGGTAGTCTGTATTTTACAGTGGGTGTATCAAAGGTTATATTAGAGTGTGAGGAGGTGCATCAGATTTTCACGTGGATGATGTCATCAGTGATGTCATCAGTGATGTCATTTGAGATGTCATCAGTGATGTCATCAGTGATGTCACTGACCATGTCATAGAATGATGTAATATGTGACGTCGTCAGCAGTGCATTGCGGGTGCGAGTTATAGTTAGCTGAACTAACTATAACGGGGAATTTCTCTGGTTTTGTACGAGTGAAATGTCCAACTAACTATAACGTCCCTGAAACCTGTGGTTTTTTCAGTGAATTTCTAAGGTTTTTTAAATGCTAATTTCTAACTATAACGTCCCTGAAACCTATGGTTTTTCAGTGAATTTCAAAGGTTTTTTAAATGCTAATTTCTAACTATAACGTCCCTGAAACCTATGGTTTTTTCAGTGAATTTCAAAGGTTTTTTAAATGCTAATTTCTAACTATGCCTACAAAGGTAGGACGTGAAGAAAGATGAAGAAAAGCGCACAAAGAAGCAAGACAAATGCAGAAAGAGGCAACAGAAGTCCAGAAAGACGAAGAAAAGTGCAAGAAGAAGCAAGAGATGTGCAGAAAGAACCAACAGAGGAGCAGAAAGCCCTCCTGTGTCCCCAAATTTTTGCTGACGGGTACTGGTGGTAACTGACTCTGACTAACCGGCCCTAGAGCCAGTGATATGCTAAAAAACACTTAGAATACAGTGAAAACACCTACATACACTAGGGAACACTATGCGTTGGGGTACCCCTGTGATTAGCATGACCTCCTCTGTATTTGCCATGAGTTAGTGCCTGGGTCATTGGATGAGTACATGGGTACTGACTGGATGATTAGAGTACTGCAAGGAGAGTGCATGGTGAATCTATAAGTGCTTGGGTTTTGGCGGAGTGATTGGATAAGTACATGGGGCTGGCTGGGTGATTGGAGGAGTGCATGGGTAGTGACAAAGAGATGGCTGGGCTGCATCAGTAGTGCTCAGGGCATTGTAGCAGTGCATGTGTTAGTGCCTGGGTCATTGCATGAGTACATGGGTAGTGACTGGATGATTAGAGTACTGCAAGGAGAGTGCATGGTGAATCTATAAGTGCTTGTGTTTTGGCGGAGTGATTGGATAAGTACATGGTGCTCGCTGGGTGATTGGAGGAGTGCATGGGTAGGGACAGGGCGATGGCTGGACTGCATCAGTAGTGCTCAGGGTATTGTAGCAGTGCATGAGTTAGGTGCATGGGTCATTGCATGAGTGCATGGGTACTGACTGGATGATTAGAGTAATGCAAGGAGAGTGCATGGTGAATTTATAAGTGCTTGGGTTTTGGCGGAGTGATTGGATAAGTACACACATGTCACATCAGGCCCGCCCCTCCCTTCACCACTGTGCAAACGCGCCCCCTGTCGGGTTTTAAGTTGGGGGATTAATTCCCCTTGAATCCTGAGGGTCCCTGGGGGCCAACTAGCCCACCAGGTACTTCCAGTAAGCGCCACAGGCCTGCATTGCAGAGAGGTGGTCCGAGGCCACGCCCTTTACACCTCTCTGCAACGCAGCCTCAGGCGCTTACTGGAGGTACCTGGTGGGCTAGTTAGCCTCAGGGACCCCCAGTATTCAAGGGGAATTAATGCCCCAATTTAAAACGTGCCACAGGGCGTGTTTGCAGAGTGTTGCTGGAAGGGGGCGGGGCCTCCGGCACAATAGCGTTGTTTTAAAAAAAAAAAATTTAGAAGGAGGGCTGTGTGGCCCCCTTTCTTTTTACTTTTTTTGGGCCCTGAGGACCCCATCCCCCAGGGCCTGACCCCCATTTAAAAAAATATATATATATATGAACAGGAAGGGGGCCGTGTGGGCCCCCCTCCCATGGCCAATTCTGGCCCCTGGGACCCCATCCCCGGGGCCGGCCTTTATTTATTTTTATTTTTTGGGGGAAGGGGGGCCGCATGGCACCCCTCCCGGGCCACTTCTAGCCCTGGGGACCCCATCCACCGGGGCAGGCCCTATCCGTTGGGGACCGTGGGGGGAGCCCCAATGCCTCCACGGTCCTGCTGCAGGAGCCGGCATTGCTTTTCCACATGGGGAGCTGCTGACATGCAGCTCCCCGTGTGGAAAAGCAATTCTGCTTTGCCTCATTGAAGCGAGAGCAGGTTCTCTCGCTTCAATGAAGCAAGCAGTTTGCACGACAGGGCGGGAGCCGCGCGGCTCCCGCCATGTCATTGCAAGCAGCAGTGTCCCGGGGTGGGCACCCCGGGACACTGCAGGAGCCGGCCCTGGGGGTGGTGGTCCTCAGGGCCATCACGGGCTCCAGGAGGGGGGCCGCGCAGCCCCCCTCCCACCTATTGCACAGCCCCGGGGAGGTGGTGGTCCCCGGGGCTCGGGGGTCCGTAACGGACCCCTGCATTTGAATATTAGTGCCCCGGGGAGGTGGCGGTCCCCAGGGCATGTGGGGGGGGCTCAAGCCCCCCCCACACAGGTGTATTTTTAAAAAAAAAAAGCCCCGGGGGGTGGCGGTCCCCGGGGCAGCGGGGGGCCGTGTGCCCCTGCAAAATAATTAATAAAAGCCCTGGGGGGTGGCGGTCCCCGGGGCTGCGGGGGGGCCATGTGCCCCCGCAAATATTTATGGAAAGCCCCGTGGGTGGCGGTCCCCAGGGCTGCAGGGGCCTCCCTGGGCCCCCGCAATTACATTATTGCATGCCCCCAGGACTTGGCCCACCCGGGGGCTAAATAATAACGAAGCGTGGGAGCCCGCGCTTCGTTTTATTTATTTTTTTCGGCCGAAATTCGCGCATGGGTGCGCGAATCTCGCCGATTTGTTTAAAAAAAAAAGTTTTTGGGGGACCCCCTGAGCAGGCCTAGGGGGTCAGGGTGTTTCTACCCTGCCCCCTTTTCTTGTTTTTCACGTTTGTTTTTCTCTTTTCTTGTGACTCGGTTCTACCGAGTCACAAGATGGCTGCCAACACTTCCTGGTTTGGAGTGTTGAGGGCCAATTAGAATAAAGCTCGTGGTCGGGAGGGTCCGCGGATCCTCCGTGCCTCTATATATCAAAACTTTTATTTTTGATTTTCTCAGCAACTACTGAACGGATTTACACCATTTAAAAAAAGAGCGCTTTCTGAACCAAGCACTACCTTTTGCCAAATTTGGTGTAATTCCGTTCAGCAGTTCGGGCTGTAGCCGTGTCTAAAGTTTCCTATGGAAAATAACATGGAGAAAACACGTTTTGGGACCCCCCTTTTTTCTTGGACCCCGCTTGGCGAATCACCCCGAAACTTTCAGGGTAGGAGCTGACCGGAGCGGGCCACAAGTTTTAAAAATTTTGCGAAGATTGCAAAGTTATTGGGAAAAGAAAAAACGCTTTTCCTATGGAAACTAGGTCCTAACTATAACTATCTACTGGCGACCGCCAGTAGATAATATGCCAAGGTGTATTGAAGAATGAGTGGGTGTATAAGTGCCTGAATAGATGATTTAGTAGGTGCATGACTGACTGTATAAGTGAGTGATTAAACATGTCTTACTGAATGCATGGGTTAGTGACTGATACAGACATTCACACAGTTTAGTTTGTCAGTTGGTGTGTAAGCGGTTGCATGGGTTGGTGAGTAGCTAAATGAGGGTCTATATGGGTTATTGATTGGTTTTCTGAGTATCTGTATGGGTGCCTGAGTGTCTGTGTGGGTGGGTGGGGGGGTGTGACTCTGTGCATAGATGTGTGAGTGGGTGATTCACTGGGTGTATGGGTTCAAGAGTGCATCTGTGAAGGGCTGTATGGGTGGGTGAGTGTGTGTATGAGTGTGTTAGTGAGT
Source organism: Calotriton arnoldi (assembly GCA_963921515.1). NCBI lineage: Eukaryota > Metazoa > Chordata > Amphibia > Caudata > Salamandridae > Calotriton > Calotriton arnoldi. The sequence continues at coordinate 14,754 of CAWUFW010010192.1, read as the reverse complement.
GAATGGATGCCTCAGTGGTACATGTGTGAGTAACTGCATATGTGAAAGTCAGTATATGTGAGTGTTGGAGTATATAAATGACTATATGCGAGTGAGTGATTGTGAGAGTGACTTTATGGATGAGTGTGTGCTTGTATTAGTTATTGTATAAGAGTGTAAGTATGTGTTAGTATATGTTTGAATAAGTGAGGTGGTGTGTGTATAACTGTATAGGTGAGTAAATGGGAGTGTGATTGATTCTTTGCATGACTGACTAGGTGTGTGAGTAACTCTATGGATGAGTGGCGGTGTGTGAGTGTCTGTATAGATATGTGAGTGCATCTGATAGTGCCGTATTGATGGTTGACTGCATGTATGAGTGACTGTATGGGTGAATGAGTGGATGTGTGTGTAGACCTAGGAATAAGTGAGTGGGTTTGTACTAACTGGTATTGGTGTGTCTATGGTTTCGAAAATGGTAGTCTGTATTTTAGAGTGGGTGTATCAAAGGTTATATTAGGGTATCAGGAGGTGCATCAGATTATCACGTGGATGATGTCATCAGTGATGTCATTTGAGATGTCATCAGTGATGTCATCAGTGATGTCACTGACCATGTCATGAATGATGTAATATGCGATGTCATCAGCAGTGCATTGCGGGGGCGCAAGTTATAGTTAGCTGAACGAACTATAACGGCCGAATTTCTCTGGTTTTGTACGAGTGAAATGTCCAACTAACTATAACGTCCCTGAAACCTGTGGTTTTTTCAGTGAATTTCCAAGATTTTTTTTAAATGCTAATTTCTAACTATAACGTCCCTGAAACCTATGGATTTTTCTGTGAATTTCAAAGGTTTTTTAAATGCTAATTTCTAACTATAACGTCCCTGAAACCTGTGGTTTTTTCAGTGAATATATATATAACTAAGACCAAGTTCCATCGGATAAATTACCTTGTGAGCAGGGTTCCTTGAGCAACAACTGAGGCATTATTTTCCCCTCTTTACAACAGTCGGTTTATAGCCGCTTCCGACTTGGCAGCCCTTCGAAGGCAAGAGGAGACGCACCAACTGGTGAACCAGCGTGCTCGCGCCCTGATTGGCGCTAATGATACTGCTGCGCCACCTGCAGGTTACAAATCGAAATGTGTAGCCTGGGTCGACAGTTATTAGTGCGGATACCGGCTCGTGCGCCCTTTGCCGCAAACTTAATACCCTCCCCTGCATTGTGAATGGTATCACCCGCTGTCTAAACGGTATGAGCAGAGAGACCCGGTCACTGGTGCGACGCAGGGGTGTTCTGTGGTCGACGCACGACTCCGCGGAGTACCGCTTGCCGGGAGAGAGCACGAACATCCTCGGTGTACGTATTCCCAGGGACCCTCAAGAGGATAGTCTACGGACCCTGTGGCCGCAGCTGGCGCACTCACCGGCGCGGACACTGCGCAGAAAGTGTGCGGCTCGCTGCTCCGCCCCTCGGCATCAGGCTGTTCCCATTACAAGCCCAGCCCATAGGAGGAGTGGCCACCTATTCTCGCTGGCCAGACCTCGGAGGGAAGGATTGCCGGGCCAGCTGCGTATTAACCCGAGGGCGATGGAGAGGCGTCGGGTGCCAGTGCCGTCTGGTCTGGAAGGTCTCCGGGGCGGAGTGCACCGTGCAGCCAGCCTTCCTTGGAAAAACTACGGCGGGCAGCGGGGTTTCCAGAGGGTGGCCGGTGCCAGGCCAACTGCCTCAGTTGATGTGGATGGGCCGCCTCCATGTAGGCCACAACCGAGACAACAAGAACACCTGCACTGAGCGCTGTGGGCATACGAGATGTATCTACACACTAGGCTGCATTAGTAATGAATTGGGGGGACGTGGTGGTGTCTGTCCCCCCTGAGGGTAATTTTGGGCCAGATTAGAACAACGTGTGACACATAGCTCAATCCACGTGTAAAATGAAGTGCATGTTGGCGCATTTCTTTTTATTCCGGCACAAAATATATATTTGTCACAAAATTGGGGACAGTCGTGCACACATCAAGAGCAGGTAACAACTAGCATATCACTCCAAAGAGGAAAAACAGTTAAAACCAAAGATGCAGACCTGGCCAAATAAACCCGTTTATTAATTCACTTGTGGTACTATACTATATTGAGGGCTGCCGCCATCCTGAATATTGGATGTATCTATATTGAAAACATGATGACTCGTGCCTTGCGATGTGGCACCATTTTATAGCGGTGTTATAGAGGTGTTAACAGACCTGGCGTGAGGAGACAGCTAATGCGCCGCTCTCCCCGCCCTTTTAGGACACCCTTCCTTTGTGGCTTGTTGTTACGGTAAACAAACGGACGCTGACAATGCACACAAATGAATACTGTGGTTTTAAAAAAAAATTAAGTGTAACAGTCTGCTTCTCTTGCAGAAGGCGAGGTGGGTCCTGTGACACTGGGCTATCCTCTGCGCAGGAGCTCCAGCGTAAATATTCCTGCCTCCTGCAAGCTTTCTAGGGAAAATGCCAGTGAGCATAACATGGTGAAGAATCGGTGGCTGCGGGGCGGCAAAGAATTAGCTCGCCTGCCATTTGGAGTTAGCCTACCTCAGATGGCGCTCTACCCTACCTTTTGCAGGAGGAAATGTATTCAGGTCAGGCTGTAGAGTTAAATGCTTCTCGCCCACCCTACAAGGCCTTCCTCCTCTTGTGTACTGGGGTCGTAATTACTCTGACATGCATGTTCTGGCCCTATTTTATGCCGGAGCTCTGGTAGCTGATGACTTAAAAACCTAGCTTGCCCTCTGCCAACCTTGTGAGGCAAGGCATAATACTGTTCTAGATAACCTTCCCAAATAACTAGGCTGCTTGCTTGATTGCACGCAGCACGTGCTAATTGTACATTTAGTATCTGTCTCGACCGTGCTTCAGAACCAACGGTCATTGCACGGGCAGATGTGCCCCGTGCGCGTTATTTCATGACTCCCTGGTGTGACTCCCTAGTTTGGGGCTAACCCCTTCCCGCCCAGATCGGATTGTCTGCTAGTGGAATACATGGCGTCACCGAAGCGTGGGGAGACGATCCGACGCTTAGCCTTGTAAATCAAGAAGAGGAGGGGAAAGGGAGCGTATAAACCCCGGCTTACTCCTTGCGGTGACTATGCTCAATGAAGGCACGGGCAGGGGAAACCCATTTGCAGGTTACACAAGCGAATATGAGTCGAAAGCCCCTTCCACGCTTTTAGTTTTTTTCTCCTCAAGGATGCGGCTATCAGTCGTCCAGCAGGTGCTGTGGTACCAGGGCCCACAGAACATTGATTATGTTGTATTTCATTATCCAAACAGAAGAAAGGAGAAGACATTTCCATTGTTTCCACAGGGGCCATGGCTCCCTTGCTGCGTCATTGCACATGCCCCCCCATCCGGGCTGTTTTGTGTACTTTGCACTCGTTATATAGTGTCTGCCAGATGCAGAGGTTTTCAGAGCTCCCACAATTTTTTTATTACAATGTGAGTCTTCCTTAACTTGTCTGCAGGGGCACATGGCTGCAGGTTACCAAAGTACTGCTGCAGCACCAAACTTTCCCTGCCTCGCTTGTATTGACGCACAGTGCAGTATTTGAAAGCATCCCTAGAGGCTGAAACGCCCTCCGTGCCCTCGTGCCGCGTCTGTGAAATATTCGTCAGCCTGCTGTCTTGTAGACGTGTGGCTATCTCTGTAACAGTCAGGCGATTTACCGCCTATTTAGACTGTGCTTCACTCTGCCACCATGAGAGCTAACATCTCTTTACATAGCCCATCTGCCCATAGACACTGCATACATAGCCAATTGTCATTCACTCTCACGTTATTCTGTGCCCACTTTTGTCAGGACCACTCGAACGAGTTCCCTCCCTCAATGTCGACGATCTCCTGCCGGTGCCAAGGGGGTACCGCATCTAGTAACCCTCGTTGTTCTTTGCCCAGCTCTTCGCCCGAGGAATAGCGTGAAGACACCCACCGTCTTGTGCCCATCACTCTGTGGTGGGCACATCATTTGACCTTACTTCCTGCCCGTCTTTATGCGGGGATCACGCCACCTAACGCCCTCTTGTTATTTCTTCCCCATCTGTACATCGCTTGTTCAGTGGGGCATTTCCGGCTCCAACCACCAACTCTCACTTCACCCACTTTTAACTTTGCCAAGAACGCCCATCAGATCTAACCCTCACTTAACTGTACGTCTAGGCTACATTGCTGTGCCAAGGACTCTATGGGTCACACTCCCTCTTTAACACGTGTCCAGTTTTGCAGGTGAACCACCTTGCTCCACCTATCCTCCCGATCTTCCTTACCTTGCTCTGCCAGAGCCGCTCTCTGGATCTAACTCTTCTTCACCCCATGCTTACCTTATTCTGCTAGAGGGCCCATTCTCTAACCTTTCCTTTACCCGTATCTATCTTTTATTGCTAGAGGGCCCTCTCTTTGACCTTCACAACCTTAGCTACCTTGTTGTGCTAGAAGACCCTCTCTTTAACCGTCCCCTTACCCTGTACCTATCTTGTTCTGATAGAAGGCCCTCTCTCTAACCTCCACTTTTCCCCCATACCTATCTTGTTATGCTTGAGGGCCTTCTCGAACCTTCCCTTTACCCCGTACCTAACTTGTTCTGCTGGGGGCTCTCTCTGACCTTCCCTTCACCCTGTGTGTACCTTGTTATGCTAGAAGGCCCTCTCTGACCTTCCCCTTACCCTGTGCGTACCATGTTATGCTAGAGGGCCCTCTTTCTAACCTTCCCTTTACCCTGTACCTACCTTGATCTGTTGCTGACCTGTCTCTGATCTTCCCTTAACCCCATGAGAACCTTGTTCTGCTAGAAGGCCCTCTCTAACCTTCCCTTCACCCCCTATCTACTTGTTCTGCGATGGGTCCTCTCTCTAGCCTTCCCTTTACCCTGTAGCTATCTTGTACTGCTAGAGGAACCATTCTCTAACCTTCCCATGACTCCATAGCCACCTTGTTCTGCTAGAAGGCCCTCTCTCTAACCTTCCCTTTAGCCCCTATTTACTCGTTCTCCTATTGGTCCTCTCTCTAACCTTCCCTTTAACCTAGGGCATATGCTATTCTGCTAGAGGATCTTCTCTCTAACCTTCACCTTAACCCCTTAACAACCTTGTTCTCTCAGAGGACCCCCTCTCTAACCTTTCCTTTACTCCGAACCTACCTTGTCCGGCAAGAGGGCCTCTCTAATCTTCCATTTACCCGTAACTACCTTGTTTTTCTAAAGAGCCTTTCTCTAATCTTTCCTTCACCCTCTGTCTACTTGTTCTGTTAGGGTGCCTCTCTATCTCTCTTACCCTCCCTTTACCTCTGGTGTACCTTGTTCTGCTAGAGGGCCCTCTCTCTAACCATCTCTTTACCCCATACCTACCTTGTTCTGTTAGTTAGCCTCTCCCTAACCATCCCTTTATCCAAGCTTACCTTATTCTGCTAGAACCCTATCTCCAACCTTCACTTTACCCAGTGTGTTCCTTGCTCTGTCTGAGGGAACTCTCTAACCCAGTGCGTTCCTTGTTCTACTAGAGTGTCTTCTCTCTAACCTTCACTTTACCCTATTCCTAGCTTGTTCTGCTAGAAGGTCTTCTCTCTAGCCTTCCCTTTACCTGTACCTACCTTGTTCTGCTAGAGGGTCCTCTCTAACCTTCCCTTACCCGTACCTGCCTTGTTTTGCTAGAGAGGCCTCTCACTATCCTTCACTTTACCTGATTTCTACCTTGTTCTGCTAGAGTGAGCTCTAACCTTAACTTCACCCTGTATGTACTTTATTCTGCTAGAGGGACCTCCTTCTACCCTTCACTTCACAATGTTCCTACCTTGTTCTGCTAGAGCGTCTCTCGCTAACCTTCCCTTCACCCCAAATTTACCTTGTTCTGCTAGAGAGCCCTCTCTTTATCCTTCACTTAACCCAATTCCCACCTTGTTCTGCTAGTAGGAACACAAATCTTCACTTTACCCTCTGTGTACCTTATTCTGCTACAGAGTCCTCTCTCTAACCTTCACCGTACCCTATTGCTGCCTAATTCTGCTAGAGGGTCCTCTCTGTAACCTTCACCTTACCCTATTCCTACCTTGTTCTGGTAGAGGACCTTCCCTTTACCTGCTGCTAGAAGGTCCTGTCACTACCTTCACTTTGCCCCATTCCTACCTTGTTCTGCTAAAGGGAACTCTTTCACCTTCCTTTACCCCATACCTCCCATGTTCTGCTAGGTGCCCTCTCTCTAAACTTTGTGTACCCCATGCCTACGCGGATCTATTGGGGGTCCACCCCTGCAGTACCCACTTCTTTGCCCTATGCCTTGCTTGTTCTGCCTCAAGCACTGTGTGGACCTGTCCCCTCCTTACCCTGTGCCTGCATAGCTCTGCACGGGCACTGTCGGACTATCTGCCTCCACTCCACTCCGTGCCTGCCTTGTTCTGTAGGGGACATTCTGACTCTAACACCTTGTTCAGGGGCATCCCATCTTCCTCTTAACGTTGCACACTGTGCCTCGAGCTCCTTCTCAACCCCCTCCCTTGCAGTGGCACCCAGTGTCTTTACCCCGTTACTGCCTCGATGTGCAGGGGCACAGACTGTCCTGACCCGCCCCTTTACCCCGGGTATACCTTGTGCTGCCGTGCACTGCCTAGCTTTAACCCCCCGTGCCTGCCTCGCTGCCCGGCAGCGGCTCCCACTCCACCCGTGCCTACCTTGCCATGCCAGGCTCCTGAGCAGCGCTGGGCAGGGTCGTGGACTGCTTGACTGCAGCAGGAAATCTCAGCGCTCTCCAGGACTTCGCTGCTTGTGGTTTGTTGCTCAGCCCAGGATTCCAAGGGAGGGAGTTGCGAGGGGAGGGTGGCAAGGCTATAATCTTCTACTCAGGATTATTATTTCACTCTGCATACAACAGGCCATTGGGCTCCGCGAGCGAGGACCTGCTCCCAGCCCAGGAGTTTACCTGCAGCCTCCAGCGGGGGAAGTGGACCCAGCGCCCGGCCCAGGATTTCACACCCAGGGGCACTACAGGAGCAGAGCCGCCTCCACAGGCACCTTTTTGCCATTCTTGCCGTCGCCAGCAATTTAACGAAAGGGGATTCGACCTGCATTTTTTGTGGGGAAAACTTCTCGCTGCAGCCCACTGCCTCGAGTTTTTACTGCATACTTTTGGAGGGGCACCCAGCCCCCTAGACAGGTGATGGGCGTTCCGGTCGCCTTCTAGCTCGGCTCCTTGGGTTTCAGCCTGGTCTGATCCAAACAAAATATGCTGAAGCCCCGACAGGTGCGCTCCTGAAGCCAAGAGCAGGAGCGGGTGAGCCTGTGAGGAGGGAAGCCGGTCAGCATACTCCTTCGAGCGGGCCACTCGCTGCAACCCGACCCCAGCGCCTCTCCCCGAGGGATGGTACTGCATTCCCCAGCCCCCGGAGCCTGCCGCCAGCTCCCCCGCCCAGAGCCTGCCTTCCCCTGCAGCAAAAAGTGCAGCCTCACGCGATGAGAACCTGGGCTTGGATTTTGCTGATCTGCGTGTGCCACCTGCCCTTTGCTTTCCCCCAGGTAGGTGTCAGGCCGGATTCCCGCACGGTCATGCTGCAGCAGTCCTGGAAGCTTTGCTGCAATGGAAACTACCTGCTGCCCCCACAAAGCCTGCACTCTGTATTAGAAGCGCACTTTCCAATTGCGTTTACGGCGTTCGTTGCTCGTGGGATTTCAGATCTGGAATTGCAGTCTGGCTGCGTGCTGTTTTTAAGCCCCGTAAAAAGTTACGTATTGTAATTTTTCCGAAACTTGATTGTTGAAAATAGCGAAGTGCATTTGCAGGTTTTCTGTTAAACCTGGAGCTATATATATATATTTTTATTTTATTTTTTCGGAGGGATTCGCGACCCCAACACGATTTCCGCCGAAATTATAAAAATAAAAATGCTTTTTTTGGCCCTGGGGGTCCTTGTGAGACCCCCTGAGCAGGCCTAGGGGGTCAGGGTGTTTCTACCCTGCCCCCTTTTCTTGTTTTTTAACCTTTTTTTTACTGTTTTCTTGTGACTCGGTTCTACCGAGTCACAAGATGGCTGCCAACACTTCCTGGTTTGGAGTGTTGGCAGCCAATGAGAGTGAAGCTCGTGCTCGGGAGGGTTCGTGAACCCACCGCTGCCCTAGAAATCGAAACTTTTTCTTTTTTAAATTTCTCAAGAACTACTGAACGGATTTACACCATTTAAAAAAGAGGACTCTTTCTGAACCAAGGGCTACCTTTTTGCCAAATTTGGTGTAATTCCGTTCAGCAGTTCGGGCTGTAGCTTTGTCTAAAGTTTCCCATGGAAAATAACAGGGGGAAAATGCGTTTTGGGACCCCCCTTTTTTCTCGGCCCCCGCTAGGCGAATCACCCCGAAACTTTTAAGACAGGAGCTGACCGGAGCTGATCACTAGTTTTGAAAATTTCGCGAAGATTCGTCAACCGGCACCAAAGTTATTGGGAAAACAAAAATCGCTTTTCCTATGGAAACTAGGTCCTAACTATAACTACCTACTGTCTTTTCAATGCCTGTTCTGGAGTGCGCTTTCGAAATAAGGGCAAATTGGATGGAAAGATGTTAAGCGGCTGTCACGTCGTGAAAGCGCACCACCCGGTACTGGAATGGGGCTTCGCATACACCGAACTGTTTCAAGTCTGCCTGAGGGAGAACAGTAAAGCACAATATCTGGCTTCGTTTTTTCGGAAGCCCACTGGAGGGCGATGGATAATTAATATTAATGAACTGTGGCAGGTGCAGAACCCACTGTGGGGAACAACAAAGGAGACACTGAATACTACATACCCCAGGATGCATCCCACTATCGATGTAGTCACAGAAACACTGGAGGGCAATTAGTGCAAAATGCTAACAAGGGGGAGCGTTCTCTTTGAAAACTGCGCAGCCTCAGTTTTGCCTGTGAACAAGGAGTCTTTTACTCAGAAACGCATAAGGCAACTGTAATTAAATAAACGGAGAAGGAATGCCAGCTGTCTTTTCAATGCCTGTTCTGGAGAGCGCTTTCGAAATAAGGGCAAATTGGATGGAAGGATGTTAAGCGACTGTCACGTCGTGAAAGTGCACCACCCGGTACTGGAATGGGGCCTCGCAGACACCGAACTGTTTCAAGTCTGCCTGAGGTAGAACAGTAAAGCATAATATCTGGCTTAGTTTTTTCGGAAGCCAACTGTAGGGCGATGGATAATTAATATTAATGAACTGTGGCAGGTGCAGAACCCACTGTGGGGAACAAAAAAGGTGACACTGAATACTACATACCCCAGGATGCATCACACTATCGATGTAGTCACGGAAACACTGGAGGGCAATTAGTACAAAATGCTAACAAGGGGGAGTGTTCTCTTTGAAAACTGCGCAGCCTCAGTTTTGCCTGTGAACAAGGAGTCTTTTACTCAGAAACGCGTAAGGCAACTGTAATTAAATAAACGGAAAAGGAATGCCAGCTGTCTTTTCAATGCCTGTTCTGGAGTGCGCTTTTGAAATAAGGGCAAATTGGATGGAAAAAATATATATATATATATATATATTCACTGAAAAAACCATAGGTTTTAGGGACAGTTATAGTTAGTTGGACATTGCACTCGTACAAAACCCGTGAAATTCCCCCGTTATAGTTAGTTCAGCTAACTTTAACTCGCGCCCCCGCAATGCACTGCTGATGACGTCACATATTACATCACTCATGACATGGTCAGTGACATCACCGATGACATCACTGATGACATCTCAAATTACATCACTGATGACATCATCTAGTGACTGTGTGTTTCTGTAAAGTTTAAATATTTTTAATATATATAGGGAAAGGCGTATTGAAGAATGAGTGGGTGTATAAGTGTCTGTATGGATGATTTAGTAGGTGCGTGACTAACTCTATAAGTGAGTGATTAAACGTATCTTACTGAATGCATGGGTTAGTGACTAAACTGGGTGAGTGTCTGTATCCGTCTGTCTGTTGCTGTGTAAGTGGCTGCATGGGTTTGTGAATAGCTACATGAGTGTCTATATGAGTTATTGATTGGTTGTCTGAGTATCTGTATGGGTGCCTGAGTGTTTGTGTGGGTGGGGTGTGTGCGACTCTGTGCATAGATGTGTGAGTGGGTGATTCACTGGGTGGATGGTTTCAAGAGTGCATCTGTGATAGACTGTATGGGTGGGTAAGTTAGTGAGTGAATGTATGTCCCAGTGGTACATTTGTGAGTAACTACATATGTGAAAGGCAGTATATATGTGTGTTGGAGTATATAAATAGCTATAAGCGAGAGTGTGTGATTGTGTTAGTGACTGTATGGATGAGTGTGTGCTTGTATCAGTGATTGTATAAGAGAGTAAGAATGTGCTAGTATTTGTATGAGTAAGTGAGCTGGTGTGTGTATAACTGTATAGGTGAGTAAATGGCAGTGTGTTTAATTATTTGCATGACTGACTAGGTGTGTGAGTACCTCTATGGATGAGTGGCGGTGTTTGAGTGTCTATATAGGAGTATGAGTGCATATGATAGTCCTGTACTGAGTGACCGTAAGTATGAGTGACTGTACGGGTGAGTGAGTGGATGTGTGTGTAGACCTAAGAATCAGTGAGTGGGTATGGGTATGTAGTTATTGGTGTTGGAGTGTCTATTGTTTTGCAAATGGCAGTCTGTAATTTTTGGGCCCTGGGGGTCCTTATAGGACCCCCTAAGCAGGCCTAGGGGGTCAGGGGGTTTCTACCCTGCCCCCTTTTTGCGTTTTACGCAGTTGTTTTACTGCTTTCTTGTTCCTCGGTTCTACTGAGGAAGAAGATGGCTGCCAACACTTCCTGGTTTGGAGTGTTGACAGCCAATTAGCATGCAGCTCGTGATCGGGAGGGTGCGCGGATCCACCGCGGCCATAGATATCGAAACTTTTATTTTGGATTTTCTCAGCAACTACTGAACGGATTTACACCATTTTTAAAAAGGGTGCTTTCTGAACCAAGCACTACCTTTTTGCCAAATTTGGTGTAATTCCGTTCAGCAGTTTTGCATGTAGCCTTGCATAAAGTTTCCTATGGGAAATTGATTTTTCACTCTTATTTTTTGAATTTCTCCATAACTACTGAACGGATTTACACCATTTAAAAAAGGTCGCTTTCTGAACCAAGCGCTACTTTTTTGCAAAATTTGATGTAATTCCGTTCAGCAGTTCGGGCTGTAGCCGTGACTAAAATTTCCTATGGGAATTAACATGGAGAAAACACGTTTTGGGCCCCCCCATTTTTCTTGGCCCCGCTTGATGAATCACCCCAAAACTTTCAAGACAGGAGCGGATCGGAGCGCCCCACTAGTTTTGAAAATTTCGCGATGATTCATCAAACGACGCCAAAGTTATTGGGAATAGAATGTTATGAATTTCCTATGGATAATAGGTCCTAACTATAACTATCTACTGGCGACCGCCAGTAGATAATATATATATATATATATATATTCACTGAAAAAACCATAGGTTTTAGGGACAGTTATAGTTAGTTGGACATTGCACTCGTACAAAACCCGTGAAATTCCCCCGTTATAGTTAGTTCAGCTAACTATAACTCGCGCCCGCAATGCACTGCTGATGACGTCACATATTACATCACTCATGACATGGTCAGTGACATCACTGATGACATCACTGATGACATCTCAAATGACATCACTGATGACATCATCCAGTGACTGTGTGTTTCTGTAAAGTTTAAATATGTTTAATATATATAGGGAAAGGCGTATTGAAGAATGAGTGGGTGTATAAGTGTCTGAATGGATGATTTAGTACGTGCATGACTGACTCTACAAGTGAGTGATTAAACGTATCTTACTGAATGCATGGGTTAGTGACTAAACTGTGTGAATGTCTGTATCCGTCTGTTGGTGTGTAAGTGGATGCATGGATTTGCGAATAGCTACATGAGTGTCTATATGGGTTATTGATTGGTTCTATGAGTATCTGTATGGGTGCCTGAGTGTTTGTGTGGATGGGGTGTGTGCGACTGTGCATAGATGTGTGAGTGGGTGATTCACTGGGTGGATGGTTTCAAGAGTGCATCTGTGATAGACTGTATGGGTGGGTAAGTGTGTGTAAGAGTGTGTTAGTGAGTGAATGTATGTCCCAGTGGTACATGTGTGAGTAACTACATATGTGAAAGGCAGTATATATGTGTATTGGAGTATATAAATAGCTATAAGCGAGAGTGAGTGATTGTGATAGTGGCTGTATGGATGAGTGTGTGCTTGTATCAGTGATTGTATAAGAGCGTAACAATGTGCTAGTATTTGTATGATTAAGTGAGCTGGTGTGTGTATAACTGTATAGGTGAGTAAATGGCAGTGTGTTTAATTATTTGCATGACTGACTAGGTGTGTGAGTACCTCTATGGATGAGTGGCGGTGTTTGAGTGTCTATATAGGAGTAAGAGTGCATATGATAGTCCTGTACTGAGTGACCATAAGTATGAGTGACTGTACGGGTGAGTGAGTGGATGTGTGTGTGTAGACCTAAGAATCAGTGAGTGGGTATGTAGTTATTGGTGTTGGAGTGTCTATGGTTTTGCGAATGGCACTCTGTAATTTAGATTGGGTGTATCAAAGGTTATATTAGGGTGTGAGGAGCTGCATCAGATTATCACGTGGATGATGTCATCAGTGATGTCATTTGAGATGTCATCAGTGATGTCATCAGTAATGTCACTGACCATGTCATGAGTGATGTAATATGTGACGTCATCAGCAGTGCATTGCGAGGCGCGAGTTATAGTTAGCTGAACTAACTATAACGGGGAATTTCACGGGTTTTGTACGAGTGCAATGTCCAACTAACTATAACTGTCCCTAAAACCTATGGTTTTTTCAGTGAATTTCAAAGGTTTTTTAAATGCTAATTTCTAACTATAACGTGTCTGAAACCTATGGTTTTTTCAGTGAATTTCAAAGGTTTTTAAAATGCTAATTTGTAACTATAACGTGCCTGAAACCTACGGTTTTTCAGTGAATTTCAAAGGTTTTTTAAATGACAATTTTTAAATGTATTAATTTTTATATTAATTTTTTTCATACTGATTTACTACATTTTTAGAAACAATTTCTTTTACATACTTTATTTTTAAATTACATTGTAATTACATTATACATTACATTACAAAAAATACTTTCTCAGAATGAATTACTTTAGTTTAAATACTTTGCACATAGGCAATAGACTTTTAAGTACAGTAGTTACAGTTGTTGCAATGGGCAACACATTTTCAAACACAATGCAACATTCAGCTCAATGTGAATTTCTAGTTAAATGCAATTAGTTACTTTATGGATTACTTTTTCTAACCACAGGACTGGATCCTAGATTCAGTCCTGGTACATCTCCTGTAAACAGTTGAGTAAAGCGTTTTGGTTACAGTCGTGATTTTTAAGGAATATTATTGTATTTTAAAAGTTGACACTTAGAAACTTTTTCTCATAGAATCACCAATGTTATCCTATGGAAGGAAATTCACTTAGCAGGTAAAAACTGTTATCGTTACTTTTTCTTACTCAGTGTTGGATCCTGGATCCAGCACTGGTGCATCTCCTGTAAACAGTTGAAAGAATGCGTTTAAGTCATACAGGCGATTTTTAAGGAATATTTGTAGTTTGTGAAAATCGACACTTTGAAACTTTTCTGCTGAAAACCAGACAATGGATTCCTATGGAAGAAAATATAAGTTACTGGTAAGTACGGTTAAAATTACTTTTCAGGACCAGTACTGGGCTGAAAGATACAGCACTGAGGTCTCTCCTTATAACAGGTGAGTAAATCGAATTCGTATTTCGGCTGATTTTAGAGGAATATTTGTATGTTTCAAAAATCAACACTTAGAAACTTTTTCAGCAAAAAGCAGGCAATGATATCCTATGGAAGGAAATTCAAGTTACTGGTAAGTACGGTTAAAATTACTTTTGAGGATCAGTACTGGGCTGAAAGATGCAGCACTGAGGTCTCTCCTGATAACAGATGAGTAAATCGAATTCGTATTTCGGCTGATTTTAGATGAATATTTTAAAGTTCCAAAACTCCACACTTAGAAGAATTTCCAAGTGAAACCAGTCAATGTTAGCCTATGGAAGGAAATTCAAGTTACCGGTAAGTACGGTTAAAATTACTTTTCAGGACCAGTACTGGGCTGAAAGATACAGCACTGAGGTCTCTCCTGATAACAGGTGAGTAAATCGGAATTCGTATTTCAGCTGATTTTAGATGAATATTTTAAAGTTCCAAAACTCCACAGAAGAATTTCCAAGTGAAACCAGTCAATGTTAGCCTATGGAAGGAAATTCAAGTTACCGGTAAGTACGGTTAAAATTACTTTTCAGGACCAGTACTGGGCTGAAAGATACAGCACTGAGGTCTCTCCTGATAACAGGTGAGTAAATCGGAATTCGTATTTCGGCTGATTTTAGAGGAATATTTTAAAGTTCCAAAACTCCACACTTAGAAGAATTTCCAAGTGAAACCAGTCAATGTTAGCCTATGAAGGAAATTCAAGTTACCGGTAAGTGCGGTTAAAATTACTTTTGAGGATCAGTACTGGGCTGAAAGATGCAGCACTGAGGTCTCTCCTGATAACAGGTGAGTAAATCGGAATTCGTATTTCGGCTGATTTTAGAGGAATATTTTAAAGTTCCAAAACTCCACACTTAGAAGAATTTCCAAGTGAAACCAGTCAATGTTAGCCTATGTAAGGAAATTCAAGAGCAATACGTAACTGAACGCTACA